>JAEHOC010000035.1:0-600000 GCA_016834605.1 Chlamydomonas incerta
AGCAGCGCCAGGTTGCACAGCAAAATCATACCACGTATATCGTATGAGCCCCAAAGGCCAGCAATTGGCGGCATACGCAAGGTGCACGTATAAGTCAGGGCGACATGGTCCGTTCCCAAACCGCGCACAGCTTTTTCGCAGTTTCTTAAAGAGCGCAGCAAACTATACATACGGACTTCCTAAGGGGGCGCGTAGGGCCATGTGAGCAAACTCGACTGGAAATCGAACCGTTCTCAGGCTAGGAAGCGAGTTTGGGCGTGCGGGCAAGAGCTAATTGTAAAGGGAGGCAAAGACAGGGCGCAAGGCTTCATTGGGTGCGCAAACGTGACCATGACTTTTGCAGCGTAGTGAAGGGCCAGGGCTCAACCGTCGGCCGTAACCGGATGGTTACTTGGGAGATCGGGGAGTTGGGAGTTGGGGGGTTGACCTCGTGACCTGCCCATACACACACGCCACGCCACGCCACACCCGCCCCCCCCCGCACACCCTGTGAGCAAGGCGTCCAGACCGCGGCACTTCACAAACATAATACGCATGTGTATGCATGGTTTGGGGCTACCTGAGCTGCAAAAGGGTCATGTGGTGGCCGCCCAGGCAACTGAGGGAGTCGGTGTGTGCCGATGCGTGTCGACCAGGGTATGTCCGCGCCTGGGAGCAAGGAAGTCCGCCGATTGTGCTCATCATATACCCACGTATAGCACATATCTTCCATACGTGCGCAAAGCTGTAAGACGTGCCCCGCGCGAAGTTGGCTTTCACCGACATGTAAAAGCCAACTGGGTCTGAAGAGCCAACGCCAGGCACACAGGGCAAATCACTTATTTTTGGATGTAGCGATTTTAAGCAATGTCAGCGCAGGCCAAGCCAGTGTGCGACTTGAAAGTTCAAGGAAAATCCTTGCCGCGCTCAGGAGCCCGCAAGGTTTAACCTTGCCTTTGGAGTGCCGTGTGCAATGTATGAGGTGACAAGCAGAATGGGCTGAACAACGTCCCGCGTGCAGGCCGAAAAACCGGGCGCCGAAGTACCGTGCCCCCACACCCTTCACTGCCCTGCATAAGTCGTGGAATCTGACTTCCCAACAGTGTGACTCGGGCTGACGATTACGCTGCAGCCCCGGTGTCCCCGCCACTGGATACTAGAGGTCTGTCCGCAAGCGCAGCGCAGTCATAGCTGGGGTTACTTCCATGGCGCATGGCAAAACCAACAGCGCCAAATGCCTGGGTGCGCCACTTAGCAGCAGTGGTGGGGCCGCTCCACGCAGAACCATGTGAAAGCGATGGCGCCCCGACGAGGCCAGCTAGCACCGAGTACACTAGGGGTGTGGCTACCCGGAATTGGTGACGGCAGTCCTGACAACATGCGTGTATGGAAATGCCGGCGTGCGCGCGCAAGCGAATTTTTAGACCGCCCATGCGCCCATGCAGCGCGCCGTACAGCCTTTCCCGCAGCAGCGCCAGGTTGCACAGCAAAATCATACCACGTATATCGTATGAGCCCCAAAGGCCAGCAATTGGCGGCATACGCAAGGTGCACGTATAAGTCAGGGCGACATGGTCCGTTCCCAAACCGCGCACAGCTTTTTCGCAGTTTCTTAAAGAGCGCAGCAAACTATACATACGGACTTCCTAAGGGGGCGCGTAGGGCCATGTGAGCAAACTCGACTGGAAATCGAACCGTTCTCAGGCTAGGAAGCGAGTTTGGGCGTGCGGGCAAGAGCTAATTGTAAAGGGAGGCAAAGACAGGGCGCAAGGCTTCATTGGGTGCGCAAACGTGACCATGACTTTTGCAGCGTAGTGAAGGGCCAGGGCTCAACCGTCGGCCGTAACCGGATGGTTACTTGGGAGATCGGGGAGTTGGGAGTTGGGGGGTTGACCTCGTGACCTGCCCATACACACACGCCACGCCACGCCACACCCGCCCCCCCCCGCACACCCTGTGAGCAAGGCGTCCAGACCGCGGCACTTCACAAACATAATACGCATGTGTATGCATGGTTTGGGGCTACCTGAGCTGCAAAAGGGTCATGTGGTGGCCGCCCAGGCAACTGAGGGAGTCGGTGTGTGCCGATGCGTGTCGACCAGGGTATGTCCGCGCCTGGGAGCAAGGAAGTCCGCCGATTGTGCTCATCATATACCCACGTATAGCACATATCTTCCATACGTGCGCAAAGCTGTAAGACGTGCCCCGCGCGAAGTTGGCTTTCACCGACATGTAAAAGCCAACTGGGTCTGAAGAGCCAACGCCAGGCACACAGGGCAAATCACTTATTTTTGGATGTAGCGATTTTAAGCAATGTCAGCGCAGGCCAAGCCAGTGTGCGACTTGAAAGTTCAAGGAAAATCCTTGCCGCGCTCAGGAGCCCGCAAGGTTTAACCTTGCCTTTGGAGTGCCGTGTGCAATGTATGAGGTGACAAGCAGAATGGGCTGAACAACGTCCCGCGTGCAGCCCCAAAAGGCCGAAAAACCGGGCGCCGAAGTACCGTGCCCCCACACCCTTCACTGCCCTGCATAAGTCGTGGAATCTGACTTCCCAACAGTGTGACTCGGGCTGACGATTACGCTGCAGCCCCGGTGTCCCCGCCACTGGATACTAGAGGTCTGTCCGCAAGCGCAGCGCAGTCATAGCTGGGGTTACTTCCATGGCGCATGGCAAAACCAACAGCGCCAAATGCCTGGGTGCGCCACTTAGCAGCAGTGGTGGGGCCGCTCCACGCAGAACCATGTGAAAGCGATGGCGCCCCGACGAGGCCAGCTAGCACCGAGTACACTAGGGGTGTGGCTACCCGGAATTGGTGACGGCAGTCCTGACAACATGCGTGTATGGAAATGCCGGCGTGCGCGCGCAAGCGAATTTTTAGACCGCCCATGCGCCCATGCAGCGCGCCGTACAGCCTTTCCCGCAGCAGCGCCAGGTTGCACAGCAAAATCATACCACGTATATCGTATGAGCCCCAAAGGCCAGCAATTGGCGGCATACGCAAGGTGCACGTATAAGTCAGGGCGACATGGTCCGTTCCCAAACCGCGCACAGCTTTTTCGCAGTTTCTTAAAGAGCGCAGCAAACTATACATACGGACTTCCTAAGGGGGCGCGTAGGGCCATGTGAGCAAACTCGACTGGAAATCGAACCGTTCTCAGGCTAGGAAGCGAGTTTGGGCGTGCGGGCAAGAGCTAATTGTAAAGGGAGGCAAAGACAGGGCGCAAGGCTTCATTGGGTGCGCAAACGTGACCATGACTTTTGCAGCGTAGTGAAGGGCCAGGGCTCAACCGTCGGCCGTAACCGGATGGTTACTTGGGAGATCGGGGAGTTGGGAGTTGGGGGGTTGACCTCGTGACCTGCCCATACACACACGCCACGCCACGCCACACCCGCCCCCCCCCGCACACCCTGTGAGCAAGGCGTCCAGACCGCGGCACTTCACAAACATAATACGCATGTGTATGCATGGTTTGGGGCTACCTGAGCTGCAAAAGGGTCATGTGGTGGCCGCCCAGGCAACTGAGGGAGTCGGTGTGTGCCGATGCGTGTCGACCAGGGTATGTCCGCGCCTGGGAGCAAGGAAGTCCGCCGATTGTGCTCATCATATACCCACGTATAGCACATATCTTCCATACGTGCGCAAAGCTGTAAGACGTGCCCCGCGCGAAGTTGGCTTTCACCGACATGTAAAAGCCAACTGGGTCTGAAGAGCCAACGCCAGGCACACAGGGCAAATCACTTATTTTTGGATGTAGCGATTTTAAGCAATGTCAGCGCAGGCCAAGCCAGTGTGCGACTTGAAAGTTCAAGGAAAATCCTTGCCGCGCTCAGGAGCCCGCAAGGTTTAACCTTGCCTTTGGAGTGCCGTGTGCAATGTATGAGGTGACAAGCAGAATGGGCTGAACAACGTCCCGCGTGCAGCCCCAAAAGGCCGAAAAAACCGGGCGCCGAAGTACCGTGCCCCCACACCCTTCACTGCCCTGCATAAGTCGTGGAATCTGACTTCCCAACAGTGTGACTCGGGCTGACGATTACGCTGCAGCCCCGGTGTCCCCGCCACTGGATACTAGAGGTCTGTCCGCAAGCGCAGCGCAGTCATAGCTGGGGTTACTTCCATGGCGCATGGCAAAACCAACAGCGCCAAATGCCTGGGTGCGCCACTTAGCAGCAGTGGTGGGGCCGCTCCACGCAGAACCATGTGAAAGCGATGGCGCCCCGACGAGGCCAGCTAGCACCGAGTACACTAGGGGTGTGGCTACCCGGAATTGGTGACGGCAGTCCTGACAACATGCGTGTATGGAAATGCCGGCGTGCGCGCGCAAGCGAATTTTTAGACCGCCCATGCGCCCATGCAGCGCGCCGTACAGCCTTTCCCGCAGCAGCGCCAGGTTGCACAGCAAAATCATACCACGTATATCGTATGAGCCCCAAAGGCCAGCAATTGGCGGCATACGCAAGGTGCACGTATAAGTCAGGGCGACATGGTCCGTTCCCAAACCGCGCACAGCTTTTTCGCAGTTTCTTAAAGAGCGCAGCAAACTATACATACGGACTTCCTAAGGGGGCGCGTAGGGCCATGTGAGCAAACTCGACTGGAAATCGAACCGTTCTCAGGCTAGGAAGCGAGTTTGGGCGTGCGGGCAAGAGCTAATTGTAAAGGGAGGCAAAGACAGGGCGCAAGGCTTCATTGGGTGCGCAAACGTGACCATGACTTTTGCAGCGTAGTGAAGGGCCAGGGCTCAACCGTCGGCCGTAACCGGATGGTTACTTGGGAGATCGGGGAGTTGGGAGTTGGGGGGTTGACCTCGTGACCTGCCCATACACACACGCCACGCCACGCCACACACGCCCCCCCCCCGCACACCCTGTGAGCAAGGCGTCCAGACCGCGGCACTTCACAAACATAATACGCATGTGTATGCATGGTTTGGGGCTACCTGAGCTGCAAAAGGGTCATGTGGTGGCCGCCCAGGCAACTGAGGGAGTCGGTGTGTGCCGATGCGTGTCGACCAGGGTATGTCCGCGCCTGGGAGCAAGGAAGTCCGCCGATTGTGCTCATCATATACCCACGTATAGCACATATCTTCCATACGTGCGCAAAGCTGTAAGACGTGCCCCGCGCGAAGTTGGCTTTCACCGACATGTAAAAGCCAACTGGGTCTGAAGAGCCAACGCCAGGCACACAGGGCAAATCACTTATTTTTGGATGTAGCGATTTTAAGCAATGTCAGCGCAGGCCAAGCCAGTGTGCGACTTGAAAGTTCAAGGAAAATCCTTGCCGCGCTCAGGAGCCCGCAAGGTTTAACCTTGCCTTTGGAGTGCCGTGTGCAATGTATGAGGTGACAAGCAGAATGGGCTGAACAACGTCCCGCGTGCAGCCCCAAAAGGCCGAAAAAACCGGGCGCCGAAGTACCGTGCCCCCACACCCTTCACTGCCCTGCATAAGTCGTGGAATCTGACTTCCCAACAGTGTGACTCGGGCTGACGATTACGCTGCAGCCCCGGTGTCCCCGCCACTGGATACTAGAGGTCTGTCCGCAAGCGCAGCGCAGTCATAGCTGGGGTTACTTCCATGGCGCATGGCAAAACCAACAGCGCCAAATGCCTGGGTGCGCCACTTAGCAGCAGTGGTGGGGCCGCTCCACGCAGAACCATGTGAAAGCGATGGCGCCCCGACGAGGCCAGCTAGCACCGAGTACACTAGGGGTGTGGCTACCCGGAATTGGTGACGGCAGTCCTGACAACATGCGTGTATGGAAATGCCGGCGTGCGCGCGCAAGCGAATTTTTAGACCGCCCATGCGCCCATGCAGCGCGCCGTACAGCCTTTCCCGCAGCAGCGCCAGGTTGCACAGCAAAATCATACCACGTATATCGTATGAGCCCCAAAGGCCAGCAATTGGCGGCATACGCAAGGTGCACGTATAAGTCAGGGCGACATGGTCCGTTCCCAAACCGCGCACAGCTTTTTCGCAGTTTCTTAAAGAGCGCAGCAAACTATACATACGGACTTCCTAAGGGGGCGCGTAGGGCCATGTGAGCAAACTCGACTGGAAATCGAACCGTTCTCAGGCTAGGAAGCGAGTTTGGGCGTGCGGGCAAGAGCTAATTGTAAAGGGAGGCAAAGACAGGGCGCAAGGCTTCATTGGGTGCGCAAACGTGACCATGACTTTTGCAGCGTAGTGAAGGGCCAGGGCTCAACCGTCGGCCGTAACCGGATGGTTACTTGGGAGATCGGGGAGTTGGGAGTTGGGGGGTTGACCTCGTGACCTGCCCATACACACACGCCACGCCACGCCACACACGCCCCCCCCCGCACACCCTGTGAGCAAGGCGTCCAGACCGCGGCACTTCACAAACATAATACGCATGTGTATGCATGGTTTGGGGCTACCTGAGCTGCAAAAGGGTCATGTGGTGGCCGCCCAGGCAACTGAGGGAGTCGGTGTGTGCCGATGCGTGTCGACCAGGGTATGTCCGCGCCTGGGAGCAAGGAAGTCCGCCGATTGTGCTCATCATATACCCACGTATAGCACATATCTTCCATACGTGCGCAAAGCTGTAAGACGTGCCCCGCGCGAAGTTGGCTTTCACCGACATGTAAAAGCCAACTGGGTCTGAAGAGCCAACGCCAGGCACACAGGGCAAATCACTTATTTTTGGATGTAGCGATTTTAAGCAATGTCAGCGCAGGCCAAGCCAGTGTGCGACTTGAAAGTTCAAGGAAAATCCTTGCCGCGCTCAGGAGCCCGCAAGGTTTAACCTTGCCTTTGGAGTGCCGTGTGCAATGTATGAGGTGACAAGCAGAATGGGCTGAACAACGTCCCGCGTGCAGCCCCAAAAGGCCGAAAAACCGGGCGCCGAAGTACCGTGCCCCCACACCCTTCACTGCCCTGCATAAGTCGTGGAATCTGACTTCCCAACAGTGTGACTCGGGCTGACGATTACGCTGCAGCCCCGGTGTCCCCGCCACTGGATACTAGAGGTCTGTCCGCAAGCGCAGCGCAGTCATAGCTGGGGTTACTTCCATGGCGCATGGCAAAACCAACAGCGCCAAATGCCTGGGTGCGCCACTTAGCAGCAGTGGTGGGGCCGCTCCACGCAGAACCATGTGAAAGCGATGGCGCCCCGACGAGGCCAGCTAGCACCGAGTACACTAGGGGTGTGGCTACCCGGAATTGGTGACGGCAGTCCTGACAACATGCGTGTATGGAAATGCCGGCGTGCGCGCGCAAGCGAATTTTTAGACCGCCCATGCGCCCATGCAGCGCGCCGTACAGCCTTTCCCGCAGCAGCGCCAGGTTGCACAGCAAAATCATACCACGTATATCGTATGAGCCCCAAAGGCCAGCAATTGGCGGCATACGCAAGGTGCACGTATAAGTCAGGGCGACATGGTCCGTTCCCAAACCGCGCACAGCTTTTTCGCAGTTTCTTAAAGAGCGCAGCAAACTATACATACGGACTTCCTAAGGGGGCGCGTAGGGCCATGTGAGCAAACTCGACTGGAAATCGAACCGTTCTCAGGCTAGGAAGCGAGTTTGGGCGTGCGGGCAAGAGCTAATTGTAAAGGGAGGCAAAGACAGGGCGCAAGGCTTCATTGGGTGCGCAAACGTGACCATGACTTTTGCAGCGTAGTGCACGCGCCCGCCCTGCTGCCAAACGGATTCGCTAGAACCTGCCCCATTTGCCGTTGATTTGGCTGTTGGGATGCGGTGGATGGGACTCGCAATCGTGAAAGCAACCTCGCAACCTCTAGGGTGTGATCTGGATGGATCACCACCCAGGGTTCGCGTCCGAGCGGCGAGGCGAGGAGTCCAACTAGTCCAACGGAGCTAATGGACAGCAACAGAGCGGACGGCGCCAGCCAGCGGACTCAGACACAGCTTGGGGTGGGGTGGGGTGCACTGGGACGACCACTCTACTCTGGTTGGGCATGCACATACCCTCTATACATCTACACCTGCTACATCCTACTCATACCCACCATCCCGCTTGACCCCGACACACCACCCACACCCGGCACGAACCACACTGTATACATTGTTGAGATCAGATACTGCGCCGACACCAACCACACTGCCAAGACCCACGCCAAAGCCAAACAACACGCCAAGCTCGCTCGCCACCTGCGCCGGGCAGTATGGAAAGTTAAATACACCACGCAAGAGGCTGTCAGTCTGGGCTTTGCAGGCACCATTCGTGCTGACCTGCCCAAACTGCTACGCAAGCTAGGGGTCCGCCCCACCGCAGCCTCCGCCTGCTGCAACTCCTTGCATGCAGCGGTCGTATCTTCCATCTTTTGCAAATATTTCTGGTCCCAAAAGCCTGTTTCTAAAAAATTATATACATTTTGAAAGTGAAACTCTGTCAGAAATCCTTTGGAAATTTTAAGGATTTCGAGGATTTCGGTTCCACAAAGACGAATGTGGGAGACGTCTATTGGAATCCCCGTTCGAGTCTCGACGTGATAGCTCAGCCAGCCGCCGCTGGTCATGATATACAGCTCAGCCAGACGCTGGTCATGACGCGTCAGGTACGGGAGGTTGGTGCTTGCTCGTCAGTGGCTGTCGATTCAGTGCTGTATTCGACCTGCTGCCCAAGTAGCCCAAGTGGCCTGATGCTTGCCTGTCCGCGTGACCGCCCGCTCCCCCCCCACACACACATACACACACAAGCACAGCACGTGGCAGCGGAGAGTCGGCGGCTGGTGCTTGGATAGGTATTCGAAGCAAACGAAAGCGGGGCTGCGGCAGTGCTTTTCCTTCGTTCTAAAACAATTTCCCCAAACGGCCTCCGGCGGACGGTTTTCTGCAATCTTGCCAGTAAAGCACATGATCTTGGGGGATTGTCATAAGCAGACGGCGGCGCGACGGCAAGTTTGGGATGTCAGTCACGTTTGTCAAGGGTAAACAGGGGGAAAGGGGCCGATTTGTGGGTAAGCGATTGGGGGTTGACTGGAGAGCAAACATGGGCTGGGGGCATTAGCGCCCGTGCGCCGGGAGGCACCGGCCACAAGCCCACAACGCAAGCTGAGATCCCCATGCTGTAACTTGTGAAAGTCTTGCTGCCACGGCTTGCCTCGCGTAACAACTCAAATATGTTCACGCAAATGCAAACGCATGACTTACCTGGCGACCACAAACGCTGCCCGCCCGGAGGCCCCACACGCATAAGGGGGCATCCGGGCGTGGGAACGCTTCCCACAATTCTTCGATCTCGATGTATCAGACGTGGTGCAATCTCGAGGTGCTGTGTTCGAAACGCGCAACTCTATAAGTAAGCCGGTGACGCTGGCTGGAAACAACGCTGTGCACTTGTACGCGCCTGTGCCCACATGATTCCGTGACCGTTGCGGCCGGCGCTGGGATCCGAGGACGGCTCCCGTCCCGAGGGGGGGGAGTGTAAGCGTCCCTTGGCATCCGCGGAGCGTTTTGATGCTTACAGCCGGGGGGGAGGGGTTAGTGGCAACGGTCGGGGGCGGTTAGCGGCGACGGCGGGGGGGCGGGGGGAGGAAGGAAAGTTCCAGACACCATGCCCTGGACCCGCCCGGGACCCGCCTTTGTAAAATGACCACCCCCCAGTGATGGACAAAACCGTCCCGCAGATGGGGTTATACCCCTCCATTTAATGTCAAAGTAGTGCCAATCGGCTCCTCTCGCCAAGCTCTACCTTTCCCCACCATTCCTGAGCGAGCACCTTGCCTTCAACACGCCCGGGATTCCAGCTGGGCAAGGGCTGAGCCCCGGTGGAAGCAAACGGATGGTGACTATGCAACTGGATTGCCAAAATATGCATGCCCCATAGGATATGGGTTCCGCCGTGGGATGATGCGTCTCGGCCGCCGTCTCCATGAAGTTGGTGTTGTGCGTCTGTGGGAGTGTTGCCCACCTGTTTCGCAGCCCTAGCTTGCGTCTGCTGGCGCTAGATTCCGCGTTTTCGTGTGGTCGGTCTGCTTGGCTGTTGCTCAGATTTGCGGTGCCTTATGAGCCGCGTGCTTCGTGATGCTGCTGTTTGGTGTGGCTTTGGCGGGCTGCGGCTTAGCTTCGACGCGCCTACGCAGCTGTGAGTTGGGTTGGCAGCCAAGCGGGGGTTGCGGTTTGCTGCGTTCCTCGGAATGGTGGCTTCCCTCGTAGCCGTGATGGTGTTTACACTGTCCCCTTCTTGTAACCTCGCAATCATAGGACATGGGCACAGTACAGAAGGCAAGGGCTACCGTCAGGGGGCGGCACAGCCGCAGGGAGGCATTGCCTTCCCTTTCCCCCTACGCCACCCTTCCCCCAGCCGGTGGCGTTGCGGTGTGTGTGTGTCTGGTGCTATTGCCTGGCCGGGCGCCCGGAGCGTGAGGAATGCGCATCAGCAAACAACCAGCCTGACAGCCATCCAGCGCCGCTTCGGTACAGTAATTCCGGCGCGTTACACCAGCAGCGCGCGCAATCGTACTGTCGCAAATTGCTTCTTGACTGTCGGGTATGGGACTCTGCTTCACAATACGGGATTCTGTCATTTCGCTCTGTACCATCGCACCCTTCCCCCAGCCGCTAGCCTAGTCATCACGCCCCCTAGTCATCACGCCCCGGCTGTCGCGAAGTCCCACTAGTCCCACACCGTCCCGGCTGGGCGCGGCCCTACCTTGGACCCCGGGGCCAACGCATGCACGCACGCACGCACCCCCCCCCCGTGCGCTCAGGGGCTCAGAGGCTCAGCCCAAAACTCATTGCGATTGGCTTGCCCCTTCCCCCGAAGGGGGAGGGGCGGAAGCCATTGCGGTCGCCGGAGGGGGGCCCTCCCGGTTATACCAGTTTTACGCGTCATGTGATTTTTTCTCCCTTCAATATGTCCGTCACGACAAGTAAGTTTGCGAAAACACGAGCAAAACGTCAGGTCGGGATAACGCACAAGCGCGGATTCAGCGCCAGAGCTCAAGCGGAACGAATAAATATTCGATTGATAATTCTATAACAGAGGCTCACGGTACAATAGGACACAAGACGACGGAATCGGGGACGTCGGAGGATCCCGGCCCTCCGACATTAAATGCTCGCGCGAAATACAGCGTCCCACTGATCAGATAAGCACTTTCATTCTTCATGCGCGATAATGGCTACATCATGTGTTGCTCGCTCCCCGCAGCCAGCCGGCCGGGTCCCCCGTGTGGTGCCCCCAATCTCTTGCGCCCCTCCCGCCCCCACCCCCAGCCCCCGCAATAGGCCGGGGCGCCTGAGGGGTTGGGGCAAGCCGGGGTACTGCGTAGCGGTAGGTGTGGCTAAATTGCTGTGCACGCTGTCACAAGCTGTGGAGCTGGAGATCGCGATCTAAGAAAGAAAAAGCAGTACAAGCGCAAGAGCCGCCGCTGAGTTGGCGCAAGACAAGCCCAGCTCGGAAGGTTCGGGGAACCAGGCAGACTAAGATTCTGGGGACAGGGTGAGAGCTTGGGTGAGAGGGGCTGCGGGGTCTAAGGGTACCGGCTTGGGGCTGGCGCCTCTCGGCCTCGACCGGCCTTGTGCGTGGCCCAGACGCGTCCATGACTGCCGGTAAGCTTGCAAATAGTCTGCCCTAGCGTCGACTGCTGGTCAGGTTCAGGCCGTGGTCGTGTCAGGCTGCGAGGGTCGCAGGACTCAGCCCCGCAGCGTACGAGTGTCTCTGAGCGTGTTGTGTGGTGTCCGTGTGCGTGCGGTTGGTTTTGCTGTGTGGTGTGCCCTTGCCTGTGCTTAGAGGTGATTTGCGCGTGGGGCCCTGCAGCGCTTTGACCCGAAGTACGACAAGCAGATGAGGTGTGGTGGCACTCGATCATGCCCCCCGCCCCGAAACAAAAGAGTATACCGTTACCCTGTATTGCCGCAAACTGCACTTGCCTATCCCTTGTCTAGTTCAGCTTGGTTTAGCTTGGGATGGTATTCACAACCCTCCCCCCCCCCCCACACACACACACAAAATGGGTCCTTCCAACTTCTGTAGATTCCGCCTGAGGGATGACAAGTCAGCCCGCATCCGTCGCGTTCCAGGCAGCTTGGCATGCCGTTTCGTTTTCGAGTGTTTTGCAGGCGTTGTAAGGTCCCCCTTGTGCACCCCTTGTACCACACACAACAAGTTTCCGTGTGGTGTATAGAGCGAACGAGGGACCGTTTCGTGGGCGGGCACCGCAAAGTAATGGATGTCAGCAGGGGAGAACATTTTTGGGATTTGGGGTCGCGCATCTACGGAGCGTAGACGGGTTGGGCGGATTTGGCGTTTTTTTAGACGGAGAGCGTCGATGGTTTGGGGATTTGGGGGCGTGCCCCATAAAAGTTTAGGAGGGATCCACTGAGGTCTGGGGTCAGTGAGACACGTTCTGCCCCCCCCCCCCATGTTGCACGTCAAATTTCACCATATAACGAAGCATGCCCAGAGACCGGAACATCAAGTGTTGTATGAACCTTAATGAATCTCCTGCCCGAGTTTGGTGACTGGGCACGTTTCGGAGGGTGGTTTTTGTAAGGAGCCAAAAGTGCACTTTTTCGCCTTTTCGCCTCCGGGCTCGATGGCGCGGGAGGGGTTATCTACGCTGTGTAGACGCCGGGGGCCTAAAGCCATCTACATGATACGGGCACTGAGGCAGGGACACTATCAAGGAGTCGGGTGAGGCACGGGGCGGGAAGGCAGGCGGGCCGGCGCGGTCGGGTTCGTTCCTGTATGGGGGCTTCGGGCGCCCCACCGTGAATCCCTGCGCTTGGGACTTGGGGCCGCAGCGCTTCTTGCTTTGGCAGGCACGGGGAGGGGCGGTCTGGCGGTTCACGCGCGGGCTGTTTAACTCCACCCTGTGTCACAAGGGGCCGCGGCCGGGTTCTTGCTAGCGAAGTGCTTGTGAATGCGAATGCAAGACGCCGTCGTTCCTGGATGGGGGGCTTCGGCGCCCCCACCCTTAATCCCTGCGGGCTCAGGCCAAAACGCTTCGTGGGCAGGCAGAGTTTGGAGAGGTGTGTGGGCAGGCACGGGGTGGGCACGGGTGGGGCGGGCTGGCGGTTCACGCGCGGGCTGTTTAGTGTAACCAATGCAATCTGTTTAGATCCACCCCAGCCGTGTCCACCCCAGCCCCTACCTTACTTGCCGTGTCACAAGCCGGCGCCACCTCATTCTTCAGCTCGTCCAGGCTCGTCAGCTGCCGGCCGCTGGGGCAGTAGTCTGTTGGAAACCAGAGCGGCTGTGCATCCGAGCAGCGGATGGAGCCAAACGGCCGCCCAAGTGGCCGCCAAACCTCCGAACCGCCAACCCCACAGGAGCTAAACGGCGCACTGTGGCCGAGCGATCAGCGGGTCCGTCGCAAGGTCCCGCGAGCACCAGCATTCATTAATCATCCTGTCACATAGAGCGCTGATGGGAGCCCGACCGGCTAAATGTCGCACTTGTGACTTTGGGCCAAAGTCGCCGGGATGTGTCCAATCCAATTGTCAGATCCAAAACACCCAAACAAGCTCGCTCTGCCCTGCTAAGTATCGAAGTATTTTAGTTAGTATCTAAATATATGTTAAGATTCAACGATGCATGAAACACGCGCGGCGGATGTCCGCCCCCTTCGGAAGGCCGAAATCGCAGCGACGTCACGCTCGCCGGGCCTCTAGGCAGCCCAACTTAAGTTGCTGTTTTTTGCTGTCTTGCATCTATAAGTCAGAATAGACGGCCCAAGATCCTGGCCCAAAACCTGTGGCCTGAAACTTGCTGACTCTCAGCACTGTTTTGGACCTGGATCTAGTGCCGTTCGACTTAACTCGACTTATAGATGAAGTCTGATAGCCCAAGCTTCAGCTGAGTCCTGGCGCGCGACAGCGACAGCGACGTCGTTGCGAGGCTCTCACTCGAACTTAAATTTTGCATATTCCACCTGATGAGTACCCGGTGTGGCGGCTATGGGCACCACCCGCTCGTGCGCTGTGATGCAATGGACCCGGGGTCGAGGATGTGGACGGGTTGTGCCGACACTGGGATGTTTTATCGTGCTGTTTGCCTCGCCGGGTCTCCTGTATATGGACCAGCTGGTTGTTGCGTGTGACCAATTGGAGGAGGTGCGGGTGGCCTACACCCGCCGGAATTCATGGGGTGCCCGTTTGCAGGTGTGGCGCCCGGTGCTTGAGTGGGGGCTCCAGACGCCCCTGCCCTCCCCGTTGATAGGGCCTGCGTCGCCCCTACAGGCGGCGGAGCGCTTTGCAGCGGCGGTGGCACTGCTTCCCGCCGGGTGGGCGGCGGCGGTGCGGGCGCTCCGGCAGGCCAGTGCACGTACCGCTTCCCTCCCGGCCGCAGACGTGCAGCGCGCGGCGGAGGTGGCCATTACGCAGGTGGCCAGGGGGCTAGGGTGGCTGCAGGCGGGGGGTTCCGCCGCTCTTGCTGCTGGAGTATACCGTGAAAGCGGGGACTGAGATGCAACTGGCGCCGCACCTGGCCGCTTTGCGTGCGAAGCACCTCCTGTTTGTGCGGGATGCGGGGGTGTCGCCCGAGGATGAGGCCTTGGCGGCCGGGGCGTTCGCCTGCACTTTGGCCCGGTTGTGGGCCCTGAAATGGGAAAACCAGAAAAAGGAAGCGCTGTGGCGGGTGGCCGCTGATGCCTGCTGGGCGTTTCCCATGCACGCCTGCTCGCGGGCAAGAGGCCTTGCCGTGGCGCCATGCCGTGCGTGTGCGGTGGGCATGTGTGATGGGGACAGGCGACATTGGTTTTGGGATTGCAAGGTGGCCCGGGCGCTGCGGGAGCACATGGGGATGGCCATGGGGTTGCTCCCAGACGACGCCTTGGGGACGTTTACGCGTGCCGAGTTGTGGCTCGTGCGTCCACCAGGGGGTGTCGCGCCTGCAGTGTGGGATGTGGTTTGCCTTGCTGCTCTGTCTGCCATGGATGTAGGACGGCGTCGCGTGGTGACGGCTGGGGCAACCCTGCCGTCTGCGCAGGTATTGGGTATTGGCCTGGCGGTCATCGCCGACTTTTGGGGGCGCCTGCAGTCTTTTGTTAGCTTGGGTATTCGCCCGAAGGCTTGGGATGCGGTGCCCCCCCTGCATCCCTTCCTGGCGCGTGGTGTTGATGATGGCATGGTCGTGTGTTTGCCATATGACGCGGGCTCCCCTCCTCCCTTGCCGTAAGGGGCCGGGGCGTGTGGGCTGCCCTGAGTGTTTGGGGCGGTACCCGCGGTGGGGGTGGTGCTTGCGTGTGTGCTTACGCTTCGGTGCCTGGACGCTTGCGCCCTGGCTGTTGCGTTTGCCTCGTGTGAGCAGTGCTCGTATCTTCCATCTACGCTGTAGAAATTTGCCCAAAGTCCGCCGAAGGCGGAGAAAAATTTTGGGGTTTGGGTTTCGGCATCTACGGAGCGTAGACGGTTTGGGCGGGTTTGGCGGTCTTTTAGACAGGGAGCGTAGATGGTTTGGGGGATTTGGGGGCGTGCCCCTAGGAAAATTTTTCGAGGTGTAGATGGCGCGTGAGGGGTCACCTACGCTGTGTAGACGCCGGGGGCCCAAAGCCATCTACATGATACGGGCACTGCGTGTGAGCCTACCCTGGCCGGCGGCTTAGTGTGTGCGGTTTCGATCGCGGACTCCTGGCTTGCACTCCAACAAGGCAGCTTGCGGGGGCGGAGGCGCTATCGGTCACTCTTAGCGCTGCCTAGGCGCTCCTGGCTATCTATCCTTCCCCACCACACGCACACTACCACACACAATCTTTCCACGCAAAGGCAGTGCTTTCGCTGGATTCGCTGGATTCGCTGGATTCGCTGGGATTTCGCAAACGCAGCCTAGATATAGCTCCGAACCGGCACCAGCACCATCACAAGACCAGCTGTGCATTGGCGCTACGGCTGTCATTGGCAGCAGTGCAGTCCGATGCAGCAGGTCTCATCAACTCCGCATGTATGTATTTGTGGATGCATGTCCAGTTGAAATCACGAGTCAGCCACACCCATCGAAGCTCGAGGCTGCCGCATCACCTTGCCACGGCACCGTGGTGCCCTCTGCACGTGTGTGTCTTTATCCGTCGCGCCACCTGCCCCCTACCCCTTCCCACCCCCGCCCCCACCCCCACCTCCCCCACCTCCCGCGCCTCCCCCGCCCTCACCCCTTGTCCCACGTCCGCGACTTGCTCAGCTTGCGGTTGAGCGCCGCCGCCGTGGCCGGGTTCCCAAACTTGCCGCTGGCCCGCGCCACGCTGCCGCCGCCGCCTGCGCCGCCACCTGCAGACCTGCTACTGCCGCCGCCGCCGCCGATCGCGCCCTTGCCATTGTACTTGCCCACGGTTCGGCTGGTCCCGGCGGAGGCGGCGGAGGAAGACGCCACGCTCTGGCTCCGCGCCCCTCCTCCGCCTCCGGCTCCCCCGCCGCCCGGTGACCCAGCGCTGCGCCCCGCCCGGATGCCGCTGCCGCTGCCGGCGCCGCCGCGCCCTGCCTTGCCGCCGCCGCCCTTCCCGCCGCCGCCGCCGCCTGTACCGTAAAAGCCGCCGGCCTCGTCCTCCATCGCCTCCCCTGCATAGCCCCTCCCGCCTCTCCCGCCGCCGCCTCTCCCGCCGCCGCCTCTCCCCCCACCGCCCTCTTTGTAGGCGTATGCCTCGGCGCGCGACCCGCCAGCCCCCGCCCCTGTTGTCGCCTCCTCCCCGTCCTCCGACGGCCCGAAGCAGGGTGTGCACAGGGAGGACAGGTAGTCGCGGAGGCCCCGCATGACGCTGGCCGCCGCCTGCCGCGCCTTCTCCGTCTGCAGGGGCGGGCGGGGGGTTGCAGTCATCATTATTTAAGACTTGAAGGCGTAGGGGAGCTGGGAGCGGGTGGGAACGACCGGGGGTTGGGCAATGGGGTGGCGGGCAGATGGACACGTGGCAACGCAGCCCCAAGCCGCACTGCGGCCCTGCGGCAGGAGCCGGCGCACAACATGCCCCGGGGACCGCGCCATCGGCAGCGGCAACGTCGGCACGCGCCATCCCCTTACCTTCCCCCATCTTCCCCGTTTTAGTGTGGGCTGGTATTTACAACCCCCTCTCTGCCCCACACGCACCGGCGCGGGCGGCGGCGGCTCCTCCTCCTCCTCCTCCAGCGGCGGCGGCGGCGGCCCCGCTACCAGCTTGCTCCAGCGCCAGGAGCGCAGCGGCTTCATCAGCTCATACACGCCCAAGCCCACCTGGCGGGTAGGGCGCACGTCAAGGCGGTGATCAAGTTCACAACATACGGTAGGGGACATAGAGGGCATAGGGTGACCCACCCGAAAGGTTTAGCTTGGTCTGGTACACACCCCATGGTAAACGCCCATTGGATTTTGGGTTGGCAATGGTTGCTTTGGGAATTGGAAAAAATAACAACCCTCCCCCCCTTACACACACACAACCACGCACCTCGTTGAGCGTGTCGCCCAGGAAGGCGTCTTTGAGCTCCAACACGTGCACCACCTGGGGGGCGTGTGTGTTTCGTGTGCGTGTTTCGTGTGTGTGCGTTTGGGTGCAAATGGGGTGGTGCCGTTTGCTTCGATTTGCACGTGATAGGCAGGCAACCCACCCGCCCGCCCACCCGCACCCGTACCCGCACTCGCACCCGCACCCGCACCCGCACCCGCACCCGCACCCGCACCCGCACCCGCACCCGCACCCGCACCCGCACCCGCACGCATGTTTTCTCCCTTGTGTCTTCTAACACACGCCACCCACTCACCCACAACCACACACACGCCCACACACACACGCCCCACTCCACCCACGCCACCCACACCCGCCCACACCTGGAACTGCCCCCCCATGACCGGCTGCGGCCGGCGGTAGGCGCAGCTGGAGGCCACCAGTGGCAGCGCCGCGCCGCGCCCGCCGCCGCCGAAGAAGCCCAGCCTGCGGGGGTGGCCGGAGTGGGGGTACTTTTTTTCCATTTCCCAAATCAACCGGAGTGGGGGGTGGCGTGGGGCGTCAGTAGTGGAGTGGAGTGGCGCTGACCGGAGCGGTGCGGGCCACGCACTAGGTGGCGCACCCGCACTGAACAGCCCCACGGCCCCGGCCGTCCTTGACCCGCGCCCCCGTCACATGAACGGCTACCTCCCCCCACCCACCCCCACGCCCCATCCCCATCCCCACTCCACACTCCCCACTCCACACTCCCCACTCCCCACTCCCCACTCCCCACTCCACTCTCCCCACTCCCCACTCCCCACTCCACTCTCCCCACTCCCCACTCCCCACTCCACTCACTCGTAGCCGCGGTTCAGGTCTAGCGAGGTGGTGGTCACCCGCAGCGCCGGATGCTTGGCGGCGTGGCTGAAGCTGCCCGACTGTTAGTGGGGTGGGGCGGAGGGGTGGTGTGGTGTGGGGTGGGGTTGGAGTGGAGTGGGGCTGGGTGGGGTTGGGGGGTTGGCGTTAGGGTGGGGCTGGGTGGTGTGGGGTGGGGCTGGGTGGGGCTGGGTGGTGTGGTGTGGTGTGGTGTGGGACTGGGTGATGTGGGGCTGTGCGGGACTGTGACAACACGCCGGGAAGGAAACCGGGAGAGAACCTGTGGAGCTGCGGAGCAAGCCCAGTGCTGAAGTCGGTGCCCAATGAATGCGGGGTGCCACCCCGTCCCAGCTCCAAGCCAATCAGCGCCATGACGTGCCCCGTATCTCACTCGCACCGCGCCGCGCCTGGCCGCGCCCCTCAGCTTCCCTCAGATGCTTCAAGGCCACCACCAACCCCTACCCTACCCTCCCACTCCTTGCCCCACCCCGCCCCGCCCCGCCCCGTCCCGCCCCGCCCCGCCCCGCCCCTTGCCCCGCCCCTCAAGCGCTTTCAAGGCCATCGCCCCTCCCCCCTCTCCCAATGCTTGCCCCACCCTCCGCCCCACCCCGCCCCGTCCCACCCCATCCCGCCCACGCCGCCCGCCGCGCACCTGCCGCAACCGCTGCGCCTCCGCCGCCGTCAGCTTGCCCGCCGGCCCCTTGCCGCCCGCCGCGCCGCCGCCGCCGCCGTCTCCTCGGAAGCTCCCCAGCGCGCCGCCCACGCCTGCGTTAGAGAGCACAAGGGTTAACGACAACGCCCATGCATGTGTTAAGAGAGCACAAGGGTAAACGACAGCAAGGACCACGACGGCGTGTGTGTTTCGTGGGACTTGATCGTTGTTCCACAACCCCGTCCCAACCCCTTTCCCACCCCCGTTACCGCAACCCGTCTACCCGCCCCACTTCTCCTACCACCCTTGTTAAGTTGCAATGTTGCAATCCCTCCTCCCTCCTCCCTCCTCCCACCTTCCTCACTCCTCACCCGTCATGTCTGTGATGCGGCCTGCCGCCTACCCGCCACATGTCTCTTGCCACCCCTGCAACCCCTCCTCCTGCCCTCTCCCTCCTACCTCCTCCCACCTCCCTCACTCCGCACCCGTCATGTCTGTGATGTGGGCGCTGGTGGCGCCGGGCCCATAGTCCAGCTGCAGCAGCTGCGCGGGCTGGGGCTGCGGGTGGGGGCGCAGCGGGCAGCAGCGGGAGGCAGCGGGCAGCGGTTGCAGCGGGCAGCAGAAGGCAGAGGATAAGGCAGGCAGGCGGGCGGGGTGGGGGGTGGGGCGGGGCCGTGCTATTCATTGCTAGTTATGAACGTGGGATGAGGCGCTGTTGGCCCCCACCTGCCTGACGCCCTGCCGCCCCAACCTCACCAACACGGCTTCTCTAAACCACACACGCCCCTCACCACCCCACCAACCCCTATCCCCCCTCCCCCCGCTTCACACACACCCACACGCCCCCGCGCCTACCTGGTTGGAGTCCATGGGGATCCAGATGTGCTGCGCCCCCGGCGCCGGGTCCACCGCCACGCCCGGCCGCTTGGACAGCTCCTTCACGGCGGCTGCAGGCAGTAGCGGGCGGCAGTAGCAGGCAGTAGCGGCAGGCGAGGTGGGGTGTAGGGAGCATCAAGTTCATCAGCTGTTTTGGGCCGCCGGCAAATGGGAGATACGGAGACACGCCAGCGGCAGTTGCGGCAGTAGCAGCATCGCAGGTCGGGCGTAGGGGTATGGCGAGGTGGACGCAAAAGGGTCCAAGCCCGAACGTAACAGAGTCGCACGAGTTAGCAACGCGGTGGTTCAATCCGCCGACCACTCAGAAATCCACACGCCACACAGCACGTCCCCACCCCCACCCCCCAAGCACGCACAGACGCCCGCACCCGTCCAGGGCATGCCGATCATGAAGTTGTTCTCGGCCAGCGCCCCACGCCACCCGCGCCAAACCGCCCAAACAAGCCGCACAGCACGCAACGCCACACAGCACGCCGCACAGCACAGCACGCAGCACAGCACGCGGACGCACCTGTCCAGGGCATGCCGATCATGAAGTTGTTCTCGGCCAGCGCCTCCGCCGGGTCCAGGTTGTCCACCAGCCGCCGCTCGCGCTCCAGCACCTTGACCTGGTGAGGGGTTGGGGGGTTGGGGTGGAGGGGTTGGGGGTGTGGTGTGGTTGGGTGTGGTTGGGGTTGGGGTTGGGTGGGGTGGGGGGGGGGTTGCAAGGGTGAGGGTAATTAGTTGGGGCGGTGATTTGGTATGAGGGTTCGAGGGGTTCCCTAACACCCAAACCACTCAAACACATTCCAACCCACGTCCACCTCACCTCACCCCACATCCACACCCACCCACCCACCCACCCACCTTGCTCAGCTTGGCGTCCAGCGGCACATTGGTCGCGCGCAGCTCCGTCCACACCTTGAGCCCCAGCAGCCTGCAGCGTGGGGAGGGGGGCGGGGGCGGCAGGGTGTCGCGGCAGGTGGCGGCAGCGTATGGCGAGATGTGGCAAAGTGGGGGGCTCGTGGGCGACGGGCAACTTCACCGACCGCAATGCAGCCCCTCCAGCCTCCCCCTCCAGCCTCGCCCGCGACCCCCCGCATCCCGCCGGCCCAGGCCTCAGCCCCCGCCGACCCTCCGCACCCTCCGGACCCTCACACGTCCTCACTGTGCTAGCTGTGCAGGCTTTTCCGTTGTCCCCAACGCCCGGTTTTTGTTGTGTATTTCGCGCTCACGCCCACACCCATAAAAACACACGCACACGCACAAAACACACACGCCCGCTCGTACGGCACCCACTTTACGGGCTTGCGATACACCAGCCGCTCCAGCCGCAGCTCCGCCGCGCCGGGGTAGGCTATCTCGTACCCCACACCGCCGCCGCCGCCGGTGGCCTCCGCCTCGCGTGGGTCGTAGGTGGTCACCAGCACAAGGTGCGTGCCTGGCGGGGCGGCCGGGCGTGGGGCCGGGGATGCATGATTAGTTAGGGGGGATGCACGGTGTGCGTATGTGCAGTGCAACTGGACCCCCAACCCCGAACCCTCAGCATGGTCCCCGCCCTCTACCCAGGCCATCCCACCCCACCCATCCAACCCTTCCCCACACCCCCCCTCCCCCCTCCCCCCACTCCCTCCCCATCCGCTCCTCCTCACCCCGCGGCCCGAAGCGCATGCCCGCCCACACGCCCTCCTCCGTGCCCGGCACCGGCAGCAGGAAGGTGCTGCTGGCCTCGTCCACCAGCGCGCCCGGCCAGGCGGCGGCGTCGTAGCCGCCCGCCGCCTCCGCGAACTCGGCGGCGTAGGAGGAGAAGGCCTTGCCCAGGCCCACCACCTGTACGGCGCGGCGCGTGTGTGTGTATTACGTAAGCGGGGGTTACGTAAGCGGGGGGCGGGGACGGGGTTACTAAGGAGGTGGCGGCTGGGGATGGCCTTGCCCACGGCCCGCCACGTGTGCCCGGGTGCGCAGTGATCATGCTGACTCAGCGAGGATGACTAAGCTGGTTCCAGCGCGGGGTGGCTGTGCGCGGCGGGCTGGAGACACCCGGCGCGCCCATCCGGCGCGCCCATCCGGCGCGCCCGTGCGGTGCGCCCCGGCCCCCCGGCCCCAGCCGCACCTGCACCCGCGCGTTCTGGGCCGCCCTCCCGACCTCACCCCACCGCACACACACACACACCACCCGCCGCCCGCACCTGCACCGCCACCCGCGCGTTGCGCGAGGCCCGCGCGAACTTGGCGCCGCGCTTGTCGCCGCGGAAGGCCACCGGCAGCTCAAGCGGCTCGAACAGCGCGTCGGGGGGCAGCGACTGTGCGTGAGGGGGGGGAGTTGTAAACACCAGCCCAATCTAAACCCAAACGAAACTAGACAGGGGAGAAGCAGGTGCAGTTTGCGGCAATGTTGGTTGACGGTATACGGGGGGAGGGTGTGGTGAGGGGGATACGGTAGTTCATTCCAATTCCCAAATCGACCGATGGGGGGGGGAGACACACAGGGGCGCAAAACGTTTTGAGTTGTCTCTGCACCGCTCCCTATCATTGACGACCCCGCCCTTACACGTGCCACCTACCACCCGCACCTGCAGGTCCAGCGTGCAGGTGCCCACGTGCTCGTCCACCCCCACCCCCACCCACCCGCACCTGCAGGTCCAGCGTGCAGGTGCCCACGTGCTCGTCCACCCCCACCCACCTACCACCCGCACCTGCAGGTCCAGCGTGCAGGTGCCCACGTGCTCGTCCACCCCCACCCACCCACCACCCGCACACCTGCAGGTCCAGCGTGCAGGTGCCCACGTGCTCGTCCACCCCCACCCACCCACCACCCGCACACCTGCAGGTCCAGCGTGCAGGTGCCCACGTGCTCGTCCACCGTCACCTCCTCGTCGAACAGCTCCACCGTGACCTGCGGGGTGTGGGTGGTGGGGACCGGGGTCGGGACGGGACGGGAAGAAGGGGGCGGATGGACGGATGACCTCCACCTACGCACGCACGTACCCACACGCATACGCACACGCACCTCGCCGTACAGCCCGCCGTCGTCCTCCTCCGCCTCGAAGAAAAAGTCCTGGGATGGCGGACCGCGGGGCAGGGCGGAGAGTGGGTGGGGTGGGAAGGGGGTCAAACGGCGCTTCCCCAAGGTCTCACCCGCCCCTTATCCACCCCCAAACACCCGCTGATGGACAACTAACGCCCGCCGGGGGCGATGGCAGCTTTCGCGCCCTTGTGCCCTCGCACACACCCCGCACTGCAGCCCTCGTACCCACCTGCGTGTGCGGCTGCGACCGCCCCCACGACCTTGCCAAGCCGCCAAGCCACCCACACGTCGCCTTCCCCAGGTCCCAGCCCACCTCATTCGCCACGCCGCCACGTCACGCTTCACCCGGCCCTCCGCCAACCAGGGCAGCCCCCGCACCTCACCTCCTCCCAACCCCTCCTACCTCCTACAGCCCCCCCCCCCCGACCTCTCACCTCCTCCCACACCGGGTTGGGGTTGTTGTCGAAGGAGTGGGTGCGCCCCACCAGCTGCCCGTTGAAGCGCACAACACAGTAGGGGTCGATCTGGCTGAACAGGTCTGTCGGGGGGGGGGGCGGGGGTCGGATGGAAGTTGCAGGATATGAGGGGCGGGAGACAGCGAGAGCGGTTGTGGATAAAAGCCCAAAGCTGAATCAGCCTCACAAGGACAAGGGACAGGCAAAAGCAGTTGCAGCAGTACAAGGGGGGTCAGCGAGGGGGGCGGGGGGGGGTTCGATCTGGCTGAGCAGGGTCTGTCGAGAGGATGCGTGGGGTGGGGATGAGGTTGGGGTGGGGTCGATGAACCAAACCCAACTGCACGGAGTGCAGGCCAATGGGGGAAGGGTCAGGGCCCCGGGGGGTTTGGGTGGGTATCCCGGGGCGCGCGCGGGCTGGGGCCCCGGCGTGCGGTTCCTCATTGCCCGCGTCGGAGGGGGGGGGGTGACAGCTGCGCGCGTGTGTTTGCGCACGCATCCCGAACGTGGCCGTGGGTTGCGCCCTTCCCAGCGACCCGCTATCAGACCCACCCCCCTTCCCTTCCCCGCATGGCGGTGTGTCACCTACGTTTTCCTCCACCTCGCGGAGCAGGGTTTGTGGTAGGGGGTTGTGTGACCACGGCCGGGGCAACGAGCTGGGCCCACACGAGCAGGCATCGGGCTCCGAGCGCCCCACCCCTTTTTCAGGCCCCTCCTCTCTCCGGGATGTCCGGCGCAACCCCCTCTCTACGCGACTAGTACCCTCACGTCCGCAGTGCCGCTGGTTCCCAGCCGGGCGCGGCCACCCCGACCGTACTCTCGCCGCGGCGCGAATGCAACAGTCTTTCGCCCCGGTCACGCTTCGCCCCGCCCTGGACCGCTCGACATCCTTAATAATAAGCGGGTGATTATTTCGCCCCAGGCGCGCCTCGCAGAGTGTCACACACCAAGCGAGGCCAGCGCGAGTCCCCGCCTGCCCTCACCTGTCTTTGGCAGCTCGTGACCAGACACCACTCTGAACTGTACGTTGCATACCGAGGCCATCTTCTATGTCTCCCCGCTCGGCAACAGATTCTTTGGCGGTCGCCTCTGCTAGTTTCTATGCTCGCGCTCGCTGGGTTGGCCCTACCTGCCGCTGCATTGCTGCTAGCGGCAGGTGAGCTACAATAATATCAGAGTGAGCGCCAGACCGATGACAAAGAGGGCGTCTCTCGAACTCGTCGGCAAAAGCTTGACTGAGCAATTTGTGGCCTGAAAGGCTGGAATGCGAGTGCGCTACAGTTTCGATTAGTATTGTCGCAATGTTTATATCGCCGGCGTTGCGTGGAAGGGCCCTTCCGCAACTTTCGGCCCCAATGTCTCATTGCAATTCGGTTTTGCCTACGGTGGCCTTCAGCCAGCTCCCATAGTTTAATTACTTACTTACGTCTATACTCTTCAATATGCTCAAACCCAGCCTCATTTCCCCTTGAGTTTGGGGCGGCCACATTCCTTCCTTTTTCGGCGGGCGCCGGCTCGCAGTTTTAGGCTTCCGCGATTCGTAACATGGAGAGCCTTCCGGATTTCTTAGCTGCAGCACTGCTGAGGTGCGTGGCCGCACGACGTTGAAGGCGCAAGTGCGCCCTCCCGGCAGCACGCCGCTCGCACACGCACGAGCCCTCCACACGACGCCCCTGTCGTCTTAACACGCCCAATCCCCATCCATCCACGCAATGCAATTCGAACCTCGACCCCTTGGGCTGGAGTTCACAAACCTCTCCTTCCTTGCTCCTCCTGTGCGCGGCTCCGCCCCTCTTGCAAAGCGGCGGCCACCACGGTGCCGCCCCAGCGGCCCCCGCCGCCCAAGCGGCAGCGGCGGCCCCTGCCGCGCTGTCGGCTCGTGAGCTGGACGCGCACCTGTCCGTCCTCGCCGCCTCCTCCTGGTTCCGCGGCCTGGTGCTGGCCTCCCTGCCCGACCTGGGCATTGCGGCGGCGGCGAGCCCTGATGATGGCCCCGAACCCACACCCGGCGGCGGTCGCGGCGGTGGCGGCGGCGGCGGCGGCGGCGGCGGCGGCGGTGGTGGCGGCGGCGGAGGCGGCGCGCTGACGTGGCGGGGAGCGGTCCTGGCCTCGCCGCACGGCCTCGACCGGTGCGTGGCGGCGGCGGTGCTGGCCGTGAGCCGCGCGAGGCGGCGGGGCGTGCCGGGCGGCGTGCCGCAGGGCGCTGGCGCCGGCGCCGTGCCGGGGCTGCTCTTGAGGCAGGAGCTGCTTCAGCGGCTGCTGCCAGCGCTCCTGGCCTGCCGCACCCCGCTCTCCGTGTGCGCTGCCGCCGCCCCTGCCGCCGCCGCAGCAGCAGCAGCGGCCGTGCCGTCCGCCTCAGCGGAGAAGGAGGCGGCGGAGGCAGAGGCGGAGGCGGGACCGGCGGCAGGCGTGGCGGCCGCTGCGGGAGGGGGCCGAGGCGGCGGCGGCGGCGGCGGCGGTGGGGGCGGCGGCGGCACGGGCCCGGGCGCCCTGACGGCGGCGCACCCCGCCGCCGCGCTGCTGTGTCGCGCGGCGGTCGAAGAGTTGTTGCTGCCGGCGGGGGCGCAGGCGGCAGGGGGGCCGGCGGCAGTAGCACCAGAGGGCGGCGTGACCGTGGATGAGCTGGTCCTGCATTGCTGCGGCGTCCTGGCCAGGGGTGCGGCGCCGGGGGCCACACGTGGCGGTGAGGCCGGCGGCGGCGGCGGCGGCAGCGGCAGAAATGACGGCGGCGGCGGTGGCGGCGGCGGTGCCGGGGGAGATGGGGGCCTGACGTTGGGGCAGGCGGCGGCAGCCTACACGCTCGCGGCGGTGTGCACGCTGGCTGAGCCGGCGGCGGCAGTAGCAGGGGCAGAGGAGGCGGCAGTAGCGGGGCCGCTGGGGCCGGGCTCCGTGGAGGCCATGGTGGCAGTGCTGTGTGGCGGCGCCGGCGGCGGCGGCAGTAGCAGCGGCAGCAGCGCCGCGCTGCGGCAGCACCTGTCCGCGCTACTACTGCCGACGCTGCTGCGCTACTGCCGCGCCGCGCTGCCGCCGCCCGCATACGCCGCGGCGGCGGCGAGGTGCGTGCGCTCCGTCCTGGCGGCCGCGGGGCAAATGCCGGCCGCTGCTGCAGCTGCTACTTCCTCCGCTGCTACTGCTGCTGCCCCCGCCACTGCGCAGCAGGCAGCGGCGGCGGCGGCGCTGCTGCCGCGTGCGCCGCTGGCGGGTCTGGGCGGGGCGGTGGGGCCGGCCGCGCGCGAGGCGGTGGGCGTGCTGGCGGCCGTGTGCGAGCACGTGGTGGCTGCGGCGGCGGCGGTGCCGGGTGGGTCGGCAAGGGCGGCTGGGGTGCCGGGGGCAGAGGGGTCGGGGGAGGGGCTGTGAGTATAAGCCAAAGCTGAACCAACCTGACAGCGACTGCCAGGAGGGCGGGTTTCGAGAGGCCGCGCGGCGAGATGCCGCGCGGTCCCTCTTCTCTTCCTGTTGCCCTGTTGCTTCTCTCCTGAAGGCTTGGGGGTCGTGTAAATGTGTACTGTAGGTGTCACCTAATGAGCTGTGTTTTGCATGTGTTAGATAACACGAGAGGGGGAAACACGTGTGCACGTGTGTCGTACACGCGCACGCAGACGTGGCGGCCGGCCTGCACTTCCGCCTGCTGCCGCCCGCGCTGCTGGCGCCCGGCGACCGGCCCACCCGCGTGCGCGCGCTGGCGTTGCTGCGGTCGCTGGCGGCGGGCGGCGCCGCGCCGCCGCTGGCGCTGGCGCCGCCGCCGCCACAGCCTGCTGGCCCTGGTGCTGCAGCTCCGGCTGTAGCAGAGGCGGGAGAGGCTGCGGAGGCGTGGCGGCGGGAGACGTGGGGCATGATGGCGGACCTGCTGCACGTGCTGGTGAGCGTGCTGCAATCCACCGTGTCGTGTTCCATCCAACTGCTCCCAGCCGACCCCAACCACCTGCTCCCACCTGCTCCCACCGCCTCTTAAACCCCACCCCCTTCTATATACCATCTTTGCAACCCCCCTACGCCCCCTACGCCCCGCTGTCTACCCCGCTACCCTTCTTTGTACCATCTTGGCAATCCCCGTTGGGCTGGTTCACAACCCCCCCACCCCCCACCCCCACCCCCGAGACGCAGTCTTCAGTGCACCTGTACCGCTTTTCCAACCATCCTTGCCCCCACCCACAGGAGGAGCACATGTTCCACCTGGTGCAGCCGGTGTGGGCCGCCTTCATGCCGCCCCTGCTGCAGCGGCTGGCGGCGGCGGCCGGCAGTAGCAGCGGCAGTAGCAGCAGTGAGGGCTGTAGCAGTAACAGCGGCACTGAGGGCTGTAGCAATGATGGGGCGGGGGTGGCAGGGGACGCGCACCGGCAGCAGCAGCAGCAGCAGCAGCCCGGCCCCTGGGCCGCCGCCACGTGGCTGGCGGTGCCCGTGCTCAAGGCCTGCTGCCACGTCAACGTCAGCGTACGGCGGCTGGGGCTGCACTCCGTACTGCAGTGCGCCGTGATACAGCAGCCGGCGGTACAGCCGCAGGATGCCACGGGCGGCAGTGGCGGCGGCGGCGGCGGCGGCGCTAGTCCCGGCGCGGAGGCGGTGGCAGTAGCAGTAGCAGTACCGGAGCCGGCGAGCTGGTGGCGGGCGCTGCTCGATGACCACTGCCGCCGCTACAGCTCCGCCGCCGCCGCACCGACGGCTGCTGCTACTGCCGCCTCTCCGACGTCTGCTACTGCCGCAGCTGGCAGCATCAGCAGCCCGGCGCTGTGGCTTGTGTCGCTGCTACTGCCGGTGGTGGAGCACGACAAACTGAGCTGGGAGGCGCTGCCGGGTGAGTTGTGCTGGGCGTGCTGGGTATGAGTTTGGTTTTGGTTCTGCGGCGGCGGGTTCCTCGTTCCGTGGGCGTGTGGCGGAGGGCGTGTGGCCGAGGGTGTCATGCCAGCTTCTTTCCAGGGTTTACTATACCTCGAGGCTTTGCTGCCCTTATCAATGCATACGCAACACGCACACTGCAATCGCAGGCTGCATCAGCGCCGCCCGCCACGCCGCGGCGGTGCGGCAGCTGCGCGCCGGCCTGTCACACTTCCTGGCGGCCTCGATTTCGTACTGCTGCCGCCAAGGGCGTACGGCCGCCGCTGTACAGTCTGGATCGGATGGATCCGCGGCGGCGGCGGCGGCTGTGGTGCTGGCGGTGCTTCGCTTCGCGTCGGAGACGACGCAGCGCGCTACAGCCGCCGCCTTCGTCACGGCGGCCCTGGCGGCGGCGCTGGAGCAGCTGCAGGAGAGGGAGCAGCAGCTGCTGGCGGTGGCTGTAGCAGGCCTGGCGGGCGGGCGGGAGCGGCTGCTGCGGGGGCTGCTACTGCCGCTGCTGGGCCGGCAGGCGCTGCAGCAGCCGCGCGACCTGCAGCAGCGGATCCACGCCGCGGTGCTGGACCTGCTTCCGAGCCTGGTTCTAATCCGGCTGGATCCAGCCTCGGATCCAGATGCGGCTGGGTCCGTGGACGACGCACTGGCGCTTGTCGGGGCCTCGACCGTCTTTGCCCCCGCCGCCGGCAGTAGCAGCGGCTCCGCTGCGGCGGCCGCGGTGGCGGCGGCGGCGGCCGCTGCAGCGGCTACAGCCGGCGGCGCCGCCGCTGCGCCGCTGGTGAGCCCTCGGGTGGCCGCCTGGTTGGCGGCGGCGCTGCCGGCGCCGGCGCTAGCGGCGTGGTTGGACCGGCGCCTCCTGCTCGCAGCAGCTGATACTGCTGCTGCTACTGCCCCTGGCGGGGCAGCGTCATCAGGGGACGAGGAGGCACGGGCAGCGACGGCGGCGGCGCTGCAGGCGCTGGCGGCGGTTGCGCCGGGGCTGCCGCCGCCGCAGCGGGCCGCGGTCCTCGATGGCGTGAGGCGGGCGGCGGCGGTGTGTGGCGCAGCGGCGGCGGTGTGCGGCGCAGCGGCGGCGGGAGGGGCTGCAGGTGCTGCAGGAGCTGCAGGAGGAGGGTGTGACATTGGCGCCGCACTGACGCTGCTGACGTGCCTCATTGGCAGTAGCAGCGGTGGTGGTGGTGGCAGCGCCTGGGCGTCGGCGGTGGGAGGGGTGGCGGCGGAGGCGTCGCCGGCACTGCTGCTCGGATACTGGCGCCGATGTGTCGTCAGCAGCTCAACCAGCGGTGCGGCGGCGGCGGCGGCGGAGGACGTGCTGGCAGGGCAGAGACGGGGAGGCTGGGACCCGGCGGCAGCTTTCGGCACGCTGAGGCTGCTTGAGTTGCTGGGCGTGGGCGGCAGTAGCAGCAGCAGTATGGGTGGTGGGAGCACGCCGGCAGTAGCCGCAGCCGCGGAGGCAGTGCGGGCGGCCTGTGGCGACCGCGGCTGGCTGCAGCATACGCTGCTCGTCTTCCCGGGACCTGCTACTGCCGGGTCTCCTACTGCCGCCGCGAGCCGGCTGCCGCTGTATGGCCAGCTGACGGAGCTGGCTGCGGGCTGCGTGGCGTGCCGCGTCGCCAACCGTGGCAGTAGCAGTGGCAGTGGCAGTAGCAGCGGCAGTAGCCATGACGTCCCAGACGCGGCGGCCCTGGCGGCGCTGCTGCAGGCTGTGCTTGAGCTCGAGCCGGCCCTGGAGCTGGGCGTGCCGGCGGCGGCGGGCAGTAGCAGCAGTAGCGGCAGTAGCAGCAGCAGCGGCGCGCTGCGCACGGAGCTACTGCCGGTCTTCATGGAGCTGCAGTGGCGGCTGATCTGGGAGGTGCTGCAGCTGCGACTGCCGCTGCAGGAGGTGGCTGGGACTGGTGGGGCGTGCGCGGCACCGCCGACGGCGCCGACTGAGTGCATGGAGGCGGTTTGCGAGAGGTGCGTGCAGTGCGTTTGTCGCACTGGTCCGGGCCGCGGGTGTCAATGCATTCGTACCGCACCTCAACCACCGCAACCGCACCAACGGCCCACCGCGGAGCCCCGAGCGACGCCCTCGTAACCCACACAACCCCGCACAGGGCTCTCTTGGACCTGGACTGCGCACCCGACGCCGCGCTGCCGCCCCTGCTGGCGGCGCTGCTGGCGGCCGCGCCGTACAACGCCGTACTAACCGCCGTAACCGCAGCCGCTCGCCGCGTTATAACCGAAACCGTGACAACCGCTTCTGGAACGGCAGCACAGCAGCAGGAGGAGGCGGCAGGGGCGAATGAGCAGCAGGGCGATGAGGAGGTGGAGGCGCAGGTGGAGGCAGCGAGGCGGGGGCTGCGGCAGCTGCGGCTGCTGCAGCGGCTACAGCGTACGGTGCTGTCGGTACTCAAGGGCGCCCGCCGCGTGCCCGCCTCACTCGCCGTACACGCGCCGTCACTTGCCGTACACCCGGCCGTACTGCTGGCGGGCCTGGCGGCGGAGGCGGCGCTGGCGGCGGCGGGGCTGCCCGTGCCAGCTGCCGAGTCCGAACTGGGCGGCGGCGGCGGGAAGGGCGGCGCCAAGGGATCCGGGAAGGGAGGCGCCGGCGGCAAAGGCAAGGGCGGCGCAGCAGGATGCGGCGGCGGCGGTGCGGAGGTTGGCGGCGGGCGGCGGTTGAGCGGCGCGGATGTGGAGCTGCTGACGGCTGCGGCGGCGGTTGGCGCGGCCACGACCGCAACCGTCGTACCGCAACTGCTAACCACCGGCGGCTCTCGCGTGGCGCTGGCGGCGGCGGCGCACCTGTGCCACGGCGTGCTACAGCCCACGATCGAGGCCGAGGCTGCTGCTGCTGCGGCGGCGGCGGCTGCAGCCGCCACTGCCGGCGCCGGTGCGGCGCCTGCTAGTGCCAGCGGGCCCGCTGCTGCTGCGGCTGAGGCTGCGGCTGTGGAGCTGCTACAGCTGCAGCGGCGGCTGCAGGGCCTGCTACTGCCGTACACGGTGCACCTGCTGGCCTTCTCCACCTGGGCGCCGCGCGTGGAGCCCCGGGGTGAGCCGCCTCCGGGTCCGCGCCGTACCAAGGACGGATCCGTGGCGTGCCGCAAACACACACGCACACGCACTCACTCGCGTTGCATGGCACAAACACACGCTGGCCATCCTGCTGAATGGCCACACATCACACAGTCACTATGCTAGCTACGCACGTGTGTGTAAGCGACCCTGCTGGATGCGTGTTGCTGCGGATGGCCGCGCTCCGCTCGATTCCCGTCCCTCGCCGCACTTTCAGTCCCCTTCAACTCGCACAAACCAACCTGCCCAACCAACCAAACACCCAGACCAATTCAACCAAACTAAACAAAACCAAACCAAACCAACCAAACCAATCAAACCGACACCGCAGGCCTGCTGGCGCGTAAGCACGAGCCGCACCAGGCGCTGCCGGCGCGCGCGGCCGTGTGCGCCTGGCTGCAGGGCCTGCACCGGTGGGTGTGGGTGTGGGTGTGGGTGTGGGTGTGGGTGTGGGTGTGGGTGTGGGTGTGGGTGTGGGTGTGGGTGTGGGTGTGGGTGTGGGTGTAGGTGTGGGTGTGGGTGTGGGTGTGGGTGTGGGTGTGGGTGTGGGTGGGTGGGGGTCGGGGTGGGGGTCGGGGTGGGGGTGGGGGTGGGGGTGGGTGGGTGTGGGTGTGGGTAGGGCGGGTGGGTTGATTCCAATTCCCAAAAACCAGGGTGAGGGAGTGGGGGTGTGCGGGTGTGGGGGTGTGCGGGAGTGGGGTCGTGGCTCTGGACGAAGAGTGGGGCTGCTTGACGCTATGCATGGTGAATGGTTTGCGGGCCGTTAATGTGTTTCGTAAAAGCGTTTCCGCCCGTACATGTGTTTCGTCATGCCCCCCCCGTCATATGCCCCGCATCGCCCGTTCCTCCCGCACAGGCGGCCCAGCCGCCGCGCCGGTCGTGGGCATGCCCATGCAGCGGCGGCGCAGGCGGCACCACAGGCGGCGGAGGCAGCGCAGGCGGAGGCAGAGGTGGTCTTCTTGTCACGCCTCATGCGGGGTCTGCTGCGCGCCGCCGCCGGCTGCTCCCCCGGCGCCCAGCCGCCGGGCCTCGACGGCGACGGCGGCGGCGGCGGCGGCTCCGATGCTGCAGAGGGCGCGGCGACGGGGGCAGAGGAGGGGCAGCAGCCGAAGCGGCGCTGGCGGCGTGGCGGCGGCGGCGGCGGCGGCGTGGGAGAGGCGGCGGCGGCGGCCGGCGGCAGCGGTCAGCTCGATCAGCAGGACTACAGTTGGCTGCTGGTGCGGGAGTCGTGCCAGAGCAGCACACTCAACTCCATGAGGGTGCGTGGCGGCGGCGGCGCGGGGGGGGGGGGGTAGCGGCGGCGGCGGCGGCCCTTGTGGTGGCGGCTGTGGTGAATGCTGAATGCGCGTGGGGGTGTCAGGAGGAGAGGGCGCCCCCTTGACCCCTGCACATGCCCCCTGCATAACCATGTCCCTGACCTCCCGCACACGCGCGCACCCGTAACCCGCTGTTCAACGAGCGCGAGGACCATTCCGTATTTTTCAACTTCTTGCTTGTGACCCCCTCCCCCCGCTTGTGGCTCACGCACACGCACACGCAGGTAGCGCTGTGGCAGACCATTTGCCTGGTGGCGCGGCGACTGCCGCCGGGCGCCGCCGCAGGTGGGTAGGTTTTAGGTGTTTGGAGAGAGAGCGGAGAGGAAAACTGGCACAGAGCCACTAGAGACAACGGCAGAGACAACAGCGCGTATGTGGGTTTCAGGGGGTCAGGTGCCTCCCTTGCCAGGCTGCAGATATGTGTGTCACCTTGCTGGGCTCGCGCCCTGACACGCTTGCGGAGGCGGAGGCGCTCGGTTGCCTGCCTGCCACATTCGTAAACGCGCCCGCACCCTCTAACCCCTCTCTCCTACACACGCCCGCACATGTGTGTAATGTGTGGCGCTAAGGTCTTTTGTTGTCGTTTCTCCTTGTGCTCTCTAATACACGCCCGCGCCCGCCCCGACGTGCGTGCGTCTACGACACATGTGCACGGCAGCCGCCGGCCCCGCGCGCGCGGTGTGGGCCTGCCTGTCCTCCCAGCCGCACACGCACGCCAACGTGCGGCCGCTGATGCAGCAGGTGGGGCGCGCGTGTGACACTGTGGTGTTGCCTTGTTGAATGCTGTGTGGATAGCTCGTCGTGAGCTTTGTGTCGTGTGGTGGAAGCGGAATTCGGTTGTGGTGTTTCGTGCAACCAGGCGACACCAGTGTCACCTGACAGTACTGGTCCTTGGTGCCGCACCGCAGGCACAGTCCTGCGTATTCCCTTTCCTTGCTCTCTCCACCGCTCTCAAACACACCAACACATACACACTCACGACACACGCACCCCACGCAGGCGGGCCTGGCTCTGCTGGAGCGCTGGGGCGGCGGCGGCGCGGCGGAGCTGCTGCTGCCGGCCCTGCGGCGGTACGACACAGCCGCCTACCAGGTGCGTGTGGGGCGTCACGTGTGCGTGCGTGTACGGCAGGGGTGCAGGGGGAAGGGCTGAGGTGCTTGTCGGGTCGGGGTGCGTGTCGGTCGGGGCGTGTGCTGGGGCATACACACCGCACAGACCGAAGACCGCCACCCCACCGCCACCCCACCGCCACCCCACCACGACCCTACACACCCGGCACTGCCGCACCCCCGCACCTTGCCACGCCGTACACATACACACAAACACACACGCGAAACACACACGCCGCCCTCCACCCCCACCCCCACCCCCCAACACACGCCAGGTGTGCGTATCGCTGGTCATCATGGGCGGGCTGCTGCTGCTGCACCGCCAGCAGACCCGGATCCAGATCCAAACCCGGATCCAGGGCCGGATCCAGGGCCGGATCCAGAACCAGAGCCGAGCGGAAGAGGTCGAGGGGGCGGCGGCCGACGGCGATGAGCAGCAGTTGGAGGAGCAGCTGCTGGCGGCGCTGCTGCCGTGGGCGCTGCACCACCGCCACGCCGTGCGGGTGCCGGTGCAGGTGCGTCCGCGCCCGCTGCGCCTGCGCTTGGCAGGTTTGCGCCCGCGCCTGCACTTACTTGGCGGGTCTTGCAGCAGGATTGGCAGCAGGAGGGGCGGGTGGGCGCGGGGGTAGGGTAGCCGTGGTTGGCTGTAGGATTGCGCGTTGAAAATATAGGAAGCAAGGAAGGACCGGGGAAAGGTGCGAGGTTACAGTCTCCAGGATGCGGTTTACCAACCACAGCGCCCCCACGGCGCATTTTCCCTACTCCCACCCGTCCCCCTCTCAGACCGTCCTGTACACCTACCTCGACCGAGCCGGCGTCAATGCCGCCGCCGCCGCTGGCCCCGCCGCCATCTCCGCCGCCGCCTCCTCCTCCGCCGCCTCCCCCTCCCCCTCGTCGCCCTCCTCCTCCGCCTCTAACTTGCCGCTGCTGTTCGGGCTTCAGTCCTTCCTCGCCTGCAACCCCGAGGCGGCGGCGCTGCGCAGCCGCAGTGCGCTGCTGGGCTTTGCGGGCTTCGACCTCGAGGCCGAGTGCGGCCTGGTCGGGCTGTTCGGGGTGGGTGGGGGGCTGCGGGGGGTGGGGAAGGGTTGTGAAGATGTTACGGGGCGAGGCTGCGGGGGGTGGGGATGAGCTGCGGGGGTGGGGAAAGAGGGGCGGGGCTGGGCTATTCGGGATGAGAACGGGGTCCGGGGCAGGGGGTGCGGGTCTGTTCGGGTTGGGTGAAATGCGGTGGGCGGGGCGGGGCAGGGAAGAGGGAAGGGAGGCGGGGCGGGCGGGTCTTGATGCGGATGTGGTCTGCAGGGTTCGGATGTGGTTCAGAGGTGCAGGCAAGGGAGTAATGATGTGGGTCCCGCGCGGCACGCAGGGGCGACGCGCCGATGCTCTGCATGGCCCTTCGCAATCCACACACTGATCTCTCGCCGCCCCCCCCCCTTCCGCCGCAGATCGACGAGGAGGTCCTGGACGCCGCCGCGGCCGCCGGCGAGGCTCTGGAGGTGCGTGGCGGTGGCGGTGGGGGAGGGGCCCGGGCGGTGGGGGGGGGGGGGGCGGGCGGGCGGGCGGGCGGCAATGGACGACATGACGGCGATGGAGATGGTGAAGGACCGCAGTACCCCGGGGGTCAGTTCAGTACCTGTCTGCTATCAATCAAGCTTGCCGCCGCGCTCGGGTACGGCACGCCACGTCACCACGACACGACACGACACGACACGCCGACTTCACGACACGACACGCTGTCCCCCTTCCCCGTCACCACCGCCAGGTGGACCCGGGCACCCCCAGCGTGTGGGCGCTGCACACGCGCGACCGGCTGCCCATTGATGTGCTCAAAGCGCTGCCCGCCGTGGTCCGGTGAGGGGGGGGGAGGGTTTTTTTTAGTTCATTGCCCCAGAAAGCAACCGACCGAGTGAACCCAGACCAACCAGTCCCGCAGCACGTGCAGTACGGTACAGCAGTACGGTGTGGGGTCATGTGCGTGTTGTTCTGCGGCCTGCCCCATCGCCTGCTGCTGCTGTGGCTGGCCCGCCCTGCATATGTGTGAATGCCTGATGTGGTTGCTGCTTCGTGCGTACGCCGCAGGTCGCTGGGGCGCCGCGCCGTCACGGGCGCCGCCGCCGCCGCCCCGGGCGAGGCCGCGGCCGGCTCTGCAGCAGTGGGCACCGCCGGCGAAGAGGAGGAGCAGGGGGAGGAGGAGGAGGACGGGGAGGGGGAGGGGGGAGAGGAGGTGGCCGACGATGGGGAGGCGGAGGGCCGGGAGGACGACGAGGAGGGAGAGGATGCTGAGGACGGGGGTGCCAGCAACCATGTGGCAGTAGCAGCTGCTGTGGCCTCAGCAGCAGTAGCAGCAGCAGCAGCCAGCGGTAGCAAGAACGCCGCCCCTGCTACAGCCACCGCCGCCACTGCCACCTACCAGCTGCGACCGCAGCAGCTGCCGGGAGCCGCCGCCCCTGCAGCAGCAGTAGCTACAGCCGGACGCGGCGCCGCCGCCGGCGCTGCTGCTGCCGGCTCCGCGGCGTGGCTGGCGGCTGTAGCAGACCGCCTCGACGCCCTGACGGCCGCGGCGGGCGGCAGTAGCAGCGGTGGACCAGGCGGCAGTAGCGGCGGCCGGCCGACGGGGCTGGTGGTGGTGGCGAGCCTGCTCGAGAACATACCCAACATGGCGGGACTGTGCAGGTGAGGGGGAGGGAGAGGAAGAAGTGTGAGAGGGAGAAGAAGAAGTGTGAGAGAGGAGGAAAGGGGGGTTGGGGTTGGCAGATGCTTGCCGATGCCAGCGCACACTATAAGGCCCAATCCAATGCATAATGTGGCAAAACTGTGCGGTTGTGAGAGGAGAGGGGGAGGCTGCAGGGTTTAGGAGTTGACAAAGGGATGCTGGGGTGGGGTAACACGGGGAGCGAGTGCGCGGCAGGCGGTGCCATGCCGGGTACTGTCGCGCGCGCATTGCGGCGACCCGGTGGGAATAGCTTCTGCGGTCATTGACCTACCCCCCAAACACCCCAAACACCCCGAACACCCCACAAAAACCTTAAACACATCCACACACCCACACACCCGACCCCCCCCCCTCACGCATTCCCGCAGGACTGCTGAGTCTATGGGCGCGGAGGCGCTGGTGCTGCCGTCCCGCGCCGTGGCCACCAATGAGGCCTTCAAGCGCCAGGTGTGGGGGGGGGGCGGGTGGGTGTCGGGGGGGGGGGATGTCGGGGTGGAGGGTTGTGCATTTCCGTAAACAAGGGCCCGCGGAGGGTGTCACGTACGTTGTGTGTAGGGGCAGCCGTGCAAGGGGCACGGGGCAATCAGTTTGGCACACAGTCCCACGCCCACACACCCCGCCCCCCCCCAAACACACACACCAACACACACACACGCTGTGCGCTCTGACACAAACGCAGGCGGTCACGTCAGAGCGCTGGCTGCCGCTGCTCGAGGTGCGTGAGCGCCGCCAGCAGCCGGGCCCAGGGCTGCGGGCTCAGGGCTCAGGGCTCTGGGTAGGCTGCACGGGGTGTGTCAGCATCTGCTATTCGCACGCCATCCTCAATAGCATCACTTCCGTTCTCACAAGCAGTCCGGTAACACACATATACACACATTGCGGGCGGGCGCTAAGACACACGGGCGCTAACACAAGTTGCACCTTACAAATTACATGCACCACTATCCTATCAATTGTAATTAACTCATACCAAACCCCCAACAAAATAAACAAAACCCACAGGTGGGCCCTCGCGACCTGCCCGCCTACCTGGCCGAGATGCGCGCCGCCGGCTACAGCCTGGTGGGCGTGGAGCAGGCGGCGGGCAGCGTGCCGCTGCAGGTGCGTGTAGTGTGGGCAGGGCGGGAGGTTTGGGTAGTGTGTAGTGCGTGGTGGTGAGGTGCGGTGGTGGGGGTGGAGCGGAAAAGCAAGGAAAGGCAGGATCTTCGGTCCCCAAACCGCTTCCCCTCATTTTCCCCGCTTCCTCCCGAGCCAGCCCGAAACCCCGATCACCCCAAACCCTGCCGACTGCTGCCCCCGTTCTCTGCTGCACTTCTCTTAACACCCTCACCTCCCCATGGACAAATTCACTCGCACCCCTGCTTCAACGCGCGCCCGCAGTCCTTCAGCTGGCCCACCGACGGCCGCGTGGTGCTGCTGCTGGGCAACGAGCAAAGCGGCGTGCCGCAGCCGCTGCTGCCGCTGCTGGTGGGTGTGGGTGGATGTGTGTGGCGTCCGCAGTGCAGCATTGGGCCCACCCCGCGCCCCCGCCCTGTGTGATGCCAGGCCCCTGCAGTCGCATTGCGTGTGCGTTTGTGCATGTTGGCGCGTGGGTGCGGGTTTGGATGCGTTTTCCGGTTTTCCGGTTTTCCGGTCGCCAATCAGTGATGCCATGTTCTGCCAAGTTGCCAGACCCCGTGACCGCGCCTTGTGTAAGGCCAGGCCAGGCCAGGGAATCCCATGGGTGTGTGCGGTGGATGCGGTTTCCGATTTTCCTAGGTTGCCGGCAGCATTGGTGAAGCCAATTTGCCAGCGTGCCGCCAAACGCACGCACGCACGCACGCACGCCCACACATCCCCTTTTTCCCTTGAACCTTTGAACACACACACGACCCCCACCCACCCGCCCCCTCGCCCCCTCGCCTCCCAGGACGCGTGCGTGGAGATACCCATGCTGGGCGTGACGCGCTCGCTGAACGCCCACGTCAGCGGCGCCATGGCTGTGTGGCAGTACGTGCAGCGCCGCGTGTAGAATGTGCTTACAGGTGTATGTGTGTGTTGAGCGTGGTGTACGGGTGTTAAACACATAAACCACACCAAACGGAACAAAGCCGCCTTCACGCGCGCAGCAGTGACGTACAAATACCGCCCGCCCGCCGGTTGCCGAGCTCCGCGGTGTACGGGTTTGTGTGGAGTGTGTGGAGTGTAGTACTGTAGTAGTGTTTGATGTGCGGAGTGTGGAGTATCGATTGTGTTCGGAGTGTAGACGCCCATGCAGCGACTAGAGGGGGTTCGGGTTTGGGCCTCTGATATGCTGGCGTGCTGCTCGGCTGCTCTGCACGGGCTAGCTCCGTCGTGGCAGGTGACATGCCCCGATCATGGTTCGCCGCAAAGCACGCACGCGAGCCCCATCACACAATATCATGCGAGAGGTTTTCATGTTCGCTGAGCGAAGGATGAGGGCATTAGGGCCATTGTGGCGGGGGCGATTGGAGCGGCACAGTGGCGCCGCGCCCTCATGGGGAAACGGATTCGAGTACTTTCGCCGTTGTGCCACAACCCAGTGCATTGGGTGGCGCGAATGCAATGCGATGCGATGACGCCCCCGTATGAGGATGCTCACCCTGATTGGAGCCCCCACCACCCCCACCACCACGCCGTGTGGGCTGCGCTAACTCGCTTGCGTACAAGTTGCACGCGTGGGGCAGGCGCGAGTGCTGAGGGGCGGAGCGGCAGGTGTGTGCGGCAGGTGCTTGGGTGCGTGGGGCAGGCGCGTGGCCGCGTGGGGCAGGGCCTCGCATGGACGCGGGCAGGGCGCAGGACGCCGGGTAGCACCGAGGCCGCATGCGGAGGGGCGGCATGCACGTGGTGCGCGTGATTCGCGGCACTGCGTGGAGCTCGGGGGGGGGGGGGGCAGGCTGATGTTTGTCGTTTCGCAGAGCTGCTGCCGACTGGAGGGGCGAGCCACATGGCGAAACACGCGGGTACGGAACGCCAGCGACCGAGGATGTCGCCCCCGCGATCGCGAAACCCTTGAAGGCGTTGGGGGGGGGGGGGGGTGCACTTTGGTCATTTCGTATATGCAATTCAAGCTTCCTTGCGCCAATCCTGTTCTGAGCGCTTCGACATAGCGACTCGCCACTCCTTGACGCCATCTCTAGAGCTCAGCAAAGCCGACGCTATGAAACGCGACACATTTACTCATGTAGAATGACAAGCTAGCCGTCAGGGCTCAATTGCAATAACAAGCCGCGGTCAAAATGTGTAATGCGAAGGGCAGCAGGGTCTGCGGAATCATATGCATCAGCTGTGTGCTAATAAGCTTCGTTGCCCTTGGAGCCGTTCTATTGTTTGGAGGCGTAGCCGTCCTGGTGCAGACCGACGAACTTAGTCGGGTCAATAACTACAGTGAGTGGCTTCGCGCCGGCCAGTCTCCCCCAAATCCTTTGTTTCAGATGCTACTTCGCCCCTTACTGCTACCGGTCGAAACGGGGACTGGTGCCGCAATACTCGTCCCGGCCCCGCCGGTCACACCCGGCCGCAGCCACTGTGCGTGACACGCTCTCTCGCGCGCCCTGCCAGCATGCCCGCACTTCCGCAACCCGCAATTCGCCCTCCTACCTCTCAAAGCAACAATGCTGCGCAACAATAATGAACAAACAGATGCGGTCCAGAACGCGGTCAACAGCTGGAACACGCCATCATCGCCCTACAGCCTCTACCAGCTGCAGCAGCTCAACGCAACCGCCAAGCTGGTGCCCGGCCCCGCCATGTCGGTAGCTGCCAGCAGCTGCCCGCCGCTTACCCTGACCCTGGTGGTGAGCTGACGTGGCAGCGAGAGCGCGGGCCGCAGGGGGCGGGGCGGGGTCGGTTTGGTGGGGTGTGTGCGGGCGGCGGAGTGGTGCAGCGGGAGCTGTCGTGCACACCGCCTTGGGATGGGGCGGCCGGTGCGTGGGTGCAGGCGCGCACAGGCAGCTGGCGTGTCGCTGCTGGTGTGGTTGCGCCGGCGGGGTGGTGCCAAGGGGCGCGGCATGCGTTTCGCCGGCTGGGTTTGGACGCGTGTGTGTGTGTGGGGGGGGGGGGGGGAGGGGGCTGGGGTCGGGGGCGGAAAGCGGACGGCCGGGGGTGGGGCAGGGCTGGGGTGTACGGCAAGGTTCGGGCGGCGGGCATGGCGCGTAGTGCCGCTCACTCGCTGTGCGCCACCGACACCTACACCCGACAATCTTGCAAACCCCCATCCCACCGACCCACGCCAGCGCCGCAGCCGGACCAGTACACCACCGACACCCGCAACCAACCCCCCCATCAGACATGCCACACCGCGACACACGCGTGTTCCGTCTTGTGTGTTCGCTAACACCACGCCACCCACCCCCACCCCACGCCCCGCAGCCGGAGCAGTGCACCACCGACACATACACAGACGCCGCCAATGACTTCCAGCCCGTGCCGCAGCTCAAGCTGTGCGGGCGGCTGGACTACCTGGCCTTTGCGCAGTGCGACTACCAGGTGGGCGGTTGGGCGGTTGGTTGTTAGTTGGTTGGGATTGTGGTTGGGTGGTTGGTTTGATTCGGTCGGTTGCGTGGTTGTTGGCTGGGTTCGGTCGGTTGCGTGGTTGTTGGTTGGGTTTGACGGGTGGGTGGGTGGGTGGGCGGGGAGCCGGGGCCGGGGCCGGGGCCGGGGCCGGGGCCGGGGCCGGGGCCGGGGCCGGGGCCGGGGCCGGGGCCGGGGCCGGGGCCGGGGGCCGGGGGCCGGGGCGGCCGGGGTCTATCGCGAGAGTCCAAATAGGGCTAGGGTGGTAGGTGGTAGGTGGCGGGCGGCCCGTGGCGCCGGGCGCACAGGCTTCCTCCAGATCATGGGCGTGTGCCCCCGTGTGCCAAACACACACAGTCTCGGGTTGTGTTTCCCTTGTGCTCTCTAACACACACGCACACACTCTCTCACACGCTCTCGTGTGCGCAGGTGTCGTTCTGGGCCACGCAGCCGGGCGGCAGCGGCCGCACCTACAACCTCACCGCACCGCTGGACGTGTGTGAGTGGAGCCGCCCCCCGCGTTGGCGCAAGCAAGGGGTGGGGGGTGGGGTGGGGCGTTGCGAGTTGGTGTGCCGTGTGACACACATTGGCGGGTGTTGTTGCCTTCGCGCTGCCCACACGTCACGTCATCCAGACCTCCCCCTCGCTATCAAGCCGTTCACATTGACGACCCCTTCCCCCCTCCCCGCTCCCTCCCCCCTCCCCGCTCCCTCCCCCCTCCCCACTCCCTCCCCCTTCCCCGCTCCCTCCCCCCTTCCCTCTCCCTCCCCCCTCCCCGCTCCCTCCCCCTTCCCCGCTCCCTCCCCCCTCCCCGCTCCCTCCCCCCTCATGCGCGCGCATAGCCAACTCCGGCCCCAGTTGGGTGGTGATCGACTTGCAGGTGGGCAGATGAGGGTAGGCAGATTACAGGAATTACAACTTTACCAGTTACATGAATCACAAATTACAACTTTGCACAGTTACAGGACTTCACACTGAATTCGCAAATCCCTACCTGCAGGACATGGGTGGTGACGACCCCTGCGCCAAGGCTGGGACACGCAGGTGGGGTGGGAGTGTGGGTGGGGCGGACGCACGTGGGGGCCCCGGGTGCATGGGCAGGCAAGTGCGGCCTGGTGCAGGGGAGGATTGTGAGGTGTGGGCGGCGTGGGCCGGTTGTGGCTCTGGGAAGGCAGGAAAAAGCGGGGCACAAAGGGCCTTTTAAAGGCTGTGGCTGTGCTTTCGGGCCGGGGCCGGGGTCTGGGCATTGCGGCCTCGATCCCGCCAGGGTACGGGCCCGGGTCGGGGGGCGTGTGTCGTCCATGTCGTGTCGCCGCGCACGGGCTTGGTTGAGTGTGGGCTCCCACGCCGCGCACCACCCACTGCCCCACCCAGCCCTCGCCCCTCGCCCCTCCCCCCTTGCCAGTGCCCGTCCCCCCTTCAATAATATAACACTTAGGTGACCCCGCACCCCATCGCACACAGGTGTTTCGGCGATCCGTACAACCGCTGCAAGTCGCTGTGCGAGGTGGGTATTGGGTTGGTTGATTGGTGGTTGGAAGCGGTTGGAAACCGGAAATGGTTGGCGTGGCGGCTGCTGGACGGGTGTTAATCTGGCGTGCGCACGGCGCGGAGGGCGCGACATGTTAGTTGTTATGCGGAATGCGTGCTGACTTCGTATTAGACCGCGACTCCTCGCCACATGTTAGATAGTCCCGCCGAGCCGCCCGCATTCCCCCTTGCCCTGTCCCCAATGCAGAACACGTACGGCGGTTCGTTCAGCTGCGACACCTTCCGGAATCCGCCGTACACGTGCGAGGCCAACTCCTGGACGAGCAGCGTGGCGGTTAAGGTGGTGGCCATGCCAAGTGAGTGGTGGGGCTGAGTGTTTTGGTGGTTGGTGGTGGTTGGTGGTTGGTGGTTGGTGGGCCCAGTTGTGTTGTGTTGTTGGGGGCTCTGAAGGTGTTTGGGCGGGGCCTCGGGTGGTGGGTGGGTGGTGGGGTCCCGGCTGCGGTCCCCGATGCCTTTTTTTGGGGGGGGGGCGGGGTTGTAAACACCAGCCCAATCTAAATCAGACGTTGGTTGGGCAGAGGGTGGGTGGGTTGGGCAGAGGGTGGTGTTAATGACAGCAACAGCATGACGGACAACAAAGAGGGTGGTGTGTGCGCGGCACATGCTCCCCCCAGATATTGACAACAACAATACCCTCTCCCCCCTCCCTCCCCCAGACAACAACACGTACGGCATCGACACCGTATACCCGCTCCTGGGCAACGGCGGCGCCGGCGCCAACATCCTGCGGCAGGGTGCGTGCTGCAGAAGAATCCGGAGCCCGATTGTTTTTTTCTATTTCCGTGCTAGCCTTGACCGTGCGCGGCACGTGCGGTGCCGTGCACCCGTGCCGTGCAAACCCAGCCCCACCACCAGCCCGCCCCATCGCCACCGCGCGCACCTCCCCACCGCCCTCCTCGCTCCGCCCCGGTCGCGCCTGCACGGACGTGCTTCAGCACGCTGCCACCCACACCCACACACACACGCACACTCGCGCCCAACACAAAACCGAAACCGATGCCCATGCCGTACACGTCAATGCCGTACACAACCAACCAACCAACCGCTTGCCTGCACACGCAGGCTTTCAGATCACCATGCCGACCCAGATCAACGGCGCGCCCATGTGGCTGTACGACGCGGGAGTGTACTTTGCGGCGCCAACCGCCGTGACGGTTATGGTACGGTCGTCCGGCGACCCGTACCTGACGTACATGGCCGTCACCAGCGGCACCGGCTGGCTGGGCCTGAACAAGGTGTGCGTATTGTGTGGGGTGTGTGGGTGTGGGGTGTGGGGTGTGGGTGTGGTGTGGGTGTGGGGTGGGGTGTGGGTGTGGTGTGGGGAGGAGTTGGGGTTGGGATGGTTGGGGTAGCTGGTGTGGGGTGGGGCGGATCCTGGTGGCCCTGGGCTCCCCCCCCCCCCCACACACACAACCAAATACACACACGCCCCCGCGCCCCCAACCCCCCCCCCCCCCCCCCCCAAACCCCCACAACCCCCAGAGCACGGTCACCTGGGTGGGCTCCATCCTGGTGGCCCCTCCACCCGCCCACACACACAACAAAACACACACACACACACACACGCCCCCGCCCCCGCCCCGCCCCAAACCCCATCCCCAATCCCCCCAAACCCCCTCTACAACAGAGCACGGTCACCTGGGTGGGCTCCATCCTGGTCGGGCTGGGCTCCTCCGTCTTCCTGGGCGGCCTCATCTTTGCCTGCTGCCTGGCCTGGGGCTGCGGCCTGGCGCGCGACCGGCCCGACAGCCCGCCCGACAGCTGCCTCAAGCGCCAGGCCTGGGGCATGGGCATGACGTGAGTGCGGCTGTGGGGTAGTGTGGGGGTGGGGGTTACTGTGAACCAATCCCGTAAGGAAACATCAGCGCTGCAAGGAGAAATTGCAGCCGCATATGCGAGCTGTGGGGTGGTGGGGTTGGGTGGTGTGGTGTGGGGTTGGGTGTGGGTCATTCCAGAACCCAAAGTAACCCACCGCGGGAACCCAAACCAACCAGGCCCGGGGGTTGGGGCCTGGGGGATTGGCATGACGTGAGTGTGGGGGGTGGTGTGGGGGTGTGGGGGTTGTGAACACCAGCCCAATCTAAACCCAAGCGAAACTAGACAAGGGACAGGCAGGTGCAGTTTGGGGTGAGTGTGGGGTGTATGGGGTGTGGGGGTTGTGAATACCATCCCAAGGGGGTGTTGGGGTGCGTGTGGAGGGGGTAGGGTGGGGTGGGGTGGGGTGGGATGGGGTGGGATGGGTGGGTAGTGTATTCCAGAAACCAGAAGTGAAGCGACCAAGAGAACCCGAACCAGCCAGCCCAGCCCAGAGCGCGGAGGTGGTGTGGCCTTAACCTGTGGGTCTCGAGCGCCCTTGGGCCTTGAATCTTCAGTCTTGTTGTCGGTGTTGTCTGTAGTCGCGGATGGCACCCAGGCTCGCGCGCGTATAGACCCATCCCGCTAGCTAAATTGCGCGATTCAACCACGATACTCACCTGCGTGATACCAGAGCAGTGGGATGGGTGGGGTGGGGTGGGGTGTTCATGTGCGGCGCGTTGTGGCTCTGACCTGTGGTCGTGTGCGCTGATGCTCACGGCGTGCGCGGTGTGTGTAGTGGGTGTAGCGGGTGGGTTGGAGGGGCTGTGTGCGCTGCCGCCCTCCTGGTCTAGGGGCGCCCGCACAGGGCAGCGCACTTCTTCGTTCTCCGTGTCCCCCACCCCATCCCACCCATCCCCGTCCGCACCTCCACCCCCAGATTGGGCTGGTGTTTACAACCCCCCCCCCCCACCCCGTCCGCGCCCCCATCTCACTCAACTCCACCACCACTCCACCACCACCACCACTCGTAAATACACACGCTGCTGCTGCTGCTGCTGCTGCTGCTGCTGCTGCTGCTGCTGCTGCTGCTGCTGCTGCTGCTGCTGCTGCCACAGGTGCTGCCCGCCGGTCAACCGCGGCAAGGTGTCGCCGGACGCGGCGGCGGCGCCCGGGGAGGCGCCGGCCCAGGTGAGGGGGAGGGGAGGGGCGGGGTGAGGCACGCCGGGGCGGGCCTCGGGGGTGGGCTGCTGGAAGGGGGGTGGTAGGATCGTGGGGTGGGATGGAGTGAGGGGTAGTGTGGAAACGGGAGCAGGAGTGAGGGGTAGTGTGGGAAAGGGGCAGGAGTGAGGGTTATCATGGGAACGGGGCAGGATCAGGGGAATTTTGGGAGGAGTGAAGGGGGGCCGGGGGTAATACGGGAAAGTGGCAGGTTCGTGCGCAGCATCTTCCTTCCCTCCCTTCCCCACACCCCACTCCCGCACCCCATTCTCACCTGACCTCGCCCACCCCACTCTTTCCTCACCCCACCCCACCCCACCCCGCCTCTCAAACCACCTCCCACCCCCAGCAGCAACAGATGGTAGCCTACCCCGCACCCGGCGGCGGCTACGTCTGGGTGCCGGCGGCGGCAGCGGCGGCGGGCGCGGCGGCAGGCGCCGCCGGCATGGCGGCAGCAGCGGCCTACCCCCCTGGCGCGTACCCGCCCGGGGCGTACCCGCCCGGGGCGTACCCGCCCGGGGCGTACCCGCCCGGCGCGTACCCGCCCGGCGCGTATCCTCCAGGGGCCTACCCGCCTGGGGCCTACCCCCCAGGGGCGTACCCTCCCGGCGGCGCCCCACCACCCGGCGGCGCCGCACCCGCGCCAGCGGCGGCCGGCGATGTCCCCGTGGCGCCCGCGGTGCAGCATGCACCGCCGCCACCACCACCGCCAGCAGCGGATGCCGCAGCGCCACCGCCACCAGCGGCGGCCCCGGCGGTGCAAGCAGCGCCGCCGCCGCAGCCGCCGCCGCCCATGTCACCGGCGGCGGCGGCGCCCACACCGTCATCGCCGGCGGGGGCGCTGCCGCCGCTCTCGGCGACGTACGGCAGCGCCGCGGGGGCGGCGGGGCTCCCGCCGCTGGCGTCGCGGCCCGTGCTGCCACCGCTGTAGTAAGGGTGTGTGGGTATTGTCGATAGGCGCCCTAGGCCCCCTAGGTCACTGAAATGCTTAAATGCAAATGCATCCAAATCCGAATGCAAGTGCAGACTGAATGACAAGGCTGGCTTGCGGCGCGATGCGGTGGCACCTGAGGGGTTCCCTTGGCCGCTGGAGGTACTGGAGGATGGGTAGGATGGGTGGTGGTGTGGATGCTTCATGTCCTGAGGGCGCGGGGGGGTGCAGGCGGCGGGGGGGACGGACTGAGGGGGTGGGGGTGGAGGAGGCGCTGATCGATCCTGGGAAACGAATGAAATCGAGGAAATAATCCAACAAATACGAGGGCGCGCGCGCCTCCCATCGAAACTCCAATCAAGGCTCCAATCCTTGCCATTCCCTGTCAACAGCTTGAGTCCGGGCAGCGGCAACAAACGTTGAGGCTTGAGGGGGCCGATAGCTCAGAATTCATCGATACAAGAAGGACCTGGTGACCCGGGTCGCGAGCGATCTGCTCTGGACTTCAGGGGCGTGTCTACGCCAGCATCTCCACCGTTTCTTCTGCCACCTAGCCGATCACCCGATCGATCCGAACGTAGCCCAGCCCACCCTGGCAGCCCAAGTGCGGGGCGGAGTGCGGGGCGAAGAGCAGTAAGAAGGGCCCACACTCCCGGTGGGCACCACGTGGATGCATGGGAGAAGCAAGGCACATGCTTCGACGACTTGTGTAGCACTGACCAGCGCTTCGAATCACTGTTGCTCTCGTGGCGTTGAAAGGCTATCGCGCTGTGCCACACATACACACACTGTCGTACTCTTCGGGCTCCCTCTTCTGCTTTGCCGCGCCCTGTTTTTGCCCCTGCTTGTCACCCTGTCGCCCGGCCACTGTTTTGCTGCACGCTGTTCGCATTCTCCTAGTGTCCGTCGACGGCGCTCATCCGTGGACGCTGGTCGCCTGCTCGCAGGTGCGCTGCGACGATGCGTCTCCCGCGGTGTGGCGTCGCATGTGTCTGTCTGGTGCTCTAGCCTGGCCGGGCGCCCGGAGTGTGAGGACTGCGCTTCAGCAAACTGCGACAGCCAGCTAGCGCGCATCGGTACAGTTACCGCGTCGCACAGCCGCAACTCCTGCTTTGCTACCGCGCCAGGGCTCGTTGGGTTCGGGGATTCATCTGTCACCACTGGGGCATGCCGCTCTCATCCCATGCCCTGGTCCTACCACCACACACATACACACACACACAAGGGGGCCCCTGGGCTCGGGTGGTTTTGGGTGGCTGGGACTCGTTGGCTATGGGTTGCTACGGGGTGGCGTGGGTTGTTGGATGTCGCGGGGTCGCTTCGGGTTCCGGGTGCGGTCTACCCCGTGTGGTGTCCTGTCGTGTCCAGTCTCTCCGCCGCTGCGCGTTACCTGTAACGCCCGCGCCTGCCACCCCGTACGACCCGCTTGTCCTTGCCGTCTCCACTCTGCGGCCACGAGCATAACTAGCTGGACTCGGTGACGCCGTGGAGTGGGGAGCGGGAGACCAGCTCCCGCCAACCCACGGCGCCCCACACGCACACGCACGCACACGGGTTACGGGTTATGCGCGGGGGTCTTGGGGGTGGACGGGGCCGCGCCCTTGCTGTCAGCCTTTTCAGCCGGCTCGACCAGCGCCTCTGCAACCACCGCCCGCCCTGCGCCCCATGCAGCTTTTGGCGCTATGTGGCTCCGCGCGCACCCGACCTCGTTCCCGTTCACGGGCATAGCTGGTGGGCGGGCTTTGGGATGCGAGTATTAGATAGCATGCATTCGATAGCTTGCTTGCTGCACGCCGCCCCCTTCCGCCACTGCCATTCCCGTGACACTCCTTTGCTGCCGCCCTGTGCCTCCTGCTTCCCTCTCGCTTATAGGTGAGAATGGTTATGAAGTGGACAAGAATTGGGGGAGTTGTGCCCGGTGAACGTTGATAGCGCGTCGGCGAACGAGGGGCTGTTCTCTTCAGGGGAGGTTCAGGGGAGGTTTCTTCCTCCCCTGGTTCTCTTTTGCCGGCGACTATCGAAGACAAGGGGGTGTCAGCTTTGTACAGCTGGAAAAAGGGCTGAGCCCCGGGGGAAGTTAGGGGGCGGAAGTCACTATGGCACAATGATCTATGGCAAACATGGCGACCATCAGGGCGCAGGCAGGGAGTCAGGGAGAGGCGCAGGCAGGGAGTCAAGGGGAGGCGCAGACAGGGAGTCAAGGGGAGGCGCAGACAGGGAGTCAAGGGGAGGCGCAGACAGGGAGTCAAGGGGAGGCGCAGACAGGGAGACAGGGGGAGGCACAGAGAGGGAGTCAGGGGGACTCGGCACAGACAGGGAGACACCGTGCCATGCTTGCCATCAACGCGTGCCTCCCCTTGCCTTTCGCCACCGTACCCAAGCCCCCAGCCTAGTCACCATTTCTCCGATGCCGTGCAGTCCCACACCGTCCCAGCAGGGGAAACCCCTGGTCACTGGTGTGAAGCGTACTCCCGGACCCAACCGTCAAGAAGCAGCACCTGGGGAACCTGGAGGAACTGTACCGTGCACCGACTGTGCCCCCGACAGCAAGTCCAATCTCTCCCTCGCTCATCTGTCTTTTGTGGCTGGCGCATCAAATACCGTGCCTCCCCCACCGCGGCAGCTGCAGCAGCCAGCGCGCGGCGTCGGGGCCACCAGCTGTACGTAGGGGTGTGTGGAGTCTAAAGGTGGCTGGCGAGATGATGCGGCGGCACTGGGTTCCCTGGCCACTGGAGATGAGTAGGATGGTTGGTGGTGTGGATGCCTCCCGCCCTCTGGGTGCCCCGGGGTTGGGGCGGGGGGGGGGGGGGGGGCGGGGGAGGGGCTGACAGATCCTGGGAAACGAACGGAATCGAGGAAATAATCCTGCAAATACGAGGGCGCGCCTCCCATCGAAACTGTCTGACTTGGGAATTCAACTTGACGTCACTCGATTTGTCACGACTGGACGATGGTTTCGATGGCGCCCTTGCTGCAATGACGTTGTCTTGGTATTAGAGCTGCACAACGAGTTTTCTTGAGGCAGTAAATGCGGCGGTCGGGGGACAAGCAACCGCCAAGGCGACGACGTGCGTTCTGGATGGCGCTCGAGCATTTGCCTCGCTATTTTTAGAGCCTTGGCGTGAATTACTTTCAAGCGACCAAACAGGGATACCGAAAGGAGTCAATCAATCGCCTCACACAATGCGACCAACCGCCAATGCCCACCCCGCGTTGCTCCTGACCCGCCGACCACATAGCTGCGGCGATTCATGCAGTGTGTATAAATTAGTGCATTTTGGCTCGCTCAGGCCTGAGGCCTTTGTCGGGCGCGCTCGTCTGGCGGAAGTTGGCTCGGTCCGCGACAGAGACTCCGAAGCCCACCGTCGTAGCCCCCCTCCTGGACTGCAGCCCGCCTTCGGCGCGTATTCATGAGAGTTGCGCGTGCGGCGCTGGCTGCCGTGTGACCCTAGGGCCTGAAGCCAATTGGCGCACGGTGGCACGCTGCTGCAGCCGGGTCGCGCCGACGCGCACGGGGCCCATGCGCTACTAAGTCTGGGGCACACACACACACACGCACAGCAGCTGCCAAACCCACCACCACGCACGCCCACCTTTCCAAACGTCCGCGCGCACTGAGCAACAACGTACGCGAACCAGCTATCACAGTGTCTTTCCCCCTCCTTTTCCTTTGTAACCAATCACCGCAGGCGAACAAGCGCATGCATGCGCATGAAGAATGCAAACGCAGCCCCACACACATACACATACATGCGCGCATGGCACACGCACCAGCACTGCAGACGTGGTTCGGCCCGCGCACGCACCTATCAACACACCAAGTGGCCCCATACCGTACCGTGCCGTAGTCGCGTCAGTCGCGCTCGCCACCACGCACGCACGCACGTCAGCAGGCGCTCTGGCCCGCCAGGCCCGCCCACCCAGCCGTCAACCAGGCTAGCTGCTGGATGGATGCGGGCCGCATCCATCCAGCATGTGAGAGTGACTCACTGTGAGTCACTCTCACATGGCCCCCGCCGTATTTTGCCATCCAGGTAGGCGACAGTTGGCACCATCCAGCAGTGACCCCTCCGGGTGGTGCCCCCTGCGTCCAACCCCCCCGGTTTGTGCTTACTCTTGCGTGTGTACGGATGGAGGCGCGTCCTTGGTGCACCGCGGCACCTACGTACAGCGGGAAGGGCGGCGGCACCGGGGTTCGTTGCGCCACGCCACGGGCGGGATCGCCACCCCGCTTCCATTGCTCCCTGTAACGCAGCGTGCTGGATGCATGCGGAGCTGGAGGCGGTGCTGCTGAGCAGGGCGGCGCAGTTCGGGCTACACGGGGAGCGAGTGGGTGTCGCGCCTGGACCAGCCAGCTGGACCCGGAGCGGCGCCAGGTGTGTATTGCTTGTTTGGAGGCACGCTGCGTGCAGTGCGTGCACAGGGCACGTCATTTGAAGCGAAGCCTTGCTGTAGCATCTTGGTCCGTCCGGTGGTGTGGAACCACCGTGATAATGTTCATGCTGGCTTGTCGCCCGCCCAGTCGTACTCGTCAAAGGTGCTGCGCCGCGCGGCGACATGCATGCTGCTGGCCATGTCGGGCCGCCCTGTCACCTGCTTTCAGGACGTGGATCGACTCATCACCCCTACTTGATGCACATCACCACCTGCTACTGCGCGGCCGCCTCCAGTCCTGAGGGGGCGGGCGGGGGGAGGGGGGAGGAGGGTCTGACAGATCCTGGGAAACGAACGGAATCGAGGAAATAATCCTGCAAATACGAGGGCGCGCCTCCCATCGAAACTGTCTGACTTGTGGCCTGAGGGCAATACAACTTGACGTCACTCGATTTGTCACGACTGGACGATGGTTTCGATGGCGCCCTTGCTGCAATGACGTTGTCTTGGTATTAGAGCTGCACAACGAGTTTTCTTGAGGCAGTAAATGCGGCGGTCGGGGGACAAGCAACCGCCAAGGCGACGACGTGCGTTCTGGATGGCGCTCGAGCATTTGCCTCGCTATTTTTAGAGCCTTGGCGTGAATTACTTTCAAGCGACCACACAGGGATACCGAAAGGAGTCGCCTCACACAATGCGACCAACCGCCCATTGCTCACACAGGTGATTTCGTGGCTCCGAATGCGCCGACGAAGCGGCTGTGCAAGTCCATTGTGCTTGTCAGCTTTCCACAGTGTCGCTCAGAACTCACACAAGTGGAATTATGTCGGGCGCGCTCGTCCGGCGGAAGTTGGGATGCGGCGACAAAGGTGTCGTAACCCCCTCCGTGACCGCCTATAAAAGGCACCGGGGGCCAGCAGGCTTATATATCGACTTGCATTGTCTGGAATTACGTGCAACTGGCACTGCCAGAGCTCGCGCGAGGTCGTCTCGCTCCCAGCAGTCTTGCCAGACCAGCAGAAAATGGTTACTTGCTGCTGCCGCAGGGCCTTTCTGGCCCTTGCGGCCTGTCTTCTGGTAGCTATCAAGATTGAAGCGTCGCACTCGCGTGGCGGTGTTATCGAATATCGGCAAAACGCGGACCCGAACAAAATCGACCTCATCGCCACTCTGACGTGGAAGTGCGTGCCGCGGCGCGCGCATGTGTGGATTGAAATAGAATTTGATGAATTTGTTATGATATGCTGATTGATTCGTCTCACGCCGGCGTGGCGGGAGACTCGCAGCATGGTCTGTTCATTCACTAACGCACATTTTGCTCGCTTGCTCGCGTGTTTGCGCAGTCCGGACGGCATCTCACCATCGGGCAGCATCCAAGGAATAGATGCGAGTGGGTCAACGACGACTGGCTGTGGCTTGCCCACTGCCTGGCTGGTCAGCACTGCCAACCTGGTCGCCAGTGGCGACGTGCCCGGCTCGCGCTACAGGACTTACAGGTAGGTAGGGCACCCATGCGACACTGCTGTGTGTGTGGTATCAGGCTTACGTGTTCAAATAAATTCATGTCTGCTCGATCGTGTGTGTGTGGGGGGGGGGGCGCCCCCCCCCCCACGTACGTACGCACATGCATTAGATAAGCATGCATTGGCGGATCGCTGTCTACAGAAGCAGCGCAGGCAGCGGACACCACATACAGCGCAGCAGACACTCATGTTCACTCACGCTACACTTCATTGCATGCTGCGCGTGTACACGCTGACAGGCAGACCATCACGATCAACAAGCCTCCTGCCTCGCTGGTGTGCACATACCTCTTCAATCTGTGCTGCCGGACCGCTGACCTCGTTTTCAGCAACATGGCAAGTTACCAGACCAGGATAGAGACACGGTACATGGCAGCTGTCCTCAGCTCCTTCACCACGACTGCGCCGCCGGTCGTTCCCGTGCCCAAGGCGACCACGCCGTCTGTGAGTCGTGGGATGCATGGGGCAGGCGAACGTGACTGCGGGCGGCAGCATGCGAACTTCAGAGTGCAAACGGGTTAAGCGGGTACGGGCGGTCGTGCGGGGTGGCGCACTTGGTTGACGTGTGGTCATGCGTGCGCATTACTAATGTGTCTCTGAATTTCCCTGCTGTATGTTTGCTCGACGCAACCTATGTACGGTGTTCAGGGTTTCGGCTCTGCGCTCATCCCCGTGACCTCGGTTGCTGGCTTGGACTTCACCTGCGCCATCAACCAGGGAGGTCAGTGTGGTGACTGAGGTGATTATTGTGAAACGTCTACACATGCAATGCACAAACACCGCTCAGAGAAATGATTGCGCGTGTGTGTGCAAATGCAAGCCGCCGCCAATTGCCAGGATACCGCACCTAGATGTGCGTGCGGCCGTGAGCGTTCGTTGGGGTATCGGTTTTTAGTCGACCGGCGGGCCCGCCGACGTTTCCTGCACGCCCCACCTTGATTCACGCGCCACATTCACCCCACGCCCCACCCCTAACACCGTCAACTCAACACCCACCATATATTCCTGACTCTCTGCTCGGATTATGCATCTCGAACGATCATCACAGGAATCGTATCAACAGCTAATGCTGTTTTTGCGTACCCGACAAATGAAGTCAACACAGTCAGGGTCCCCGGGGGCTGCAGGTATGCACGAAATTTCCATGTATGACCACGTGTGCAATGAGAGCGATGAGTGACACGCTTCGGAATGAAATAAACGTGATGCCTGGTGTGCCCCTTCCCGATTGATTCCCGATCTACTTCGCCATTCACCTATACTTCATTGAACCATCTTTTACAGAATTGATTGGTAAGCCGTGCGATGCGTCCATTCCTCCGTATTGACTTCAGTCAGAAGCACGCGTAATTGAAGACGTGGTGGTGAAGACGTGGTTGCATGGGCCTCTGCTGGATGCGCTTTACCGCAGTATCCATCTCCGCCACGGCTAAGCCTCACATGATGGATGATTGTACACGCCATGTATTCACGCAGGTACAATGCTGGTGCTCCGGGCGTGGACCGTACTGTCGGGTCCAAGGCGCCGGTGCCGCTGCGGGTCGCCACTATCGGTGGCTTGCACTGGGTGAGCGCGGGCGGGAGGGAAGGGGGCGTGGGCTGACTCGCCTTGATTGCTGGTCTCGCTAGTCTCGCCAGCAGCAGCCAGCAGCCAGCTCGAACATATTACACATATATCCCACCGCATTGCGTTGTTGACCTTGACTGCTCCGCCCGGGTTTAGATTGGGCTGGTGTTTACAACCCCCCCCATCCCCATCCCCATCACGCCCGCACATCCCGCCCGCACACGAAAAAATGTACGCTTTACACGCAGGTGGACATCGATTTCAACATTGTGAGTTGCCGGCTCCGGTTGCGAGATCGATACGGTGGATATACGCGCGCGCACCGTTAGTTGTTCACCTCGGCCCTGCTATATCCTGCGCCCTCGCGTATGTAGCTATAGTAGATATGATGGAGACAGGATCCCTGACGCAAGGTGCTGCCCCAGCAGCTGCTGCGTGTCCATCCTGATCGATGCGCACCTCGCTTCCGAATGCCCATCCATACTTGTTACCGCTCCGTGCCCCACGCGCACGCCTGCCGCCTGAATGCTCATTTGTTTGCAGCAAGTCGTCGACGTCGCAGCCGCTCCCACTGTGGTCATCACCACCAGTAGCGGTGTGGTGCCATCTGGCAGCACTGTCCAGTTCACAGCTGGCGTCACCGCAACCGTAAGCCTTGCTGCTTTATATGCATGCATGCTTCAGTGTATTTGCCCCTGCCTGGAACTTGGTGAACCTGGTGGTGTCCGCCCGTACATCCGCTGAATCTCGCTGCCAGCTTAGCCAGCTGCTGGTGGCGGCCGCTCCGGCTGATGGGCCAAGCTAACTAGCGCCGCCCCAACACTACCTTCCAGCATCATCCTCGTTCACCCATCACGCGCGCGCGGCCAACGCGTTGCTTTGTTCCATGCACGCAGATCACCTTCACCGGTACGGCCTCCTCCGTTACCCGTACCCTTATCTCCGGCAATTCCGGCGCGCTGCCGCCTGGTGCCACGCTGGCTCCCACCTCTGGCGGTTCAACACTGGCCACCGTCCTCACGTACACCCCGACCGCGGCGCATGCCCCCGCTGGCGTCATCACGATCGTCTTCACAGACAATTCCGGGCAGCTGGCAACCGCCTCTCTGTCATACACGATAACTACCGTAGTCAGCCCCGACACCACCCCGCCCGTGGTGACGCCGCCTGCCGACAAGACCGAGGAGGCCACGGGCGCATCCGGCGCCGCCGTGACCTACAATGGCGCCTCCGCCACTGACGCGATGTCCGGCTCTCGTCCAGTCACCTGCGTCCCTGCCTCTGGCTCCACCTTCCCCATCGGTGACAGCACCGTCACCTGCACGGCCACGGACGCCGCTGGCAACACCGGCACCGCCTCCTTCACCATTACCGTCAGTGAGTGCGAATGCGCACACGTGAACTTCGTAACCCCGATAGGTGTTATGTGTGGTGTGCGCGCGCGGTGCGTGGTGTGCGTGGGTGCATGCATGCATGCAATCATGCAATCATGCAATCATGCAATCATGCAATCATGCATGCATGCATGCATGCATGCAATCATGCAATCATGCAATCATGCAATCATGCAATCATGCAATCATGCAATCATGCAATCATGCATGCATGCATGCATGCAATCATGCAATCATGCAATCATGCATGCATGCAATCATGCAATCATGCGCAAGGCCCCCAACGCATTATCCCGGTCATCCCGGCTGGGGCCTGCTCGCTCATGATATGGCGGGTTCTGTAGCCCACCTCGCTCCCTAGCATCAAGCAAGCTTTACCCACCCGCCCGACGTCAGTTGCATTTGGTTCTATCTATACATAACGACATGCGCTGCCCGGCACACCACGCGATACCGCAGGTGACACAACCGACCCTGTCGTGATGCCGCCTGCCGACAAGACCGAGGAGGCCACGGGCGCATCCGGCGCCGCCGTGACCTACAGTGGCGAATCCGCCACTGACGCGGTGGACGGCTCTCCTGCAGTCACCTGCGTCCCTGCTTCTGGCTCCACCTTCCCCATCGGTGACAGCACCGTCACCTGCGCATCCACGGACGCCGCTGGCAACACCGGCACCGCCTCCTTCACCATTACCGTCGGTGAGTGCGAATGCGCACACGTGAATTTCGTAACCCTGATAGGTGTTATGTGTGGTGTGCGCGCGCGGTGCGTGGTGTGCGTGGGTGCATGCATGCATGCATGCATGCGCATGCATGCAATCATGCAATCATGCATGCATGCATGCATGCAATCATGCAATCATGCAATCATGCATGCATGCATGCATGCAATCATGCGCAAGGCCCCCAACGCATTATCCCGGTCATCCCGGCTGGGGCCTGCTCGCTCATGATATGGCGGGTTCTGTAGCCCACCTCGCTCCCTAGCATCAAGCAAGCTTTACCCACCCGCCCGACGTCAGTTGCATTTGGTTCTATCTATACATAACGACATGCGCTGCCCGGCACACCACGCGATGCCGCAGGTGACACAACCGACCCTGTCGTGACGCCGCCTGCCGACAAGACCGAGGAGGCCACGGGCGCATCCGGCGCCGCCGTGACCTACAGTGGCGAATCCGCCACTGACGCGGTGGACGGCTCTCCTGCAGTCACCTGCGTCCCTGCTTCTGGCTCCACCTTCCCCATCGGTGACAGCACCGTCACCTGCGCATCCACGGACGCCGCTGGCAACACCGGCACCGCCTCCTTCACCATTACCGTTGGTGAGTGCGAATGCGCACACGTGAATTTCGTAACCCTGATAGGTGTTATGTGTGGTGTGCGCGCGCGGTGCGTGGTGTGCGTGGGTGCATGCAATCATGCAATCATGCAATCATGCAATCATGCAATCATGCAATCATGCAATCATGCAATCATGCAATCATGCAATCATGCAATCATGCAATCATGCAATCATGCAATCATGCAATCATGCATGCATGCAATCATGCATGCATGCATGCATGCATGCAATCATGCAATCATGCAATCATGCAATCATGCAATCATGCATGCATGCATGCATGCATGCAATCATGCAATCATGCAATCATGCATGCAATCATGCAATCATGCGCAAGGCCCCCAACGCATTATCCCGGTCATCCCGGCTGGGGCCTGCTCGCTCATGATATGGCGGGTTCTGTAGCCCACCTCGCTCCCTAGCATCAAGCAAGCTTTACCCACCCGCCCGACGTCAGTTGCATTTGGTTCTATCTATACATAACGACATGCGCTGCCCGGCACACCACGCGATACCGCAGGTGACACAACCGACCCTGTCGTGACGCCGCCTGCCGACAAGACCGAGGAGGCCACGGGCGCATCCGGCGCCGCCGTGACCTACAGTGGCGAATCCGCCACTGACGCGGTGGACGGCTCTCCTGCAGTCACCTGCGTCCCTGCTTCTGGCTCCACCTTCCCCATCGGTGACAGCACCGTCACCTGCACGGCCACGGACGCCGCTGGCAACACCGGCACCGCCTCCTTCACCATTACCGTCAGTGAGTAGGGCGCATGCTGCCGGCACCCGGATACACCTGCGCACGCCCAGCTGCCAGCCACTGGCACCAGATGGTGGACACGCACGCCGTATGCTACGTTTTGTAGGGCCGCGTTTCGGTAGTTGCGGAAGCGTACGGTGGCGTGTCATTTGCTAGCTAGTTGGTTTAGTGATGAAAGGACAACGCAGCACAGTCAACACGTGTACGGGCTCCCTCCCTTGACTACCGCGCGAACTGCCCCAAATCACTACAACCACCAACCTGCGGGTCTCCCTATTCGGCCTGCCTCACTCCGCCCAACCCTTCTGCAGTACGTATCTTCCCCCTTCCCTACCTGCCTAGCCTGCCCACACTCCCCTCGCCCTCACTCACAGGCGACACCACGCCCCCCGTCCTCGTCGTGCCCGCGGACCAAATCCTGGACACCGTGAGCCGCTTCGGAGCGACCTTGCCGTCCGCCATCTCCGCCACCGCCTCGGACCTAGTGAGCGGGTCCGTGCCCGTCACCTGCACGCCCGTGCTGTCGTCCACGTTCCCGCTCGGCGACACGAAGGTCGTATGCAGCGCCGTGGACGCCGCCCAGAACGCCGCCCCCACCAAGACCTTCAAAGTTACTGTCCGTAAGTGCTGCTAGACAGTGTGCTGCATGCGCATGCGCCGGGCCAGCACGCCGTAACCGCCCCCTAGCTTATCACCTTGGTTTAGATTGGGCTGGTGTTCACAACCCCGCCCCCCGCCCCCTCTGCTGCTGCTGTGTGTTTTCGGCGGCCTACCGTCCGCTCATCCCCTAGCTACGTACGCTGCCTACCCCACACGCCCACTGTACCCACTGCGGGTGCCATCCATACGCACACATCGTGACTTGACCGCCGCAAGCTGCTAGCCGGCCTGCCTAGCTACCGCCGGCCCGCCTGATTGCACCCACGCACCTACCTACTCGCTGCCTGCACGCACACACGCACAGGCGCCTGCACGTTCCGAGGCTTCCTGCCGCCCGCCCCGCGGGACCCCGCCACCATGGACTCGGTGACCGCCAGCCAGACCCTGCCCGCCAAGTGGAGCGTGGGCGGCGACTTCGGCACCGGCATACTCGCGGAGGGCAGCCCCTTCCTCGTCCGCATCGACTGCCTGAACCGGGCCCCGCTGGCCAGCCAGGCGGGCGTGCCGCAGCCGACCGACATGAGCGCTGAGCTCAAGCTGACCAGCGATGGCATCGAGCCCTTCATGTACCACCTCAACTACCCGCTCAGGGGCAAGTCCCTGGTCAGCGGCGCCTGCTACAGCTTGAACGTCGTGCTCAACATCTGCCCGGCCGCCACCCGCCAGTGGCTCTTCAAGGTCAAGTAGTAGCATTGAGGCCGCCAGCCACCCATCCAGGATGGAGGGGCTCCGACCAAGGTGATGGCAACAAGAAGCATGAGACGGATGAGGAGCTACTCGGACCCGGATGGATGGATAGACTGTGCGCACGTGCCGTCTTGTTTGCTGGGCGGGGTAGTTTGCTTAGTTTGCTGTCATGGTGTGTCATCGTATCGTATCATGTACATACATACATGGGGTTTATACATTTTTACAGCACAGAACGCATACCGCAACATCCCGCAACAAATCAAAAGCGCGGGGTGGTCGGACGTAGATGGTGCGTGGCGGTTATTAACAAACGGCGGCGAGTGATCATTGGTGATGATGTGGGTGCCCACGTAGGCCCATGGCACCCTCGACCAGTTGTTCTCGGACCCGCCCGTGCGTCGCTTGTGTCTGTCTAGCATGCTGGTCCAAGCTAAGCGTGCTACACGCTCCGCCCTAGATAGATGCATCAGTGATGCATTTGTGACGCACGCGCGCGTAGGCTGCCTCGCCACGACTGCTGTAATAACTGAGAACGAGGCGCCAGCCCCCAGAGTCCATCGGTATAATCGGCACGGGTGCAACAACCAAGCGCACCCAGCCGTGCACATGTGCAGTCTATGCAGTCAGAGCGGACCTACCCCCCTCACCCTGCTGCCTTGCGCTACTTGCGCTGCTTGCTGCCCAGCGTCTACCGTACTGCTACGCTAGGCTAGTGATAACGGGTTGGTAAACGTCACCAATGCGGTAGCAGGGAACAATGCCAACTTGGGGTTGGGGGGCCAGAGATAGAGCTGCCTCTCCCATACAATCCAACACCAAGTCAGTGCTGGGTGCCAAATCCCAGCCCCAGAAATGGCCAAGCTAAGCTAAGCCACACGCTCAGCAGTCAGCAGATGCACCACGACTACTGCTGTATGTACGTAATAAATGAGAACGAGGCGCGCGTTTACTTGTTGTGTGTTACAAGGTTGGGAGTGTGCATCTAGTGCATCCCTATCCACCGTAACAAGAAGCGAGCCGCACAGGCCCATCGTCTACTTTTAGCGTTTACTGCCTTGCGTTGCCCCCAGAGTCCATCTGCAACGGTGCAAAGACCACCCAAAGCGCACCCAGCCGTGAACGTGTGCAGTCAGAGCGGACCCACCCACCTCACCGACCGCTTCTCATCCGCACGCACATCATCACCCGGAAGCACCATCCACTCACCACCCTCGCTCCCGCAGCGATGCGATACGCTCTCTGCCCGCTCTAATGCGCTCCCTTGCCGCGCGCACTACGAATTTGGAAATCCCCTCGGCCCAGCCCACCCCTCGAAAGTAAGGACCCCGTAAGTTCCACTCTCTGCCACTTCATTCGTCGACAACTTGCATCTATCGGCCGCCTTGTTAAACATGAAGTCATGCGCATCAGGGTTTGAGAGTCCCGCCGTGTCAGTGCACTTGCGCTGGCCGTTGGAGACGTGTGCCCAGGCTAGAACGCGAAAATGGACCTCCCACGATGACGTGCATGTTTGGGGCCACAATGTGCTGCGTTGGGCCCGTTAGGCCCGCAGATCGTTTTGTGGGGCGCTGCCCGAAAGCCGCCAGTATGGGGTCTCATAACCCGGCCCACCCACCTCGTCCCAAGTTTCGCGGCGCAGCACCCACTTCCGATGTTCCACTAGTTCCACACCATGCCAACCCCCCACGCGGATGGCACACCTCCTGCCTACACCTCCCCGTCGTCTAGTTTAGCTTGGTTCAGATTGGGCGGGTGTTCCCAACCCACCTGCCCCCACCTAGCTGCCCACAACACGCACCCGGCTTATCGGCCGCTTCAGGCGCGCCATGATGGCGCCCGAGCTCCCTCCGCCGCCGCCCGCAACCCCAGCCCCCCGCCGCTGCACCCTTCACCACCCCCGTCCCCCTCCTCTCCAGCAGGCGCAGCCGGCTCCCGCTGAATATGCCACAGTCCTCGTCGCGGCCGCCACCAGCGGCGTCCATCCCCGCCGCCGCCAGCAGCTGCTGCCGCCGCCTCCATTTCAGGGCGTCGGTGTCTGCGGCGGCCGAGGGCTCCTCAGCCCCGCCGCCGCCGCCTGGCCCGTTCGGCCGGCTCCTGCCGCGGCTTTGGCTCCTGCTGCTGCCAGCGCGGCTGCTGCGGCAGCCACGGGCACCTCCGCTACTGCTGCCACTGCCGGTACTGTTGGCACAGGCCGCACTGGCCCTGCTGCTACCGTTTCTTGCGCTGGCTCTGGCGCTGCCACTGCTACTGCTGGCGGCGGCTGTAGCATGCGACGAAGGCGAGCGGGGGCCGTTGCCCTGCTGCTGCTGCTGCTGCTGCTGCTGCTGCTGCGCCTCTGCTGAGGTCAGCACAACACTCAGGCTGTGGCCCCGACCAAACGGCTGTAGCTGAGCCCCGCCGCCGCCGGCGCCGCTGCCACCAGCACTGCTGCCTATCATGCTGCCTCTAGCAGCAGCAGCAGCAGCAGCAGCAGCAGCAGCAGCAGCAGCAGCAGCAGCAGCAGCAGCAGCAGCAGCAGCAGCAGCAGCAGCAGCAGCAGCAGCAGCAGCAGCAGCAGCAGCAGCAGCAGCAGCATCGTCGTCGCGGCATGCGCTGCCGCCGCCGCTTGCCAGCAGCAGCCCCGCACTACCCGCACCACCGATTACGAGGCTAACGCTGTGGCTTGCACGCGAGCCCAGCCCGGCATCTGCCGCCTCTGCCGCCGCCGCCGCCGCCGCCGCCGCCGTACCTCCCGCCGCACCCGCCGCACCCGCCGCACCCGCCGCACCCGCCGCCGCCGCCGCCACCTGCTTCAGCATCTCAGAGGGCGGCAATGTCCACTCCTGCGGCGGCGGCGCCGTGCCACGGGATGGCGCGCGCATGACGCGCGCGAGGCGTGCGAGCGCGGCGGCGGAGAGCGGCGTGTCTTCAGGTGGCGGTGACGGCTGTGACGGTGACGGTGATGGTGAGGCTGCTGCTGGGGCCGAGCCAGCCGCCCCCGCCGCCACTGCCACCGCGACAGCCAGTGCAGTTGCACCGCTAGCACCGCCGCCGCTAGCGCCGCTAGCCCCACCGCCGCTAGCTTCACCTCCGCCGCCACCGCCGCCGCCGCCGCCACCACCGCTGCCGGCTTGCAGACTGGCGCTGGAGGCGGCGCGCGAAACCGGGAAGCGCCGCCGGGAGGACGAAGACGCGCAGAGCATCTGATGCACCGGCGGCGGCGATGAGGGCTGCTCGCCAACCGCTGCTGCTGCCCCTGTTCCTGCCTCGGCTGCTGCCTCGGCTGCTGCTGCTACTGCAACTGCTGCTGCGCTGGCGGCGGCGGCGAGGTGCTCCGAAAAGGTGACCGCGGAGCTCCGGCGCAGCATGCGCGGCAGCAGGCCTGTCGTGGAGGCGGCGGCCGGGCGGGAAGTTGAATCGTCGCCACCGCTGCCGCCGCCGGAACCGCGACCTACGGGCGATCCTATGCCGCCGCCACCGCTGGCGCCGCCGTTGGCGCCGAGCTCAAGCTGCCGCTGGCTCCGCCGCTGCAGCCGCGCGGACAATGCCCGGCCGCCGCCGCCACCGCCGCCACCGCCGCCGCCGCTACCGCCACTTCCGGCGACGCCACCAAGACTCGATGCAGCCGCCACCCGCGTCAAACCAGCAGTAGCTCTGCTGCCGCTCTGGAGCTGCTGAGGCTGCTGAGGCTGCTGAGGCTGCTGCTGGCGCATGTACAGCAGCGGTGATGACGGCGCCGCCAGGGGGCTGCCGCTGCCGCTGCCGCTGCCGCTGCCGCCGCCGCCGCCGCCGCCGCCGCCGCCGCCGCCGCCGCCGCCGCCGCCGCCGCCGCCGCCGCCGCCACCATAGCCGCCAATGCTTGCCAGAGGAGAGCTCAGATACGCCGCTGCCGGAGAGCCCAGAGGAGAGGCGCCGCCGCCTTGTCGCTGCTGCTGCTGCTGCTGCTGCTGCTGCTGCTGCTGCTGCTGCAGCTGCGGCTGCCACAAGCGCTGCTGACGACCCGCCCGAAGCTGGGAAGCCGAGCGCGGAGGGGTCCAGGGCCGAGGCGTGGCGTCGCGGCTTGCGCCGAAACACCACAGCACCAGCACCATCAGTAGCAGCGGTAGCATCAGGGGCAGTAGCAACGGGCGCCAGCGGCAGGCCGCCGCCGCCGCTGGACCGTTCACCGCCGCCGCCAGCAGCAGCAGCAGCAGCCGCAGCGGGCGAGCATGATGCGGCCGGTACAGGGGTGACATGGGCGCGGTCCGGTCCAGACCGCTACTGCTGCTGTCGGCGGCGGCGTGGCCGGCCAAGGGACCCAGCGGTGATGACTGCAGCAGCGTCAGTGGTGGCGGCGGCGGCAGCGCGCCGCTCAGGCTGCCGCCGCCGCCGCCACCGCCGCCGCCACCGCCACCGCCACCGCCACCGCCACCGCCACCGCCACCGCCACCGCCACCGCCACCGCCACCGCCACCGCCACCGCCACCGCCACCGCCACCGCCACCGCCACCGCCACCGCCACCGCCACCGCCACCGCCACCGCCACCGCCACCGCCACCGCCACCGCCACCGCCACCGCCACCGCCACCGCCACCCGCCACCGCCACCGCCACCGCCACCGCCACCGCCACCGCCACCGCCACCGCCACCGCCACCGCCACCGCCACCGCCACCGCCACCGCCACCGCCACCGCCACCGCCACCGCCACCGCCACCGCCACCGCCACCGCCACCGCCACCGCCACCGCCACCGCCACCGCCACCGCCACCGCCACCGCCACCGCCACCGCCACCGCCACCACCGCCACCGCCACCGCCGCCACCGCCGCCGCCGCCGCCGCCGCCGCCGCAACCGCCGCCGTGCCTGCTGGCACTGCGCGTCGGCAGGTAGCGCCCACCGCCGCCATCGTCACCGGCGTCAGCAGCCGCAGCCGCTGGCGACGCCGGCGCGGAGCCCAGCCCTACCAGCCCCGCTGGCTGCCGCCCAAACTCCGCCCCGCCGTCATCGGCAGTAGCAACGGCAGTAGCAACGGCAGTAGCACCGGCAGTAGCAGCGGCGCCGCCGAAAGAAGGGAGTAGCTGCTTCGCTGGCGGCGGCAGCGGCGGCGGCAAGGGGCGGGGCAAGCCGCCCAGGACGCCGAGCGGCGGCAGCGCCAGCCCGCGCGCGATGGCGGCGGCAAGCCCCGCCGCCGCCGCCGGTGCCTCGCCTGCAGCAGCAGCTACTGCCGCCGCCGCAGGGCTGTAGCACGGCGCGCCGCGACCTGCTACTGCTACTGCCGCCGCTGGCGGCTGGGGCGGCAGTAGCGGCAGGGGCTGCTGCTGCTGCTGCTGCAGTTGCGGCGGCGGTGGCGGCGCGACGAAGAAGCGGGTGGGAAAGGGCGCGACCAGCCACTTGGAGTTTTGGGCGCCCGCCTCAACGAAGTCGGCCTCTCTGCTGGCTCGCCTCTCCCCCTCCACTCCCTCCACGGCGGGGGGCTGCGGCAGCGCACTAGCACCACCAGTCGGCCCCGCGCCGCCACCGCCGCCGCCGCCGCCGCGGCCGCCTGATGTTGCCAGCTGCCTGGCGCCGCCGCCACCGTCCTTGCCGCCACCATCTGCATCCGCGTCTGCTGCTGCCGCAGCGCCATCGCCGGTGCCACCGCCGGTCACCAAGGCGACGGCTGTTGCTGGCGCGACGGCCGCATTTCCTGCTGCTGCTGCGGGTGGCGCTGCTACTGCTGCAGATGGCACGCCGGCTACTGCCGCCAGAAGTCGGGCGAGGGCAGCGGTGGCCGCATCCCCGCCTGCGCCGCCATCACCACTGCCCTGGCTACTGCTGGTACCGCCGCCGCTGCCGCCACCGCCGCTGCCTCCGCAGCTATTGCCACTCGCGCCACCACCGCAACCGCCGTCGCAGCGGCTGTCACCGCCGCCTGCGGACGGCGGCAGACCCGTCGGCACGGCCACGGAGCCGAACCGGGGCGTGGTCCGCACTGTGATGCACGACGGCAGTGGCGTCGGCGGCGTCGGCGTCGGCGGCGGCGGCGTCGGCGGCGGCGGCCGCCGCGCACAGCCGCCGTCGGCAGGGTGGTGGTGGTGGTTGCTGGGGTGGCGGCGGCGGTTGGGCGAATGCGCTGCTGGATCCGCACGCTGCCCATCGCCCGCCAGCGCGGCCAGCGCAGCCGCACCCATTCCCTCGCCGGCGGCGCCGCCGCCATCGTCGGCAGCGCGGCGCCCGCCGTTCGCTGCAGGAGCAGCCTCGCCGCCGCCACCGGCGCCAGCGCCGCCGGCGCCGCCACGCGCGTATCGTCATCCTCATCAGAGCTGCCGCAGTAACCGCCGTAACCGCTGCCGGCGCCGTACTGCAGCCGTACGGGGGTCTGGCGCACGGGGGTGGCGGCGAGCGAGGTGCGTGCGACGTACTGCTTGCTGGCGGCGTGATTGACACGGGCGACCCTGTAGGGTGCGGCAGGGACGGGCGAGGGATGTAGGGGCAAGGTACAATGTGGATGGGTCAGGGGCGGAGGCGGAGGAGGGAGGTCCGGGCAGAACGCGCAGAGCGGGTAGCTGCCCCTGCGGCGGGCATGCACGCGTGCTGGGAGCAGTTGGGAGTGGCCGTCTAAGCGGTGGGCTAAGCGGTGGTCTAAGCGGTGGGCTAAGGGGAAGTGCGGGAAGCGATCGAAGTGAACTGCGGGCTGCAACGTGCCTGTGCTCCCTGCAGCTCCCGCGCGCGCCGTGCAGTGCCCCGAAGGCGCCCCCTGCACCCCTGAGCACCCCCCCCACCCTCTCCAGAGACACCCACCCCACACACACGCACACACACCTGAGCACCTCGCCCGGCGTCGCGCGCTTGGCCTTCCTCTCGATCAGGGCAGCCTGCATTACCGTACATATCGGTAAGGCCAAGGGACGGTGAAGGCAAAAGGGAAGGTGAAGGCACTCGTACAACTACGTACGCGGCCCCTCCCTTGAGCTGCGCTGCTCGCTCGTCGACGATCCTATTGCTATTACGCATGCGGAGGCAGGTCTAGCGGAGCAGCTTGCGGAGTCTTGCATGCCCGGCAGGCATCCGATGGCGCGCCCACCATGGCAGACTCCCGAGCCCGCGCAAGCCCGCACTCACGATTGCTCTGTCATGGTCGTCAGAATTTGGGGGCATTGCGACGACGAATGCCGATGGCTTTACAAGTCCGGGGTGTGCTAGGATGTTGAGGCCTTGAGCGAAACGGTAGACCGATCGAGATATATGTGCAGGAACAAAAACACAAAGCTTATATCGGCGACGCTAGCGGGATGTGAGCTGTGCGATTCGGGACTTCCCGGTCGCCGGGCAGTTGTTCACAGTTGGCGGAAGATGGCGGGGCGCAGATGAGCCCCGGTCGCAGGCGCCCCACGGCGGGTCCCGTTGCCACGCGATATCGCCTCCACGCGGCGTCGGTAGCTGCTTTCAGCCTTTTCAGCATTTAGTGAACAGAAGCAACACGCACACCCCAAGCCTGCAGGCACGTGGGGCGCAACCCGCACACACGCAACCGCCGTCAGCACTGTGTGTGACATTTCGCGCCAAGGATTTGGAGCCTTGTGTCGCAGTGCATCCCGTAGCCTACCCATTACCAACATGCACACCTCTTGTATCGCTGCGCGCAGCCAATGCATCGCTGTACGCCCCGTAACCTACCCGCATTTGGGCGCAGAGTTGGACGCCGTTGCGCCATCGTGCGGGTGTGTGCAGGTTCTGACACGGCTGTGATGCCGCCGCCAAGCCAAGCCAAGCCAAGCCTTCCCCACACCAGCAAGGTTAGGGGGCGTGCGCCAGGAAGGTTATTCGAAGCCCGGGACGTGTCCGAAGGGTACCGACCAAGGCACCAAGCATGTCATGATGCTGAGTTCCCTGTCGAGTTCCCAAGTCGAGTTCCCTGGTGTTCCACGCATATGACGACGAGCATGAAAGGATGTGGAGCCCAGAAGCGCGGCAGCGGCTCGCTGTGCGAAACACAGTCCGCATCATTTAAGCGGGAAAAGAGGAGCAACTTGATTTCAGGCAGCGGTGTGAATTTAAAATCTGCGTTCTATTGGTTTGAGAGCTATTGGAACTAAACGATAATTAATGCACCGTAAGATCCAAAACGCAATCCCTCGCAGCCCCCGCTCCTCCCCCAGAGTGGTCCCTTCTGCGGCGTACGTCAGTGAGCGCAGGGATGCCACACCCAGGTTCGAAGTCAATTGAGCAGTAGGACTAGCAGGCGCGCCACTCCAGTTTGGGCCACCGCCCAAAGATGCGCAACTTTCCAACCCCTATTTATAGGTGGGGGACCTGTCGCGCGGTGCAGCCAACCTTACCCCCCACAATTCGCATGGGTTGCCTTTTATTCGCCTCCTCTTCTGCCTGTTGGGGCGCCGCCCCTGGACTCAACTTGGAGGCCACATATAACATTTCGTCACGCTTCACCCAGCCGCTGCCCCAGTGCCCTTGCCCCAGTTGACGCCACAAGCGCATCATAGGACTCTGGTCCACAGTCGCGACGCAGCGACGCAATCTGGCTCGACGCAGTGACGCTTGGAGTCTTGCCAGCCAGCAACAAGCTTCGTATGGCTTTCATTCTGCAGAGGCGTGCCGCAGTAATGCTTTTGTTCAATTCAGTATCACCAGTATGAAGCGGCGGGATAGAAAACCTGCCCTCCGAGACCGGGGCCGTACGCTCCCCGGTCGGAAAACCCTAGCATCGGCTGCGCGCGCCGGAAAATCTGTAAAATGTCCCCCGCTGGCAGCGGTGGCCTGGCTCGCGTTACACATTCCACAACCCGCCCCAACGCCCTCAAACCACCCTCCTCGACCCAGACTCCGCGCCCTTGCTTTGATCCCAGGCCCAGGTTCTACTCCGCGCATCCTTCCCGCTCCCCCTGCGGCTTCTCCCTTCGCCGTGGGACCAGCCCCCCCCCTCGACGTTCGCATCTGGCCGGTGGCCGCCACCTCAGGTGACCTGGGCGTGCGCCCAGTGCACAGGGGCCAGGGCCATTCGCATTCTCTAGGAAACACAACGCTAATATCGCTGCGCTTGATGTGACACAACCTGCTCCATGCAGCCACGGCCAAGTCAAACTGCTGCAAACTGACCTTATCCCGGCGCCGTACCGTATGGTTCCCGCAACGCCTCACACAACGCCTGAAACTTGCTCTGCTTATCAACACTCTGCTCACACAACGCCTCACACTTGCTCTGCTTATCGCCGCTGCTTGCACCCTGCTTCCCCCTGTTTTGTGCACATGTCGCCCGGCCTTTTTTGCACTCGGTTCGCATTACTGAGCATCTTCCTTGCAGTGGCTCACGGTGGACGCCGATGTGCTCTGCAGGTGCGCGCCGTCCTGAATCGTCGCTAGTCTCCCGCACGGCATTGTGTGTTGTCTGTTGGTGTGAAGCCTGGCTGGGCGACCCGGAGAGGGAGGAGCGCGCATCAGCTTTCCGCTCGCCACCAGCGACCAGCTCAGTTCCCAGCCTCTGGCGCTCGATCAGCGTTCCATAGCCGCTCTGGATCTATGGTAACGTGGTATTGGTAACGTGAACGGGAGCTTGTGGGCGCACGGGCGCATACCTGCTTTTGATTGCGCACTGGGTGAACGTAACATGTTTTCTCGGCTCTCAGCTGCTGGCCCCTGTTTGCCGTGTAACAAAGAACTCACACAACGCCCACGCCACAAGACACTCTGACCACACTGACCACACTGAACCGCCTTGCCCCGCCATCCTCCCCCGCCCCTCCCGTGCTCACACACCCGTATGACAGGCGGCGCTTTGCAATTCGCACCCATAGCAAGCCCGCTTTCACACGTTGCATCTAACGAAGGGGCGCTTGCTAGGCAGGCACCAAGCCAAGCAAACTGGCCAAATCAACGCCCCCCCCCCCCGCAAAACAAGCTGGACTGCGGGAAACAGCACGTGCCCCGTCCCGCCCCTCGAGATCCTGGAAACGCAAGTGCACACCAGCATTCGTCCGCGCCCCCCCCCCCCCCCCCCGCCCCCACGGCTTTCGTTGCACTGATCCCCTGCACCCGCCCCAACGCCCAAGGCTTCAAGTGCTGCCATGTGTCCCTCGCCCATTGCACAGAACCGTTCGCATGGACCGGGCCCAGCAAAGCAAGCGCTCCCCGCCCGCCTCACGCACGCCTCGCCTCGCCCGGGGCAGTCAGTCCCACGAGCAGCCTACAGGGCGGCCGGCACCGTCTCGTTGATGACGTAGTGCCCCCGTGTCAGCATACACACACGCGCACACGCAGACACACGCACACGCATACTCACAAATGCACAAGCAAGCGCTTCGGTGCGCACACGCGCGCGCACACGCACACACCTGCCCGCTCCCCAGTCCCCACTCCTCGCCGCTTCGGAACACACCGTTAAACGCACGCGGCGCAACGCCAAGCGGCGCAACGCCAAGCGGCGCAACGCCAAGCGGCGCAACGCCAAGCGGCGCAACGCCAAGCGGCGCAACGCCAAGCGGCGCAACGCCAAGCGGCGCAACGCCAAGCGGCGCAACGCCAAGCGGCGCAACGCCAAGCGGCGCAACGCCAAGCGGCGCAACGCCAAGCGGCGCAACGCCAAGCGGCGCAACGCCATTCCCCGAGTGTTTTAAGTCACTCCGCCTGCCTCCATCCGTCCTTCCCTCCCTCCCCTCCCTCCATCTTCCCTCTCTCTCTCTCGCTCAGTAGTGCCCACCGCCGCCGAACATCAGCCCGGGCATGCCTGGGTGAGGAGCCAGCGAGGCAAGGGCGCAAGGGGGCGAGGCGTTGATGTTTGAAAACATGGGAGTTTGAGAAATGAGAGTTTGAGAAGCTGAGGGTTATTGACGTCCGCGGAGGCTAGCAAGCAGCAGGGTTGTCGAAAGGGCTGCCACGGCACGCGCGGTTGCAGCAAACGCCCCCGCTCCCGGCATCCAGACCCCTAATCACAAGCACCATAATAAAGCCACGCGCGATTAAGAAACCCCTTTGGAACGGACTGCTTTGCAAGCCCCCTCGCCCCTCGGCCCCCGCCCGCGCCCTCAGCGCCCGCCCCTAGCCCCGCAGCCGCTCCCGCCCCCAGCCCCGTAGCCCGCCGCGCAGCCCGCACCTGGGAATCCCGAGTGCGGCGGCAGCGGCATGCCCGGCGGCGGCACGTGCCCGCCGGGGTGCCCGCCCCGCCCCCCGCCGCCGCCGCCGCCGCTGCCGCTGCCGCGCGGTACCCGGTACACAGCCATATCCTGCGGGGGGCACGTGCGTGCGTGCGTGGGCGTGTACCGTGAGCAACGTACCACACGCGTGTGTATGCAGAGCACGTGTGTGCGCATGTTAGGTATCACGAGATAGTGGGGGGCACGTGCGTGCGTGACACGCGTGTGTACCGTAAGCGTGTGCACCGTGTATGGGGGGCACCAGTGCGTGTGTGCGCATCCTTGCCGTGCAACGGCGGGAGGTTTCCAACCCCGACCGAGACCGCCCCGCGCATTTCTCGCCCCGCACACCTCTTGGTCCCCACACACACGATACCCCCGCACCAGCAACTCATCATCACCACACACAAATACACACAGGTACACACGAACACGGCTTTCTCCCGTTTGTTTCCCCACCACATATCACACACACACACACACACCCTCCACACACTCCCACGCACCCCACCCCAACCCCCTCCACACACTCCACACTCTCCACACCCTCCCTCCCCCCCTCCGCCCCCACCTGGCGGAAGCCGAACAGCTCGGGGTGCGCCATCATGAAGCCGCGCGGGCTGCCGTACACGTGGGCCAGGTCGCGGCCCCACACCAGCGGCGCCAGAGCCGCGTCCAGCGCGCCCTCCAGCCGCTCGTCCCACTGCAAGGAGGGGGTGGGTGCGGGTGGAAAGGGGTTTACGTCCATCATCATTTAAGAAAGCGGGGTGCTTGTGCGTGTGCGTGTGCGGAGGGGCATTGCAAGGACGGCTGGAAAGCGGCACAGCAGTCACTGGGGAATGGGGCGAAGACACACACGCTGAAAAGAAACGAAGCGGCATGATGGTTGGGGGTGCGTCCATCGCCACACGTGACGACGGCGGTGGCGGCGAGCCCTCGGGGGCTGGGGGCAGTCTGCCCGCTGCCGGGCGTCACGCGCCGCTACTGATACCATGGACACGGCGGCGGCAGCAGCAGGGATGCCAGCGGTGGCGATGGCTCCATAGTGCCAGCCCTGTGCGTGCGGTCCGGTAGCGGGCTGCCCCCTGCTCCCGAGGGCTCGCTGCCACTACTGCCGTCACGTGTGGCGACGGAGGCACCCCCAACCGTGCGTGGAGCCCGGGGGCTTGCAGCACCGCCACAGCCCTGGCCCCTCGGGGCGCCCTTTCCCCTTCCTTCTGGGAATGCACGGGCAAAAACACACACGCCTGCCGGCGTCCACTCCCGCAACCCTACCTCGCTCATACGTTGGCCCGCCCGCCCGCCCTGCCTCGCTCTTGCTTTGTTTTGGGCTGTCCAGTTGAACACCCAACCGTCTGCCTCCCAAAACCGCCTGCCTCCCCATCCATCCCCCCGGCTACCCCAGCCCACCGCAGCACCGTAGCCCCGCTGCGCCGCAGGGCACCCCCATTCCCCCATAACCCGGCCATACACCCCAGCCATGCGCCGCGGCACCGCTGCGCCACCCGCGGGGCCGGGAGCTGCCGTACCTGTACGGCGTCGGCGGCGGGGTCGGCTGGGTTGGCGGGCTGGGGCAGCAGATCCAGGATCTTGGCTTGGATCTCCTCGGGGCTCGGCACGTTGGGCGGCGGCGTGAAGCCCGCAAAGCCGGGGTGCACGCCTGTTGGGTTCGTGTGGGGTGGGGCAGAGGGATGGGGATGGGGGAGGAGCGGGGAGCTGAGGGTTGTGAACACCAGGGGGGTTGCAAGGATTGGGATTCGCAAGGTGCAGCGGCGGCCGCCCTCCCTCCCTCCCCACAAACAGTGTTGTCTCCCGTAACCAAACCGTTGAGCTTGGATTGGAATGCACTATCCCCACCCCGCCCACCCCACCCCACGCCACACACACAAATACCACGCCCGCAGCCGCCCGCGCTCACACACCGCACACCCCCGCTACGCCCAACACCACGCCACACACGCACCCGGCGGCGGCGGGCCGTGCGGCGGCGGCGGCGGCGGCATGAATCCGGGCGGCATGCCCGGCATGCCCGGCGGCGGCGGCGGCATGCCCGGCGGCAGGCCGAACCGCTCGGCAGCGCCGCCGGGGCCGAACAGCGCCGCGGGGTCCATTCCGAACCCGGCGGCGGCGGCGGCGGCCGCCGCCGCCATGGCGGCGGGATCCGCCGGGTTGAACAGCGGCGGTGGCACGCCGGGCGGAGGGAGGTATCCGGGCGGCGGGCCGGGCGGCGCGCCGCCGCCACCGCGGGGGCCGGCGGGCGCGGAGCCGTCGTGGCCCTGGCGGCGCGGCGCGGACGAGGCGCGCGGGCGGGCGGGCAAGAGGGGTTTTGCAAGGTTAAGGAACGTTGCAAGATACGGACCAACGGGGGGCGGGCGTCGGGGAACGGCACAGCGTCCGAGCTGCACAGGGTGGAGAGGAGCCCGCAGAACCCCACGAGACACCCGTGCCATACACACACAACCGTACAACCGTACAACCCTACATACACACACACACACACACACACACACACACACACACACACACACACACACACACACACACACACACACACACACACACACACACACACACACACACACATACCCCGGCTACCTCAGCCGCGCCCGTCAGCCTCCCCCGCCCCATGCAGCCCATCCCGCTCATGCCGCCTCTGTCTTCTCGTTCGCTTGCCCCTGGCCCTTTCCCTTTCCGCCACTAACACTTCCCTTTTCGTTGGGGGTTGGGCTGGGCTGGGTCGCGTGTTATCGCTCCTGCGCTGCTTTTGCCGTCGTCGCCATCCTACCTCGCTCGCTCCTGACGCTGACCTGTGCCCCTGTGCGCCTGTGCCTCACCATTTCACCCGCTGTTTGTAGGTGAGTTCTGGCTACGATCAGCGGGCGGGCGACCGGGATTAGGAGTGCCTGGGACCGTTGTAGGCCACTCGCATAGGGTTGCACCCTTGGGAGCGTGTGGTCACTAAACCCCCCCAAGGATAGGTAGATGGGCGTCACAGGTTCGCGGGTAAGCGCGATATCGGCTCGGCAGGTCGGTCGCCATTGGTGAAGTATGCGCTCCAGGTAATCCGCGAACGTCGCACCGCACGCACAGTCTCTTGCTTGCTTGTCGTTTTCCCTTGTGCTCTCTAACACACACACACACACACACACACACACACACACACACACACACACACACACACACACACACACACACACACACACACACACACACACACACACACGCACGCACCTGTTGCCCGCCTCGGGACCAGCCGTCGCCCTGCTGCTGCTGGTGCTGCTGGTGCTGCTGCTGGTGTTGTTGGTGCTGCTGGTGCTGCTGGTGCTGCTGCTGTTGGTGGTGTTGCTGGTGCTGTTGGTGTTGGTGGTGCTCCATGGCATGTGACTCGGTCTGCGCCTTGTAGGCTTCCCGCCTGCATTGCGGCAGCGCATGCTAGCATGTGAGGGGCAGGTCCGCGTCCAAGGCCCCCACTCGATCCCCAGCAAACCCACCCCCCACCTGCACCGGCAGCCTACCCTGCCGCACCTCGTTTTACCGTCCTAGCAACCCACCCCACCCCCAAACCCATCGACATTGCAACCCCTAAACCCCTAAACCCCGAAATTCCCTACGCATCGCCACTCACAGCGCGCCGAGCTCGGTTTCAACCGCCGCCAGCTTGTCCGCCAGCCCGTCCGCGCGCGCCGCCGCCGCCGCCGCGTCGCGCTCCGCCTGCCCGCAGCGCCGCCGCGCCGTCTCCGCCTCCTCCTGCGCCTTGCGCACCTGCGCAGCGGTGGGGCGGGGTTGTGGAGGGGTTGTGGAGGGGTTGTGGAGGGATTGCGAAGGGGTTGCGTACGGGTTGATGCGGGTTGTGCCAACCACATCCACATGCACGGCCATCCCCCCACCCAGCCCCTGCGGCCCGCAACCCCGCACACATCCCACACACGCACCTGCGCATCCCGCGCCCGCACCGCCGCGTCCTTCTCCTCCAGCTGCCGCCGCTGCGCCGCCAGCGCCGCATCGCGCGCCGCCAGCTGCGCCGCCAGGCCATCGGAGCGCTGCGGCCGGGGGGGGGGGGAGATAACGAAAACAGCAGCAATAATGGCGAACGGGCCAATAAAAAACGTTGATTTGAGGTCGGATTGGTTCGAGGAGGTTAGAATGCGTTTGGGTCCGCGTCGAGTCGAGTCGAGTAGCGTGACGGGCGGTGGGGAACGCGGGCTCCGGCCAGGCCTCTCCGTTTGCAGCCGGGCGTGTGCGGCGCCGCAATGTGCTGTACGTGACACACGAACGCCGCCGCAGCCGCCGCCCCCAGAGCCACTCATCCAAAGCCCTCCCCTCCCGTCATCGGGCCCACGCTTGTACGCACACACCCGACGCCCCCACCCCACTCGGTCGGTTGCTTTTGGTTCCGGAATGACTTAGCCACCCCACCACCCCACCCACCACCGCTCCCTCCCCCCAAACCCGCACCACACCACACCACACGCACCGCGCGCTCCTCCTCCAGCGCCGCCGCCGCCGCGCGCGCCGCCTCGCGCGCCTCCGCCACGCGCTCCGCCTCCGCCACCAGCCCCGCGGTCTCTGACACCAGGCAGGTGTCAATGGCGTCGCGCTGGCGGATGAGCGCGCGCATCTTGGCCAGCGTGTCGCGGAGGCCTGTGTGCGTGCCGTGGGTTGGTTGGGGGTTGGTTGGTTGGGGTTGGGGTTTGGTTGGTTGGGGGTAGGTGCGGTTGGGGGGGTTGGGGTTGGGTGGGTTGGGGTGGGTTGGGGGTTGGGGGTTGGGGGGGTTGGGGGGGGGGGATGGAGCTGCGCCGTCACCATCCCCACCCCGAGTGCGCAACGCGAACCCGCAACGCAGCCGGCCCCGACCCCGCCCCCACCGCCCCACCACCGCCCACTCACTGCTGGCCTCCGCCTGCGCCAGCAGGTTGCCCTCCACCAACTCCAGGCTGCCGCCCACCGCCAGGCTGCGGAAGGGCGGCGCCGTGGGGTTGAGGTGCGTGGACGCCGCGCCGCCGCCGCCGTTGGCGGCGTTGGCGGCTTCGCCGCCGGCAGCGGCGGGCTGCTTGCCGGCGTTGCCGGCGGCGTCGGCGTCGGCGTCGGCGGCGTCGGCGGCGGCGGCGGCGCCGGCGGCGGCGATGGCCGACGGCGTCAGCGGCTGCGGCCGGTTGGCGGCGGCGCCCGCCATGAGCTGCTGTGTGGGCTGCGGCGGCATCGGCGGCTGCGAGCCGCCGCCCCCGCCGCCGCCGCCCCCGCCGCCGCCACCCCCGCCGCCGCCGGTGGTGGGCTTGGCGGCGGCGGACGGCGCCGCGCCGAAGCCCGGCGGCGGCGGGCGCGAGCCCTTGCCGGGCGTCCCCGCTGGCGTGGTGGCGGTCGCGGCCGAGCCGCCGTCGCCGTTTGCAAGCCCGCCGTTGGCGTCCGCAGCCGCCGCCGCCGCTGCCGCAGCCGCTGCCGCCGCTTGGGCGCCCGAAGCGCCGCCGCCGCCGCCGTCGCTGTCACGTGAGCCGCGGCGCTGGTGCCCGCCGCCGCCAGCGCCGCCGCCGCCTCCGCCGCCGCTGCCGCGGTTGCCGCCGCGGTCGCGGGGGGAGGGGCCGCGCACGGGGCCGCCGGGGGCGGCGTGCCCGGGGGGAGGGTGGGAGGGCGCGGGGGGCCGGTTGGCGGCGCCGGGGGGCTGGTAGGGTCCGGGCGGCGCGATGGCTCCGTGCGGTCCGCCGCCGTGCTGCATGGCGGACGCGAAATGGCTGTAGCCTGCGCCGCCGACTGCCTGCGTGGCCGTACAAAGAAACGAGGGCCGTTTCAGTAAGTGAGTAAAAGCATTCTGGGAGGACCGACGCCGTGACACTGTGACTACGTGGTGAGATTCGGGGCGGCTGACGGCCCTTGCAGGCGGGCCAAGCGCGGGGCGCGCTGCGTGAGGGCCGCGGTAACGATGTGTGATGGAGGTCGGTCAGGTTTACTGCACAGGATGTGGAGGGCAGCCGGCCAACCGGCCACCAGTGCTCGTGGGCGCAAGAACGTGCGCGGCCGGTGGCGCCAACTGAAGGCAAGCCGCGTTTGCGGTTCGCCCAAGCGCATCCCTGCGCAGCTTCAAGTGGTATGATTGAGACGACGCAAAAGCAGGTCTCTTGAAGCGCGCTGGGCGCGGCCGGGCGTCGCCCTTGCGAACCCATCGCCCCCAGCCGAGAACGCGGATATGAGTCCCTCAGGTTTTAGAAGCACCCAAAATAGTGATTGAGGATACGAAGGCTCCCCCTTGCGTTCCCGTTTTGTGGAGTACATTTTCGCGCTCAGACTAAGATCTCAGCGTCCTTCCGCGGCCGCACCCGCGTAGACCCCGCTCTCTTAGTAGCCCACCTGCAGATCAGACATCGCCACCCGCGGGCTCCTCAGCTTGCTCCGCGCGGGCTTGGTTCGCTCCGGCAAGTTTCGCCGGGAGCAGCAGACGTGGTGGTGCAAACAAAGCTAAAGCTTGGCAAAAACTACAATGTTATTGAATGTTCATTAATTGCGTAGGTATCGCGCTGCTTGCGGAAGCCAAAGCGTCACGAGCGCACGAAAGAATCGGCTCGGCTGCTCAGCCTAAAAGTTCAAGCTAGTAGCAAACGTATCGTAAAGATGGTTTGGCGACGCGGCTCTTCAAGGAACGAATCGGGCGATGCCCATGTGTTTCGTGCCCACTGCCCAGCTTCGACAGGGAGTTTTACCCGTCGCGCTCCCTCGCACGGGTGCAGGAGCCTCGTTGCTGCCAGGGCAACCCCTGCCCCTATGACCCCGGTGCCGCTGCAGGCCCCTCTTACACGCCGCTGCGGTGCGCCCTCCCGTACAGCACCGCTCAACCCACTCGGCGAGCGGCCGGACGGCCGTCCATTCCATGCCATCTTTCGCTCTGCGCTGCAGACCGGCTTTTGCTGCCTGCTAGCGACGACAACATCGTCTGGCGGCGGCGTTCGGCCGCACCACCATCAGAAGCTCCCAACCTCCAGCACCTCCGCTGCCATGGCGGCGAGTGCAACACTGCAGTCCTTACCACGGGAGCCCCCCCCCCCATGGCCTTTGCTGCGTCGGGGCAGGTGGCCCGACAAGGCGTTTGCGCTGTCAAGACGAAACAGGGGCAGGGGTTCCCAGGGGTTCCCATGGGGAGTTTACCTGCCCTTGGCCCCAAGGTCTGCGTGTGGCCTTGTGGGGCGCTTTCCGGCGCTTGACGGCCCCGCCACGGCATGTGTTTACATGTGAAACAATGCCAATATGTCCACGCCAAGGCGCGCGGCTTGAGTTCTTATCTTATTCTTTCCGGAAGAAGCTCACGCCAACACGCTGAACCCCTGCATCCCTGCACGCCAAAATCGGCTCTTGGAAGGAAGTCGCAGGCCGTTTGGAGGGACATTTCTTCATGCTGACCAATGGCACGATTCGGGGGTTCATGCCTTCCGTCCGGTTCACCAGCGCCCCACGCGAATATGTGACGGTAGGCGGGCCCACAGGTAACACTGGGGCGCACTGCGCCCGCCCCCAAAAGATCCAACCCACGTGCAGAGGACGTTGTAAGGACCGCCCGACCTCGTTTTCATCAGGGACAAGGATGTTCTTGTCATCAGGGACAAATGGATTAGACAAGTAGGGACATGGACAAGTATGTGGGGTATGTTGGCTCGCCACCAAGAACCACCAAGAAGTGGCGTCGCATGTGTCTGTCTGGTGCTCTAGCCTGGCCGGGCGCCCGGAGTGGTGGTAGGACCAGGGCATGGGATGAGAGCGGCATGCCCCAGTGGTGACAGATGAATCCCCGAACCCAACGAGCCCTGGCGCGGTAGCAAAGCAGGAGTTGCGGCTGTGCGACGCGGTAACTGTACCGATGCGCGCTAGCTGGCTGTCGCAGTTTGCTGAAGCGCAGTCCTCACACTCCGGGCGCCCGGCCAGGCTAGAGCACCAGACAGACACATGCGACGCCACACCGCGGGAGACGCATCGTCGCAGCGCACCTGCGAGCAGGCGACCAGCGTCCACGGATGAGCGGAGTGTGAGGACTGCGCTTCAGCAAACTGCGACAGCCAGCTAGCGCGCATCGGTACAGTAACCGCGTCGCACAGCCGCAACTCCTGCCTTGCTACCGCGCCAGGGCTCGTTGGGTTCGGGGATTCATCTGTCACCACTGGGGCATGCCGCTCTCATCCCATGCCCTGGTCCTACCACCACCCACCAAGAAGCGCAGAAGGCGGAGATGCTGCCTTGATTGCCATGCCCCCGCCACGCTCCGCCAGCCTCCGACCAGTCGCGACCTATTGCTCCTGCTCGCAGCGCCTGTCAAGGGCTCCTGGGCCTGTTTCCCTCGCCCTGACCACGCCGCCGGTGGGCTCTGGTCGCCATCTGGCTCGCTCGGTCGCCGAGGTCTGTATCGCTCGGCTGCTGCGTCCAGGAAAGAGGCGACGTATGACGCTAACCATCGTTGAATTAGCCTGACTGGCCCCCACGCTGCCAAATGCGGCTTCGCGCCAATCGATGTGAACTTATCATGTTATCGCCTGGGGCCCTCGGCGTAATTTGCTGAGCTCGGATATGTATGACGGGTCTACGAGAATCTGTAGCAACTCGCAGCATCTCTGGAGGCTCGGCGTTGGTCCAGGAGTCTGTGTTGCAATACTTGGCAATTCTTCCCGGTGGCATGAGCAATCATCAGGAGCATCAAAAGTAACCGGTAAAATGCTCAAATGCGACTCTGTTCACAATAGCAGGCTCACTTCTGGGGCGCGGCTTCGTCATTCAGCTAACGCGCCAGTGCCTCGACCCCGCCAGAGCGTCACGGAGTAGAATCTGTCTATCAGATAAACCTGGATGCCCAAGAGATGCAAGTTTTGAAGCTATTCGAGGTCTGGCACATGGACTTGCCGCTCTGGCCGGATGCTTTGACATTTAACACAGAAGTAATATCAAGGTACCCCGCTACATAATACCGCTTCTGTCCATGCCAATGAGCACTCCCTGACTTGATGCCGGAAGTCGATAGCTCCTCGAGCGCGACATAATGCGGCGACCGCAGCACGAGCCCCCGCACGCCCGGATTAACGGCCGCCCTCGCAGACCGTGGGTCGTATACTGCGCAGTCGTATGGCGCTACTGGCCGGCCTTCCGTACGAAGTGCGGAGGCCCCGCCAAACATGCCGACATGCCGACACGGCCCCGCCAAACATGCCGACATGCCAACTCAGCGATGCGCGCCGCGCCCAGCCAGTATGCTTCTGGCATGCGTGTAGGGGCGCTTGCCTGAAATGAGCACGGTAGCACATCTGGGACACAGGGGCGGACAGGGGCACCCTCATGGGCACTCGCCGCGAGGGACGGGGGACACGGGTGTTCGTGAACTTCGATTGTTCGATAGACATCCTTCCCAGCACCCCATGCCCCGTGCCCATGCCCGCAACACCAAGGAGTACACCATCGCATCCCCAGGGGGGGGGGGTAGGAACAAACTTTTTTGACCCCATGCCACAAAACCTCCCGGACCCCCCGACGGCCCCCCCCTACCTTTCAGCCCCTCAAAACCCCCTCAAAACTCCTTAGTTTTTTGCAAGGTTGGTTTCAATCGACTGCTCTCGCCGAGCTCTATCGCTATGTAGCTCGGGCCGCCTTGGGAACACATCTTGACCGGCAGCCAAGTGTTGCACCCATCCATCGATGCCCCAGGCCCAACAGCCGAGCAACGGCTCGCGCCCCTATGCAAGTGGCAATACATTAATAGTTGCTCATACATCACGAGTACAGTGAGCGTGCGCCGCGGAGACTCGTGCGCGTGACTTGGACATGTACCGACATGTCGACATGCCTCACCTCCACGGTGGGGCGCTGCATGTTTTCTTGGTGCCATCAGGGAGAATCACACCAACCAACCAACCAACCAACCAACCACCAACCAACCAACCAACTAACCAACGGCGGCGGCATCATCATCACTCACCCACGCCGCGGTCGTAGGTGTTCTTCCAGATGAGGTCGGCGTTGCGGCGGCAGGTGCAGCCGTCGTCGTTGTAGCCGCCGCCGCAGCCGCAGCACTGCCAGCCGAACCAGTAGATGCAGCAGCAGCCCTGAGGGAGGAGCAGGGGAGTAGCGTGCCGGGGAGGCAAGCACAGCAGGCGGACCGTCAGCAGGCGGCTAGCCAGCGCATGCCCCAACCGGCTGGGGGCTGGAGAGGGTAAGGCGGGTTGCTGGGCCAGCCAGACAGCAGCGGGACTCGCGGCGGATCTAGCAAATCCAAAGCCCGATGTTTGACAAGGCCACAGGGGTGATTGATATTCGAATGCGACGCCCCTTGCCGTAAATGGACACATCGCGCCTGCGTGCGTGAACAGGAACACCACACCGAACCAAAAAGGATGGCTTCAGGGCATGATGTTTTCAGCAACAATGCCTGGAGCGAGTCCCTGCAGCACGACCTGCCCTGCGCGCGCCCTGTGCTCCACGGAATAATCCGGCATGCCGCCCAAGATGCCGCCACGCCACGCCCACTCACCAGCACGACAGGGGGCCGTTGCGGTAGCCATCGGGGCACCAGTTTTGAATGCACTGCACCAAGAGCAAAGCAATGCGGCGTGGCAGCGGCAATCTAGTGTTGTTAGCAGCAGTGTGTGCAGCTTCAGACTGACGACGTGGGTGCGTCGCATCATGCGGCGACCGGCCATCTCTATCCCTGCCCGCCGCGCGTGCTGCAGCCGTGCCCATGCATCCGGGCCGCCTCATCATCACGCACGCACCATGGTGAGCTTGTTGGAGGAGTAGCCGCCCGCGCACTGCGGGTATCACCAGCCCGCGCCGTTGTCCTCGTCCCCGCCGTCGCAGCTGTTGCGCACGCAGCTGAGACCCACCGCGTCGTCGCCCCAGCCGCCGGGGCAGTTCTTGTAGCAGCGCGTGGCCTTGTACGAGTAGCCGCCCGCGCACCTGCACACGAGCACGGCGGATCATGGAATGCATAATGGAATTAAACGAAATGCAGGCATGATGGATTGATGGCACGTGCGTGCGCAGTGAGCTGCTATGTAACAAATAAAGCAAGGTCCATGATGGAGTGCGTGCTAGCTGTAAAGCGCGCTGCCGCTGGCAGAGCGGGGTTGGGGTGCGTGCGGGCATGGCTGGCGCGGGTTGCTGATGAATTTGATGATGAGGAAACCCATCCAGGCGCGAGCGGCGGGTGGGACCGGGAGATACACTCACGCGTTCCAGCACAGCAGCCCGCCGTCCCAGATCTGGTCGGCGTTGCAGGCCACCTGCGAGCAGGTGAGGCCGGTGCCGCCCAGGCCGTCGTCGCGGTAGCCGGGCGGGCAGTTCTGGTAGCAGATGTTGACCTTGCCAGTGGCGCTGCGCGGCGCATGGCGTGGATGAAGCAGCGGCAAGCAAGCAGCAGAGGATGCGTCAAATGGGTCTTGTCATGCATGTGCGCAGTGCTCGTATCTTCCATCTACGCTGTAGAAATTTGCCCAAAATCCGCGGAGAAGGCGGAGAAAAAATTTTGGGTTTGGGTTTCGGCATCTACGGAGCGTAGACGGTTTGGGCGGGTTTGGCGGTCTTTTAGACAGGGAGCGTAGATGGTTTGGGGGATTTGGGGGCGTGCCCCTAGGAAAATTTTTCGAGGTGTAGATGGCGCGTGAGGGGTCACCTACGCTGTGTAGACGCCGGGGGCCCAAAGCCATCTACATGATACGGGCACTGCATGTGCGCCGGATCGAGTCAACTGCTGCGGCTTACTTCCCCAGCCCCACGACACACAAGGCAAACCCAAAGGCACGCACGCCGGAGCTAGCTAGCTGGCGCACGGAATAAAATGGCATCACAGCTTGCAACTTAACTAACAACTGCCCAACGCCCACCCGTACTGCCAGTCGGTGGGGCATTTGTTGTAGCAGAAGTCGCCCTGGCGCTCGCGGCCGGTGGGGCAGCGGTCCACAAAGCCAGCGCCACGGGGGTACGAGTCCTTGGGGCAGGCGGCTGCGTGGGTTGCGGCGGGCGGGATGCACGGAAAGCCCGAACCGTTTAGCGCACATACCCAGCAATCATCACCCCCACGCGCCCCACACACCCCACGCACTCCCCACACGCAACACATCCCCCCCTCTACACCCACCCACACTCCCCACACACGCACACACACACACACTCCCCACACACGCCCCCCCCCCCGCACTCCCCACACTCCCCACACACGCCCCACACACGCCCCACACACTCCCCACACACTCCCCACACACTCCCCACACACTCCCCACACACTCCCCACACCCACCCGTGAGCGGCTCCACGAACGTGTCCTGCAGCGTCTTGACCACCACGTCCCAGGGCGCGGAGGCGGTGTCCAGGTTGATGTCGAAATCGATGTTGACGCCTGATGATGGGGTGCGCGCGAGAGAGAGGCGGGATGCACGCATGCAGTGGATGTGGCAGCAGTAGCACGGCATGAAGGCTTAGCAGGTTGGTCCAAACATACATGCATGGACCCGTACATGTCTTACTACTGATGCTGCATGCACCATCCACAGCAGCAGCAGGGTAACTCTCTCTTATGCACAAGAACTCCAGTGCATAGCGCCGTGGCACAATCTGGGACGGACTGGGCGGGGGTTTGGGACTGCTGCTGGGGTTTCATGGCTGTTAGGCCTTGCTTGACCCGCGCGCCTTGCCGCGCACTCACCGAACACGTAGGCCTTGACTCCGAAGCGGAAGGCAACGCGAGTGGTCCGCAGCACCATGCCCACGCGGATGAAGTCAATGCGGATTTGCTCACGCAGCTTGATGTTGATCTTCAGCCTGCACATGGAGGTAGGGGGAGTACAGGGAGCGAGTCAGCACACGAGCACGGAGCACAATCGAGCACGGCGTCTTGCATTGTTTGCATTCAAAATCGCAATTCAAAATCGCAATTCAAAATCGCAATTCAAAATCGCAATTCAAAATCGCAAGCGTTTCTTTGAACGTGCACTACCGGTACCGCCTTTGCGTGAGCAACCGCCGGCGGCGCCCCGCAAGCCACTCACGCGTCAAGCACGGCTTGCGCTCCAGTGAAGATTGCGTCGAAGATTGGCGATTTCTGTGGTCATGCGTCATGCATTTATGTGTGTGTGGTTACAGAGTGGTGCGCACGTTCTTGCGTGCCTTCCTGCTGCGTGTAAACCGGAGGCCCGGGCCGGGGTGACCCTTATATTGCAAGTGCATGATTGTCCTATTTATTGTTCTCCCCTTGCAAGGGGGACTTCCCTACTTCTATGCTCCCAGATGGAGCTGAGTAATGCAGCTAACTTGACAGGCTCAGATTTCAGCATCACTTCGCGCATGTTTAGGCTAAAGTCTAGGCCACTGCACGCTCGTAACTCGGTGTAGGCAGCACATTGCATCAGGACGTGGTGCTCATCCTCCACCTCATTGGCCGTACACAGTGGGCACGTCCTCTCCTCCCTAGGCCTCTCCCAGGCACGGTTCGCGGTGATTGGCCAGCAACATAAACGGAATCTCATCAAAAGCTTATGCTGTGCAACCGGTATGAATGCTCTACTGTGTTCGTGCAGGGTCGGCGGCGCGGACCCTAGTGCGCTTAGCCCCATCCAATGCTTGTGTTTGCACATGTGTATGCCAGGTTGCTTGCCGTCTGAAGGGAATGCGTGCGGGTCCGCTACCAGCCTCTCGTGCTCCCACGCCCTCGTCAAATGGCCCCTGAAGGTAGATGCATTTGGAGGAGGGAACGCAAGGTTAGAGGCTCGACGGCACACAGCACAATCAAGCGTGGAGCGTGAGCGTGGAACCAAACCATGCGCGTGCATCCCTACCTCTCAGCCCGGTACCACTAGTACCACGCACGCGCGACGCATCTATCCCAGCGCATTCGTGTTTCGGAAGCACTTCGCTACCCAACACCGCTGTGCACAATCAAATACATCAAGCGCCACCCACCATGAAGTCCTTGACCTCCAGCTGCAGCTCGAAACCGGTGGTGTCGAGCGTGGCGGCAAAGTTCACGTAGATGAACAGGAAGGTGAGGTCCGCGGTCAGCCGCAGGCCCTGCGGGATGACGGTGCCGGACGGCAGCGCGATGGTCTGGCGCGCAAAGGAGAAGGACGCGGTGCGGATCTGGATGTTGAACCTGGGCGGGGAAGCGGGGGCGGGGCGGGGGCCAAAGGATGTGTAAGTAAACGCACAAGGTAGGAACATAGCGGCGAGGCAGGCCCCTGCTGCAAGCGGCTTGTGGGATGGAGCGGGGGCGGGAGCGGGGGTCAACACAAAACACACACGCCATGCGAGGTTCTCCGTTTGTTTTGTGTTAACACACACGCCATGCGAGGCCGCCAGCCAGCCAGCACGGCACGGGGTACGTAAATAGGATATTACTCACGGGGCCAGCGAGGCGCGGATGCCCATCTCGTTCAGCATGGCTTGCAGGTCCAGGTTGGCCAGCGAGAACATGACGCCGAAGTCGGCCCGGGGCTGGTCAAACAGCATGGCCACCTCCACCTGCGTATGTGTGCGTACACAAGAACGAACCCAGGTGCGTGAACGCGGCGCTCGGGTTCAGGGGAATGGCGGGCGGGCGGGCAGCGGTGAGTGCATGCCACACGCACGTGCAACGCATGTAACCCCCCAGCCCCCAGCAGAGCTTGGCAAGCAACACGTCCCAACAGCAATCTTGTCCTTGCCGCTTGCGTCCTACGACCCACGAACTAACAACGCTAGTTAACGCACACACCGTGGTGGAGAGCACCAAGCCCCTGGCGTCAAAGCTGATCTTGTACAGCGAGACGTAGGGGATCACGGACATGGGCGTCAGGCCGATCTCGCCGCCGATGTACGCGATCTTGATCCAGGGGAAGCCCTTGATGGAGAAGGGGTTGGCCGTGGCCGCCACCGCGGCGCGGAGGGTGAGGGACACGCTGGGCGGCGGCGCCATGCTGTCGTACGCCACCGAGGCACCCAGGTTGAACCAGATGACCTCAGGGTCCAGGAAGGGCAGCGCGATCTGCGCGCTGAAGTCCGCGGACGCCGCGAACTGCGTGTTGAGCCCCGACTGCGACAGCGCCAGCGCGAACTGCAGCACGACTTGCCCACAAAGGGGCTGCCGATGTTGAGCTCCCTGGTGGGCAGGTAGGAGTGTGGGGAGGGTTGCCAGGGCCCACCTCTGTACACGCCCCGCTGACGGCCGCCGCCCCGTGTGCTCCCCTTTCCCCCCAATGGCCGCCGTCAGCGGGGCGTGTACAGAGGTGGGCCCTGGCACGCCATGAAGGAAACCCCGCCCGCCGCTGCACCGCTGCGCCCCAATGGAGCGCTTCATTCAGAGTTAGGTGCCAGCTCACCAGATCTTGACGATGGCAATCTCAATCGCCAGGTCGTTGAGCTTGGGCCGGATTTTTATGTCCTCCTGCTTGAAGCCCAGGAAGCTGATAAGCTCGCGCAGGCCGGGCACGCCCGTCAGATCCGGGCTGGCCTCGCAAGTGAACTTCTTGACAGAATCGTAGCCGATGGAGATGTAGGAGAAAGCGCACGGGATCCAGGATCTTGACGACCAGATCCGGGGTGGTGGGGAACAGGGTTTTCAGCACCTGCGCGACCTGCACGTTGCGCGCCTCGGCGGTCAGGTTGTTGGGGTTGATCTGCAGCACCACCGCCACGTCCACCGACACCAGAGTGCCGTTGGCGATGGCGATCTGTTGGCGTTTGGGAGGAGGGAATGGAGGAGTGGGGAGAAGGGGGAGGAGGGGCCAGAAAGGTTGGTTGAGGGCAGGCGACAAGCGGCGCTGCCGAACTGCGTGTGAAACGCACCCCGCACACATACAGGCATGCATGCGCGGTAGGGCAGGACGCAGGACGCGCGAGTCCACCAACACACAAAGCATGGGCGCCGTACTCAACACGCCCTTGCCGGGCTGGATGCGAAGCAGCGCGCCACGCAGGGTGACGTACTGCACGGGCGTGAAGTCGCCGACCCACTGCGGGATGGCACGATGGCAACAAAAGCGCGTGCATGGGGGACAAACCGCGTAAGCCGAACGCACGCTTGCTTGTACTGGAGTGGCGGCGTGGCGCTGCATGCACTGCTGAGATGTGCGCCCAGCAGTCGCGGTGACCGAGCACGGCCCCTCTATCTCCCGAAGGACAGGCCGGCCGGCCGGGACCCCTCGATCGATCGTGCGCTCACCCCAATCTCAAAGGTGCCCACGCGCTTCTTGTTGGCGTCCATCAGCATCATGTTGGCGAACACGCTGTAGTCGCCCAGCAGCGTGGGCACCTGCAGGCTGAAGCCCATGACCGTGCCGAGCTTTGTGCCTGTGGAGGACAGGTGATGAGCACGTAAGCAAGCATGCTTGCAAGATGGGGCACAGGTGCGTTGGATGGCCGCACCCACCCGCCCACCCACCCACAAACACGCACAAGCTCATACCATGCTTGGGCATGCTACCGTACCTCCACTCCCGCGCCCATACCCCCATCATGCTCCCGCACCTGCCGGCACCACGCCGCGGGCGGGCGCGCGGGCGCCCACCACGCTGATGAAGGGCTGGCTGATGATGATCATGCCGGTAGGTGACGTCGAACGGCAGGCTCACGCCCGGCAGCGCGGTGGCCACCGCCGCACCCAGGTCCAGCGACTTGGTCATGGTCAGGTTGGCGGTGAGGATGCCCTGCCGGTCCAGGATGAAGTCGGCGTAGACGCCGGTGGTGGCCTGGGGGCCCACCGTGACGCGGTACAGGCCTGCGCGCAGCAGCATGTGCGTGTGCGGCGGGGCACGAGGGAAGGCAGTCAGCGGGCACGAGGGACGGCGGCCAGAGGGCACGAGGCAGGGACGGCGGTTAGAGAACGGAACAGGCTTGCCGGAACCCCGTGTGCGCAACCCCTGTGTGGGAGGGGGCCGCGCGGCCGGCCACCGATGGCATATAGGGACGCAGCGAGCCGAGCGCCGCTTGGTTGGCGGGCCCAATCAACCAATCATCAACTCACTGGTGAGGTTGGTGCGGCTGCCGGTGCCGGTCGCCTTGTCCCAGGTGGACAGCGACAGCCTGGGCAGCACCGCGTTGCGCACGAAGTCGGGGAGCAGGTCGTCGGCGGAGGGGCCGATGGCGCGCACCAGGGCGCCCACATTGGCTTCGGGCAGCGACAACGACAGCGACAGCGGCCGCTTGCCTTTGACGGGGACGCGCGACACGTTGAATGCCACGTTGGCCACGTAGCTGGCGATGCCGCCGCTGGCCGAGGCTGCGGCGGGGGAGGGGATCATGCGGCACGGGACGGAAAGTCACATCTGAGTTCACGGACATGGGAGCACGCGGGCCCACGTTGCGCAAGCACACCTCACAGTAGTCCCGCCAGTGCTCGTATCTTCCATCTACGCTGTAGAAATTAGCCCAAAATCCGCCGAAGGCGGAGAAAAATTTTTGGGTTTGGGTTTCGGCATCTACGGAGCGTAGACGGTTTGGGCGGGTTTGGCGGTCTTTTAGACAGGGAGCGTAGATGGTTTGGGGGATTTGGGGGCGTGCCCCTAGGAAAAGTTTTCGAGGTGTAGATGGCGCGGGAGGGGTTACCTACGCTGTGTAGACGCCGGGGGCCCAAAGCCATCTACATGATACGGGCACTGAGTCCCGCCCGGTCACCAGGTTGCCCAGGGACGACTCGGCTTCCATCCATAGCTTGTAGCTCCATAGCTTGTAGCTCCATAGCAGGCCTCGACAGGTTTCCAGACCGGCCAACTCAGGAAGGCCCATGCGCCATCCATAGCTTGCACGTGGTAGGCCCTCCGCTCCGGCGGTTTCGCACCCGCCCAACTGATAACCGGCCGGTAGTTTTTGTGCTTTTAGCTCACCGGCGATGTAGGTGGCATTGCGGCCGCTGCTGAAGGTGATGCGGTTGATGGTCAGCGCGCCGTCCAGGTAGGAGAAGAGGCTGTCGGCCACCACGCTGACGGCGCCGTTGTCGTAGTTGAGCGAGGCGGTGGCGCCGGGGCCGATGAAGGCGTCGGGGCAGGAGATGTTCAGGAAGGTGGACAGCGTGCGCGACGCGGTGCCCACCGCCAGGCTGAGCGCGGTGGCGGTGCAGGTGCCGTCAAACAGGGGCACGTCGCCCGCGATCTGTGCGGCAGGGGGGGGGCGGGGTAGGCAGGGGCGGGGTGGGGGCGGGTTCGGGGCGGGGTGGCCGGGCGGTGGGAATGCGCGGGCATGCGTGGGGGGGGGGGGTAGCTAGCTAGCCAGGCGGCGTATCGTTCTCACTTTTCAGACGCCACAGCAAATACGCATTGAAGCCCTCGCTAGATTAATGAACTCACGTCGATAGAGATGAAGGCCGAGCCCTTCACAAACAGCACGCCGTCAAAGGTGGCGCCGGGCAGGAAGGGGACGCCGCTGACCGTGGCCGCAACCTTCACGACGGTCGGGTCGGTGGCGGCTGCATGCCGGGTGAGAGGCGTGGCGATGATAATTGTTGTTGGGAGCTTGCAGTTGCAAGCAGTCGGCAAGATGCCCATCAGACTGTGCCACCTGACTGTGCACCGCGGCGGGAACCGCGGCGGCCATCATGCATGTTGTACCGGTACCGTAATCCACGTGATTTGTTGTTCGCACGCCCCACACCAGGACCCATCAGGACCCACCATCGGGCACGTCAATGGAGAGGCTGGGGTTGCTCAGCGTGATGCCGGTGGCCGCGCCCGACACGCTCAGGCCAAGCTGCGCCGCCAGGCCGGCGATCGAGAAGCTGCCGCCGCCCATGGCGAAGGCAAACTTCTGGATCTTGCCCGCTCCGCGCGCCACCGCAATTGCAACCGAGGCCGAGGTCACCGCGGTCGCAGGCTCCTCCCGGGGATCGATGCCCAGGCCGGTGAGGCCCAGGCGGTCGGAGATGGCACCGGTGACGGTCAGCGGCGCGGTGGTGGACAGGCGCATGGCCATCGAGGTGTTGGTCACGGTGATGGTCGCGCGAAACAGCCAGCCGGGCTCGGTGGCGGCGGGCGCGTTGTCCTGCACAGGTAGCAAAGGCGGCGAGGAAAAACGCAGGGGGGGGTGAAACACACACACACACACACACACACACACACACACACACACACACACACACACACACACACACACACACACACACACACACACACACACACACACACACACACACACACACACACACACACACACACACACACACACACACACACACACACACACACACACACACACACACACACAGGCCTGCCGCGGCGCCCGCCGCCGCGCCCGCCGCCGCGCCCGCCGCCGCGCCCGCCGCCGCGCCCGCCGCCGCGCCCGCCGCCGCGCCCGCCGCCGCGCCGGCCGCCGTGCCCGCCGCCGCGCCGGCCGCCGCGCCGGCCGCCGCGCCCGCCGCCGCGCCTGCCGCCGCACCCGCCGCAGCAGCCCCCGCGGCGCCGGCCACAGCGCCTGCAGCGGCACCCGCCGAGGCGGCCGCCGACGCGCCCACCGCAGCACCCGCCGAAACGGCCGCCACAGCGCCCGCCACAGCGCCCGCCGCAGCGCCCGCAGCAGCGCCCGCCGCCGCTGCCCCGGCTGGTCACCCAGGGCCTGGGCCCGGCGAGCCTGAGCAGATCCACGGACTGCGCATAGTTGCTGCAGCCACAGCCCTCAGCGTGCGTTTCAGCAACGACCCGATGCGGCTACGGCTGGACTGGCAAGCCCGCCTGCGGGAAGCCGTGCGCCGCCTGCGGCGCGTTGCCCACCTAGGGCTGTCAGCCTTCGGGCGCGCTAACGCCGCCTCTGCCTTCTGCACATCCATGGTGACGTGGCACATGGAGCACAGCGGCCTACCTGAAGATATCGCGCAGGAACTGGAACGGCTGGTGGCGCGAGTAGTGGACCGCAAATTGGCGCCGGAATCGACCGAGCAGCGATTGACGGGTATCCCGACTGAGCTGCTGTACGGCCACCCCACGGCTGGTGGTTTTGGAGCACTGCCCATCAGGCAACACGTGCGCGCCCGGCAGGCGACGTGGGCCGCCCGACTCGCTGCCAACGACGCCACCCCAACCACGCCCAAACCCCAACCGTGGTGTGTCGCCTACGACGCCTTCCTCCGCCGACACCACCCATCGCTGCGCCCCAGCAGCACACTGACGGCAGTGCCGGCGCTTTGCGGCGCTGGCGATGTCGTCCCTGAGCACCCCCTACCGGAGGACGCCGAGCGGACGGTCACAGCACTTGTGTGGCTGCCGCCCGTGCAAGCCCTGGACCCGGTGCCGACGCCTGGAACGTGGTGCGTGGCAGCACCACTCTGGGGCAATCCGCTCCTTACGCCCAGCCCATCCACAGCTGGCGAGGGCTCGGACGGGGAGGACAGCGACGGGGAGCCAGCGGGGGAGCCGGCGCTGGCCGAGGTAGCCCAGTGCACCCGCGGCCGCGGCATTGACTACCGCCACAGACAGCTACGCGCCTGCGCCCGCCTTGTCACCATCCGTGATTTGGTGCGCGCCTGGGACCTGCGGCCTGCCGACGGCGATGCAGTTAACTGGCCAGAATGGGTACGCATTAACCTGGCTCCGACGGACCGCCGCCAGCGGCGCCGAGGGCCCACGCTGAGGGCGCTGGCGAGCCTGCTGCAAGACGTCCCGCAGGCCTGGCTGGATGCAGCGAGAGCCCACGCTACACAGCCAGCCCCGTCTACTCGCGAGGTGGTCCGCACCATCATCATGCCGCGCATGGGATGGCGCTTGCCCGGCATGGAGTCGATCACTGTGCCCCTTGAAAAGCTGTCAGTCCGCATGGCCACGGCTATGCAGCTGGACAGCATCTCAACACGACGCGCCGGCCTCCACGAGGACTATGATTGCGAGGTTACAAGAAGGGGACAGTGTAAACACCATCACGGCTACGAGGGAAGCCACCATTCCGAAGAACGCAGCAAACCGCAACCCCCGCTTGGCTGCCAACCCAACTCACAGCTGCGTAGGTGCGTCGAAGCTAAGCCGCAGCCCGCCAAAGCCACACCAAACAGCAGCATCACAAAGCACGCGGCTCATAAGGCACCGCAAATCTGAGCAACAGCCAAGCAGACAGACTACACGAAAACGCGGAATCTAGCGCCAGCAGACGCAAGCTAGGGCGGCGAAACAGGTGGGCACGCCCAAACACTCCCACAGACGCACAACACCAACCTCATGGAGACGGCGGCGGAGACGCATCATCCCACGGCGGAACCAACGCCACACCACCACCCGACCCGCGCGCCAGGAAGGGGTGGCCAGAGGGGACCGCATCCCACCCACCAGGCCTGACACCCAAACTAGAGAAGGCCTGCAGGCGCCCCCAGAAATCCGTAATGACAGCAACACCAATAGCTAACACACGCGCGGACGGGAGGGTTGCGGACACAGGCAAACCGTGGCCAGCCATAACCACCCGTTGCCGCCCCAAGTCCATGGCCGACAACGCAGCAAGACACACAACATCCCACACCGGCTGACACAGCCCAACCGGCGGCTGGACCAGCCACAACTCCGACCGGGCAAGGGCATCCAAAGAGTCACAGGGTAACGCGCCCATAGCCATACCGATAGCTTCACGCAGCGCCCGTGCCACCACGCAATCCCAGAAGTAGTGCCGGCGATCCCCGTGCGCCATCCACAAAGCCTCTTTATGCCGATTCTCCCACTTCAAGGCCCACAAGCGCGCCAGTGTGGCACGGAACGCACCCGCGGCCAACAGCTGGTCCGCGTCAGGCACGCCAATGACACCGGCCTCACGAACATACTCTAAGTGCTTCGCGCCCAACCGCTCAAGCTGTGGCGCCAGCTGCATAAGCGTACCAATCTTGACCGTATACTCCAGTAACAGCACGGGCGGCCCCGCCACTGGAACCCAACCAAGCCCTCGCACGACATGCTGCACCGACGCATCTGGCGGTGGAGCCGCAGCAACGCCACCGGGATCCGAGCGGGCGGTACGCGCGGCGGCCTCCCACCCCCCGGGCAGTAGGGCCACGGCGGCGGCCACCCGCGCCGCTGCAAGATGGGCAGAGGCCGGGCCCGGGAGGGGGGCAGGCAGGGGCCGCCGCGGTGGCCACCCTAACACCCGACGCCACACCTCGTCAACGTACACCCGCGTACACTCACTAGCAACGTTCGGGCAGCCCCCGCCCGGGCAGGCGTACATGTCGCGCACACGGGTCAGGCCATCATGCACCGCCACCAGTACGCCCACACACAGCAACCCCGGCAGGGCAAACAAATCAGGAAAAGCGTCATAAAAAGTGCGCGCGCCGTCCCGAAGCGCCGGGTTGCCCCACAAGGGCACGTTGTATACCCAGGCGCCGGGCGCCGGCGGTGCTACCAAAGCAATTGGAGGCAATTCTGACACCGCCCCAAGCAGCCGGATAAGCGGCCGGGAGGCAGGGGCCACAGGCTTGTCCAGCACACGCGAGCCACCCCCAGGGCACAAGACACACAGCACCGTGGCCGCGGGATGGCGCCGGCGCAGCCACGCCGCCACCACCGTCACCCACGGCGGTACGTACGACAGGAGACCACACGCGCCCAGCACACAACGCACAGCCAACCCCGCATGCCGGGCGCGGATATGGGGCACCAGAGGCAGCAGCCCCAGGCCCCCACACACAGGCGGCAGCTGCATAATCTCTAGCGACACCCCGGTAGGCCGAGCGTGGGGCCGGTCCGCGTACTGCGCAGGCGACAGGCGCCGGTCCACCACCGCTGCTACCTTCGCGAGTAACTCATGGACCAAACGCACAGGGGTGGGGAAGCCCGCAAACTCCAAGTGGTACAGACATTTGCCCAATGCGTACGCGGAGGCCGCGGACGCCCGGCCAAACATGGACACAGGCATGCGTGCAATTTTGCCCAGGACCGTAACCACGCCCGCAAAATCAACCGGGGGGGTGTCAGCACGCCAGTCGCCAAAATGGACACCCAAGGATTTGGCTTGTTTCACCACGCGCCACCCAGGCGGCAGCGGCGGCCGACTGACCGCGGCCGCCACAACCCCGGTCCCAGCGGACGCACCCATCACCAGCAATTCTACTTTACTCATGTTCAAACGTTGGCCAGACGCATACCGAAACACATCCATGTCCGCTAGAAACGCTGGCACCGCCTGCACCCCCGCTAACAGGGGCGTACAGTCGTCCGCATACTGCGATGCCAGTACGGACGCAATACCCGCCAGCACACCATGGCCCCGGCTGCGCAGCCACGCCAACAGAGCCTGTGCCACGGCGAGGTACAGCAAGGGCGCGAGCGGGCACCCCTGCCGCACGCCCGCCGCTAGGGGCACCCACCCCGAGACGTGGCCGTTAACCAAGGCCGCACCCCGCGTATCAGACAGCAGCCGGGACACCCACGCCACAAAGCCGGGCCCCACGCCAAGCTGCTCTAAACAGGCGAGAAGGAAAGACCGGTCCACCGTGTCATACGCTTTATAGAAATCCAAGAAGGCGGCCACACCCGGGGACTGCCCTGCCGCTTTCAGCAAACCAGGAGTCAGCTGCAGCAGCATGACGTTATCGGCAATGCGGCGCTCTGACAAAAAGGCAGTTTGTTCCGGGTCGATGATGCGTCCAAACACCGGTTGTAAACGCCGGCACAGGACACGTGCAAGAGTGCGGTAATCCGTGTCAGTCAAAGTGATCGGGCGGTAGTTGGAGGGCTCAGACGCATCCCCGCCTTTATAGAAAAACGTCCACACACCATCAAGAAAGCCACCGGGCACGCCCACACCTTGCCCGACCGCAGTAAACACATCGGCTAACACCGGCGCAAACTCAGATTCGTAATGTTGGTACAGTTCAACGGGTATACCATCCGGGCCGGGGGAGCGCCCCGGCGGCGCGGCAGCTAACGCCGCGCGCACCTCCGCCGCCGTGACTGCCAGCTGACCAAGCTGCTCTGCTTCTGCGTCGGTGCACCGCCGCCCGTGCTGCTGCATGGCGCCTAACACCTGCGCGCGTGCGGCAGGGGCCGGCGGCGGCACCGCACTCACGTCTCGCCAGTATTGTGCCATAACGGTACCCATGGCGATCGCGTCCGTGGTCACGCAGCCATCAGGGCGCTTCAAGCGCGCGATGGTGCAGGGGCCGCCCGCTGGCCGCAGCATGCGCGTGAGGAGCGGGCAGGGCTGTTCGCCACCCCGCAGCCACGCATGCCGTGTCTGACGTGCAGCCCCCGCAGCAGCGGCCACGGCGGCGGCAGCGGCGGCACAGCGCGCACGCACCGCCGCCGGCGCCGCCGCCTGGACAGCCCCGCCCGCCTCCACCAACGCCACCGCGGCGGCCTCGGCTGCGAGCGCGGCGGCTTCATGCTGGCTAGCCACCACGCGCCGCCGCACGGCTTCACGACTAAAGCGGTTGGCAGACGCAGCGGCCGCCCGCTTCAGCGCGGGCCACCACACCAGCAGGTCAGCAGCTGTGCTGGGGCGCGCAGCCAGAGCCGCACGCAGCCACTGGCAATACGCCGCATCCAAGTCCTTAAAGTCCCAAAAGCCTGTGCGGGCTTTGGGTAGACCACGTGCCGCGGGAAGGGCGCCAGGGCAGGCGCCCAAGGAGAGAGTAACAAGCTTATGGTCCGCCGGTGCGCCTGGCGCGACACCACACTCCACCACCTGTACTGCCAGGACGCTGCTGCACAAGATGCGGTCAAGGCGCGTGCCGCCGGTGTTATGCAGATAGGTACAAACACGCCGCTCGGGGTGGCGACGGCGGAGAACATCGACAAGGTCCGGGCAGGCGGCCGCCAGCGCGGCCGCCGCGGTCCGGTCACCGCGGTCCACACCCCGCACTGTGTCCATTGCCACGTCCGCCACAAAGTTAAAGTCAGCGGCGAGGATGTGAGCTTGCCCGCCACGGGACACTTGCGGCGCCACCCAGTCCCGGATGAAGGCTTGTTGGGTGGAGGAGGTAAGCGGGAAGTACGCTGACGTGAGAACGAAATCATGGCCACCCCAGCGCAGTGGCAGACTGACGCCGCGGCCTGCCCAGGCGCCACTGGCCAAGGTCGGGGCGGCGGTGCCGCCAGGGAACGACACTGCGCCGTGCTGGATTAAGCTGGACCGCACCAAAATGGCAGTGCCACCAGTGACCCGGCGGCCCGCTGGTTTCTGCGCAGGCGACCAGTATGCTGTCCACTCCCGAACACGCAGCCGCTGGGCGGCCGCACGCAAGTCGGTTGAAGCGAGATCAAGTGCATCCTCGAGAACGTGGGTCTCCTGAAGGCAGACCCCGTCCAGTTGCTGCCGTTCCCAGCACCGGAGCAGGGCATGCAGGCGCGGGGAGCCCAGGTCCTGGGCCTGACCCCGCAGACCTCGCACGTTGTGTGTCCCCACACGAAGGGGCCGAGAGGCGGCAGCCGACTGCTTCGGCCGCCGCATTACGGCTGAGCCCCGGGCGGGGCGCCCACACCACAGGCAGAAGTCATCATGCTGTCAGGACCGCCCGCGGGGTCGGGGTCGGCGCCAGGCAGCACTGGCACCGCCGGTGCACCCACGGCCAGGGCCCCCCCACCCAACACAGTCGCACCCCCCAGGGCGGCCACCCCCAGCGGCAGCCCTGACCCCGGCAGCGCCGCCCCCGGCAGTTCTGCCCCGGGCAGCTCGGCCCCGGGCACCGCGCCACCCAGCGCGGCTGCCGGTGCCAGTGGCGCCGCTGTGGTCGCCGCCAGCGCCGCAGCCGCCGCCGCGGGCTGAGCTGGGGGGATGACCGCGGCCGCAGCCGCGGCAGCCGCCGCTGCCGCCGCAGCCGCAGCATCGGCCGCAGCTTTGGCCGCAGCGGCCGCCTCAGCGGCCGCCCGGGTCTCCCGGATGGCCGACTGCATAAGCTCCTCCTCCTCACGCTCCGCGGCCGCTTCCTCGTCCCGCACGGCGCGCCGGGCGGCCTTAGCCGCGGCACGCCGGGCCAGGTCGGCGGCGGCCGCAGCCTCCTCAGCCGCCGTGTCCATCTCCTCGTCCGCCGTGGCGCCGTGGCCCTCACCTCCGACGCCATCCTCCTGGCCCAACTCAACCAGCACGGCATACGGGTTATGGCCGGCGGCGCCACCCGAGTCCGCACCGGGGCCACCCTCACCCACCACCCCGCCCCCGCCTGCGCTGGAGTCTCCCCCGTCCCCACCCCCCGTGCTGCCGGCACCGCCCGCGCCGCCACCGGCCCCGTCGCCCAGCAGCGCGGCCGCCGCAGCCGCCGCCGCCTGCGCCTCGGCCGCCTCCTCCGCAGGCGACAGCGGCACTGCGCGGCCGCCAGCCACCTTCGCCCACGCCCCGTGGGCGCTGCCACCGCGGCCCCCGGCACCACTGCCACCGCGCTGCTGAGGCCCACCAGCGGCGCCGCCAGCAGCAAAAGACACGCCCTGGGGCCCGCCACCCGCGCCGTTGCTGGCGCCGCTGCTGCCGCCACCGCCCGCGCCGTTACCGGCGCCGCTGCCACCGCCACCGCCCGCGCCGCCGCCCGCGCCGCCGCCCGCGCCATCCGCGCCGCCACCCGCGGCCGGCGGCGCGTCCGGGCTGCACGGCTGCACCGGCATGCGGCCCTTGGCCGGCCCACGCGCCAGGTGCGCGCGGTACGCGTCATAGTCCTCCGGCTGGAAGAACAGCCGTCGCATGCCCCACTGCACACTGAAATATCCGTCCGCGCTAGGCAGCTTCGCCTCCGCGGGCACCTTCAGTAGTGCGCAGTCGAGCTTCTCCATCTCCATGCTGTAGCGTGTGTCAAGCACCGCCTCCACTGCCTCGACGCCCACTCCGGGCAGCATGCGTCGTAGCTCATCCGCCAGCAGCCCGGGCTCGCGGGCGAGGCAAGGGAGCAGGTTAGACACCCGCAGCCAGCGGGCGCCGCCCCGCACGGGGGCGCGAGCCGCCGGATCCCAAGCCGTCCAGCGCAGCGTCGGCACCCCATGCGACGCCGGCACCTCGACGCTGCCGTCGGCGTCCAGCAGGTTCAGCATAGCGGCCTCCAGGGCTGGGTGCATGCCAAAGTCGAACTGAACGAGAGTCCCCGCCGGGTCCAGCCGGAGCGGGACCCCCGCCACCTGGCCGGGGATCCCGACCCCGGCCGCCGTGGCGGCGGTCCGGAGCGGGGGCATCAGAGCTCTAGCGAGGTTGTTGGTAATGTGAACTTTATTTTTGGCCAGGAACTGAGCATCGCCGGCACCCTTGGGGATAATCGCACGGAATGCGACGACCCGAGTGGGCGACTTGTCCCACCAGCCCTGTACGGCATCAGAAACATCTAATCGTGCGCTGGGCACTGTGGGGCCGCGCTGTGGGGCTCGCGGCCCTGCCGACATTTTCGAAGCGGAATGGAGTCTGAACCAAGCCTGAACCAAGTCTAAACCAAATCTGAACCAAGTCTAAACCAAATCTAACCAAAGATATGATTGACTATGAGCGCGCAGCGCAGGGCCTGCCGCTCCGCACCGAGGTGCGGCGCGAGGACCTGCCAGAGGCGGCCGTGAATTCGCTCGGCAACATCAGGGGCACCTTGGAGCGCGTGTGGCAGAAGGTGCGCTGGGAGCGGCGCCACTTCGAGACTCTGTGGCGGCTGGCCATCGACGCCGTGCCACTGCCAGGCAACTCACACATGCCTACGGCCCGGCGCGAGCGCTGCGGGTGTGGACAGTGTGGCCTCGGCGGCGCCGCCGCGGCTGGTTCCGCCGTGGCCACCCCCCAGCCACCGCCACGACAGCATCATTTCTGGGACTGTGCGGTGGCGAAGGCCGTGGTGGCGCAGATCAATGCCAACAGCCCGGAGGCAGCGCCAGTCAGCCAGGCCCAGCTCTGGCTGGTGCAGGCACCGCCGGGCTACCAACAATGCGTGTGGGACGTGGTCGCCCTGGCTGCGCTGTCGGCCATCGAGCACGGCCGGGTGCGGCTGCGTGGGATGACACGCGCTACAGCGGCCGAAGGAGGCGCGGCGGCGGCAACAGCAGCAGTGAACGTGGAGGCGGTGGCGGCGGCGGCGGAAGCTGTGGGGGTGGATCCCGACCCTGATGAGGTCCCACCCACACAGCTGACGCCACCGCCGCCGGGAGTCACCCCTGTCCAGCTTGTGTGTGCTCGCACGGTCGCGGACTTCTGGTCGCGGCTGATGCAGTTTGCACAGCTGGGCGTGCCCCGCAAGGGCTGGGATGACGTGGACGCCACCCACCCCATGCTGGCGGTGGTGGGTGGTGAACTGCTGTGCGCGCTGCCGCAAGCTGTGGAGCTGGAGTTCGAGATGGAGACTTGAGAGGGAACAGCCCTAACTAGAAGCGCAGGAGCGCTTGGTAGAGCCGCCAATGAGTTGGCGTGTGAGAAGGCCCAGCGGGCAGGGTTCGGGAAAGTAGGCAGGCACGGGTACTGGGGCCAGGGTGAGAGGGGCTGTGGGGTCTGAGGGTGTTAGCGGGTTGGGTGCTGGAGCACCTCGGGCCTCTCGGCCTGGACCGGCCTAGTGGCCAAGACGCGTTTGTTGTTGTGTGTGGTTACAGAGTGGTGCGCACGTTCTTGCGTGCCTTCCTGCTGCGTGTAAACCGGAGGCCCGGGCCGGGGTGACCCTTATAACGCCAGTGCATGATTGTCCTATTTATTGTTCTCCCCTTGCAAGGGGGACTTCCCTACTTCTATGCTCCCAGATGGAGCTGAGTAATGCAGCTAACTTGACAGGCTCAGATTTCAGCATCACTTCGCGCATGTTTAGGCTAAAGTCTAGGCCACTGCACGCTCGTAACTCGGTGCAGGCAGCACATTGCATCAGGACGTGGTGCTCAGCCTCCACCTCATTGGCCGTACACAGTGGGCACGTCCTCTCCTCCCTAGGCCTCTCCCAGGCACGGTTCGCGGTGATTGGCCAGCAACATAAACGGAATCTCATCAAAAGCTTATGCTGTGCAACCGGTATGAATGCTCTACTGTGTTCGTGCAGGGTCGGCGGCGCGGACCCTAGTGCGCTTAGCCCCATCCAATGCTTGTGTTTGCACATGTGTATGCCGGGTTGCTTGCCGTCTGAAGGGAATGCGTGCGGGTCCGCTACCAGCCTCTCGTGCTCCCACGCCCTCGTCAAATGGCCTCTGAAGGTAGATAAGATAGGTCCATCGGGTAGGACCGTGCTTGCCCTCCACTCCTCTCTGGACTCGTGTGTGCCTGGCCAATGCCACGCGTCGACACCCTGTGCCGCCACAAAACGGAACAGCCGCGCGCACCACCCGTCTCCCATTGGATTCGCCCATGCCTCCCGTGCCTCGTCGACTAGTGCATCAAAAGCCAGACTTCTGTTTTGCGCGGAAATCCTATTGTAAAAACCCAAACATTGTTTGGCTATGAAAAAGTGCAGCGGCAGTTGGGCCAGCTCCGCAAACAGGAGACGGTGTGACGGTTTGGCTGCTCCCACTGTCTGTCGCATGTATTGGACCTGCAGCTTTACGGCCTCGTCACGCAAACATGCCTCAAATGCGCCCTGTGCTAGGTTGTTCCTGTCATTCCTCCTGGGTGGCGGTCCTCCGTCTAGCATCTCTACTAGCACGTCGGGACCCCATACCTCACATCCGTAGGCAAGGATGGATCGGATTTGCACGTCGAAACACCTCATGCGAATATCTGGTGCGAAAATGCGTAAACGGTTCAATCTAGTGTTAAGCCCACACATGGCTCTCCTTGCTGACTCGCAGAGTGTCTCCCTGCAGCTGACGAAGGCCCTACCCGGACCGTACACTAGTCCAAGATAGCGCGCCTTGTCCACCGCAGGGATGGGCTGCCCTGCTAGCTTTAAACCCTGGCATCCGCTGCACACAGTGCTGGCCGTTACTTCGTTGGCTGCAAAAACCAGCCTCTCACACTTGGTAACGTTTGCCTTCATGCCAAAAGCTAGGCAGAACGTGTCTACTAATGATAGCAAGTGGCGCATCCGCTCAGGGGTGGTGGCCAGCAGGGAAACATCATCCGCGTACATCAGCAGTGACACCTTTTTGCCATTCATCTCAGGTGCACCTGTGGCTTCGTCCGTATCTTCCGAATCAATGTACTCTGCTAAGGTTTCTATAAAGAGGCCGAAAAGCTCTGTGCTAAGCGGGCAGCCCTGCTTGACCCCTTGCGTGGTTGCGAAGGGGGCACTGTGCTTACCCCCGGCCTTCACTACCATCATCACTCTCTCGTACGCTTTTTTCAAAGCCGCCAACATCTCACCCGTTACCCCGCGTTCCTCCAGTCTCATCCAAATTAATGATCGTGGGACCTTGTCGAAAGCCTTTTCAAAATCAATTTGTACGACAATGAGGGGGGTGGTGGCGCCAGCACGCGTGTGCACGTTTGGTATTGACGTGCATAAACTAAAAGCCTCACAATATGCAGATGATTATTCACAATTCCTACGCAAATTGGCTGAGATACCAACGTTCATTGACGCTATGGTAACGTTTGGCAAGGCCTCGGGGCAGCAGCTGAATATTACAAAATCTGAGGCTATTACTATTGGCACCACATACTCGACTGCCAATCCCACAGCGGCAGCAACGCAGCCTCAATCAGCACTACGACTGGTTGCGTCGGCGAAGACGCTTGGCATACACTTCAACAATAATGCAGGACCACCGCCAGCGCTTAATATGGCACCGACACTAGAAAAAGCGAATGCTTGTATGAACCGCATTGCAGGGATGTCGCTCACTACCTTCGGCAGGGCAGCAGCGGTGTCAGGATATGCACTGAGCAAGACACTGTACAAATTGGAGTTTGATGGCATACCAAATGATGGATCACTGGAAAAAATCATTAGCAATGCTGCAGCACTGGTGGACCGGGGAATCTCACCAGCGGCATACAGAAATAATCCACATGCACGATTACCCGGGGTCAGCAACACAATTCTAAGTTTACCTGTCAAGTGCGGGGGTTTTGGTATGTTACCGGCTATACAACATGTGCGGGCTCGCCATGCGCTACTAGGAATCAGAGGTATAGCGGGAGGTGGACGCACGATGCTGAAATTTAACCCCCCATGGTCGCACAACCTGAAAAATGCAGTCTGTCTACACCACCCAGCAGCGCAGCCCCTGGCGCTCCTGACGGCACGTAAGCACCCCACAACGGGGAGGCCGATCGTGTTGGGGAAAGTGGTAGACACGGGCTGTGCACTGATTGAGCGAGTGTGCTCCGCGCTCATGAACCTACCGGAACTTGTGATACTCGATGCCAATCTACTTCAAGCGGGGCCATGGGTTTCGCAAGCACCGTTGTGGGGCAACCCAACCTTGACTTTTAGACAGAGAAATGGTGTGAATGTATCTTTGGAAGGGGGCTTCTCGGATATTGTTGCACTAGGCTCAATTACCACAGTCGGAGACGCAGTGAGGGCTATTGATACGTTTGCACGGGTTAAGGAGAAATTGCAAGACGTGCCGGCCAATACCAGAGCCCCACCCCGGATACGGAGTGAATGCACACGCGCTTACAAGGAAGATGTGATTGATGCGGGAATTTTTGGAGGACTAGGGATAGATTTGATGCCGAGGTCCCTGAGGAATGGGATAGATGCATTTCGACGCATGCAAAACTTGATTAACCACCTGCCTGCGGGATGGACAGAAGCGGCACGAACAGGCATGGGACTAAACCAGGATCAAGCATACACGGAAATGATTGACCATATAGTGGGGTGCCTTGGATGGAAGATGAACAATCAACCAATTCCACTGGCGACCGTTTCGGTGAAGCAGGCCACGTACCTGCAGATGCGTGAAGCGTTTGGGAAACTAGCAGAAAAACATGCTGATTTTGTCCACGAGGCTAAGGGTGGTAACGTAGGTGATATAGTGATGGCGATAGAGGACAAGGAACGCATCTCGAGCACATATGAACGCTTGTGGAAGCTTAAATGGGAAGCAGAGCAGAAAGAAGCCTTCTGGAGGCTAGCAGTGGATGGATTCCCAGGCTTCTCGATGCACAGAGGGCAAGGTCATAAATGCCCATGTGGGGTGACGGATGCACAGTCTGACCGCGCACACCATTTCAGCACGTGCACAATTGCTAGCACGCTAGGGCTGCATATTCAGGAAGCGACAGACATAGGTGATGAGGATCACATAATTGAATTGATAGTGGAGCGTAAGAATCTGTGGCTAGTAATACCGCCACACGAGGCTATCCAGCAACCCATCTGGGACGTTGTATGCCTGGCTGCGATCTCTGCCATGGAGTACGGTAGGAGGCTATTGTTTGCCTCCAGAGGGGAACAAGGCAAGGTAGAAGAAACAGCGATTAGCAGGATTAAAACGCAAGTTATAGCAGACTTTTGGGAGCGTTTGCAGATGTATGTGAGCCTGGGCATCAAGCCAAGGGGGTGGGACGAAATCCCACCAGGCCACCCTTGGATTGAAAGAAGGGAAGACGGGAGTATGTGGATCAATAAGCCGACTTTCATTTCAGTTGAAGAGGAAGGAGATTGAGTTTAGAAGATGGTGGCGCTCCCATGGGAGCAAGGCCTATTAGCCCAAGGCGCAGAGTAGGCTGTCGGCGCTGCAGGTGGCGCGCCCCTGAGGTCTAGAGCAGGGCGTCCGTACTAGTACGTGCTCGCTGGCTCGTGAGCTGCGTCAGCAGGTCCCTCCTGTAACCAATGCAATCTTGTTGATGAGATGCCTTAGGACAAAAAGATGGTGCGTTGTGCCGTACTTCCTCCTGAATCCGGCCTGAGCCGTGTGCCTCCACTCAAACTCCTCCCAGGCATTCGCCAGCCTCTCTAGAAGGATCGATGCATAGCACTTTGCGAGGGCGCCCCCTACTGCAATGCCCCGGTAATTACCAGGCGCCCTCGTTTGTGGCTGCCCGTAGGCATAGTCTGCCCTGGCGTCGAGTGCTGGTTAGGTTGAGGTCTTGGTCGTGTTAGGCTGCGAGGGTCGCAGGACTCAGCCCCGCAGCCTATGGGTGTCTTGTTGAGCGTGCGTGTGCGTGCGTGTGCGTGTGTGTGCGTGTGCGTGCGGTGGTGGCTGTTAGATGGTGTGCTCTGGTGTGCCTTGCCGTTGCCTAGAGGTGGTTAGCCCGCTGGGCCCTGCGGCGTTTTGGTCAGGAGAAACCCAGCTGAGGTTACTGGTGTGGCCCGGGGTTGGTGCGTTCTCTCCGGTGGACTCCAGAGCAGGATGCGCTCTGGGCAGGAGAGGCGCGTGGTAGCAGCAACGAGAGCCTGGAGTGCCCGTTGTTTGCTGGTTGTCCCGAGTACTCGATCACGAGACTCGATCAGTCAACCGTGGAAACCGTAGTTACACACACACACAAACACACACACAAACACACACACACACACACACACACACACACACACACACACACACACACACACACACACACACACACACACACACACACACACACACTCACACTCACTCACACTCACACACACACACACACGCACAATACACACAATACTCACGCTAGGCGCAGTGGCAAGTGGACTTTAGAGGCCAAGTTCACTTATTGCGGGGGCCACTTGCGCGACTCATGGCTAGCGCTGATCCAGTATTTTACTGATCAGACCAATGCCAGAAGGTAGCGATATTACAGGGACGCCTGGTCGGGCCCGCGAGATCGAGGCTCCAGCTCGTTCGCGCGCGCCTGGCGAGCAGCCGATGCTTGCTTCTCCTGCCTCGGAGAATCCTCGCGCTCCCGCATCGCTTTCCTTCCAAACGTGGCACCTCCCGCCCGGCTCGTCCGGGTGCGCCAAAGCCGATGATCAGCCCTCCCACATCTCGTTCGATGCAGACGACGAGGTCTGGGAGGCTGCTTTCAAAGAGCTTAGCGGTCTGCGTCCCAAAATTGGGGGGCCCAACGGGTTGGCCCACATCCAGAAATGGATGTCGCGGATGGACGACCTCGTGTTTTCCCTGTGGCTGGCCAGCAGCGGCAGGCTCATAACGCATGGCGAGGATATCGCCCGCGTTCGGCGGCAGCTGCGCGGCCTGCGCCACGAACACAACGCCCGCGCCAGCGCGGCGCGTACCCACAGCTCGCGGCTGGACCAGCTGTCGGACACCGTTCGGCAGCTGCAGCAGCAGCTGGAATCATTCGCGGCCGCAACTGTGGCCGTGCTCGAGGTGGAGACTGGCGGTGGAGCGGCGGCCAGGCTGGTGCAGGGCCCCAGCGCACCCCCCAGCATCCACTCATCTGCAGCAGCGGCGGCAGGCCGTCCGGCGTCGCCGCCGGGCGTGCCAACCGCCGCTGACTGCCCCTGCGCCGCGGCGGACCCTGCGGCAGGAGCGGCAACACGGCCGCACCAGCTGCACCCGCCCGCGTGCGCGCATCCGCTGCCACTGCCTAGCGCGGTGGCGGCCAACAAACTTCTGTTCCGCGGCGTGAGCAGCGAGCAGGCGGCGGAAATGGCGCGCGGCGACTTCACTGCTCTGGGCCTGGGAGAGGGTCCGGTCGGCATGTATGAGCGTCGCTGGCGCGCTAGTGGCACGGGTCGTGTCTGGAATGTGGAGGTGGTGGTGACCAGGGATCAGCGGGCAGCTCTCATCCGGGCTGCTGCGCGGATAAAACACACCGCAGGCGTGACGGTGGCGCCTTTCCTAACGCCGGAGGGGCGCACAGCTAGGCGCGCGAGGCAAGCCCAGTTCGACAGCCTTGTGGAACGGGGGCTGCAGCCGTACTGGCGGGGAACGGATATTGTGACTGAGGAGGGGGACCGGCGCCGCGTACACACAATGCAGTAATGCATACGGCGGATCACTGAGAGCGGCGCGCGCTGTGTAGGGTTTCGAGGCTAGTGGAGGCTAGGGTTGGCGTGACGGCGACGCTAGGACATTGACGGCATGGCAATCAGACCTCTTCTCATTTTGTGGCTGCCCATAGGCGTATTCTGCCCTGTGAGGGAAGGACTTCGGTAGTTTGTGCCCCAGTGTGCTTGCTGTGCAGTTGCCTTGACTACGTGTGCCTGACTTGGTTTGGTGCATGACCTATTGCTAGTCGAACAAACAATGCATAGCGACAGTGCCGGCTCACAGAAGTCGATGAGGGTATGCCAACAGGGCAGAAACGGCGGGTTACTCCGCAACTTCGCGCATATGCTTGGGAGACACGCACTACCAGACTATGCGAACACTACTGTGCTGGAGCCTGGCTCCAGCGCTGGTTAGTTGTTCAGGACACTCGATCACGAGGTTCTATCAAGCAACTGTAAACCGTAGTTACACACACACACACACACACACACACACACACACACACACACACACAGCGCTTCCAGATGCCCAATCAAGCAAGAATTCGGGTGATGCAGCGAGGTGCCCGCGAGGATGAAGCCGTGATCCCCACACCGCATGCACCATCCGTACCGGTATTATTCGCCACAGGGGTGCAGGCGGCCCGTTGCATGGCCCCGCCCCGCCGCGCCGCGCGGCCGCATCGCATCGCACTACTGGCGCACAGCACCACCCACCCGCAAACCCACTCGCAGACCCACGCACCATAAGGTCGAACCAGGGCACGACCTTGCCGACGGCGGTGATGATGTCATTCCGCCACAGGCCGGTGGTGGCGGCGGTGATGAAGAACTTGCCGTCGGTGCCGGCCGAGTTCATGGCCAGACCGAAGTTGGCAGGTGGTGGGCAGCCTGTTTGATTGTTTGGGGGGGGGGGGAGGGCGGGGGGCAAGGGGAGGGGAGGGGAGGGCAGATGAGTCATCAAGATTGGCGAGGCGTGGTTTGTGGGGTGGGCTACTTTGGGCGGCATGCAACGCATTATTGAGGTATGGGGGGCCACGTGCCGCGTATGCTGAAGCCAGTCCGAAGTGGCCGGACTCACCTGACCGACTTGGACAGCACGGTCGGAACGCTGGTGATGAGGGCCTTGATGGCGCTGATGGAAAAGGTGAGGTCCTGAGCGCTGCGGCGAGTAGCTAGCAGGTCAGCAGTTGCAGTCTTAGCTAGGTGCAAATCTGAGCCTGTCAAGTTAGCTGCATTACTCAGCTCCATCTGGGAGCATAGAAGTAGGGAAGTCCCCCTTGCAAGGGGAGAACAATAAATAGGACAATCATGCACTGGCGTTATAAGGGTCACCCCGGCCCGGGCCTCCGGTTTACACGCAGCAGGAAGGCACGCAAGAACGTGCGCACCACTCTGTAACCACACACACAACAAAAAAGGTGCAGGTCCTGGACCAGCAGGCCGGATCCTGCCGCGTCCACGTCAACGCTGGATCCCTCTTGGATAGCAGCCGCGCTCCTGCATGCGGTGCAATGACAACAGCAGGGCGGCGGCGGCCTGAGTCGCGACACAAGCAAGCATCTGCGTTGCGTTTGTGCCACAGAAGCGTGTCAAACACGTGACCTCAAGCGCTCGCGTCATCGCATCATCTGGGTCACAGTGAGCACAGTGCCAATACGTTTCCGCCGCAAGGCAAATCCGCGCCCTGTGCCGAGTGCCCAGAACGCGGCACGATGCGGCATCGACGGGCTGACTTGCAACGTCGCCGCTCGAGTCCCGAGTTTCAAACACGTATTAATAGAAACCAACAAATGGAACACAGCTGTGTCGCGAGTGCATCTCGGAGCTGCTGCTGTCGCAGTGTGAAGTGAACTCAATGCCTTGCGCATTGCGTCCCCGTCCCCGAGGCCCTACACCAAGCCTAACGCTGCAATGAAGACGCTGGGGTGGGATCATGTGCCCCTATTTGTGTTTGCGAGATGACGCATGGCACGACTGGTTATTCGGGAGCGGGCGCGCGACCAGGTTTTGCAACACAGCCCCGCCCGCCGGCTTAGCCAGGGTGTTCACGCTCTGGGCGGTGGTAGGACCAGGGCATGGGATGAGAGCGGCATGCCCCAGTGGTGACAGATGAATCCCCGAACCCAACGAGCCCTGGCGCGGTAGCAAGGCAGGAGTTGCGGCTGTGCGACGCGGTTACTGTACCGATGCGCGCTAGCTGGCTGTCGCAGTTTGCTGAAGCGCAGTCCTCACACTCCGGGCGCCCGGCCAGGCTAGAGCACCAGACAGACACATGCGACGCCACACCGCGGGAGACGCATCGTCGCAGCGCACCTGCGAGCAGGCGACCAGCGTCCACGGATGAGCGCCGTCGACGGACACTAGGAGAATGCGAACAGCGTGCAGCAAAACAGTGGCCGGGCGAAAGTGTGACAAGCAGGGGCAAAAACAGGGCGCGGCAAAGCAGAGAAGAGGGAGCCCAAAGAGTACGACAGTGGTGGGCGTAGCGAATGCGGTGTGAACACGCGAACATCACAAGTGGAGGCGTGGACGCGCAGCTGATGGTGTGGTGACCGCACTGATGTTCGGAGGTGGACTGAGCGCGCGCCCTAGGCGAGACGGAAGTTTGCGAGAAGTTAGCTGTATTAGCTGGAAGCGTGCACTGACGCACGCGGAGGCTGGCAGATTGCAAGTGAATAATGAAGTATAGGTAGTTGTTGGCAAAGGCAGTGCAACGTGACGCTGGCGCATCGGGCATGGGCGGGCGCGCTTTGCACGGGTCGGTAGCGCTGGTGCGAGGCCGGAGGACGACCGGCTGCCCTGGAATCGTGGGTACTGGAACTAGCGTCGCTGTAGCGGCCCGGGCTCACGAAGAGCTCCCCGGTGGCACAGAGGCACGCAACCTTAAAAAGGGGGTGGACGGTTCAGCCTCGCTGGATAGCGTTAAGGGACGAATTCTCTCGAGGTCGTGGGTTTGACTCCCTCACACCCCTCCGATTTCGATCGGAATGAATTGACTATGTATACGCAGACGGCTGGCCGAGTTTAGGACTTCGTTGATTTGGCCGGATTCAGTCCGGAAGGCTGGCTGCGGACTCCTACAAATCGAGTAGTTCGGATTGATCTGGTGATCGGCTAAGTGGCAGAAGAAACGGTGGAGACGCTGGCGCAGGCGCGCCCCTGAAGTCCAGAGCAGATCGCTCGCGACCCGGGTCACCAGGTCCTTCTTGTAACCATGCATTCTTAAAATCCAGAGGCCGCTGCACGCACGCCCACACGCCAACCACCCACCCCGACACAGGCCCAAACCCCAGCTAGCCCCACCGGCCGAGAAGCCGAGCACCGAAAAGACGCCTGGCGGCAGACCCGTCGGCAGAGCGCCCACCCGCGCCCTCGAACGCTACAGAAGCGCCGCCGCCCACCCTGCCCCACAAACCCTGCCGCCCAACCTGCCCCACAAACCACCACCACAGAAAAGCCCCGCCGCCCACCCTGCCTCACAAACCCTGCCGCCCACCCGGCCCCATAAACCAACACAGAAAAGCCCGGCACCACGAAACCCACACACCCACACGCCCGGACCGGGCCGCTGTTCACGCTCTGGGCGTGTGATCATGTCCTGATCAATACCTGATCAATCTTACGTCACACGCGAGGTTTGCCCGGAAAGCCACAGAGGCGGTCGGCGAACAGTTTTTGCATGAATATCTGCCGGGAGTCATCAAGTACTGCCGTTTCGCCCGTAGAGGTCACCGCCTTCGCCCCTCGTCAGAGTTTCACGCCCCAACCTTAGGGGCCCCCGCCCCTCTTGTTCACCCACCCGGTATTCAAACAGACATCCCTCTCCCCCTCTCTATGGGTAAGAGCCCCCCTTCCGCCGCGAGGGGGGGGTATGCAGCAGCGGCAAACCGCAGACACGATATCACACGACAAAGGTACCCTCGGAATAAAGATGGGCGAGCGTACCCAGAGCACCCACGCCACGGCAATGGCTTTGGCGGGCGCGGGGGAGGGGGCGGGCAGGGGCTTGTCGAAGGATGAGCGTCCATTGTGTACGCGGCCGCGGTGGCCCAAGATAGATGGCCACTGGAAATGGGCCACCCCACGCACGGCACGATGAGCTTCGGCTCCGGATGCGCGACAGGAGTGGTTTGTGATGAGAACACCGGGGGTTACCAGGCTGTGCCAGCTGGCCAGTGCTGTAGTGCCGACTACTACTACTACTACTACTACTACTACTACTACTACTACTACTACTACTACTACTACTACTACTACTACTACTACTACTACTACTACTACTACTACTACTACTACTACTACTACTACTACTACTACTACTACTACTACTACTACTACTACTACTACTACTACTACTACTACTACTACTACTACTACTACTACTACTACGTTGCTAAGAGGGGGCCACCTTGGCCCCCCCCGATTACTAATACAACGACCGCAGCCCAGCCCCCCGCAGTTTCGCTGACCCGGATGGGGCGCACGGGTTGGGGTTGAGGCGGCCGGGATCATTGGGCGGGAGGCGTGCGACGGTGCGAGGTCCGAGCCCACTGGGACGAATGGTAGTGTTCTGCCTGCCCGCGTGGCAGGTTGCGTGCACGTGTCTGTGTTGCTGTGCTTTGCCCCCTTCCTCTCCACTCTCTCGGAAAAAAAGTGTAGGGGAGGTTGTGCAGGGCCCCCCGCCACTGGGTAGACTGGAATCGCAGAAGATCAGCGCGGAGGGAGTGCAGGCGCGCACCGGTATGACGGGAGGCGCCCTTTGCCCTCTACCCGCGTGGCCGTTTTGACTTTTGAGGGCCCCCAAACACAGCACCGCCATCGGGCTCAGGAGTGAGAGTGTGAAGGCTTCTAGCCGGGGCACGTTTTTGAACTCGATGGCGGAAGTGTGACATCGGCAGGATAAAGTGTAGATCAGTCACGCGGGGGCAACCCCTCTGCACACAAATGCAGCGCAAAGCAACTCCCCAGCGCGTTTCCCTTTGATTCCGGTTCGTCTGATGCTCTGTCTGTGAGTCTAGCCTCTTGGGAAACCTGCGTGCTGAATTCGCAGTCCGACTGTACATCCCTCTGCCGCATTCCTGAAGTCTAGGGCGTGGCAGGTGGCAGCCATGCAGCCAGGCGTCCGGCAGCCCTGTGCGTGAGGACAGCCCCTGCGGCGCCCTGCGCTGACGGCCAGCCAGCGCAGTGCGCTTCCCTTGGGTACTGCACGGCGACCCTGGCTCTGCAGCGCCTTCGCATCCCGCCGCCGAGCAGAGTGCCTATATGTTTTTACGCCGCACCTGTCCTGCGCCAGCGCACTTTCCAACCCGCGCCGACCCAGGCTGACAAACTGCACGGTATTCGGCTGTGGGGCTGGTGTGGAAGGCTGCGTCAGCATTCCCTGGCGTTCGAGCGGGAGCAGGCACGGGGGCCTTAATGGGGCGATCACGATTCTCAGGGCGGATTACACACGGGGGCCGATCCATCTGTGGCGCTGGCGCACGCCTCTCCTCGGGCCCGGCCCAACCCAGGAGCGCGCTTCACGTGCCGCTCTCAGAGCGGGGCCCAACCCAGGAGCACGTGCTGTATGCAATCAGGGGTGCCGCCCGGTGCGCCGGCAAGCCTCCGGTACCCAGGTGCAGCAATCCTCGGCACATGCGAGCCCCGGGAAGTGGTGCAGCCCGCAGGCCGCTCCACCCGTCCGCGCGGCCACAGCACGCATACCACAACCGTCCGCTGCGCCGGTGGGTGCACACTCTCGCGAATCCACATGTGGCAGGCGCATGCCGTACACCGTACACCGCGCCCCGGATCCGCCTGCATCTGCCTGCACCGCCGTCGCCACCTTCCATCAAGCCGAGGCTCTAGCTGGGCACCGCGTCGAGCACAGCCCAGGCGACCCATACGGCACATAACCCCAAATGGCATATAACAAGTGCCTCTAGGGCTCAACCCCTAGCCCGCGAGCCTTGGCTCGCGTGGGGGCGCACAACTTTTTAGTTGTCGACCTTGGCTTTCGTTGCAAATTTTTTTCAGCCTGTTACGGGCTCCAGACTTGGTTCAGACGTGGTTCCAGACTTGGTTCAGACTGGTTGGGTGTCAGAGCGTCGCTCCGCGCCCAGGCTTCGCCTCGAAGTTTCATGGCGGTCGGGTCCGCGTGGGCGGCCGGTCGCGCGGGTTCTTCTTTGTAGTGCTTTCTGCGGCTTCTGTGTGCGCAGGTTGCGGATGGCCCTGGTGGTCGCTCGTGGCCCGGCACAAGTGGTGATGGCAGTTCCGGTGTGCTTCTCGGCGTCTTTCCTCGTGGCGCTTGGCCCGCCGTCGTCTCTGCCTGCGGCCTTACGGTTCTGCAGTCTCTAGCCCCGGCCGTTTCGTCAGCATGCTGGTCCTTAGCGGACCGGAAGGCGCGTCGGCTATCGGCAGTAGGGTGTCCCGGGTGTCGTTTTGAGGGCTCGGGCCGTTGCCCGGGGGCCCGGGTTGCTGTCGGGTTTGTCCGCCTCCGAGCGCGGGCGGGGTTAGCTGTGAGGTCGGCTTGGGTCGTTGGGGGGGGCGGGTGGAGGGCGGGGTGCCCGTCGAGTGGCGTGGTGGTGTGCTGGTGGGTGGGTGGCTGCCTCAGTGTGATGTGGGGCGCTGCCCCGTGTTGGGCCTTCGGGCCCGGACCAGACTGTGCCATTGGCACTTGCAGTTGGGGCGCTGCCCCGTTGACGGGCCTTCGTGGCTGGTTTCCAATGTTGCGGTGCCTTTCATTTGGTTCGGCGCGCTCGTGCCTGGACGCTTGCGCCCTGGCTGTTGACGCTTGGCCCGGTGTTGGGTGCTGCGGGCGGGGCTCCTGGCCCCGGTTGGACTGGTTGCCGGTGTTGCCTGCTTGTTCGGGGCGCTTCCCTGTGCTGCGTTATCAGACAGCGGTTTGGGGCGCTGCCCCGTGTTGAGCCTTCGGGCTAGGCCCAGACCGTGCCCCAGGCATACAGACCTGCAGTTTGGGGCGCTGCCCCGTGTTGAGCCTTCGGGCTGGGACCAGATCGTGCCACAGGCACACCAGTTTGCTTGCTTTTTGGGGCGCTGCCCTGTGTTGCGCCTTCGGGCTTGGTGGAAGACTTTGCGGTGCCTTATGAGCCGCGTGCTTTGTGATGCTGCTGTTTGGTGTGGCTTTGGCGGGCTGCGGCTTAGCTTCGACGCGCCTACGCAGCTGTGAGTTGGGTTGGCAGCCAAGCGGGGGTTGCGGTTTGCTGCGTTCCTCGGAATGGTGGCTTCCCTCGTAGCCGTGATGGTGTTTACACTGTCCCCTTCTTGTAACCTCGCATTCATACGGCACTCGAGATGATGGTGATAAAGTAATGAAGCGTGATCGCCTACCATGGTACCGACATGTGATTGAAATCCGTGTATGAATCGGGCCTGTAGATTATTGGAATCACGCTCTCGTGCTGCAGCCGTCCAAGCACGCACACGGGCCCTCGCACGGCCCCACACTAGGGCGCCGTGCCCAAACCCACCCCTCTGGCCGGGGGTTCGCGTCGCCTGGCAGCGCATCACCAACACACACTCAAGACACTTTATTTTCTCCTTGTGCTTTTCAGACATACTCAAAATTCACAACCCAGGGAACTCAGGCGGGCGAGCAGGCGCCCATGAATGGCTGGCGCCGCGACGATGCACGCCGGCCCCGGCCCCCGCCGCCGTCACGGCCCCCGGCCCCAGGCCCGGCCGCGGCCGCGCCGGCCATGGCCCCGCAGCTCTCCGACACCACGGTGTGCCGGTCCCTGCCCAACCCCACCCGTGTATCGGGCGGTTGCTGCCCTTCGGCGGAGTCCAACCCCGCCGGTGGAAGGCTGCTGCATGTCGCGCCAGGGCGCCACGCACCCCACCAATGCACAGCCCCCGTACCTCGCCGCGCCGGTCCGTACTTGACACGTCCAGCCCACCGTCCGATCCTGCGCGGCCTACACCGCAATCTCCACCACTGCTGTCCCAACCGTTCCATTGGTCTTGCCCAGCCTCTGCGGCGCCATCCTCCACACGCAACAGCAGTCGGATGTCACTGAGTGGGGTTCAGCCGACACCCCCCACACGTAAGTAGAAGATACGGGTGGGACCCCGCCTGTCTGTCAATGCAGCCCCGAATGAAAAGCAATCCATCCACGAAGCTTCAAGGTACATAAAAGCAAACAATTGAGTGCGCTGTGTTGGCAAGCGCAATATGTACACATCATCAGTGAGATTGTGACAAGAGCTTCACTAAAGTATCCACGGCGCGGCGGTGCGTGCGCGCACGCGTGCCCGGCGTATCAAACACGCCGACTATGCAATGCCCACACAGTGAGGAACGCGAATGCTCTGGTTAGGCGGGATGCTTTGATTGATTGGATGGAAAGAGGCGGGATGCGGAAATGGCGCGTTATTCCTCACTGTGCGGCAACTGCTCATGTACGTTCATCATCAGCCTAGATCAAGGACAAACAGGATGGCGAAAAGAAAATGTGCGGGATGCAAAACTAATGGATGAAGGCGGGATGCGATTTATGCGCCACCTGGAGTGCGTCCTTGAAAGCCGTGACTCGTCAAACTCTTAACCTCAACTCTCTCAGCCCCAAGCCCTTCAACGTGGTCCAATAGTGCCGGGGTCACCAACCTCAGCACTGGGTATTGTTGAACTATAGACCTTCTGGCTAAACTCTGAGACAGCATGCAAGCTTCTGCGTGTTGAAGCCGCCGGCGACCGCTGCCGTCCTCCTTGCCCTGCCCGGCCGCAACCTGAACGGCCGAGCCGCACACCACCCAACACGCCGCCCTTTGTTTCAGGCGGGCCTATCTCATGTGTGGTCCTCGGCTCTCGCGCCTCCGGCCCAAGGGACCAAACTACCTCCAAAACCGGGACCCACGTCCCCAAGACTATCCTCCTCGCCTTCCTTCCGGCTCCGCTCCATCCGCCCATCCATATCCACTTCCGCCCATATGCCGCGACTGCCGCAACCGTACGCGCCGCCCGCCGTGTGCCGCTGTGCGCCGTCGGCCGCAATTACTCGGCCGCACGCTGCTGTCATGCTGTCGGTGCTGTTGGTGCTGTTGCTGCTGTTGCTGTTGTCATGCCGTTTGGCGCTGTTGATGCTGTTGGTGCTGGTTTCGTGCAGATTGAGTGATGCGGGGTTTGTGCAGGATGCGTGCGTGGCTTGTAGCTACGCGGCGTGTGCGTGCGTTGTGCGTTGGCGCTGGTGATGGGGCGGCAGGGCAGGGCGGGCGCGGCGGTCTATACGTCTCTTCCGTTCGGAGCAATGAAGCCATGCCCAGCGTGTGTCCAGGCAGCTGCTAGGCTGCTAGCTGCTAGGCTGCTAGGCTGCTAGGCTGCTAGGCTGCTAGGCTGCTAGGCTGCTAGGCTGCTAAGTTGCTGGGCGCTGCCAGGCGTTGCCAGGCCCAGGCGTTGCCAGGCGTTGCTTTGCATTGCCAGGCCCAGGCGTTGCACAGGTGGCTGGCTAGCTGCTAAGGCAGCTCCGGGTAACCGGCTGCGGCTGCGGCGGCCATGTCGAGGTCCTCGTAGAAGCGGAGAGAGTGCGGGCCCGCGGCGCCGGCGCCGAGCTGCGGCGCATTGCCGCCACCGCTGCCGCCACCAGCGGCGCCGTCAGCAGGCCACAGCGCGCCATCCGGGTAGCAGTGCTGGTGCTGCTGCTGGTGCTGCTGCTGGTGCAGCTGGTGCGCGTAGGCGTCAGCGTGCTGGTGCTGCTGGTGTGGGTGCCGGCCGGCGCGGGCGGGCGAGGGCAGACCGTGCGCGTCGTCCGCAACCGCCTGGAACCCGTAGTCCTCCTGCCGCTGCTGCTGCGGCGGCGGCGGCGCGTGGAGGAACGGGCGCGCAGCGGCACCGTGGGGACCGCAGTCAGCAGCTGGCGGCGAGCCAGCCGGCGAGCCAGCCGCTGCCGCTGCCGCCGCGGCTGCGGCCGCGAGCGCCGGCAGCAGCCGCGAGCTGCCGAACGGCAGGTCGTAGCCGCCGCCGCCGCCGCCGCCGCCGCCGCCGCCATAGGGTAGCCCGGGGTCACTGCGGCTGCGAGGCGCGGGCGCGGGCGTAGGTGCCGGCAGAGGCAGCGGCGGCGGCGTCAGCGAGGCAGGCGGAAGGGCGCTCCAGGTGCGGCCCAGCTGGGCCTGGGCCTGCGCCTCGTGCCACCGCTGCTGCTGCCGCATCTGCTGTTGCTGCTGCTGTTGCTGCTGCTGCAGGTGCTGGTGATGCGGGTGGGGCGGGTACTGGGGCCGCTGCTCGTAGCCGGCAACCGCCGCAGCGCACGCGCCGCCGGCGCTGTCGTAGCCGCCGCCGGCGCTGCCGGCGGCGGCGCCGCCGCCAGAGCCGCCGCTGCCGCCGGGGCCGGCCGAGTCGTACAGCTGACTGCCGTACGAGCGGTCCTCGCGCTGGATGGTGGGGTACGACGGGTACGCCGTCGAGTACGGCACAGCAGCAGTAGCGGCAGTAGCCGGGCCTGGGCCTTGGGCGGGGTCAGGCACGTAGTGGGTCTCTTGGATCTCGTGGATCTCGTGGCCGTGGTGACCCTGGTGGGCTTGGGGGTGGCGGCGGCTGTGCGGCACGTGCGCAGGTTCGTTGTACGGCACGTGCGCAGGTTCGTTGTACGGCACGTGCGCAGGTTCGTTGTACGGCACGTGCGCGTAGTGGGCGCGCCGGTGCGGCGAGGGCGGCGGCAGCGCGTGCGGCGCGCCGCCGGCGGGGCCGGCGGCGGCGTACGGCGCGGGGGCCGCGCGCGGCTGCTGCCAGCTGCCGTCGTAGCTGTAGGCGTGCCGCACGTACGGATGGTGCTGCTGCTGGAGGTGCTGCTGGTGGTGCTGCTGGTGGTGCTGCTGGTGGCGCTGCTGGTACGCATGCGCCGGCGACCACCGCCGCTGCTCCTCCTCCCGCTGTTGCTCCTGCATCTGCTGCTGCTGCTGCTGCTGCTGCTGGCCCTGTGCAGCCGGCGGCGGCGGCGGCGGCGGCGCCAGGCTGATGCCCATCTCCTCAAACAGCTGCTTCAGCTCGCTGTTGTCGCGCAACAGCCAGCGCGGCGGCGGCGGCAGCTGCTGCGGCGCAGCCTGCAGCTGCAGCTGCGCCAGCGGCGACTGCGCCAGCGGCGGCGGCGACGCGGCTGCAGGCGACGGCGCGGCCGCCGCCGGCGCGGCGGCGGTGAAGGAGGCGCCGACCAAGCCAAACGCGTCAGCGGCCGCAGGCGGGGGGAGCCGCGCCAGCCCCGACGCGCTGCCGGCGGCCCCCAGGCCGAGGCCGGCGCTGAGGCCGAGGCCCGGAGAGGCGCTGCCGCTGTCGCTGCGCTCGGCCAGCGCGGCCAGCGAGGCGGACGCGAAGCCCGGCAGGCGGTTGCTGCCGCGGGTGCTGAGCAGCGCAGGCGTGGCGGCAGCGAAGGCGGCGCCACCGGCGACGCCTGGGTCAGAGGGAATGGCGAGGCGCGGCCGCTTGGCCGCCGGCGGCGGCGACGACAGGGGGTCGTGGGCCCAGCGGCCGCCGGCGGCGCCGGCGGCGCCGGGCTCGCCAGCGGGCTCGTGGAATGCGTCCGGGGCGGCGTGCGGGTGCGGGTGCGGGTGCTCGAGGGTGTGGTGGTGCTGCTGCAGCTGCTGGGGCCGGGGGCGGGTGGGGTGCGTGAAGAAGCGGTTGGGCACGTGGTGCGTGCCAGGCATCAACGACGGCGGCGGTTGCGGCGGTTGCGGCGGTTGCTGCTGCTGTTGGTTCTGCTGCTGCTGCTGCTGCTGCTGGCTGTGGCTGTGCGTGAAGCTGCCGCCGGCTGGCCGCACGGGAGCGCTCCCGGAGCTGCGGCGCGGCCCAAAGGACGGCAGAGGGAGGAGGCCCGAGCTGGCGGCCGCAGCGGCGGCGGCGGAGGCGGCGGAGGCGTCTGCTGCCAGCCCCGCCAGCGCATCGAAATCGCTGCCGGCGCCGCCGCAGGCGGACAGGGCGCCCCCGGCACCGGTTGCGGAGGAGCGGCGGCTAAAGCGGCCGAAGCTGGGGGCGTGCAGCGCCGCCGGCGGCGGCATCGGATCCACGTCACGGACGCGGGCCGCGGCTCCCCCGGCCGGGCAATCTCCGGCGGCGGCGACATCGCGCCCCGCAGACCTGCGGCGACGGCCGCCGGCGGGCAGGGCGCCGCCGTCGCTGCTGCGGCGGCGCGCGCGCGCGGCCGCGGCAGCAGCTCCGCCCGACCCACCATCCGCCGGCGAGGCCCGGCGGCTACCGCCGCCGGCGTTGTCGCCGGCGCCGGCGACCGACGCCGAACGCGAGCGCCGCCGCCGCGGCGGCGGCGACGGGCGCTGGTCGAGCTCGTCTGCCGCCGCCTGGGAGCCGGATTCCGGATCCAGATCGTCATCCACTTCCGCCTCCTCCTCCGCCTCCTCCTCCTCCTCCGTTGCGGCCGGCTCCGCCTGTGGCTGCCAGGCGCCCTCGCCGCCCAGCATCCCCTGGTCATGCGGCTCACCAGGCGGGCCCTCCCGCGGCTCGCGCTTGACGGCCGCCTGGCCTTCGAGCGGTCCGGACGCGGCGCCAGCGGCAGCAGCAGAAGCAGGGTCGGGGGGAGTGAAGACCGCGAAGGTCCGCTTGGGCTTCATCCTGAGCAGGGATGGGGGCGGTTTCAAGGGGTGCGAAGAGTTGGGTTGGGGCGGCGGTTTCGGTGTGCACATGCAGTGGCTGCGAAGCGGGCTCGGCGAAACGGCGGCGAGGCAAGCGGCGGCGGGAGTTGAGCGAAGGACCGAGGGGATGGGCAGGTGCAGGGATGCGCCGGGCGCGCCTGGCGCGAAGCATAGCAGTGCGCAGGGAGGAGGGCGTGTCGTGGCGTCGACGCACATCGACCGAGGTACGGGACTCGGCGCTTCCGTAATATTGCGCTGACGAACTTAATGGTCCCACAAAACACGTCAGAATGGACTCACCGGTTCGCGTGCCGCTGCGTCTCCTCATAGCTGCGGGGTAGGGCGAGCGCGGCCGAGGCGCGGCGGAGAGCGTCATTGAGCGTCACCGCTGATTTCCGTCGCTGGAGGCGCACCCGCGACCCCGTAAGATTATCGAGCATGTCACTGCTTCCAAAACCGAGCGGACCGGACTCACCTAACAGCCTTGTCGCCCCAGACACGATGCGCAAAGGCGTCATACCACCTGAACCACGCCGCAGTCGTGTTAGGAAGATACAATATGAAGCATTTGACCAACCTATGCAGCATGAAGAGCACAAGCGACACAGCGGCCCTGCAAGTGCTCCGTCCGCTTTCCGCGCTCTTGGTGCATTCCTGGCCCTCTGTTCGCCCACGGCAGGTAGATTACCTCTGAATCGACTTGGAAGTTGGCCGCTGCTGTGTCCGCGCGTACTCAGCGTGCCACTGCAAGCGCAAGCGCGGGGACGAAACAAAAGTCAGCGCGCCGGTTTCGCCGCGCAGACACCGCATAATCTGAAAGCGGGGTGCAGCTCTCACCCACTGCGTGAATACCGTCCAGTATCCCGGGGGCTGCCTGCGGATTGGGCCACCTCGGGCATTCTGCGCGTCTGCCTTCATCGGTGTTGAGCATGCAGAGCCCCCGGGAACATGTTAATGAGTGTTACAAAACGAAAGCGTATGGGGGCGCAAAGTCGCAAGGCGACCCTTTGGGTGCCGGTGCCCCATGCGGTCCAGCTTTGCGGCATCGCTTCGACCTGCCGGCTGCTCGAGCTCGAGCGTTCTGGGCCCTGGCAGTAAAAGGCAAGCGTGTCGAGATGCAACACGCCTTAATTCCGGCAGCTTTAGCAGCATTACACGATTCAGGCGACGGGCAGCGCTCCAGCCAGACCCCCTGCTACTCCTTGCCCTACGCGCCCCTCCAGGCCCCTCCGCGGGCGCTCCCCTCCCCATTCACTCATTCTCTCTACGCACATATCACCGCGGAGATAGCTGTTGCTTCAATGTTGACGAAGCGCAAGCGTTGTCCTGGAGCCATCGTAAGAATTACCCAACCCTTGCATTCGCATTCACCAGCAAACACTTCGCTTCAAAGCGCAGCGCCACATCTGGGCTTGCCGAGGGCTGCAACAGTGGGCTTAAGGGGCCACGTCCAGCACCACCTCACGTGGGCTTAGGAGAGGTGACAATTCGAAGCGCCCTCCCCACGCTCGATTGCACGTTCACCGTCCGCACCAGGGCCCCCTGGCAGGGGCACCCCTGCGCCCTGGCACCTCCACATAGTGCCTGCTAGTGAATGACCTCAACTGGCACACACATTGCTTTGTCAAAGTGCTGGGAACCACTGCGCTGTGCCCGCCCTTCCTTCCTTAGCCATCCTCTCATACACATAAGCACGCTTTCACATATCCTACTCCACTAGCGTCCCGGGCGCCCCGTATCCCCAGTGGGTGGGTAGTGAGACCACAGCCATGCACGGTCGTTCGTTTTCCCACCACCACTACCCAACCACCACCACCACCATCACCATATAACCGCGCTTCACCCGAGGACAGCAATCCATGTCACATTGTGCAGCACGAGCCGCGATGCATGCACTAGCGTGATGCATATCTGATCGCGGCAAACACACGGCATGGCTGCGGTACGCCCGGCGTCACGACCTCTTCCGGCAGCATTAAGCATTCCCATTCCTAATGCATCTCGGTGCCTGCCTACCCACGCTGCCTACCCGCCTGCTGAGATCAGCTGGGGCGAGGGCAGCTGTCGGCCTTGTGCTGCAGCCAGGCCAGCTGGTGCGGCAGCAGCGCATCCTGGACCGGCTCCTGCGCTGGGCCCTGAGGCTCCTGGGGCTGTGCCGCCGCCGCCTCTGCCGCCACTGTGACAGCAACATCCGAGGCGGCGGCGCGGGCACGCGCCAGGAAGCCGGCCCACACCGACCGCTCTGCGCCGTCCTTTCGCTTCGCGTCCGCCTCCAGCTGCGCGCGCAACTGCAATCGCCAGAACCTGTGCGCACACTGGTCCAGAGGGGGCCGCAGTTGCGCGTTGGTAAATAAGCTCTACGGGGACAAACACGAGACGGCAGAGGCAAAGTGCCTGAGCCCGATGATAAACCGCGTAGCCCGAAGAAGTTCGAACAGGTGTCGTATGGTTACCAGCCCGAGCTATAAGCCAAACCCTAACCACACCCAACGCATATGCGGAAGGAAAACATTAGGACAGTTGGCATGCACGGAGCCCCAAGCAACAGTTACCACGGTCCTCTGCGTGCTGTGGAGCCCCCGCTATCCCGCGGCATGCGTGTGCGGCCTACCTGCTTGGGACCATATCCTCGTCTGCGTGCTCCAGCGCAGGCAGGTACTCCGACGCCGGCGGCAGCAGGCCGCGGCGGTGCAGCCAGGCCAGAGCCGCCTTGTTGCCGGCGGTGAATACCTCCTGCGCCTGCTCGCTCGACAGCGGGGCAGCCGCCCCCGCCTCCAGCTCCGCCGCCGCCCACTCCAGCGCCTCCTCGCTGCCACGCTCCGCCACCGCACCCAGGTCCACCGACGCGCCGCGCGCCCGCAGCGTGCGCAGCAGCGGCAGCTCGGAACCGCTGCTTGCGAACGTGGCGAACGCACCCGACCAGGCTCGCTGCTCCTGCTTTGCTGGTCTTCTGCCACCGCCACCGCCGCCGCCGCCGTGTCGCGCCCCGCCCTCCACGGCCTCCACGAGCCACAGCATTGCGGCGCCTGGCCAGCGGAACCCGGACACTACCGCCACGTGCCGCGCATCGAATACGACCCCGCGGTCCCGCAGCAGGCCCAGCACGCCGACATTACCGGACAGAGACCGCACCACGTAGGGGTTCGAAAACTCCGCTGTCACGCCCGCGGGCACGCCGGCCTCGTCCCACAGCCACGCCAGCGCGTCCGCGTGCCCGCTCTGAGCCGCCACCATCGCCGCGCTTGTGTCCATGCACACGCCAGCGGCGCGCAGGAGCTTCAGCCGCGCCAGGAAGTCAGGGCGCTCGGCGGCTGCCTTCCAGACGCTGCACAGCCCGCCGTGTCGCACCCCCGCCACCACAGCCGGTCCCCAGCAGGCCGAGCGCAGGAATTCCACCTTGGCCGCCCAGCAGGGCGTGGGGCTGCGCAGTGCCGCCTTCATAAGATCTAGCTCGCTGAAGCCCCGCGCAGCGCCACGCGGCAGGCGCCACAGGCTGTCGTAGTGCCTCTGCAGCACCGCCACCGGGCAGCCCTCCGCAATGGCGATCAGCAGGCGCCACCGGGCAGCACATGCGGCCGGCTCTGGCTGCTCCTCCGAGACCCCGAGCTCCAGCAGTAGCAGCGGCATCAGCAGCTGCTCCAGCATCGCGACCTGCCCCGCCCGCGCCGCCGCCTCAGCATCCGGCAGCCTAGGGCTGTAGCCGTGCGCCTGCTGCAGCCAGGCCAGGACGGACAGCTGGCGGCCGGCGCAGGCGCCCTGGGCCGCGGCGGCTAGGTATGAGTCCGTGAAATTGTCGCCGGAGGCAATTGCCGAAAGCAGCAGCTCCAGCGTCGGCATGTGGCCGCCCCGTGCTGCGGCGGTAATGGCGTCCGTGCTGAAGGAGCAGCCGTCGCGCAGCAGCCGCTCGCAGCCCGCCAGGTTGCCGGCTGCGGCCGCCGCCGTCAGCACCTTCGGCTTCAGGGCGCAGCCACACTGCGCCAGGGCCGCGTCCAGGCTGGCGGCGTGGCCCGAGGACGCGGCCAGGCACAGCAGCCGCTCCCGCTGGGGAAGCGTGAGAGCGCGCCAGGGCTCGGCGCGGCCCCAATGCGCCACGAATGCGTGCCCCGGCCACGAGTCAGAGCAACCCTCGATGAGCTGCAGAGTCTGGTACTCCTTGAAAAGCCGTGCCATGCTGCTGTTGACGACCTTCAGAGACCAGGCGCGCTCGTTCGCGTGGACATGCCCAGCAATTTCCCGAACGAGGTCGGGCGTTAGGCGCGCCCATGGGTCCATTACTTCTCCGTCTACTTGTCCTGCCATGATAGCGCTTGGGCTTCAAATTAGCGAGCGTCTTGAGAATCGCGCCAAAATGCACGCGGACAAAGCTTGGTAGCGCTGTGGGTACAGGTTGGTAGAATGACAGAATGACACCTGGGCGTGAAGGTGACCGAGAGGATGCATTAGCCCGCACTGGCTGAACTGTCCGTTTCGGCGTTTCCGGCATCGGAGCCACGGTCCCCATCTGGCCTCCCCTGGGTGCCACGGTCAGCCAAGGTTCGAAGAAAAGCGCGGAGGGCCAGGGGAGGGGGGAGGCGAACCAGGGGAGGTGACGGCCGGAGGAGGTTCAGACGCAGGCAGACGTAAGAACAAATAGCAAGTTGGCGAAGTCCCATAGCAGCCCATAGTGTGCAGCAGGGGAAACCCGTGGTCACTGGTGTGAAGCGTACTCCTGGACCCAACAGTCAATAAGCAGCACCTAGGGAACCTGGGGAAACTGTACCGTGCACCGACTGTGCCCCCGACAGCAAGTCCAATCTCTCCCTCCTCGGGCCCGCTCATCTGTCTTTTGTGGCTGCCGCATCAAATACCGTGCCTCCCCCACCGATCTGGCACAAACTATCCCCTCCCAGGCTCCCACCCATCTGCGCCGACTATCCCTCCTGTCCACCGTGTACCCCTGAACGCGAACACGTCACCCACGGGACTTCGCCAACTTGCCCCGCTTGCACTGTTCCATCGAACCCCTGAACGCGAACGGCCCCCCCCATTGACGTCCCCGAACGCGTGCCACGCCCCATGCAGTGGACAGACGTGCTGCGCCGCGCTGCTGGCCAAGTACGGCTACCGCGTGACGGTGTGCGAGTCGCACTACCTGGCGGGTGAGGGATGGGGGGGGCAGGCGGGCCAGGGAGGGCAGGGCGGGGAGGGAGGGCAAGGGGGGCAGGAGGGGAGGGGAGGGCAGGGAGGCAGGGGGGCGAGGAAGGGAGGGGGGCCAGAGGGGGCAAGGAGGGTAGGGCAGGGGCCAGGAGGGCAGGAGGGCAGGAGCAGGAGGGCAAGGAGCCTGGAGGCGAGGAGGGCAGGGTGCGAGGGGAGGGCAGGGCAGGGCAGGGCAGGAGGGGCGCCTGGGAGCTGGGGGCGGCTACACGCACTGCACTTCCGCCAGACCTCCGCCCAAACCCAACCGCCCCACCTCCTACTCCACACTTCCCATTCCACACACACACACCATTCCGCACCTCCCACTCCCCCAATCTCCCCAATCTCCCCAATGTCCCCACTCCACCGCTCCACCAAAATCACACGCAGGCGGCGCTGCTCACTCGTTCGCGGTGGGCGGCTACCGCTTCGACGCCGGGCCCAGCCGGGCCCAGCTTCTTCCTGGGCATTGGCGGGCCGCCGGGCGACGGCAGCCCCAACCCAGGCTCAACAACAGGCTGGCTGCGGTTGTGACGTGAGAGATGCGTAATACCGCGAGCCAAGCGCACAATGCCTGCCCCAACCTGCCGTTGCCTGCCTGCCTCAGGGGCGTGCCGCCTGCAGCGCCGACAGCCCTCTCTGTGCCTTAGGCTAAGCGACCTCGCCCCCCACGGCCAGACCCCGTCATCGGCCGGCCCCCCAGTTGAGGCAGGCATATGTCCTGCCGCCCATCTGCACTCAGTCCTACGCCTCCGCCCACCTGTGCCTCCACTGCGCGGGGCACCCCCAAGCTCCAGCTGCTCTCCTCAGCTGCTACCGCCGTCAACGCGAGGCGCCGCGCCGACCAGTCGACGAGGCGAGCCCTCTTTCGTTCCTGCCAAAGCACGTCCTAGCCTCCTCGCCGCGCAACTACAGCAATGCGCTGCTCGGGCTGCCCCACCCACATCGCACCACACCACGCAGCGCCACACCACGCACCGGAACCCCCACAGCCCAGCTCTGTATTGCTGCTCCTGCATTTGCCTGTCCATTAACGGTAGGTAAGTTTAGCTTGGGCTGGTATTCACAACCCCCAACGCGCAGTAGCGATCTTCCACACGCTTCAGGCCGCTGTGCCTGTCGGCTGCGGTTGGGGCGTCCAGCCGTGCTCAACCTGCTCCTGCCCGCCTCAACATGCCCCTGCCCAACCTGCCTGCCGCAACCTGCCTGCCCCAACCTGCCTGCCCAACCTGCCTGTCCCAACCTGCCTGCCCCAACCTGCCTGTCCCAACCTGTTTGACACAACTTGCCCTTCGCAACCTGCCCCTGCTTGCCGCAACCTCTCGACCTGCCCCTGCTCGCCTGCCCCAATCTGCCCCTGACTCTAACTGCGTGCGTACCCCAGACTCCGTCCACTTCCCCCCTCCCCGATTGACGCATGCAAGCTCAGGCAGGCAGGCAGGCAGGCGGGCAGGCAGGCAGGCAGGCAGGCAGGCAGGCGCGCAAGCCGGCGGGCTGAGGTGGTCAGGCACGCCGGCTGAGGTAAGCAGGCAGGGTCGGGCACGCCGGCTGAGGTATGCAGGCAGGGGCAGGTTGAGGCGGGCAGGCTGGCTGAGGCAGGACCACACCGCCCCCAGGGCCGGCTCCCCCTCTTTCCTGCCGCCCATCTGTGCCCATCTGTGATCAGCCCTCCGCCCCCGCCCACCTCTGCCTCCACCTCTGCCTCCACCTCTGCCTTCACCTCTGCCTCCACCTGCGCCACCTCCACCTGCGCCACAGGAGCGCCAGCTGCGTCCCCGCCAGCTCCTTCCGCCGGCACCGTTGCCGGTGCTGAATGACGCCCGTGCGTGTATTTATATGTAGCATCAGAGGATACAAGAATTTGGCTGGCAGGACAACGCCGGTCGAAGTGGAATCGCCCGTTCAAGAGAGCGGTCTATTCCGCTTCGGATAATGCTGAAACTTGGTGATGAATAGCATGCGCGTTTAAGGGGAATTTGGAGCGGGGTCCTCCGCGCACCGGACGACAGCTGTAGGAGGAAGCCCGAGCGTCGGGCGTCGGGGCGGCCTCCAGCGCTTGCCCGCGTGGTCCAGATCAATACATCATGCTCAAATGTAGGCATTCGAAATGGCGGTGATGTTTTCTGGCGAGGATTGGGAAAAGACCAATCCGTTCGGATTGGGACAGCAGTTTTACCTTTGGTGCTGGGTAAACGTTCCCCAAATTTGCCTACGCGTACACGATTGCAGGGCATTGTTCCTTACCTACCGAAACACAGCAAACCTGCGACCCCGGATAAGCCCAACCGGATAAGTTAGCGATAAGGGGGGCAAGGGCGAGTGCTCGGGAGCCCCTGCCCCTTGTCGAAATGGCTGCTACTCTTACGTTACACGTGAAGCCCACCGCGGGGGGCGAGCGGGTCACCCTCAGCATAGGCTCGACCGCCACAGTGGGCGAATTGAAGGAAGAGCTCGCGGCAAAGAACGGGATGCCCGCCGCGGAGCAGCGCCTCATCTTCAAGGGCCAGATCTTGAAGGACGACGAGCGGACGATAGAGTCTTACGGTGGGTTGCGCAAGCCATTGACGAAGCGTCAAGATTGAGCTGATGCGCGTCGCAGCGTCGCATATTTGCACCGACCGACACCCGATAACCTAGTAGTGATGTACACGGATAACACCTGATGTTTCCGGGCCGTAAACCCCGCAGGTATTCTCAACGAGAGTGTGCTGCATCTCGTCCGCGGCCGGCCCACCGGCGGCAGGTGCGTTGTTGGCGCGGGGCTCCGATAACGAGCGGATATGGTGTGGCTGGTGACGTCGTCGGGGGCCGAGTAACGCTCCCCGACGGTTCCGGGTATCTTCCCGCGGCGGGACGGGTCGGCATTTCGCGCGGGCTCTCTCGCGGCAGGGGTCAGTCGTCGGCTGGCGGTGCCGCCGGCACTGACGCTGCGTCGGCACCGTTATATTGCACAATGCGTGCACTCGCGGCGTCAGCGCGCTGTGACGTCAACGGCCGCATGCCGCCGAAACTCCCTGTCATCGGTGGCCCGTTGACCGACACCGCGCTCCGGCTGTTGGTGTAGCGAGGCCAAGCATGCGATGCAACTTAAAAACGTTTCACGGCTCTCGCTGACTGTTGGGCCTGACCTTCCGTGTCTGATCACAACAACATTGGCCACAGCTCGACATCGGCGGGAGCGGCGGCATCTCCGGCGGGTGCATCTGGCGGCGGTGCGGGAGCGGCGGGCGCCGGCGCTTTCGGGATGGTGAGTGAGGGCTGCCGCCTGGGGAGCTTGTGGGGAGCTGGTGGAGGGTGGGGCGTTGGGAGGAGTGGGGCTGCGTCGTGGCCACCACGGCTGCCGTGCATGCACGCAGCAGCGCTCACGGCGGCAGCGGCGGCGGCGATTGCTGCCGCCGCTGCCGGCCGTTCCGCTGCCCCTGCGGCGCTCAGGGAGGGGCGGCGGGGCTGCTGCTCCCGGCCGGACTGACAAGCGACCGACAACGCCAGGCACGAACGCGGGGCCCTGCCGGCCACGCGTGGTTGGTTCCATGGTATTGGTGGCGAGGGGCAGGCGGCGCCCTCCAGCAGCAGCCTCTGGCGGGAGGCAGCGGGTGGCCTCCGGCGGCGGGCGGCCACGCCGCCGCGGTAGGCGGGCGGATGCGCGACAGTGCTGGGTTAAGAAACAAACGCAGCAGCTGCAGGAGCCGCCGCAGGACCGGAGCGGCAGGGCCCGGTGCAGACAGCGGGCGGGGCAACATGGCCGCGCCAGCAGCAGCAGTAGCAGCAGCAGGCGCAGTAGCAGCAGTAGCAGTAGCAGCAGGCAGCCGGCGCTGTCTGTGTGTGGAGGGGTGGTGAGAGCCGGCGTGGCCCGTTGCGGATGCTAGCAGCCCTGCGCGGCGCAGCAGTAGCAGCAGCAGCAGCAGCTCGGGGATGTCCGTCGGCCAGGCTGTGCCAGCGGGGGCACGCGGGCAGTCCTGGTCAGGAGGCGCAGTGGCGTGGAGGCAGGGGGGGGGGCGGTGGGCGGGGGTGCTGATGGCACATGTGTTTGTGAGGCGCCACGCCACGGCCGCGCCCAGCCGCTGCCCCCCATAGAAGCTCGCCCGCTGGCACAGCCATACAGCCGTACATTTCTACAGCCGTGCAGCGCCATTTCCTGTTGAGGTCGCACTCGCAGACGCAACCGACCCATCCCCACCCTTCCCTCCCCCGTGTGCCCGCTCCCCGCTCCCCGTTCCCCGCTCCCTGCCCTGTCCTGACCTGCCCTGCCTGCTCCCTCCCACCCCACCCCACACTTCAACACCACAGCCGGGCGGCGCCGGCGGCGGCCTGGGCGGCCTGGGGGGGATGCCGGGGGGCATGCCTCCGGGCATGCAGCAGGCCATGGCGGCCATGATGAACGACCCGGCCGTACAGGTGGGTTGGTTGGCAGTTGGCGGTTAATAGTTGGGCGGCGGTTGGTCGGTGTAGCGGTTGGGGTAACGGTTGGAGCGGCCGGGGGCGGGGGGCGGGGGGCTGCGCTCCGGGGGAGGGCTGTCGGGGCGCGTGGGCCGTGGTGGCGGTGGTGCAGCCGGCGGGGCAGCAACAGCCGCAGGGCGGTGGGGTGACAGGTGGCCACTATTGACGCCCTGAGAGCCGGCGGGCGCTGCTCAGTTCGTGTAGTGCGTGCCATACGGCGCCGTGCCGTACAATGACACGACGCAATTACGCCGCCTCGTGTCACGTGCAGGCCATGCTGACGTCACCCGACATGCTGCGTGCCATCATTGGATCCAACCCCGCCATGCGGGACCTCATGGAGCGAAACCCCGAGGTGCGTGCGCGTGCATGTGTGTATGGGTGGGAGAAGAGGCGTGTGTGGCGGGGGGTAGATCCTTCCTGACCTAGGAAGGCTGTTGCCGTCCCTGTGAACGACTCTTGTAGATAGGTGGCGGGGCTTTCCCAACCCCCATTTTTTTGCATTTTCGGGCATTTTTGGTAAATAATCGCAAAAAAGGGCGTGGGCGCAGCTCGGATGTCCGTGCAAGGACCAGGCGTTTGGGATGGTTTGGCCCGGTCCAGAACCGTCCTACAGTTTTGCCATCCGTTCATCCGTTCATCCCCACTTCCGCCACGTGTGAACCTCCAACACGCACAGATTGGGCAAATCCTGAACGACCCCGCTACATTGCGCGAGATGATGCGGATCGCGTCCAACCCGGTGAGGCTGGATCCGGGCTGGGTCCAAGCCCGGGATCCGAGCGGGATCCGAGCTGGGCGGTTCAGGGCTGGGATGAGTGTGCGTGCGCGTGGCCCGTCAGCCGTTGCCAGCCGTGCCCCTTTTGGTGCGACGCAGTGGAATTGATATGCGTGCGTGCGTCCGTGCGTGCTTGCCAACTGCACTGCCCCACTGCACTGTTCCACCGCCTCCCCGCCCCCGCACCTGCCTCCGTCCCCCGCCTCCCTCCCCCGCCTCCCTCCCCCACTTCCCTCCCTCACCCACCACTCCATTTCACCGCCCCGCACCCAACCGCACCCAACCGCACACGGCACGCAGGCGCTGATGCGCGAGCACATGCGCACCAGCGACCGCGCGCTGTCCAACATCGAGGCGCTGCCCGAGGGATTCAACGCGCTGCGCCGCCTACACGAGCAAATACAGGTGAGTGAGTTTCAAGAGTTACGTTCATCCAGACCCCTCGTCTGGTCCCCGGGCGCTCCCCTGTCTTTCCAACCTACTGAGCTGCCGCGACGCCATTTTTTCAATCCGCGCAACAATGCCGCTGCGCCGCAATGCCGCAATGCCGCCCCGCTGCGCCACAATGTCGCCCCGCTGCGCCACAATGCCGCTGCGCCGCGATGCTGCCCCCTCAATAATGCCGCTGCGCCCCGCAATGCCGCACGCCCCCTCAAAACACCGTCTCATGGACGTCTCCCCGCCCCCCCTTCCCCCCTCAGGAGCCGCTGATGAACGCGGCCGCGGCGCCGCCGGGCGCGGACGGCGCCACCGCCACCTCCACCTCCGGGAGTGGCGCCGCGGCGGCGGGGGGCGACCCACTCTCAGCGCTCCTAGCGCAGGTGCGTGTTGTGGGCATGTGTGGACGTGTCGTGGCATGCGTGTTTCTATTCCTTGAATAATTTCGCCATTCGGTTTTCTCGGCGTCACGTGCAGCGCCAACAGCACGGCACCGGTTACATGGCGTTGTCGTGCTTGACACGCGCATGCCCTCGCCTGATTTCTTTGTGTTGTGTTAGAGATCACAAGGAAAAACGACAACAAGAGACTGTGCGTGCGGTGATTTCTTTATGTTGTGTGTGTTTTTGCAGGCACTCACCGGGACCGCCGGCGCGGCGCCAGCGGCAGGTGCAGGTGCAGGGGCGGGCACCGGGGGGGCCACCACCACCACCTCTGGGACGTCTGGGGCGACCAGCACCAGCGCCGACGGCTCGGCGGCGCCAAACAACGCGCCGCTTCCAAACCCCTGGGCGCCCGGCGGCGGCGGCGGCGGCGCGCCGGGCGCGGGCGGCGGCGCGGGCCTGCCAGCAGGCCTGGGGCCGGGCTTTGCGGGGCTGGCGGGGCTGGGCGGCGCGGGCGGCGGCGGACCCGGCGGCGTCCCGGGTATGAACATGAACCCGGCGGAGGCGCTGTCGATGCTGCAGGTGAGGGGCGCTGTCTTGGCGGCTGCGTGCCAAAGGGTTTGGAGGTGGTGGGGAAGCCCTGCGTTGGGACGGACGTGGATGTGGAAGTGTTGTGGTGCTTTGGTCCAACGCATGCGGGTTGTGTTCCTTCGCACTGGGGTGTGCTGTACCCCCACGCCCTCAAGCCCCCGACTGGCCAAGGCCCCAGCACCCTTACAAACATTCCCCAAACGCACCTGCGCCCGCAACCCCCCCCCCCCCCCCCGACCCCGCACGAATGCACAGAACTCCAGGTTTTTAACATTTTCAGCAATTCTCCCGCTGAGTTCGTTTGCCCATCCCGTCCACTCCGATTGCGCTTGCCGCAGAACCCGCTGGTTGCAACATCCACCCATTGCCCCCCACCCCCCACCCCACCCCACCCCTGCCGCAGAACCCGCTGGTGCAGCAGATGATGGGCGCGCTGTCCACCAACCCGCAGCTTATGGAGGCTATGGTCAACAGCAACCCGCAGGTGGGACCGGGGGTGGGTGGGTGGCAGGGCAAGGGCATGCGGGAGTGAGCGGTTGGTCGGCGTGATTGGAAGCCAGTGGAGCCATCGCTGTTCGTGTTGCATTGCATTACGTGATTTGTTTCGGGTTTGTTTTGGTTGTTTCTGCTCTGATCCATGCGCTCTGATCTACCGTACGTGGCTTTATCCATGCGCCCACCTGCGTCCATCTGCCTTGGCGCCTGGGCTGCACTGCTTGCCTGCATTGCCTCCGTGCCTTCTCGCTCCGCCCATCCACCAAACCAACATCGACGTGACTGCGTCAACCCATGACACGAGTGTGGCTCGGCTCTGTTCCGTCTGTGTGCTTAACCCATGTATGCAACCCACATGCAACCCACATGCAACCCACATGCAACTCACATGCAACTCACATGCAACTCACATGCAACTCACATGCAACTCACATGCACGTGCACCTGCCCCATGCAGCTGCGCGCCATGGCGGACGCCAACCCCATGATGCGCTCCATGCTGGCCGACCCCAACACGCTGCGGGCCATGATGGACCCCCGGCACATGGCGCAGATGATGCAGCTGATGGCGCAGATCGAGCAGATGCGGGTGAGGCGGCAGGGGGGGGGGGGGGCGGGGCCGGGGCGGTGGGAGGGACCGAAAGCGGGGCAGGGCATCCGGGAGCGGGGCATGGGGGGGGGGGAGAGGGACGTTCGAGACGCAGTCTTCAGTGCACCTGTACAGCTTTTCCAAACATCCTTGCAACCCCCCACCACTTCCTGGTCTAATCATGACTGCAAACTCCCCACCTGCACCCCCACCCCCACCCCCTACACCCGCAGGGCTCCAACCCGCTGTTCGCCCAGATGTTTGGGAACGCCATGGGCGGCATGGGGCAGGGCGCGCCGCCCGGCGCCGCGCCCGGGGCAGCGCCGGGCGGCGGCCCGCCCGCCGGCCTGCCCGACATGGCGGCCCTGCTGGGCGGCCTGGGCGGCGCCGGCGGCGGCGCGGGCGGCTCCGGCGGCCTCGCCGCGCTGCTCGGCGGCCTGGGCGGTGCGGCCGGCGGCCTGGGGGCGCTAGGGGGAATGGGCGGCATGGGGGGGCCGGGCGCGGCGGCGCTGTTTGCGCCGCCGCCGGTGGCCGACCCCGAGACGGCCTTCGCGGCGCAGCTGCAGCAGCTGCAAGACATGGGCTTCTTCGACCGCCAGCAGAACATCGCTGCGCTGCAGGTGCGGTGCTGGCATCGCGGATGTAATAACGCGTTGGTCAGCTTCAAACTCACGACGGGCTAGATAAATGTAGAAAATAATAGGATGTTTATTGTGGTCGGCGCCGTGGGCCGTTCTGGGTTTTCCACACGCAACGCACTCAAATTTTCCACCTGCCCATTTTGCCCTCACAGGCCACCGGCGGCAATGTCAATGCCGCCGTCGAGCGCCTGCTGGGCGGCCCCTGAGCTGTTGCAGGCCGGCGCGGTGCCCGCGGCCGCCCGCTGCCCCCTCAGCCGCGTAAGCGAGCTGATGAGGCAGGCGCAGGCGCCGTGGGGTCGCGGACGAGGCATGCAAGGAAGCGCGGAAAGAAGGGGCGGCTCCTTCGGGGCCCCTGAGCGAACCGGAGCGATGGGCCGCCGAGGGAGCGCGGGCCTGTTTAGCGGGCGGCGCTCAGAGGATGGAGGAGGGGGATGAGAGCTGCTAAAGAATAGTTGGTTGGGCAAACAACGCAACAAAGCATGAAGCCGAAGAGAACTTGGCCGAGAGATCTGGGCGGGGGCGGCGGGCGGGCGGCACGCCGGCGCTGCCGCTTGCCGCTGCCGCTTGCCCCCGCGTGTGGCGCCGCTGCGGCCGCGGCCGCTACGGCTGCTAGCCCCTGCCTCTACGGCTGCTTTCCCCTGTCTAGGATGGAGGCATGGTGGTGGGGGTGGTGGGGTGGTGCCGGTGAATAGTGCCGCGGTGCGCCGCGGGCAACCTAGACCATTGATTTAGCCGCACTGGGCGTGTCGGTCGCGCGCACGCTGGCCGCACAGTTGCCTCGAGCACGTTGTGTGGCAATTTTGGCGCTTTTTGTGTGTGCTGCGCACTTGAGTCGAGACGTCGAGGCCTTCTTTAGTGTGTGTACGTGTGTGCATCTGCGCGTGTGACGCGCGGCTGCGCCAGATGGCAGGCGCATCCGCTTACTGCGCTTGCGGGGTGTTTGCAGCCCGTGACAGCGGTCGCGGCGACAGCTCGAGTCGTTGGAGCGGTGGGGGACGAGTGCAGTGCAGAGCGCGAGAGGAGCAGTGGCGGTGGGTGGTGGCGCGGTGGGTGGTTGTGGAGCTTGAGCAGAACAAACGGTGCTGGGTTTGCTTTGGATTTATAGGCGAGGTCATCCATCATTGTCTCGACGTCGGTCCGACGTGCGGAGGGGCATGCACTGCTTTGTGTTTCGGCACGAGGGGATGCGTGCATGACAAGGTGTGGGGTTCGCCGCTGGCGTGGGGCAGCGCAGGCAACCGGCGGATACCCGGCCGCGCGCGGGGGCGAGGAAACAGAGTGCGAAGGAATACAACCGCCGAGGGCTTTGGGTATTTTGGCCGTGCATGCATTTTGTTCCTCCACCGGGGCTTGCATGGGCCGTACTGGGTACTGCAGTACTGCCTCCAAGACCCCGCCGCTTAGTTGATGAGGGCGGGTTGCAGCGGTGGCGACAGGTTGGAGGGCGCAGGAGTGCGCGTGTGTGTACGCTGTGTGGTGCGGGGCGGTGCGGGGACGGCATGTCATGGGCGTCTGCCTCAGCGGGCGGGGCAGAGCCTACGAGGCTCGGTGCAGGGAAGCAGCACCCGAGGCCCAGGGGGTTCCCGGCGGCGGTGCCCCCGAGCGGCCTTTGACCTCTGTAACTCTGCTGTTACACGCTTGTCGACCACTGGTTCCTCACTCCTCCCCAGGGTGCTGTTCAAGGGCCTGCGCAGCAGCAGCCTGAATCCGCTTGATGTGCCGGCAGCTTCAGCTTTGGGGCCGTGCATGTACGGAGCGTAGCGCAGGCAGCTCACGTCTTGTTGCTGCAGGCTGGGCCGCTGTGCGGGACAGGGACCCAGTCCGTCCCCGCGACTTGGATCTCGGTTGCAACGGCGACAGGCACGGAGCAGGCAGTCCAGGGCAGGCACGAGCCTCAGTTGCAAAGGGCACCATCCTTGGCCCGGACATTGACGCCTCTCACTCTGCCGTGCCACAAGGTGGGCGCCCAAGTTCGGTTGAAACTAAAAAAACGAGCACACACTCACACATCACGCACAACGCCGCAACGCTCTAAAACACTAATGAGTCATGACTCGTACACAGCTTCCGGGATGGCCGGGGATCTGGACTCCAGTTCTCAGTACTTGCTGCCTCACCACCTGCCTGCCCTGCAGCCAGCCTCTAGCCGCCTCCAAGGTTGCGCGCCGAAAGCCGTGCCGGCCCAACAAAGTGACGCAACTTGGAGCGCAATCCCGCATGCAACTGCTGCCATGCGGCACAACTACCGAGCCTGCCCTCCCCAAGCAAGCACAAACTCCTCGCCTGATAAAATGCGACACATCCTTTGTCAACCTGCCGCCGAGCGCTAGCGCGACGCACAGTATTATTTGTATGTGGGATCTGACGGCTACGGCTACAAGTACACACCTCACGATCCATGAATGTTGCTGCCGATTCCTCCTATCTTGCCTGCACCCCTACTAATGCAACTAACCGAGGCACCGGCTTCAGTCTACGCCCGCCTGCTCTCACACTTTCACACACGAAGATTTGACCCACAGCCGTTCGCACGCGTGCTACCCCAGTTCTTCCGCATGCCTATCCTAAGCCAGCCGAACAGACAAAGTCCCTGTGGCGCAAGTAACTCCCACGCCGACCCCTGCCAAACACAACAGCTTCGCACCGCCGCCTGCATCCCAGCAAACGGCCCTGGCACACCTGCCACACCTGCCGAGCCCTAACCCGCCGACCCCCACAGCCCGCGTAGTGGGCTTGAAAGATGCGCCGGCCCTCCCATTCACAAAACGCGCCTCGCCGAGTGCGCGGCGTGGCCACAATCCTTGCTTCGACACACAGGGCGCGAAGCCAGCCCCCGTGGTCCAGTCCACGTGGGCGCCACGTGGCAGCAGCCCCTTTCCTTCGTGTTCGACACGAAGCGTGTGCGAGGCCATCAGTGCTCCGCGTGGGCGCCCCGCAGCCGCAGCCGAGCAGACCCGCAGCCACGGCCACACGCGGGCCGCACGCGGGCCGCTGCCTGCCTGGCATGCCGGGCTCTGCCTGCTCGCCATGCCGGGCAAGCCCGCGCCCTTCCTCGGCCGGCGCCTGCAGCAGCCCGCAGCGCCTGCCGCGGCTGCCGCGGCGCAGCACCCAGCACGGGGGCGCTGCACCCAGTGCTGTCGCCTAGCGCTTCAGGCTGCTGCGGAGGTGGTTGAGGTCCTCCTCCACCTGCGTCCGCGTGGGAGTTCCCACGCATGCATGATTATTGATTAGTCAAGGGGTCGGCGATGCGGCCTGTGTACGTGCGGGGTTCCATGCATGATTCGAGTTGACGTTGACAGCGCGCTTCAGCGTCGGGGTCGGGGTGGTGCCTCCACAGAACACAACCCGCAACCTGGGGGGCACGACCACACCAACCCCTTGCGCACCTTCTTGCGGCTCGCGCGCTCCTCCTGCAGCGCCGCCTCCAGCTGCTCCATCCGGGATTTGAGGTACTGCAGCGCGAATGCAGCGGACATGGGTGGGGCGGGGTGAGAATAAGCATGGTGTGGGTACCGGGATGGGGCAGCGCAACACGGCAGAAATCGGAGAAACCCCCGCGCGTGAAAATCACGACCAGGAAACCACGACCAGGCACACGACCAGCGGATGACCGGATCCCCGTCCGCGTGACACCGCCACACCGCTTTAAGCATTCATGTCGGCAATGCGCTTACCGAGGTCTTGCTAGTGAAACCAGTGGGGGCGGCGGACCGGGCGGGCCCAACGGAGCCGGCTTGCGAGCGTGCGTCTGCGGAGTCGGTGTAGAAGTGCTCCCCGACGCGCGGCGACCGGCCGCCCGACGGGCTGGCCGGCAGCGATGTGGAGCCTTTCAGGCTCTGGGTGTGCCAAAACTTCTCAGCCATGGCATTCTCCTTGTCGATGCGCTGCAGGGCAGATCAGGCGACGCAAAGGCTGCATGAACATGTCGTCCAGCATGTGTCGCGCCCGGGTGACGCAGGGTTTCTCTATCATGCGCGCAGCAACAAAAAGATCAAATCAAGTGCACACAGGCAGCGTGCATCAGGTGCCCCTGGCACCCAGCATCGATAAGCGACTGCCATTATCCCCCATTAGCGAAGGCCAGCTGCGCGCTGAGTCGTGGACGTGAGTCGCTCCCAACTGCGCCGAGTGCCTACCTCCGCCCAGGCCTTGGCCTGCATATAGAGGAAATCGAACAGGCGCAGCGGGGTTCAGCGGGGTTCAGCATCACAGTCTTCGCGGCGTCGGCCCCAACGATATCCTCACCATCTGGACTTGGTACAGGTTATAGGCCATGGTTGCGGGTTGGTGTGGCCTCTGCGCGAAAAAAGGCAAGAGTTTAGACGGTATGGGCGCCCGGGGACAAACGACTGTAAGACTTTTACAACTCGATAGTGCACAGAGTGAGCGGCGTCTGTGTAACATCAGCTTCACAAAGCAAGCGGCTCGGCATTTCCCCCCGCACCTGGGGTCCCTGACGCTGCGTCCTAGGATTAGTGTTGCTACGATGCTAGAACTATGTAAGAAGCTACTGTAAGGCTGAGCAGGTGCTGGTGGCGACAAACTGGCTGGATATAAGGAAGAGGCCCGGATTGCACACCGACTTCATCGCCTGGCGCCAGGTAGTAAGGACGCCTCTTCCTTTGGCGGCGCTCACTGCTACTCCAAGTATGTAGAAGCGCCAAAAACTCATCAAGCTCGCAAAGCCCGCTTCCCGAGGGCATCGGTTTCTGGTTGCCCGCTCTGGCGTTGTCGCGCTTGCCTGTTATAAATCGCGACCCAAACCTGATGCATTGACAGTCCAGTAGAGCTGCAATGGCCATGCACACAGTCGAAAACCCCACACGACGCTGGGTCCCGATGGTTGGCGGTGTGGCACGCGAGCCCGTCGGCGACAACGGCACCGCCACAGTCTAAATGCCGATATGCAGAGAAGAGCAGATAGGCGGAAGCAGGCAGAGTGAAGCCCGGGAGGGCATGATGGAGTCAAGGGTGGAGTGCCCGTGGGCAGGACGCGGGACTCTGGGCTGAGGGGCGGGAGGAGAAGGTGTGTGTTGCAGCCAATGGCGGCGCGCGTCGGAGGACATGGGGGGACGGGGAGAGGTCAGACTCAGCTGGGTGGGCACTAGGCAGAACCGACAGGGTCAGCGCCCCTGCATGGCGCTGGAAGATGGTGGCTGGCGGTGGCGGTGGCGGTGGCGGTGGCGGTGGCGGTGGCGGTGGCGGTGGCGGTGGCGGTGGCGGTGGCGGTGGCGGTGGCGGTGGCGGTGGCGGTGGCGGGGGCGGGGGCGGGGGCGGGGGCGGGGGCATCACCTGGCGGGGATGTGTTTACGGAAGGCGGATGAGGTTTGCGGTTCAGCGGGTGGCAGCGCCTGAGGGCGGCTGGGCGGCGAGCGGGCCAGGCTGGGGAACGGGCAGGGCCAGAGAGGCCCACGCGCGCTGCTGGATACCTGCTGGCTGGGGTAGCCCGGTATGCTAGAACAGAGACCAAGTCTGGCTGTGCGACGCGGTCACTGCACCGATGTTGCGCGCTGGTTGGCTGCCACAGTTTGCTGCCAAGCAGTCCCGCGCTCACCCCTGCCCGCGCAGCGAGGAGCTTGCTTGGGAGCGGGTGATGGTCCGCATTTCGGCCAGTCATTAGGCGGCTGCGCACAGGAAATAGGAATGCAGGACAGTAGTTTACAGGGCACTGGGGTCAATTTGCACTTGAATGCGGACGCCAAAACGCTAGTCGCGCCGCCGTCTGCTCTCTACTACTGCGCAGCGCCTCAAACCCTAGCAGCCGCTCGCTTCGAGCTTCACCGCGATGCGCTGACAGCTACTGAAATGCCGGCCCCCTTTGGCCCTCAGAAATATCACGGGTTGCCAAGAAAGGCATTCACTCGTCGCTTCACAAGTAGTCGCCAGTACTCTTAAACTTCCCCCTGAAAACGCACGCGAATTTTACGTGCGCGCACCCCTCTCCCTACACCCACACCTCACACCCACACCCACACGTTCGGCCGTGCCCGCGGCCGCCACTGGGCGGCGCTGGGCCCACCCGCCGCATTGCTGCGGCTGGCTGGTACCCTGGGACTGGGACTGACACCCTTAGGCCGCTAACCTTGCCACTGCCGCGCGCCGCTGGTGCTCACTCGGCACCGGCGCGCACCCTATCAGCGTAGTGCTCGCGAGTGAATGCGAATACAAGACGCCATCTTGAGCTATTAGCAAGAACCGTGGCAAGAACCCAGCGCCATGCCGCCGCCGCCCAAACCTCCAGGGTGCGGTACTTCAGGGGGTGCGGCGCCAGCTGCGTGGGCTCGCCGCCGCGCTCCCCCCAACCACCCCAATAGAAGCAACGCTCGCAATGCGCGCTCACGAAGCCTTCCGCCCAGTGGCCGGGACTCGCACCGCCCACCCGCAAGCCGCCTGGCTCGCCTCGCCCACATCGTCTCGTCACGCAGGCGGCAGGTCGCTATATTTTCGGCTTCGCGCTCTCAAGCAGCACGCACGGGTGGACTACAGCAGCACAAGGGACGGAAGTCATAGCAAATCGGCATCATGCGGCCGCATACCCCATCATAAGAAGCAAGGCAGGAAGGCCTAGCACGTGATTGTCGCACACGACTGTACCCTTTTCACTGGGCCCCTAGCGGTCCCTGGCAAACGCCCTTATTACCGCCTGTCCCATGCATGCAGCTACGGTTGCGCTCCTTGGTTAAGTTGACACACACACCCGCTGGCAGCGGCACCCATCCATCGCCTCCCTTCCGCTCTCTGTAAATACGCTCATGTCCTACTTGCGCATCCACTGAATAGCACCCACACGCACTCTAAGATGTAAAAAAGGACCCATCCACGCGTGTCACATATACAATTTTGCCAAATTGTCACCATTCATTGCCATGCGTCACCCGCACCGCGGGTACGCAGGCCAGGTGTTTGATAGACATGCGTGAGGGCCGCGCACAAGTGCGCCGCGTGCTTGGGAGCGCAGCTTGCGTTCCTAGTAACAAGGCACCGCGACACCGGGAGCCTGCACTGCACTGTATCCATGCGCCCATTGTGATGCATTCACCAAAGATGATGTTTGCTAATGATGTTTTTCCATCAACACTGCCGCGCCACTTAATAAGCGCCACCGCTGGAACGCATCGCCCGCCGAAGGAACGGCGCCTGTCAGCACGCAGTTGCATGGATCCCAATAGGGAACTGGGACACTGAAGCCGGCCAGGGGGACACACACATTACTGATGAGAAATGCTCGCTTTGGTATGCACAGAGAGCGCCAGTAATAATGCGTACCTACAAGAAGTGACAGGTAGGAGCGCCACGTACGTCTGATGTGCTCGTCATGCCGCGTGCGTTCACGCAGTCACCACCAATTGCAGTCCGCCCTCAATCAAGTGGCAAGTGAGGGCCGCAGCAGACCCGGCCATGAGCATGCGTGGCATCGGATATCACGGACCGGCGCTCACCGCCCACTCCAGCCGCGAGCAAAAGCTATGTGCGTGCTCCTTGTCCCAACTTGGGTACGCACAGCAGACACGTGCTGTTCCTGGCCTCGCCCTTAGCAGCTGCGCGCTTGGGGGGCTTAGTTGTGAATATCATCCCAAGCTAAATCCAACCAAACCAAGGGGGGACAACACGGCGTTCGCACGCTGCAATACGGTAGCCGCAATAGTGTGGTGCCCCCCTCCCTCCCCCCGCCTTGGACTGACCGCACGGTCAAGTCCGCGGCTTTTTGGCTTCCGGGAACCCCCGATGACTCAGCACCTGCCGCTCCTTTAAGCACCTTGCAAACCCTCCGGCCGCTCACTTGTAAGTCTCAGCACACAGCGATGTTCCCCCGCGGGAGCACCCCCCATTGTAAGAAAGGCTAATGAAGGCTAGTAACACACGCCGCGAGGTATTACTGGCAGTGCCGTATATCGTATATATCGTGTATATCGTACAGTACCCATAAGGTCACACTCGCATCCAAGAATGGTCCACTCCACTCAATCGCTGGCCCTCTGCACTGGGGCGTGCAGTTGCTTTTTTCAGCACGCAACGCTACCCAAGAGCCAAATTCAGCAACGGTGTCCCTTCAGGCGACGCTGTTCGGACCCCCACATACAGCTACTGATGGCCTCTTGCTTGGTTCGAGCTGGTGATGCAAAAAGAAAGGCCTGCTGTGCGCACACGCACACACGAAACCCAACGCCAACGCACGCCGCGAGAAAATGCGTTGGGCATGAATGAGAATGATGGGCAGTTCCGACAGCCCGCAAATGTTCATACATGCGAGCGGCAAACGCTAGATAGCCCCCATCATCCTCACAGTCTCTTGCTTGACACAATCGCCCGCCGGTGCGGCGGCAGTCCTGTGCGCCGGCGGGCCCGGTGCCCGACTGCCCGCGTACCGCGTACCGCAGCAGCCCCAGGCACACCTCCCCTTAGGCCCAGGCCCCCGAACCGCCGATGCTGTACCCACGCGCGCCGGGCCGCCTGCTGCGTTAGGCGCGCCGCCACAACGAATGCATCAGCGCGGCTCCGACGCGACGGCCCTTTGGACTACCGCTGCCATCCCATATTCCACACCCCTCGCCCCACATCCCAGCAGCCGCAGCCCTCCTCGCAAGTCGCAAGCAAACCAGCCAGCATGAGTAATGCCGCCCATGCCAGCATGAATAACGCCACCCATCCAAAACCACGCATACGGCGCGAGGTCGACCGCGCGCGCCTCACGCACTCCCAAAATCCACAATGGAGTCAGGGACGACCCGGCCAGCCAGCCGGCCGCAGCTTGAGCCCTCATCACATCAGCAGCATGTCCTCAACACCGCCGCCGGCGCCATCGCCGCCGCCGCCAAAGCCGCTGCTCAGCAGCACGTGCGTCAGGCGCCGCTTGGCGTCGGGCGGCGCCGCCGCGCCATAACCACCGCCTCCTGCCCCCCCGCCGCCGCCGCCGCCCTCCTCCCCATCATCAGCCTCCATGCCCGTCGGTTGCGACCACTCCTCCATAAGAGCGGCCAGAGCTACAGCCTCTGAGGTCTGGCGCCATACGGCGCCGAGGCTGTAGCCGCCGAGGCTGTAGCCGCCCGCAGGAGCGCCAGTAGCAGCGGCGGGGCCCGCGGCGGCCGCCGCAATGGCGCCGGCGGCGCCGCCAGGGAAGGGGACGGCGGCAGCGGTGGGGGCGCCACCGTCGGCGGGGTTGAGGGCGTTGAAGGCGGCGGCGTGGCCACTGGAGCCACCGCCACCACCCGTGCCCCCCTGCTCGATGGCTGTAGCAGAGGACGTCAAGGAAGTGCTGTGCTGCTGCCAGCAGTAGCTGCTGTTTGCGCTGCTACTGCCCATTGCAGCCGCCGCCGCCGCCACCGCAGCCGCCGTGGCCGCGGAATGCTGCTGCGGCTGGTTGAAGTGCGGCACCAGCAGCGGGTGCAGCCCCGGCGGCGGCGCCGCCACCTGCTGCTGCTGCTGCTGCTGCTGCTGCTGAGTTTGTATCTGCATTTGCATTTGCATTTGCAGGTGCTGCTGAAGGCTCTGGTGCTGCTGCGGGTGCTGGCGTGGCAGCTGTAGCAGCTGCGGGTGGTGGCCGAAGCTGACGGGGCCGTAGCTGCTGCTGCTGCTGCCGCCAAAGGCGGCGGCGGCCTCACCCGGACGCTGCAGCGGCTGGGTGGCGGCGTGCCCAAACGATGGAAGCAGCGGCAGCTGCTGCAGCGGCAGGGCAGCGCTTCCGGGGCCGTGCCAGGAGCCAGCGACCGCTCCTGCAGACAGCGGAGGGCGGGCGGGCAGAGGAGGCGCAGATACGGGCGGCGTCCGGTCAGAAAGGATGTCCGTCAGTCACACGTTGCTAGAAACCCTAGAAACCCAGAACCTCAACCCTAGAAACACACGACGGAAGTCACAAGTAGAATAACCCCGCATGGCACCGCAATGAAAGCGAGCAACGAATCATAGGTGCGTGCGTATGCGCCCTGCAAGCAACCCGGGCGCTTCGCTGTCCGAGGCCTGTTTGCCCTAGAAAGATAGAGAGAGAGAGAGGGCCTCACCGCGTGAGGCCGCTGCCGAAGGGTGCGGTGGCGAGCCGCCAGGAGTGAGCGGAGACGCGCCCGGGCCGCCCCAGGAGGACGACGAGGCCGCAAAGCTGCAGTAGCTGGAGGCTGTAGCAGCAGCGCCGCCGCCGCGGGCGACCACGGCCGCCGCCAGGGAGGTAGCGTCGGTGGCCGCGGCTGTAGCGGCCGTCAAGCTTGTCGCGAAGCCGGCGGGCAGGCCGGGCGACGGGGGGTAGCAGGCGTGGCTCACACCGCGTGTGAAGGGGCTGCTGTCGAGCAGAGCTGCAGGGGGCTCTGCGGCCCGGCTGACCGCCGACGGCTGTAGCAGAGCAGCAGGGGGCTCCGCGGCCCTGCTGACCGCCGGCGGCTGTAGCAGCGCATTCACCTGGGCCTGCATGCGCATGTGCACCCGCAGCTGGTGCTGCAGGTGCTGCTGGTGCTGGTTCTGCTGGTGGTTCTGCTGGTGCTGCTGGTGCTGCCACTCGCACGCGATCGGCGATGCCACCATTGTCACGGCGGTGCCGGGAGCCGGCGCCGGCGGCGGCGGGACCATCCGGCTCAGGGACAGCCTCTGAGCCGCGTTGTCGCTGGCAGCAGCAGCGATGGTGCCGCCAGAGGGGGCGGCGGTTGTAGCAGCCGACGCAGGCGCGGCAGTAGCAGCCATCATCACCGGCGCCGCCGCCACGGTCACCGATGCCGTGAACATGGGAATAGCACCGGGGCCGGACAGCGGGCGGCCTGCAGGTTGTAGGTAGGTAGGTGTGTGGGGTGCAATTGCACATGAGAAAAAGAGGGCCAGGTCAGAAACGAAAATCTCGTGCAGGTAGGGCCGTGAAATGCCGCATGTGACGTTGCGCCGCGCCCGGCAAAACAAGAAGTGAGCAGCGCATTTTTACGAAAATAAAATACGGTACACATCAAATAAATAAACAGGTCCGCTCCAAGGAAGCAGGGAGGGCTCGCCCACCCACCTGCGGTGGCGACCGAGCCGTCGTGGACGTCGCCAGCAGCAGCGGTAGCAGCACCGGGCGCCGGCGGCGGCGCCGCATCGCGCGACGCGGCCGCAGCGCAGAAAGTCAGCAGCGGTCCCAGCTTCTGCACAGCTCCGCCGGCGCCGCCGGCGCCGCCACCGAAGCCGCCGGCGCCGCCGCCACTCGAGAGCGCGCTGCTGCAGCCCGTGCAGCCGCTGGTGCTGCCGCCGCCGCAGCTGGCGCCGCCGTTTGTCGTGCCATCGGCGGCGAGGGCGGCAGAGCCGGCGGCGGCAGAGCCGTACACAAGCTGCTGCTGCTGCGGCGGCGGCGGCGTCAGCGGCGTCAGCGGCGTCAGCGGCGTCAGCGGCGGTGACGGCAACGGGTGCGGCTGTAGCAGCGGCTGCTGCTGCGGATGCGCGGTGTGCCAGCAGGCAGTAGCGGCTGTAGCTGCGGCCATGGCAGGGCTGTTGTTGCCGCAGCTACTGCCGCTGCAGACCGAGCTCACGCGCAGGCCGCGCAGGCCGGCGGCGGTGAGGGCGCACAGGCTGCCGACGCTGTTGCTGATCGCGCGCTGCTGCTGCAGCTGCTGCTGCAGTTGCTGCTGCTGCACCTGCATGCCGCCGTCTTCCTCAAATCCGAACATCATCTGCATGCTGCTGGCGTCGTCCTCCTGGACGTAGGGACAAGCCGCCGCGTCAAGCGCCGCGGCGTAGGCGGCGGCGGCGGCGTAGGCGGCGGCGGCGTCCGCGGACGGCGGTGGCTGGAGGCCGTGCTGCAGGTGGTGGTGGTGGTGGTGGTGTGGCAGCGCCGCCGACGGCAGCGGCGACGGTGACAGCGACAGAGAGGGGCGTTGGTAGCTCTGCGCGAGAGCGGGTGGAGATGCCGGCGGCGGCTCGCAGAGCCCCGCGCTACCGCCGGGCTCAGCGCTCGCGTCACCAGCAGCCGCGGCAAACTCGAGCGCGGGCAGGCAGGTGCTGCTGCTGCGGCAGCGCAGCCGCGCGGCGGCGGCGGCGGCGGCGGCGGCGAAGGTGGCGGCTGTGGGCCCGGCCGAGACAGGCGAGCAGGCGGCCGTTGTCGCGGCCGAGGCGCCGTGGCGCGGCAGCGGCGGTGACGGCGGTGGCTGCGGCGGCGGCGCCGCCACCGCACCCGCCGGCTGCTGCTGCGCGCGGCGCTTCAACGGCCTGCCGCTTCCTTCCGCAGCCGTCGCCACGGCCGCTGCGGCGGCGGCGGCGGCGGCGGCCGGCTTTGCGGCCTTGGTCGCCGCCGCCAGCGCCTCGGCGGGACGCAGCGGCGGCCGGTCCTCGACGTCCTCGCTCTTGGTGGCGGCGGCGCCGTCGGTGCCTTCGGCGCCGCCATCGTCGTTGCACGTGGCGGCGCCGCCGGCGCCGCCAGCGCCAGCGGCGGCTGGCTGGTCGGGTGAGGAGCGGACTGACTCGGCGTCGGCGGGCGGGTTGCGCGCAAAGTGGAGCACGGCGAAGGGCAGCAGGATGTGCGCGGAGGAGCGCTTGGGCTCGTCATGGTACCTGTTTGGGGACACCAGGAAAAAGAGTACCGTATTGTTACGGCAGCGCAAGCGAATGATAAGGATACGAAAAGGAAGGCCCACGCGTGTGTACGGGATTGGGGGTGGGTGGGCGGAGGTGGGGAGGGGAGGCCCGCAGGCCGGGCGCGCCGGGCCTGAACATCGACACGCCAGTGAGAAACCCTGGGAAACCCTTCGACACGAAACCCCCCAGGCCAATCCCAGGCGGCATGCAGCCCCGTCAGAGTCGGGGAAAGGCTCCGCTCCCGTGGCATGAGGGGCACCCCGAATGAACACGGTACGCTCAAAACCGGGCAGGGTCATGTGCGACTGTACGCCGGCTGTGACAAGGGCTTCGGCGTATAGCTCCGCACGCACAAAAAAACCATGCGGAATTGGCACAGAAACCTGAACCCCACGGTGAAAAACGCAGTGAATGGGGCGGGGCAGGACCGCAAGGGACGCCCCGCGTCTGGAGGCCGCCTAACAACGACGTCCTAACACGCCGGGCATATGACCCGATCCAGGGTTTTGATTCCGATAAAACCGGCTTCGACAGCCGTGACGCCGCGCCCCAGAGCGCGTGACAGCGGGGTCGGATTGCCGCCCCCAATTCCCCTGCAAGCCATGCTGATAGCAGGTGATAACTCACTTGACTTCGAAGCGGCCGGTGAGGCTGTCGAAGCCCCGAATCGTCGCCGCGCGCCACGTGCCAAACCCTGGGTAAGCCATCGAGGAGGACTGCCCCGCCGCCGGCGCGCCCGTCGAGCTTGTCGCCGAGCCCACGCGCGCTGGGCCTTGCTCGGCCTCGGCCGCGGTAGCAGCCTCGGCCTCATCCGCGACGCCGTTCCACCAGAAAACGTTCACCTGCCGCCGCTTGAGTGACTCGCCGCCGAGCCGGGCGCCCGCCCGCTGTAGCCAGGCCAGCAGCGGCAGCGGAGCGGCCTGCGAAGAAACGCACCACAGCGGCGATGTGGTTGTGATGCAGTTCGGCGGTTGGGGCCGGCAAGGCCGACGACTGGACCATCAGAAAATGGACCGTTGATGCTGTGCCGTCGGAATGCGTGGACGCTGCGCAAGCTGCAGTTGACAGTGCAGATGCCAGGCATCACCAGCTGTCAAGCCCAGCGGTTGCACTATGCGCCGTCAAAGGTCGTGTGAGGGACCAACCGCGCAATCGTTTTTCCGCCCTGTCCCGGCCTCCAGCCCTCTCGGCCGAGCGCCGCCGCCGGTCCCGGCCCCAGTTTTTGATATTGGCGCTTTCAAACTAGACTACTGTGGCAACAGCTGACCCGGCGAAGACCGTAGCTGCTCGACATGCCGAATTGTCGCCCACAAAACGCCGCGGGCGAGTCTTCGCGGGCTTACCTCCACGCCACCATCATCCTCAAAGACATGAATATCATCCGTTGATGCCCGCGCGTGTCGAGCCCACGCGTCCAGGCTGAGGATGTTGCCACCGCTGCGGACAGCCCGCAGCGGTTTCCCGGCGCAGTCCGCGCAGTTACAAGCTACGTATACGCTAGCATAGGTCGCGCCAGAACCGCACACCAGCGATGCTTCAACAGCTCGCCCCGGCCCGTGCGTCGACAAGCGTACGCGCGCAACTTTGTCCCGCCAGGGGAACGCTGAGGCCACCATCACAAGCTCAGAATACAGCGAGATATGTGGGCTCCTGTATTACAGGCACACAGTCGACGAAGGCAGGCATAAAACGGTTCCCGCACGGGATTCTGCGCGTTTGGTCTCTCGGGCCTCTAATACTGTCAGCAAGTAGCAATATTGTTCCGATACTGCACTGTGGGCCTGCTGTCGTGTTTTGTTGCTCGTGAGGCGTCTACCCGGCGCGCAATGACGGATCGGTTGGAAGCCTTGGCCCGCAAAATGGGACGTCGATTCGCTTGCCGTCGCGCGTTCCGCTGCATTTGCTTGTATCGTGAAGTCTATCGCTTGTCGCCCTTGTGGCGTAGGGCCTCTAGCGACCTTTCCAGAAAGGCCCTTTCTTGCATAGCGTGGATAGCCCACGATTCCCAACATTTTCAACTTCAACACATCGTGGACGGTACGCAACACACACTCGCATGGCAAACAGGCTAAAAGACCCGATTCCCCGCGGGCCCGTTTTTTAGGGCCTTCGCTCCCAAAGTGCTAGCCCGCGAGCACTGACCGCAGCTGATTACGTATCCCAGCCATGGCTCTGAGCTGCCCGAAGCGGCTGTTTCTACTACCCGAGCCCGTGCTCGTACCTGCTCGTACCCGGTCACGACATGGACAAGCACAAATGGCGACCGTTCAGCGGCCGAGCCGCGTCCAAGCAAGACACACCGCTGTGTGTGCCTGCCAGCGCCGGGGGAGGGGGGGGGGCGTCGGGGCACGGGGCCACGGGCTGGAAGCGGGTCGGGAGGCAAGGCTATGCACACGCTCGCTCCTGCCGGCCGCCTGCTGCAAGCCGCGCAGCAACTGTGTTCTTCCAGCCAGGGGGGTACTCGACAGTCGGCCATTGACCGAGCACACGGGCGTGGAGGTCACGGGCGTGGAGGTGACCCTAGCAGCACGTGCGCTCCCCCCCCCATCGCCCCTTATCATTGCTTGATTGCATTGGGTTCAGCAGTACGCGGACGGACACCCTATCTGAGCTGCCGTATCTTCTACCCAAAACATAAAAAGCCCTTGCCCTGTCCCGTCAACAGCTGTCCTGTCGTTCTCCCTGCCTTCCTGGTCCTGTCGTTCGCCCTGCGTCCTGGTCCCGCAAACCATCACCCCCGTGCCTCCGCCGCCCCCAGGTACTAGGACTAGAAACACCTATAAAGGGCAACCTCACAGCAGACCACGGCCGCGGCCCTACTGGCACTATTGGCCTACGGTTGCACAAAGTCATACGTAGAACCTTATTATAAGGCCGTCAGGACTACCGTATCTCCCTTGTGCCAAATTGTCCACCTATCACTCCCCCGTGCTGTACCGTGACCACACATGCGCTGGAATGCGATTGCGACCGGCCTCGCACCCGGAGGCAAGCTCCGCCACTGCCGCCGCTACTACTGCCGCTGCTTCCGCTACTGCCGCTGCTCCCGCTACTGCCGCTACTGCCGCTGCTGCTGCTGCTGCCGCCAGGCCTCCCGCGCGCCCACGTCCAGCATCAGGATCAGCCCGCCCAGGCGGCTGCGGGTGGCGGCAATCACGCCGTCGGTGCGGAACGCCTGCGGGACCAGGGGGGGGGGGGGGGGTTGTGAACACCAGCCCAATCTAAACCAAGCTAAACTAGACAAGGGATAGGCATTGTGCAGTATGTGGCACTACAGGGGGGCGTGCGGCGTGGGTGTTTGTGAAGTGTGGGCGAGGGTGAACGCCGGCCCGGGCTAAACCAAAGCTGTGTTAAGAAACCACAATCAGCCGTTTATGTGTACGTGCGGGTGTGGGTGAAATCCAGCCCAAGCTAAACCAAACCCAAACTAAACGGATCCCAATGGGGGGGCTCGTGGGGAGCCAGGGCAGAGCAGGGAGGACAGCGGCGGCGGGCCCAAGGGTGGGCAGGGGCAGCGAGCCCAAGGTAGGGGCACGGTGACGGATGGTTGCGCTCAGCAGGCCAAACGAGAGGGCGACGCATCAGGCATGGAGGCCACACCTTCGGCAGCGCACAACCATCCAAACCAAACCAACCCACCAACCCACCAACCCACCAACTCAACGGCCACGCACCCAGATCTCGTTGGTGGGAAAGAAGGGCAGACCCAAGTCCACGTGCGGCGCGGCCGGGTCCTCCCGGCACGTCTGGCTGTGCGGCAGGCTGTCGCCCCAGCCCGGCTCCTCCCCCGCCCCTGCCCGCAGCGCGCCGGCAGTAGCAGCCGCGGCGGCGGCGGCGGCCGGCTGGCCGGAGGCGGCCGAGACGGCGCCGCCGGCGCCGCTGCCGCCGCGCGCCTGCAGCCAGCGCGCCCAGGCGGCGCCGCGGCGCCAGGCCTTGGGGACGCGCGCCTCGATGCGGACCTGGGGATTGGGGTGGTGGGGTGGCGGGGTGGTGGGGGTTGGGTTGATTGACGGTTGCTTGCAGGTTGGGTGGGTTGGGGTGGGATGGGCGGGGTGCACGCCGGTTTGGTCCGTGCGGGTTTGGTCACGTGCGTGGTTGGTTGGGCGGGTGGGTGGGTGAGCGCCATTTGCGACAGTGGCGTGACAGACACCAGACGGATGGTCTGGGTGTCGCCAAGTTGGTACCCCTGTCTCGTCTCGAAGTTAACAAGTAACCGCTTTGCCGCTAACACTAACTTCTTTCGTGCTGTTTATTGCTAGCTTGGAGCTCAATATGGCGTCTTGCATTCGCATTCACTCGCAAGCACTACGCTACCCCTTGAGTGAGTATTACAGTGGTACCCCCCGAAAATCACCCCGGCCCTGTTCCTCTCCCTGTAGCACACACACACGCGCAACCTCGCACGGCGGAGTCCTGGCCCTCAGGGTTTGCAACACACGCGCAACCTCGCACCCTTCCTGCCACACAGGCACGCCGTTCTATCACGCGCACGCGCTCACCTTGCGCACCGAATACGACAGCCGCCCCGGCGCCAGCCACTCGGCGGGGCCGCTGCAGGGGTGCACAGAGCAGTAGGTTGGGGTTGGGCGGGCGGGGCGCGTGGGTTGCGTGGGTGAGGGTGTGTGTTGGGACGACAGGAGGGCCCCTTGCCCGGCCAGGCGGTGCAGCTGGTAGCCGGTAGGCGGTACACCTGCACCATCACTCCCCACCCCAACCCCCCAATGGTTTGCAATGGTTGATTTGGGAATTGGAGAAAACTACCCCCCACCCCACCCCACGCACGCACCTGGGCCCACGCACCCCACGCACCTAAAACCCCAACCCCATGCATCCCACGCAACCAACCGCCCAACCGCCTAACCAACCAACCAACCGCACGCACCTGAACCCGGTGAAGATGAAGTCCAGGTCTGTGCCCAGAGTGAACGTGGTGGCGCCGGCGGGGGCGGCGGCCTGCGCGTGTGCGTGTGGGTTTGGGTTGCAGAAAACACAAGGAAGAATGGGGTTGCGTCTCGGGGGAGAGCGGCAGGGGCAGCAAGCAATTACACCAGCCCACCTATGCACACACGGCCGCCCTGCTTCCCAACATACACACACACGCACGCCGCGCCCCCACCACCTCCCCCTCCACGCCCCCAACCTCCACCCCCCTGCCCCCCCCATCACCCCACACGCTCACCCACCTCCAGCTCCTCAACCGCTGGGATGTACTGCACCGCGCCCACGTCCGCGCCCACCACCAGCTGCCAACGCCGGCTGGCGAAGGCTTCTTCGGTGCCGGCGCCGGCGTCCGCGCCGGTGGCGTGGTGGTTCTGAGCGCCAGGCCCGCCACCTGCAGTTGTGTGGGGCCCGATGCGGCCTGGGGCGTTGGTTGCGGCCATGGGTCCGGTCGTGGTTTCGGTTACTTCACTGTTACCGTACTCGCTGTGTGGTGGCGAACAGGCGGCGCACAGCCTGGTGACATTTCCACATTTCCACATTTCCACATTTCCACATTTCCACATTTCCCCATTTCCCCACACACGCACACACAACTCACTGTCGCGGTCTCGCCCCTCGCTGCGCTCCAGGCTCATCAGCTCCAGCGCCACCATGGCGCCCTCCACCAGCGGCAGCGGCACGGCCTTGGCCAGAGCCGACTCCTGTGGTATCGTGTGTTGTGTTGCGTCATGCGTTGGGGTGGGGTGGGTCATGATGTGTGATACCGCGAGAGACGCGTGCGGGTGCGCCGTGCGTGTGCCGTAGCCACGACGTATCAGGAGTTATCTCAGCCATGAGAGACCGCCCCCCCCCCCCGCCAACTCAGGCCAACGCTCCCAGCCACGTGCCTGCCCGCCTGCCAACCAGCACCCACCGTCAGCAGCTGCATCAGGTACCCCTGCAGCCCCGCGCCATCGCCCTCCTCGGCTGTAGCAGCTACAGCCGCCGCGCCGCGGCCGCCGGCATCCGCCGCCGCCGCCGCCGCCAGCGTCACCGCCGCGGTGGTGACGGCCGGCGCGGCGGCGGTGGTGGCGCCGGCGGCCGCGTTCGTCAGCATGACCCCGCCGGCCACATCCGCCGCCGCCGCCATGGCTGTAGCATCCGCCTTCTTCGTGCTACTGCCACCGCCGCCGCCGCCGGCCCCCGACAGGTGGTCTACCAGGGCCTGTGATGCGCAAGTTGCAGCGACGGACTTCAACAAGAGAGTTGCGTTCACATTTACCGTATCACGTGCCCGACGGCGTTCTTGCAGTAGCCAGACGACATGCGCCTCCCATCACTTGCAGCCGAACCCCTGCCGCCCTTTTGCTATCAGGCCCGCGCCGAGCGGCCCCTCTCATTCCTCTCCTTAGGTCACCCCCGCACCCCCCGCACCCTCGCAACCCCGCAACCCCGTGCCTGCGCCCCCTGCATCCCCGACCCCATCCAACCCATCCCCCCCACCCGACCTGAACCCCAGGCCCCCCACCCGCTGCTATTCACAACGCCGCAAGACCGCAACCCCGCAACCCCGTGCCTGCATCCCCGCACCCGCGTGCCTGCACCCCCGCCCCCCCCGGTTGCTCTGGGTTCTGGAATGAACTACCCCCACCCCCGCCTGCATCCCCACCTGCAGCGCCGCCAGCTCCGACTTGGTGAAGGGCTTGCCGTACACGTTGGCCGCGCCCGGCGCCCTGGCCCGCTGCAGCAGCTCCTGTAGCACGGCGCGGCGGGAGTGAGCCGCGCGCGGCGGGGTGGGCGGCGGCGATGCTGCGGCGGCGGTGGCAGGCGCGGCGGTGGCGCTCGCGGCGGTGGTGGTTGTGGCGTCGGGGCGGGATGTCGTCGCCGCGAGGATCGTCCCCGACGGCGTGTGCCCGGGCTCGGCGGAGCCGCTGTTGCCGGCGCCGGCGCGGGACTGCTGCTGTGCTAGCAAGGCCACGCAGCGGCGGCGCTGGTGGTGCGGCTGCGGCTGCGGCGCGGCGGGGCGCGGGCGGGCCGAGCGCGCAGCGGCAGCGCGCCGAGCCGCTGCAGGCGTTGAGGCGCTGCGGGTGTTGCGCAGCGTTGTCGACGCGAGCTGCATTGCCATGCCTGAAGTCGACTGTAGAGAGAGCGAGTGTGTTAGGAAATAGCAGCGAGAGGCCCCGCGCTTGACTTTGCGCGCCCAGCCGCGACGGTTCGCGTCACTTGGCGTTGGACTGCGAGCGACCGGCTTGCGCGCAACTCCTGTGGTCGTTTGAAATCGTCTGAACAGTAATCATCTAAATTGCTGTAAACGCCTCTTGAAGAAAGCCCTAGCTGTCTGCGAACCAAACCGCCCCATGCAGCGACTAGAAGAAATTGCATTTTCAAGCCCTTCACCCAACGCTGATGCGCAAGCATTATTGTAACCTACCTGAAGAACCAATTGCTGGCATTTAACTGCGCTCTGGGACCCTGCGGCCGACGGCGGCCATTGGACACAAATTTGCATTTGCCCGAATGCTTAGTTCCCTCACCTGCAGCCCGCCGGTGTCTTTCTCACGGCATAGGAGCAACGTAACAGCGACCCTATTTGCCGGGCGGCCCAGTCGCGCCCTCGCCGGTCTGGCTTCGGCCTCGCATTGGCCGAAGCCCAGCGCGCGCGTGCTAACCCACAGCGCCATGACCGCATCAGCAGTGGCGACAGAGCAGGTGGCAGAAGCCGAGTCTCCGGCGCTGGCAGCCCAGGCGCCCATGCCGGTGGCGCCATCGGAGCGGGCGAGCGCCGGCACCGCGCTGCAGCTGCCGCCCAACCCCGCGGCATCCCGGCCGCTGCTAAGCGTGGCGCCTATGTGAGTTTGCGGGGTGAACCACGGGCCTATGTGAGTTTGCGGGGTGAACCACGGCGCGGGTGCTGGGGCTGGGGGCTGCTCTGGAGACTCCAAACCAGAGGCGTGTCGAGGGCGTGTGGGTATCTGCCTTCGGGCCACGGGCCTGGGCAGAGGGGGTTGGAGAGTGGCGGAGTGATGGGGGCTATGTGAGGAGGGCTCTGAGTTAAGGGCTGCGTGGTAAGGGCGCTCCCAACGGTCCTGAGGGGTGGGGCGGGTGTCCCCCCGGTCAGCGCCGCTGTGGGTGGCAGGTGGTGTGGGCTCGGTGGGGATGGGGGGTGGGTTTGGCTGCACCACCGCGAGCGCCGCTCACGTCTCTTTATTGGGACGGTGAATCGAGTTGGGGCCTAGGGTTTAGGGGCAGCCGGCTGCAGAGGGGGCCCGGGGCCCTTGCCGCGCCGGGCGCTGGGGCGGGCCTGGAGCGGGACCGTGTGTTTTGGGGCGTAGGTGTGTCTACACACGCGGAGCTGCCGCCGGGGTCGTGTTGGAGTCAGTCCGTATGCCGTGTGGAACCCCCCGACTCGGCGGGCAGCCCGCCGTGCATGTGAACAGGGGGGTGGGGCACGGGGCCGGGGTGTGTCGAGGCGTTGCCAGATGCGACACCCCATGAACCCGCCCATACCCCGCCCGCATACGATGGCCGACCCTTCTTGCAATGCCACACCCATGATCATAATGATGCTGCTGCTGCTGACATAGTGTTGACATGCCACATGCCGCAGGATGGACTGGACGGACGTTCACTTCCGGCAGCTGGCGCGGCTGCTGTCACGGCGCGTGTGGCTGTGGACGGAGATGGTGGTGGACAAGACCGTCATACACACGCCGGTGCGGGGGGAGCGCGGGAGGGGGGGGGGCGGGCTGGTGGTGGCGGGGTTAGATGGGAGGGGGTAGATGGGAGGGGATGGGGAAGCACGGGGTGGAGGAGATGGAGGCAGGGGAGGGGAGATGTGGGGCGTGGGTGTGTATGTGGCCCGCGGCGCGGAGCTGGCAAGTGATGCGCGCTTTGCGGGACGCGAGGTTGTGCACCCGCCACCGCTTTCGAAACCGGGTTCAAAACTGACGCACACGCCTAAATGCTCACAATGCCGCGTACACACACACACACACACACACACACGCACGCACGCACGCCCGCCCGCCCGCCCGCCCGCCCGCCCGCCCGCCCGCCCGCCCGCCCGCCCGCCCGCCCGCCCGCCCGCCCGCACGCACGCACGCACGCCCGCACGCCCGCCCGCCCGCCCGCCCGCCCGCCCGCCCGCACGCACGCACGCACGCACGCACGCACGCACGCACGCACGCACGCACGCACGCACGCACGCACGCACGCACGCACGCACGCACGCACGCACGCACGCACGCACGCACGCACGCACGCACGCACGCACGCGGGATTAACGTTATCCGCGGCTCGCGGGTAGAGGGGGACACGTCCTTTCGCCTTGCCCCGTCAGCCCCCATCCGGGTCCCTGCAACCGCCGCCCGCCACGCGCCCCCATGCAGCCTCGCGCTATTTGCTCCCTCGCCGCGCCAACCTCGTTCCCTTCCGTGGGCATTAGAATAGTTCGTGGGCGGGCTTTGGGCTGCGTGTTAGGTAGCCGTGTAGCTTGCTTGCTGCACGCCGCCCCCGTTTCGCCATTGCCATTTCGCCCGCCTGTGACACCGCTGTGCTGCCACCTTGTGCTTTCCTTTTGCCCACGCCTGTAGGTGGGACTGGCTACGGACAGCGGGCGGGAATCAGGGATTAGGCGTGCCGGGCAAACGTTTCTAGCGCGTCGATGGCGCGGCGCATGGACGCATACAGGTGCACCTCGGGGACGAGGCTGGATGCCAAACGCCCGGGTAGGGGGTTCCAGGCGATATATGCGGGTGAGTATACAAAGGTAGACAACGAGGGCAACATCGCCGACGCGGAGCTCGGTAACCGGCGTAGGTATTGGTACGTAACTGCGCGCGTTTGGCGGCTGCTTTGTCCGTCCTGCTATTGCTGTCGTTAACACAGAACCTGGACAAGCACCTGTGGTTCCCGCCCGAGCAGCGGCCGCTGGTGCTGCAGCTGGGCGGCAGTGACCCGGCGCTGCTGGCGGCGGCGGCGGCCAAGGCGGCGGCGTACGGCTACGACGAGATCAACCTCAACTGCGGCTGCCCCAGGTGGGATGTATGTGTGTGTGGGAGGGGGGGGCGGGGGATGGGAGGTGGGGGGGGGTGGGGGGGTGGGGTGGGGTGGTGGGAGGGGGTGGGAGGCAGCAGCGGCTGGGGAGTGCAACCTCGGCTGCGGCTGCCCTAGGTTGGGGTTGGGGGATGGGGTGGGAGGCAGCCGCGACTGGGGGTCCCAACCTCAACTGAGAGCGAGAAGAGCGGGAAGATGCGGACCGGTAGGCAGCAGCGGCTGGGGGGTTTCTGCCTTTACTGTGGCTGCCTCAAGTGGGTGTGGGAGCGAGAGCGTGCTGGGAAGGGCCGTGGCGGGCCATGGTGGACTGGCAGGCAGCAGCGGTTGGGAGGGGGGGCCGGCAAGGATGGTTGTAAGAGCGACTGGGGGTTGTTGGGTGGGTTATTGTGAATGGGGGAGGCAAGGGCCCACGTCATGAGCGCCGGGGGCGCGCCGGGGTGGGAGCGGTAAGTACCGCTGGCGTGCGTGTGCGTGTGGGGTGTCAGGGGTGTTGCGACGGCGGGCCGCGTGAGGTTCGCGCCGTGTCCCACGCCCTGTCCCACACCCTGTGCCACACCCTGTCCCACACCCTGTGCCACGCCATGTTCCGCAACTCACCGCGCCGTGTTCCGCACCGCCGCGCCCCCCGCAGCGACCGTGTGGCGGGCGCGGGCTGCTTCGGCGCGGCGCTGATGATGCAGCCGGGCCTGGTGGCGGAGTGCATGGCCGCCATGGCTGCGGCGCTGGCGGAGGCCGCTGCTGCAGCCTCTGCTACAGCCGCAGCCGCCGGGGCTGCTACAGCCTCTGCTACAGCCGCCGTGCCGCCGCCGGTGAACGTCAAGTGCCGGCTGGGGGTGGACGAGTGCGACAGCTACAGCCAGCTGCACGAGTTCGTCAAGGTGCGGGTGGGGGGGGGGGGGGGTGTTGCAAGGATGTTTGGAAAAGCGGAATAGGTGCACTGAAGCCTGCATCTTGAGTTCGGTACGTTACCGAAGTGGGGCGTGCGTGTGAAGGGTGTGGTGCGTGTGTGTGTGTGTGTGTGTGTGTGTGTGTGTGTGTGTGTGTGCGTGCGTGCGTGCGTGCGTGCGTGCGTGCGTGCGTGCGTGCGTGCGTGCGTGCGTGCGTGCGTGCGTGCGTGCGTGCGTGCGTGCGTGTGTGTGTGTGTGTGTGTGTGTGTGTGTTTGGCGCACGAGAGTGACGGGTCGGTGTGAGAGCAGGGCACGCGTGGGAACGTGTGTGCGCTGGGTACGCGGGGGCATGTGTGCGCTGGGCGTGTAGGTGCGTTTTGCGGACGTGCTTGGCGGGCTGGGGTGGGGCGGGTTGGGGGCCTGCCTGAGTCCCATCCCGTCTGGTCTGGCGCGTGTGCGCGGAGGGCGTTGAGCGGGGTAGGGCTGGTTTCGAGTGGGGGGTGGGACTTCTTGGAGAGCATCATGCAGAGGCCCGGGCGCCGTCGGGGTGACAGCGGGGGCGAAGCGTGTGGGCGTGCGTGTTGGCCGTCGCCCACATCCCAGGCGCGCGCCGGCCGCCCGCTGCACAGCACAGCGCTCCGCCGCCGCCTGCCCCGGTTCCGCCTGCTGAGCTAACCCCTGGCCCGCTGGCGCCGCCACTCGTCACTCATCCTGCTCCAAACCATCCACCCATCCCTCGGCGCAGGTGGTGTCGGAGCGCTCGCCCGTGACGCACTTCATCGTTCACTCGCGCAAGGCCTTCCTCAACGTGAGTTTCTATTTTATAGCAGTAAACGGGTGACGGGCTTGAGCGAAATGAAGCCGCCGTCATCACGCGGATAGGATAGTGCCGGGTCGGGCTATTGGACATGGGTCCGTTTCTAGACAGGGCTAGCTTGGTAGGCTGCGGTGCTGCCCGCTGCTGACGGTCTGACGGGCTGAAGCGAAACTAGCGCCGAACCGGCGAACCGCTCCCATGCACGGGGCTCGCGGGCGGCGCCCCTAGGTCTTGGCCACATGCGTGTGGGGACACACTGGACTAGGGTCTTGCAGTTGTACTGCGTCAGTACGTACTAGGGTTTGTCGTTTCGCACTGGGGTTTTGAAGTTGAGGAGTTTTGAAACCGAAAAAAATCGCCGTGCGGCTGGTGGCGAACCCTTCTCCTGGTGTCGAACGCTGGCGTTTTAAAACCCAGGCCGCATCTTGCGTAGTCGGCAAATTCTGCTTGACAACATGCCGCGGCAGTGATGTACTCCTTGCGGCGACGACGTTTTGTCTTCGGGCGCGCGCCTGCCGCGGTTTCGACACGTCTGGAGTAAAACCCGCGACGGCGAGCAGCGCGGCGGGCCCTCAACCCTCTCTCCACAGACTGTTTATATTTTATGTCCGCGACTTCCACATACTTCTAGCGCGAGCAAACACTAGCTGGGCGTCCGTTGGCGTGCAACATGTATATTTTCCTCGGGCTGCAGGTTCCTGGCTGCGCACAGCATGTTTCAATATTTGGTGTCCTAAGTTTAGAAGGCTGGGGCTGCGCGATTCTTGATGCGTGGCACCTTTCGGCGTGACCCTTCGGCGGAAATAAGCAGGGTTATTTCGTACGCCGCACTTGATGCTCCTCCAGACGGCCGGTTAAATGCCCGGCAGCCAATTCGCATAATGCCCAACGACCACCGAGGGTGCGCATATTGCGCTATTAGCTGCGCGACACGTTAGGCGGGGCGGCGGGACGAAGCAACACCTTAGCCGCGTAACGTTTGCCTGGGCTCAAAATGCGCACAAACGAGGAATGCGCCATCTGCGCGCAGCCTGGGAACGCATCGAACGCGCAACGAGTTGGGGGACGACGACGGAAACCGTGCTGCCAATGTGCGGCGCGGCAACTCTTCGGAGTTCTAGGGTTTTGAAGTGGGTTTTGAAGCGACGCCCCTAAAGGCGTGTGGGTAGGGCTGGTCGAGCCCGGCCCCACGGCCCCCAGCAGCCGCGGCGCCCTGGAGCCCGAGTGCCCTTGAGCGTTGCCCTAGAGCTATTAGAGCCCAGGCCGCGGCGCCTGCCCACCCACCCCACCTCTAGCCTAGCCAGCTGGATTGGGCGCTGGGCGCCCCACATGTCCTGCCCGGCAGCAGGGAACGCAGTCTGTAGCCGCGACCGCACACACAAATCCGGATCCCACCGCTCCTCCAATTCCACCACGCCCAAGGCCCGCCTGCTGCCGACGCCCTCCCGGTTCCCGCCCAACCTTTCCAACGCAAAACCGTCCAACCCGTCCAACCAAAACGAAACCACAACACACAACCACACCACTGGCATGTTCGCATGTCCGGACTGCTCGTTCCCACAGCTTGCCAATCCAAGTACGTTTGCCAACCGCTTGAAGAACCTGTCATCATCTTCTCGCCTTACTTAATCACGCATGTAACAGCCCCCCCCCATCCCGCCTCCTCCTGTCCCCCCCCCAAACGCACAGGGCCTGTCGCCTCACCAGAACCGCACCGTGCCGCCGCTGCGCCACCAGTGGGCCTGGGCCCTGGCGAGAGACTTCCCGCACCTGCAGGTGGGCTTGGGCGTGTGCGTGGGCGTGCGTGTGGGCGTGCGTGTGGTGGAATAAACACACGAAACGAAGTCATCCCGTGCATGTGTGGGCTGTTTGTGTGTGCGTGGGGTAGGGAGCGTGTGGGTGCGTGTTTGTTATAACAAAACAAACAGACGGACCAAAGCCGCCAAACACGCTGCGTGCGTGTTTGCCGTGTGGGTTGTAGGGAGTGGGGGTGGGTGGGGTAGGTGGGGTGGGCTGGCTGGGGTGGGTAGTTTTCTCCAATGCCCAAATCAACCATTGCCAACCCAAAACCCATGTGCGGAGGGTGGGGTGGGGTGCAAGGTGGTTGGAAAAGCGGGGGGGTCCATGCGGCGGGAGCGATGCGCGTGGCTGTGTTTGTCTCCAAGCGCTCTTGCCCAGCTGAGCCGCCCATCCCGCTCCACCGACCTGACTGCACCCACCGCTCGCCGCACCCAACTCTCGCTCCACCGACCTGACTGCACCCACCTCTCACTACCACACCTCAACTCTTTCCCCACACCTCTCGCCGCACACCACTTTCCATGTACCATCTTTGCACCACCACCCCACACACACCACCCCGCCCCTTGTGCTCTCTGACACACACCCCACCCCACCCTTACAACCCCTCCTCTTCCCCCTCCTGGCAGTTCTCGCTCAACGGCGGGCTGCAGAGCTGCCACGACGCCCGCTCCGCGCTGCTGACCGCGCACCCCGAGGTGGGCGTGGGGCCGCGGGACTGGGTGGGTGGGTGGCTGTGTGTGTGAATACCCGGGGCCGGCGGGTGCGGGCATGTGGGTGTGTGGATGCGGGTGCAGGAGCGCGTGTGGGATGGGCTGACGGCGCACCCCGAGGAGGGTGGGGGGCCGCGGCGTGGGTGCGGGTGGGTGGGGATGGGGGAGGATACACGGGTGCGGGACCGGTGTGTGTGTGTGGGGGGGGGGGTTCTTTGTGCGTGACGGCAGGTGTGTAGCTGTGTGGGTGTGTGAGGCGTCGGTGCGGGTGCGCGGGTGCGCGGGCGCGCGGGTGGTGGATGTGCACGGTTGCGGGGCTACGGGGCTGCGGGGCTGCGGGGCTGCAGGGCTGCGGGGTGTGGGAGCCAACTCGGCTGGGCCGGCAGGGTGGGCGTAGCGAACGGCCCGTGCCTGAACGCGGCTACACACCTGTCAACATCCTCTTTTCTTAATTCTAAATCAAGCATGTAAACCCCCGGGCGCTGGCTGTCGTACTGCAGGTGCCGTACACGCGGCCGGTGCTGCCGGACCGCGGCGACGTCCGGGCCGTGGCGGCGGCGGTGTGCGCCACCGGCACGCCCACCTCCACCCCCGTGGCCCTGGGCCCCTCCACCCCCTCCCCCTTCTCCACCTCCACGTCCACCTCTGCAGCCACCGCAGAGCCGTCCAGCTCCAGCCACCGCCCCGCGCTCGACGCCACTTCCACGCCGTCGCCGCAGCCCTTGGAATCGCAGCCCTCCTCGACCTCGCCCTCTCCATTCGCACCCGAACCAGAACCGTCCGCACCCGCATCTGAACCCGCACCCACATCCCCCTCGTCATCGGCATCGCCCTTCGCCGCCTTCGTGCTGCCGCCCGGCGACAACGGCGGCGGCATCGAGGGCGTGATGATCGGCCGCGGCGCGTACAACGACCCCTGGGGCTGCCTGGCGGACGCGGACCGCTGCCTGTGGGGCGAGGAGACAAACGCCGCGCCCAGCCGCCGGTGAGGGGTGTGGGCAGGGAGGGAGCGGGAAGGGAGGGGACGGGAAGGGGAGGGAGGAGAGACAGGGTATGAGGGCGATTGCAAGGATGGCCCATGGTTGGAAGAGCAGGGAGGGGTTTGCGGCACCGGTGTGACCCGGCACTACGCACCCAACCCGACCCGACCCAACCCCACCCATTTCTATCGCAGCACCTCCACCACGCCCATCATCATGCCCGTGTGCCGCAGTGTGTGTGTGTGTGGGGGGGGGGCGGTCATCTTGAAACCCAAACTGCATCACACACACCGCAACAACCAACGCGCAGCCTTCCCCCGCCCGCCCTGCTTGAACCCGTCTGACCCGACCCAACACCTCCACCACGCCCACGCCCGTCCTGCCCCAGCATCCCGCATCCGCGCACCCCGCCGCGCTAGCTCGCCACGCGCCACCCGCCACCCGCCCACGCGGCCATCCTGCCGAGCATCCCCACAGTACTCACATAACTCAAATTACTATCCTCCATATGTCCACGCCCATCATCCCGCCCCTCATCACGCCGCCGTACAGGTGGGTGATCTCCGCCTACCGGCAGTACGCGGAGCCCATGGTGGGGCGCTGGGCGGTCAAGGCGGACGGGCACTGCGACCCCAGCGTGCGCACCCTCATGCGACCCATCCTCAACCTCTTCCACGGCGAGAAGGTGCGAGGGAGCCGTACGAAGGAGCGGAGGAGCAGGGGGGAGCGGCGGGGAGCAGGGGGGCGGGGTGAGGGAGCAAGGGGGAGTGGGAGCGGCTCTGGAGCTGTTACGAGTTGTGCTCGGTTGGTTTTGTGCGGGATGCGGGTGCGGCTCGTGGGCTTTCGGCTGGCTGGCTAGACCCAGCCCGTGGCCCCAGACTTCCTGGGCCCTGACACTCCACCACCTCCACATCCACCACCACCACCTGCCCACCTGCCCACCACCACCACCTGCCCACCTGCCCACCACCACCACCTGCCCACCTGCCCGCCACCTGCCCACCTGCCCACCACCTGCCCACCTGCCCACAACCTGCCCACCTGCCCACCTGCCCGCCACCTGCCCACCTGCCCACCACCTGCCCACCTGCCCACCACCACCACCTGCCCACCTGCCCACCACCACCACCTGCCCACCTGCCCGCCACCTGCCCACCTGCCCACCACCTGCCCACCTGCCCACAACCTGCCCACCTGCCCACCTGCCCGCCACCTGCCCACCTGCCCACCACCTGCCCACCTGCCCACCATCACCACCTGCCCACCTGCCCACCACCACCACCTGCCCACCTGCCCACCACCACCACCTGCCCACCCCGCCACCTGCCCACCTGCCCACAACTGCCCACCCCTACCGCCACAGGGCTCCAAGCGCTGGAAGGCGGCGGTGGACGAGGTGCTCAAAGCCAACCCCGCCACGTTCGGTGGGTGGGGGCTTGCTTTTGTAGGGGGATGTGTGGAGGGTAGAGGGTAGGGGAGGGGGGCAACCCCGCCACGTTCGGTGGGTGGGGGTGTGTGCCGTGTTTGGTGTGGGGGGCGGGTTGGGGTGGGGAGGGGGGTTGCGCGGGGTGTGTGGGTGGGGTGGGAGGGGTGGGGAGGGGGGTTGCGCGGGTGTGTGGGTGGGGCCAACCTCACACGGCCACGCTGGCCTGCCCAACACACCCGCGCCTCCCGTTCAGCTCAGCGCCAACCTTTGCAGCCGCCTTAACACGCTCTCCCTGCCACATTTGCGCCCCCTACCCCCCTGTATGGCTGTTCCTGGCTACGCCTTCACGTCGTAGCTAACGATGCATGTACCTCCCCCCACCCCCCCCCCCCCCCCCCCCCCCGCAGGCGAGGTTCTGGACCAGACCCTTCACCTCATCCCCGATGACGTGCTGGACGCGCCGCCGCCCGCCCCCGACCTGGCCGCCCTGCCGCCGTTTGAGATGGACCCAGTGCTGCCGCAGCCGGCCAGCCGCGCGGGCCAGAACCAGAACCCGCCCGGCTCGGCCAAGGAGGGCAAGAAGAGCGGCGGAGGAGGGGGCGGGGGTGGGGGAGGAGGCGGGAAGAAGAAGCTTGCCGCCAAGGCGGCGGCGGCGGCGGTGATTGCGCAGGAGAAGGCGGCGGCGGCGGCGGCTGCGGCGGCGGCGGCTGCGGCGGGCGGTGTGGCGGCGGGTGGTGATGTGGAGGGGCGCGGCGTGGGCTGCTGCGCCGAGGCCGCGGCGGAGGCGGCGGAGGCGGCCGCGGCCGCGGAGGCGGCCGCCGCGGAGGCGGAGGCGGCTGGGTCGGGCAGCGAGAGCGAGGGGGAGGCGGAGGCGGCGGGGGCGCCGGTGGCCGTAATGGCGTCAGCGGCGGGAGCAGCAGCTATGGAGGCTGAGGCCGCAGGGAAGGGGGAGGACAAGGCCCGCAAGGGTGGCTGCATTGTGTCTTGAGTCAGAAGAGCTCCCAGAAGAAAACACAACACATCGACTCGTGAGGCCAATCATAAGATTGCATCGAACGCACAACGGACTTGTCGAGAGGTCATCATCATGTTATCCCGGGAGGCGTGCGGCAGCAGCTGGCGGCAGCTGGCGGCGGGGTCGGGGGTTGGGTGAGGCAGCGTGTGTGTGCCGCGCGAGTAGAGAGGGCCGAGGCGTGTTGTGTTCGTGTGTGCGCGTGCGAGTACGAGTGCGTGCGTGGCAGGTGTGAGTACGGCAAGCGCGGTGAGGCAAGGCAGGCTCGTGAGAAACCGAGTTGGCAGGTTTGGTGCCGCCCTGCAGCCCAGCAATGTGTGTTGGGAGTGCAGGCCTGCAAGAGCCAAGAGGAGACCGTCTGTGTTGGGCGGGCCATCACCTAAGCAGCAAGTGCGGTAGCGGCGGGGCCCCAGGGGCCATGGGAGCGGCAAGGCGCGACGAATTGAATGCGTGAGAGTGAGTGAGTCTGGCAGTGACTGTGCGCGCGATGTGTGATGCGCGGGGGCCTGACCGCGGGTAAGCCGGGGAAGAGCTGGCGTCCCGCACATACGGTAGGTAACTGACCGAGAGTGCCCCAGGCCGAGGAAAGGCGTGGTGCCCGACCGAGCTGTAAAACGGTCCAGCATGCTGGGCTCGACATCTCTCGATCTCTCTAGGTGTAAGCCCCTGAGCGTTGTATCGGGAGGCGGGACGGAGAGGGGAGGGGGGGCTAAGGCCGGCGGGCAGAGCCAGGCGGCAGGCGCCTGGCGAACGTGGCGCTCGGGACCATCCCGGGCAAGGGCATCCCCGGGATTCGGCCTCACTTCGCTTCCGGAGTTGCGCAATCTACAATATATACATGTACATGTACTCAACTTAATTGATGAAACCCTAGGCTGCGGCGCTGACGGCGAAGGAATTCGTAAATTGGCACACGGCATCGTCCTGTGCAGCTTACTACGAAAACGAGCTCGGACATTACGCGTAGCGCTCACGTATCATCAATGGGTGGCCTTTTCGAGCCCGGCCCGCTCGGCTTTCGCCGGCAGGTGCGCGCTGTGCGTCTGACCGCTGGCGTCCTGCTGCTGGCGGGGGCGGGGCTCGCAGCCTACGGGACCTTCGCCGCCGGGCGCGGACTCTACTCGCTGGTATCGGGGCAGCCGAGCATCAGCGGCCGCGGCGGCGGCGGAGGCGGAGGTGGAGGTGGAGGCAGCAGCAAGGAGCAGGGGACGGGCCAGCGGTAGCGGCGGGGCAGGGTGTGTGTGTGGCGGCAGCTGGATGTGTGCGGGGACAACGGGTGGGGGGTGTGAATACCATCCCAAGCTAAACCAAGCTGAACTAGACAAGGGATAGGCAAGTGCAGTTTGCGGCAATACAGGGGGGGGGGTAGTTCATTTCAAAACCAAAGGCGAGACGACCAAGGCGTGTGGGGGTTGTGGAGCCCTCTCCCGGACGCTGACGTCTGGGCGAGGAGCCCAGGTAGTGGGGATGATTGTGAAGGGCGTCGCAGAAATCGCGGGCGGTCCGGGAATCTGGCCCTGGCGCAACCCGAACCCTACTGCAGCGGTGCGGCGACGTAGGGGCGGTGACGCGCCTGCTGCTGCGACCTGCACGGCAGGCAGTGCAACGGGCGGGAGCCAGCTCCCGCTGTGTTGGGGTGGTGGTGTTGAAACTATGATATGATGGCTAATGCAGGGCGCGTGGGGTGGCGCTTCGTGCTTTTGGTGCTCGACGCGGTTGCTTGTTTGCACGCGCGTCCGTTACCGTAACGGCGGGCTATTGACGGAGGCGGCTGCTTACTGAATGGAGCAGGTTATTCATAACCCGGCCCGCACCTGCTGTCAGACTAGCACATTCGCAGGGAGTGAGAAAGTACTACTGGGACCGCAGCGCATGGTGTGCTGCGCCATCGCGGAAGATGCCCGAAGGTGCCCGAAACATGAAAAGTGCTGTCTAGCTGGGCAGCAGGCCGTGTGGGACCAGCAGCCGGATGCGATGAGAGAGCGGGAGCAGATGGAGTGGGTGAAGGGGCCGCTCGTTGCTCGCGCCGGGTTGAAGGCGTGTGGCGGAGGGGGAGGCCGGGCGGGTTGGACGGTTCTGGTCGTGGTGTGTGGAGCGTGTCATGGGGGCCACGCACGCGCGAGCTGTCTGAGAAAGGCAGGACGGCGCCGAATGTAGGATGTCGACGGAGCGGCATGAAGGAATACGTCTGCGGTCCTGGGGTGAACGCGCCCGTGCGGGACGAACTTGGCGGGCCGGGGGCCTGCAACTCGGGGCCCCGGGCCCCAACCTCCATTGTGCTCGAACCCCAATGATGTACATTTTTACACAGCGTACGCTTACACTCTCGATTCTGTAGTGTAAGCTTCGATATTTGAAATCGCGCAGACTGAGTCACATGTGCATTTAGGAACCGAGCAGCGTAGTATTTCCACATGGTAACAGCATCCCACGCAATTGATAGCGAGTGCCAATGGAAGCGCCTGGCGCCGGAGCTTGTGCGTCACATCGCTAGTTGCACGCACCCTAACGATGTCGCATGCTCGCTCACATTAGTCGACAGCGGCACCGCAGCAGCGCTCAGGCATGACTACAAGGTCATTAAGCTGTCCCAGCCGCGCAGCTCGCCAAAAGAGGTCCACCGGGCCCAGCAGCCCTGGCCGGGGCACGCCTTGATGGCGCACTGGTCCCTGCCCGCCGCCCGGGAGCCGCTGCGCAGCTGGCAGCGCGCTCGGCTGCTGTGCCTGGCCGCATCCTCGGGCCACGTGCCCAGCCTGAAAGCTGCGCTGGCGGTCGCCGGCGCCGCTGCGGAATGCAAGGACGCGCTGGAATCGGCGGCGGATGGCGGCAGCGCGGCCTGCTGCCAGCTCCTGCTCCAGCGGCTGCTGCCGACAAAGGCAGGACGGCAGCCAGGGCGCCCGGGCGTGGGAGGTCTCGCCCGACGCCTTTCGCTACGCGGCTCGCAGCGGCCACCTGCCCCTGCTGCCGCTGCTCGCGGAAGCGCTGGGGCCGGAGCTGGCGCCCCGGCACGTGGCCGCCGCGGCGCAGGGCGCGTGCGCCGGCGGCCATGCCCACATCTTGGCCTGGCTGGTGCGGGAGACAGGCCACGCGATCGGGATGCGGGACGCGGAGGCAGCAGCGGAGGCGGGCCAGGTCGACCTGCTTGAGCAGCTGCTACTGCCGGTGCTGCTGCCGAAGCTGCCCGCGCTGCCGCAGCGCGCGGCGTCTGCTGCTGCTACTGCTGCTGCGGCTGCTGCAGCTGCTGCTGCTAAGCTGTCATCCGGCGCGGCTGCGGTGGCGGCGGAAGTGGCAGAGGCGGTAGCGGCAGAGGCGGCAGCGAGAGGGGACTTGGCGGTGGCGGGTGCGGAGCAGCCGGCGGCGGCTGGAGGCGCAGGTGGAGGTGGGGGTGCGGTCGCTGGAATTGAGCTGCTGCTGGCGGTGCAGCTGCAGCGTCAACAGCTGCGGGTTGCCTGCCGCGAGGTCTTCTTGCTGGGCTGCTCGATCGGCTCCCGCTCCACACCTGTGCCCTGGTCATTGCAACCGGAGCACCAACAGCAGCTGCAGCGAGAGCAGCAGCTGCAGCAGATGCGGCTGCTGCTTCATCGGAAGGAGCGGCCGCAGCAGGGCCGCGAGGAGGCGCTGGCCCTACTCCGAGCCATCGCGCGCGGCTGCCCCGTGCAGGTGCTGCAGCGGCACCTGGAGCGGATGTGGCCCTGGCCCTGGCGGCGGCGGCAGCAGCAGCAGCGCGGCAGCGGCAGCGGCGGGCGCGCCGGCGCGGGCGGGGGCGTGCGCGCTGCGGCGGTGGAGGGCGGGGCCGCGGCAGGCGCTGGCGGCGGCGCGGTGGGCGGCGGCGCGGGCGGCGCTGTGCCGCCACCGCAGCAGCAAGGCGAGATGCAGCAACAGCAGCAACAGCAGCGGCAGCAGCAGCAGCAGGGAGCCAGAGATGCTGCTCAATTCTGCGCGGCGGTGCGGGACCTGCTGTCGGACGCCGTCGGCAGCCCCACGCCCTGCTGGGCGGCCAAGCTCGACCTCGTGTGCAGCCTGCTGCTTGCGCCAGAAGCAGAGCCGCTGGCACCCGCCGCCGCCGCCGGCAACGCCGGCAAGCAGCCCGCCGGTGACGCCGCCGCCGCCGCCGCCGCCGCCGCCGCCGCCGCCGCCGCCGCCGCCGCCGCCGCCGCCGCCGCCGCCGCCGCCGGCAAGCAGCCCGCCGGTGCCGCCGCCGCCGCCGCCGCCGCCGCCGCCGCCGCCGCCGCCGCCGCCGCCGCCGCCGCCGCCGCCAACGCCAACAACAGCAGCAACAGCCAGCGCGCGTACTTCCTGGACCTGAACGACGCGGCGCTACAGCCCGACTTCCCCATCCGGCTGCGGCACCTGGTGGCGACCGCGCCCGGCTTTGTCCCGGACCGGGAGACGGCGCGGCAGGCGGCGCGCGGTGGCCACGCGGCGGCGCTGGAGTACCTGTGGGACGAGTATGGCACTGACGACTGCAAGCGTGGGGTGCTGGGCCCGGGCCCGGGCGGGGGCTCGGGCCCGGGCCTGGGCCTGAGGCCGCCCGATGCGGGGGTCCTGTGGGGCATGTGGGAGGGGCTGCGCGGGCGGCCGCGCGGCCCGGTGGCGGGGCTGGTGGCCGTGCTGGAGCTGGTGCGGCGGCACTGCGGCGGCGGCGGCGGCGGCGGGTTTGAGTTCACGGCGCAGCACGTGGCCGCGGAGGCGGATCTGCTGGACGGGTTCGGGGGCCGCCGGAGGGCGTGATGGTCTGGCTGGTGGCGGCGGTGGCGGCGGCGGGGCTGGACAGGAAGGCCCGGCGGCGGCGGGCGCAGACGGGCGCCGAGAAAGAGGCGGCGGCGGCGGCGGCGAGGAGGAGGGCGGGGGGAGGCGGCCGTGGCGCGGGGCGCGGGCGTGGGGAAGAGAAGGACGAGGATTACTGGTGGGGCCAAGCGTTTGCAATCGCGCAGCACAATGGGGCGAGTGTGGCAGTGCTAAAGATGATGCTGGCGTGTGCCGAGGGGCGGTACGCGGATGTGCTGTCGGTGGCGGCGGCGGCTGCGGCGGCGGGGCCAGGCGCGGGGCCAGGCGCAGGAGCCTGCACGGCTAGCAGCAGGCACGGCGCTTGAGTAAGGCGGGGTGGCATCTCACACGCTTAATTTGTTCCCATGCAGCAGGGAGGTGGGCGGGTGGCGGGCGGGAATGAGGTGACCCCTCCAAGCGCGGGGCGGGGCAAAGGATGGGAAGGCATGGCATGGCCACGAGGCCAGATTGCATTCAGCGGGCGCACGTGGAAGCCCGGTGTGTGGGACAGTGTGCTGGACGTGCGCAAAAACAACATGGTGCATCAGTCAGGTACAGCAGTAACAAGGGAACGTGCCCCGCGGCTGCTGTGGCCTGTTCATCAGTTCATATCCAGTTACACAAACAATTGCAGGTTGATGTGCACACATCTTCTCGATCTGTACTGGAAGGGCACAGCGCCCTCGCTCATGCATGCTGCCTCGATCAGTCATAATCACAGACCAGTAAGCAGATCGCGAAGCTCTACTTCCTCTCGCTCAGCAATCATTGAATGGACCACGCCAGCTCGCCCTGATAAAAGATGCGAGGAAACAGGCATGTGAATGAAGCTTGTGATACGTCATGATTGCCGCCAACGTGTTGCTTTCTTGTGGGCTGCACTATGTTGGAAAGGACGTGTACAGTGGTGCGAGAGGCTGCGGCGGTTGGCATGGCGTGGGGTAGTCCACTAGTCCGTTGCTCAGGGGCACGCACCCAGCAACCAGCGGTGCATTCCGGCAGCCAAGTAAATCAAGCATGGGCACACCAACAACTCTAAATGGTATCAAAGGCCAGGGGGCAGCCTGCCGTGCGCTCTATCTGGTACAAAGCCCCAAGTAGTTAGATCTCGTGTAAGCACGTGTGACGCATATCGCATATGCTGAAGCTGCGGTGCGCCGATTACGAGTCGAGCCACAATCACGGCGCACAATCCATACCGTACAGGGAACCCCGGCCGCCGCACCAACCAATCATTACCGCACGCAACCCGGCCCGCCCGCCGCGCATATGCGCCCCGCCTTCGCAAATCATGCATGATCACCCCGCAGACGCTGGCGTCACCTCCTAACGACGGAGTAGTCGTACGGCATGCTTTGCTTACTTCCCAGCACACATGAATCGCAATGAACAGCGATGCAAGCAAGCTGGCTAGCAAGCTGGCTAGCAAGCTGCAGTTGCAGCATGCGCAATAGCTGTAGCAACTGCTGCAGCTACTGCGCAGAAGCTGTAGCTTTGGATCCGATCATCAGTAGCAGAAGCTTCCGCCCACGGTGAAATGGATGGCAACGTAGAGGCCGCTGGAGGTCTCGTTGGAGGGGACGGTGTAGGTGCCGGAGCCGGCCTTCACGGAGCCTGCGGTTGGTGTTGGGAGTTTGGGTGGGTGCGTGGCTTGGTGTTGGGATCGGGGAGAAGTCATGCGCAACACACACGTGGTGCTGGTCGGCAGTGACCAGCGACATCCCGCCTGGGGGCATCCCCGGCCGGGTTGAGTTGGGTGGTTTGGATAGGGTTTCGCTTGGGCTGGTATTCGCCCCCCTCCTCACTGCTGGATCACCCGTGCCCTGCTGCTCATGTGTGGGCATGCGGCGGGTGCCCCCTAGGGGTGCCCGCTAGGGGTGCCCGCTAGGGGTGCCCGCTAGGGACGCAAAGGCACTTTGCTAGCTGATATTCAGAACTACTGGCCGATACTCTGCACATACGCAACTGATGAGCGAGCACCCGAGCGAGCGAGTGACGACCCCACGCACCCGTGATCACGTTTGTCACCGCGAAGGTGCTGCCGTAGGTGACGGGCAGCGTGAAGGCAGAGTCCGTGAACTTCTGGAACTGGCCGGGCGTGAGCGAGGGCGGCGCGATGAAGGACTGATAGATCTGGAGCACGGAGGAGTTGACCTTGGCGGTGGGGGAGGGCGTGTAGGTGGGGTAGGTGGTGGAGGGCGCCAGGAAGCTGGTCACAGAGGTGAAGCCAAAGGCGTTGGTGATGCGGAAGAACAGCCGGGCGATGATGAAACCGGCGGAGATGCGATTCTGCAGTGGGGCGCAGGAGGTAGGGGGGCAAGTATGGGGGTGGTGGGCGTCGGGCGGCGACTTCCGTGCGCGGTGGCGGTGCGCTGATTGAACCAGCGTCAATCACCACCACACCCCGCCCCGCCCGGCTCACCTGGCCGCAGCCGGCGCACACGTCCATGGGGTACTGGACCGACGTGTTGTGGGGCGGGGGCGCAATCCGGAAGTAGCCACCCCACCTGCGGCGCCCGAGTCAAGCACCAAACGGAATTCAGGCACCGACAAAATGCCACGTTGCTTCCCGTGTTTATGCTGGTTTGCCTAGTGGGTGGGTGGTAGGCAGCAGCTGTTGCAACAGCGCGTGCGTAATGCCCGGTAACGTTAGTAACGTAGCCCGGGCGACATTCAGGGGACAGTCACATGCCACGTCCCAATGTGCGGTACGCAATCAAGCAAGAAACGAACGCCCAGGGATTGCTTGCACGGATCAGCAAGACTCACGCGTTGACCTTGTTGGCGTCGGCGCGCGCCGTCCAGTACACGCCGGCCGGGTAGGGCGAGGGCAGAACGTTCTCCCCCGTGCCCACAATCAGGTTCTGGAACACGGGCGCGACTGCGGCATTGGCGAATTGGAGTTGGGGATGGGCATTGGAATGAGAGCCAGCGTGTGTGTTAGCAGGATGCAAGCGCGGGGCTGATTATCCAGTGCCGACACCACTTTGTTTGCAGGATGAGGGCGGCGCGAACAAGCAGACCGCACGAGGGGAGCTCTGGGCGCCAGCGCTGCCGCATCCTCAACGCACATCAAACATCAGCACTGGTCGGGTTTGGACGGGGCGGGAAGAGCACACGTTCCAGGGTGTTACACGCATAAGCTGGGATGCCCTCCCGGTACGCACGTGGCACGGCCCAGGCGGTGTCGTTGCTGCAGCGGCAGGCGCCCGGCGTGACCTGCAGATTCAGCAGGCCGGGGGGGGGGGCGGGGAGGGCCCAGCAGTCTGTCAGGTCCAGGACACGTGCGTCATCAGCCGCCATGAACACCGCTCGCAGCCTTGTAGCTAGCTTGCATTCGCATTCTCTCTCTAGCAAACACAAAGCTAAGCCATCAAGTTGGTTACTGATGTCCAGTCAGCAGCGCTAGCAACGCTAGCTGCTGCCCTCCACTCAACCGTCATCACGCCACAACACTCACGCACCTTGAACAGGTTGTAGAAGTCGCAGGTGGGGCAGGCGAAGTTGTCACCGGGCGTGGCGATGTGGGCGATGAAGAGGTAGTAGGCGGGCGAGGTGTAGGTGGTGTCCTGCCGGGTGATAGGTGGCCAGAATGGGTAGGTGGGGCCAGCAGGCAGAGGAGGGAAGTAAGGGGGACGGTCAGGCGATGGGAGGAACTGCAGAAGCGAGGCAGCGCGCACGTCCCGCCGCACAACGCAGTACTGACTGGCCAACACCACAGCACAGACACTTCCAGCACAGAGACGAAATGAATGTCCGCAGCTAGTGCACGTGACTCACGGGGTAGCAGGCGATACCCACAGACTGGCCCGGGGCCGAGGACGAGAGGAAGGTGTTGAGGGTGGAGAAGGAGGAGCCGCTGGTGGTGGGGTAGACCAGGGGCGTGGCGCCCGCCACTTGCGGGTTGGCGGTGCAGCCGTAAACCGTGAGCACGTTGTTGGCGGCGCCAGGAATGTTGAACTGGCTGTCAAAGGACTCCTTGAGGCAGTCCAGGGGCGTGCAGGGCGAGCAGGCGTCGGCCGGGATGCCGACCGCGGTCATGAGGCCGGGAGCGGGGCAGGTCGCGATGGGGCAGGCGGCCACGTTGGGTACCGGCGGCGAGGGGGGCTTGGGCGATGGAGGTGCGGGGGAGGGGGGGTGCGGGCGGGGGGAGGGGGGGTGCGGGGGGATGGGGGGGAGGGAGAGGGAGGAGCCGGGGAGGGAGGGGCGGGCGAAGGCGGCTCAGGGGACGGAGGAGCAGGGGAGGGCGGAGCAGGGGAGGGAGGAGCGGGTGAAGGGGGCTCAGGGGACGGAGGCGCAGGGGAGGGCGGAGCAGGCGATGGTGGCTCGGGGGAGGGAGGGGCTGGCGAGGGCGGGGGCAGGCGAGGGGGGCTCAGGCGATGGGGGCTCAGGTGAGGGAGGGGCAGGCGAAGGCGGCTCAGGCGAGGGAGGCGCAGGTGAAGGCGGCTCGGGTGACGGGGGCTCAGGCGAAGGAGGCGCAGGTGAAGGCGGCTCGGGTGACGGGGGCTCAGGCGAGGGCGGGGCAGGCGAAGGCGGCTCAGGCGACGGGGGCTCAGGGGAAGGAGGGGCGGGCGAGGGTGGCTCAGGCGACGGGGGCTCAGGTGAGGGAGGGGCAGGCGAAGGCGGCTCAGGCGAGGGAGGGGCAGGCGAAGGCGGCTCGGGTGACGGGGGCTCAGGCGAAGGAGGCGCAGGTGAAGGCGGCTCGGGTGACGGGGGCTCAGGCGAGGGCGGGGCAGGCGAAGGCGGCTCAGGCGACGGGGGCTCAGGGGAAGGAGGGGCGGGCGAGGGTGGCTCAGGCGACGGGGGCTCAGGTGAGGGAGGGGCAGGCGAAGGCGGCTCAGGCGAGGGAGGGGCAGGCGAAGGCGGCTCGGGTGACGGGGGCTCAGGCGAAGGAGGCGCAGGTGAAGGCGGCTCGGGTGACGGGGGCTCAGGCGAGGGCGGGGCAGGCGAAGGCGGCTCAGGCGACGGGGGCTCAGGGGAAGGAGGGGCGGGCGAGGGTGGCTCAGGCGACGGGGGGCTCAGGTGAGGGAGGGGCAGGCGAAGGCGGCTCAGGCGAGGGAGGGGCAGGCGAAGGCGGCTCGGGTGACGGGGGCTCAGGCGAAGGAGGCGCAGGTGAAGGCGGCTCGGGTGACGGGGGGCTCAGGCGAGGGCGGGGCAGGCGAAGGCGGCTCAGGCGACGGGGGCTCAGGGGAAGGAGGGGCGGGCGAGGGTGGCTCAGGCGACGGGGGCTCAGGGGAGGGAGGGGCAGGCGAAGGCGGCTCAGGCGAGGGAGGGGCAGGCGAAGGCGGCTCGGGTGACGGGGGCTCAGGCGAAGGAGGCGCAGGTGAAGGCGGCTCGGGTGACGGGGGCTCAGGCGAGGGCGGGGCAGGCGAAGGCGGCTCAGGCGACGGGGGCTCAGGGGAAGGAGGGGCGGGCGAGGGTGGCTCAGGCGACGGGGGCTCAGGTGAGGGAGGGGCAGGCGAAGGCGGCTCAGGCGAGGGAGGGGCAGGCGAAGGCGGCTCGGGTGACGGGGGCTCAGGCGAAGGAGGCGCAGGTGAAGGCGGCTCGGGTGACGGGGGCTCAGGGGAAGGAGGGGCAGGCGAAGGCGGCTCAGGCGACGGGGGCTCAGGGGAAGGAGGGGCGGGCGAGGGTGGCTCAGGCGACGGAGGCTCAGGTGAGGGAGGGGCAGGCGAAGGCGGCTCAGGCGAGGGCGGGGCAGGCGAAGGCGGCTCAGGCGACGGGGGCTCAGGGGAAGGAGGGGCGGGCGAGGGTGGCTCAGGCGAAGGAGGCTCAGGTGAGGGAGGGGCAGGCGAAGGCGGCTCAGGCGAGGGAGGCGCAGGTGAAGGCGGCTCGGGTGACGGGGGCTCAGGCGAAGGAGGCGCAGGTGAAGGCGGCTCGGGTGACGGGGGCTCAGGGGAAGGAGGGGCGGGCGAGGGTGGCTCAGGCGACGGAGGCTCAGGTGAGGGAGGGGCAGGCGAAGGCGGCTCAGGCGAGGGTGGCGCAGGCGAAGGCGGCTCAGGCGACGGGGGCTCAGGGGAAGGAGGGGCGGGCGAGGGTGGCTCAGGCGATGGTGGCTCGGGGGAAGGAGGGGCTGGCGAGGGTGGCTCAGGCGACGGGGGCTCAGGCGAGGGAGGGGCAGGCGAGGGCGGCGCAGGCGAAGGTGGCTCAGGGGACGGGGGCTCAGGGGAAGGAGGGGCGGGCGAGGGCGGCTCAGGCGACGGGGGCTCAGGGGAAGGAGGCGCAGGTGAAGGCGGCTCAGGCGAGGGAGGCGCTGGCGACGGGGGCTCAGGGGAAGGAGGGGCGGGCGAGGGTGGCTCAGGCGATGGTGGCTCGGGGGAAGGAGGGGCAGGCGAGGGTGGCTCAGGCGAGGGAGGAGCTGGCGAGGGAGGGGCGGGCGATGGGGGCTCGGGCGACGGGGGCTCAGGCGAAGGCGGAGCGGGCGATGGGGGCTCAGGCGACGGGGGCTCAGGTGAGGGAGGGGCCGGTGAAGGCGGCTCGGGGGAAGGAGGCGCGGGCGAGGGCGGGGCGGGCGATGGTGGCTCGGGGGAAGGAGGCGCGGGCGAGGGTGGCTCAGGGGAGGGAGGGGCAGGGGACGGGGGTTCGGGGGAAGGAGGTGCAGGGGAAGGAGGAGCTGGGGACGGGGGCTCAGGCGAAGGAGGGGCAGGGGATGGCGGTTCCGGTGACGGGGGCTCAGGCGAGGGAGGCGCGGGCGAGGGAGGGGCAGGGGACGGAGGCTCGGGGGAGGGCGGCGCAGGGGAAGGAGGCGCGGGCGAAGGAGGGGCGGGAGAAGGAGGAGCGGGTGACGGGGGCTCAGGGGAAGGAGGCTCAGGGGACGGGGGTGCAGGCGACGGAGGTGCAGGCGACGGAGGTGCAGGCGACGGAGGTGCAGGGGAAGGAGGGGCGGGAGAAGGAGGAGCAGGCGAAGGAGGCTCAGGGGAAGGGGGTGCAGGCGACGGAGGTGCAGGGGAAGGTGGAGCCGGTGACGGAGGAGCGGGTGACGGGGGCGCCGGGGAGGGAGGCGCTGGAGAAGGAGGCTTGGGTGACGGGGGAGCGGGCGAGGGGGGAGCGGGGGAAGGAGGCGCGGGCGAAGGGGGCGCCGGGGAGGGCGGCGAGGGGGAAGGCGGCGCGGGCGAGGGGGGCTTCGCCCGGCAGCTCGCGGGGATGACGTAAATCTCCTCGCACACCGAGCACTTGGGCGAGCCACTCGCACAGCCGGTGGTGCTGGTCAATGTGCAGTTGGAGGTGCCTGCGAACGCATGGCGGGCACGTGGCGACAGATACATAACACCAGTGCGTGTTGTCCTAATTTGTCAACTAAACCACTGCGCGCGCGCGCCGCTTTGGGTTCATTACGAGGGCGGGGAGCCTCAGGTGCGCGACGGCATCTGGGCGAGGGTACGGTATGGGCGAGGCAAATCAGGCGAGGTGCAATGAGCGACAAGCCCCAACGCTGGGCGGCATCGGTGGCGGTTGGGTGGGGCTAGGCCCTAGGAGGCGGGGCCACCGGCAGGGCTGGATGAGGCATGCACGCCCCCCCCCCCCCCGCCCCGCGCGCCCGCCCGCCCGGCCGCCCCTCCGCCTGCCCGGCGGCCCGCCCGCCCGTGCGCGCAGCTCGCGGCAAATAGGGACCCGCCGCCGCCGATCCTGTCCGCCGACCCTGTCCACGCACGCATGCGCCCGCTCACCGAAGCCGTTGAACTGGCCGTCGTGGATCTGGATCCCGACCTGGGTCTGGTCCAGCGGGCTGAGCGTGTAGGTCAGGCTGGTCACGGCGTTCGTGTACGATGCCTGCGTGCCGCAGGACGTGCCGTTCGCCTTGACGCAGGCGAACCTGCAGCACGCACGTGCCGTGTGCAGGGAGAAATAATGGTTGCTGGTGTGAATGCAAATGCAAATGCAAGACTCCGATTGCCGATTGCTCTATCTCATGTGTGCAGACCAGCACAAACCGCATGATGGGGTCAGGGGGATGCCCACGTATGTACGCACACGTGTACGGCAGGTGCGGCACGTACGGCACGCAAGGCGCGCCACCGCCCTCATCCGTTGTGCGTCCACCATCCAGCAGGCCGGTATCCATCCGGCGGACTGCAACGAACTGCAACAAATTCCACACGACAATAAATCCTCACCAGGAGTAGGTGTCGGATTTACAGGTGATGCTCCCGTACCCAGGCACGTTGTAGGTGCCTCCATTCACAGCGCTGATGGTGACTTGAAGGCCGCTGCACGTGACGCTGATGCATGCGGCAAACAGGGCCTGTTTGTGGAGGAGCATGCACGTGCGTGACCGATCGAGGCAGGCAGGCGAATCGTCCTTCAATGTACGTGAGGGAATGGGGCTGAGGCTGCCGGTGGCTGGGCACGAGGTACCCTGACAACCCTGCTGGCGAGCTGGAGAGGGCGCTGTGCGCACACTGCATGCCACATGTGCGTGCGGCGTGTGGCGGAGCGCCCGGATGGCATGTTGATAGCTGCTGGCGGTTGGCCCTCGGCGCGTACCACCTGACCAAATACTAACCCTAGCTAGGGTTGCCTTCACTCCGTCCTGACCTGGCAATACGGAGACTGTCCCGTAGTTGAGCAAATGTCATTATCGCCAGCGGCTGCCTGGCGACGCACAAGAGACGCGCCGACTTTGCGCGCGTCGATGGTTGCGATGCCGCTAGCAAGGACGACCAACGCCAGAGCTGCCACCGCCGCAGACCGCAAAAGCGCCATTTCTGTGCCTCAGCACCCGCTTCTGAACGTAAGACCGGAAGGCTTTCAATGCGACGGCTAACAGCGGCCCAACGTGAGCAGTGAAGTGAAGTGCGTGTGTGTGCCGCGCCAAGGCCTGTGCGGCCGAGCGCCCTGTAAATTTCGGTTACGCTGCGCTAGAACATCTACTCTTGGGTGTGGCGCAGCTCAGCTCATAAATGCCAGCGCGCGCGAAATCACGTTCCACCTCGAGCGTCACGACAGCAGGCGGGGTTTAAACGGAGCGTTCCCAGCGGCCGCGTGCCCGGGTTTCAACAGTGCTCTTCGTTCATGCTCAGCGGCGTCCAAGCAGGATGCGAGCGATGTAAGAATCGATGCATTTATTTACAAGAACTGCAGACCCGCGCAAGCTCCCGACGCATTGTTCACGTTGACAGGCAGTCGGACCAGCAAATAACCGTTGAGAGCGAACCAGCGAAGTCTGCGCAGCAGGCTCTTTGCGAGGCCACAATTGCAATTTTACATTCCCCGTGCATTCATTTATTAGATGCGAGCTGCGATGATCGTTAACACGAGGTCGGGGCCCCGCTCGGGTAAGGTCAACCGCCGTGTCGAGGCCCTCCGGCCTTCGCACACTCAGCTTCTCGGGCGCTCCGGGCTGTTTGGATCCGCGACCAGTGCATTCCAACGGTGTAATTCACAGCGTTGAACCCTCTGATCAGCGAATACAGAAGCCGGCAAACAAGGCGCTCCGGACTACCAAAGTTGTCTGCGCCCGCACACTCACTCCATTGCGCTCCCTCCCCTGCTCCCTCCGGTGCTGGCACGGGTTGTCCTGGGCTCGGCCAAGTATTTCAACGGCTTGTCGACATTTATTGGAGTGCGTTTGCAAGAGCTCCTGACTAAACAGCAGGGCATCAACCCGTCCAGGCTAACACTTCTGTGCGTGTTCGATTGACGCCCGCTCGTGTGTATGTGGGCTCCCGTGCCTGCCCGCCCGTGTCGCGTTCGCACCCCCAGCAGTGGTTCAAACGGCCCTGGTCTGTTTAGGTCGGTGCTTTTCCCCCGCATCTCAACGGCGGCGGCAATAGCGAGGCAGCCCGCAACTTTCTAGCTCCCCAGCCAGAGGACGTAAGGAACGAACGACGGCGATTGCTTGGCATTTGCATTCATTTTCAAGCCCTTCGATACTCACCGCGAATCGCATGCTTGGTGCTTGTGTAAGGTAGCCTGCTGGCCTGCCGCATGCACACCACGTATCCACGTGCCTCAGGCAGGGCAACCACCAGGAAGGTGCACCCTGCGGGGGGCGCTGGGCAGGGCCCAGGGGCTCTTGCTTCCGCTTGCTTGCTATCGGTGTGAAAGGAAGTGCTTCCACGAACCACCCAAACGGTCGCCCCGGCCGTTGCAATTCACTATTGTTAACCGCTGCTCCTACCTCTGGCTTCGGCACTACGCAAGAAGGGCACTCCAACAGAGACGTCTCATCGAGGCCAGCAATTAATAGCGCTCAATGCGGAGGCCTACATAGTAAGCGGCCAGCAGCATCAACCGGCGCGTGTTTGCTGGGCGTGTCAAGACCCACTCCGCGGCGGCACCACTTCTACTTATCATGCACCGCCGGCACCGGTAGTAGCGGTAGATAGCGGCGGCAGCCGCGGCCGCGGCCGTGGCAGCTGTCAGGCTGTTGGCTGGTGTGTGCGCTGGGCGTTACCTTGCCTCACACACACCTGCAATAATGGTAAAGGAAGGAAGGAGCGGGGGTGCTAACGTGAATGGGTGGCCCGTAAGCAGACCCTGCAGTGACACAGCGGACTAAGCGGACAGGCAACGAACACAGAACAATGGCTTTTGCACCACGTGACATCTACCCTTGCCACCACTCCTCCCCAAGCAATCAAGCCAATCGCCCAGTCGTATTAGTTGTGGGCACCACTACCCGGATGCCACGCAGTCCCACATACACCGTCGCGTCCCGGCTGTGCGCAGCCCTCGGACCCGCACTACCCGCACGTACGGATCAAGCGTGCCGCAGCTGCCAGGACGCAGTCCATGTTTGCGTGCCCGACGTATACGGTAGTCTCAGGTGAATTCCAATACCCATGCAGCCCTGCCGTGTGTACCAGGGGCGGGTCCAGGGGCCCTACCGGCAGGTCCCTTATTACCGTACACTCCAGGGCCGGACGCGGACACCGGGGACGGACAAAGAAGCAGGAACCGGGCGACCGGGCAACTAGGGCAACACGGTAACTGTAGTAACTGTACCGAATGATGCGTACTGATTGGTGCGTGCATGGTGTGCTCAGCAGCAGAAGGCTTACGTTGTTGCCTGCATTTGCTGCTGGGCGGGGCGGGAGCATGGGACTTGGTTGCGGTGTTTCGGTATCTGATGGTTTCCGCACGAGCGCAGCGAGTAGTCAGAAACCAAGGTTTCCTGCGCTCGGAGTGTGCACGTTGTGGGCCCCGAAGGGGCGGGGCGTGTGTGTGTTTGTGGCATGGGGCCCATGCGCGGCATGGGCGATGGGCCCGGTTAAGGAGCGGAGCGCGGGGTTGCGCTCGCTACATACTTTGCGAGTTTCCTTCTGTCAGTACTGACTACCGTCGTTCCTGGTTGCGCTCTCTGCGTGGCCTTTGCGGCGGTTCGGGCTCGCCCTCCCAACCCCGCACGAAGACCGCCGTTCTCTGCTTGCAGGTACCCTCTACGGCGGCGGAGCCGCCCTCAAAACTTGTAACACGAGCGACGCAATGCATGGAAACAGGCTGCAGTGGCCGTGCTTCACCGGGCCCCGATCACAAGTGCACCCAACGCCGTGGTGAGGGGTTCGGAATACCAGCCCAAGGTTAACCATGGGCGGGATGTATGGGCGCGGGGGCTGGGGGTCTAGCGGCGGGTCGTCCACACCCATGCGCTGCTGTATCTATCACAGGCGGTGTGTCATCCTGTTGGATGTTCTCTGTATGCATGAGGCGCAGGCGTTTACCTGCTGGTCTGGCGCGCGCGCCGTCGCCTGGCCGGGCGCGCTCTCGGAGCGTGAGTGTGAGACTGCGCGCGCAACTACCGCATATCAGCACACGGACGCAGCCAACCAGCGCGCGCGCCTCCTTCGCTACCACGCGATGGGAGAGGCGGGACGTGGAAGGAAAGCAAGGGTAAGTTGGGTATCGGGAACGGGGCGACGGGTTCAGGCGGGGGGAAGTGTCACGCCCTGATGCGGAAGTGCGCCGGGGCTGCCACCGGGGGCTTAAGTTGTGCCCCCGGTGCGTGGCAGCGCTGGCGCAGAACGCTGTTGGAGCCTGGCACATAGCCCGCACGCCGGGCACCCGTGCGTGCCGGCCACTACGCCCCTGCTGCTGAGAAAGCGAACCAACTTGAAGCCCCCGCCCGCGGGTGCCTAGATAGATTGCAGCGTCAGTGCACATAGAGCGAGCGAGCGAGCATACACGTGCGTCGCTTGCATGGGTGCGTTGCTTGCACACACGCACACCCTGCAAGACCACGTACTGCTGATGCGGGCCATCCAGCTGGCGCCGCAGCTGCCCAGCAGAACTAGCAGAATGCTATTCTCAGCATTCCCTGCCCCCATTCCTAAATATAGCAGAGGCCCGTGGAGGCCGGCGGGCATGTACAGACCTCCCCCGCGCGCGTGCGGGCGCGGAGACCAAGTAGACCGATTAGGCCAGGCAAGTCCACGGCACTTTCAGCGGCTGTCTAGCGTCGTATGTCGACAGTGACTACAGGGTACAGAGCCAGTCGGCCTAGGCCCCCTGAACTACACGCCATTGATGGAGCATGCTCGAACGAAGTTGCAGGCAGCAGCCTCTGCGAACTCCCTCGAGTTTGGCCTCGAGGGCCGGTCGAGAGCGGCTGTTGGGATCCCGCATTGCTGTGGTCTGTTTGGCTCCCGCGTGCGCCGCCCGTTTGGCTCCTCCATGCATGCTGGGAACCCGTTACCAAATAGCGAGCGCAGCGCAGAAGTCCTCGAGGCTAACAGCCTGAGACAGCATGCGCGGAGTCTTCAAAGTATATGTAAAATACATTGGGGATGCAGTGAATAGCCCATGCCTGCTGTATGTGTGTGCCACGACACCCCCCTTAACGTTCATAGCAGCTAGCAGCACGCGCGCACAATCGGTAGCATGCGGGCACCCAGCACAACCCCCGCAGCAACCAGCAACGAGCGAGAGAACAAGCAAGGAGAACGCAAGGGAGCCAATGTTGCGGCTCCGAGCGAGCATTGCAAGACTAACAAGCAATGATCTTGGCCTGCCGTCCCGCAAAGTTGACCAATCAAACAGGACTGTATGTCGGCCGCAGCAGCTGCGCCACGAATTCTGGCTGCGGTCTTATATGCTCCATATGTATGACGCGAGTTCATACTTCGTAGCCCTTGGAAAACCACGAATTCTTAGTCGGACGCTTCACCTCGGCGCGTTAGATAGTGTGCGCCGTCCTGGCACAAAATATGCGATAATTGAGCTGCTATAGGTTGGATGTCCGAGCGGGTATTATGTGGGACTCCGCCACGGTAAACGATTCCTAACCGCCAGGCAAGTTCGTAGTTCGTCCTGGGAACGCCCAATCGCCACGCCGCTTCGAACTGTCATATCTGCTAACATTTTGAAAAGCAACAAAAATCTTAAAACCCTCAACACGCGTTCCGAACATTTTAACGAATTTTCGGCCCAAACATCTGGAAGCAAGCGTTTTGCGGCGTTGCTGCGGTCTATGAATGCGGCTTGGCAAACAAGGAATAATTCCCGCGTGTCTGTGCCAGAGTGACGCAGGTTTTAGGACCAAAGCCGAACGCTCAACACGGGGCAGCGCCCCACACCCCGCATCAGGCACCCCTGCCCCCCACACCACATCGGTCCGCACGCACACGCAAGCAGTATGTACACGGGGATGCAGCCACTCCAACCGAGACCACACCACGCACGCACCAAAAGGCGAGACCGAAAATCAAGGGGAACCGGCGAGCACGGGCTGCTGGCCACACAACAGCAGGCTACATAGGCACCACCGAAGCGGTCGAAGCCTTAGGCACATGTTTGTACGATGCATTAGAAAAGGCTTTCGGTCCCACACGACCGGCCAACCTACGGGAGCAGGAGACTCCATGGTGGAACGAAGAGTGTGCTGTGGCGCGTACGGTGTTTGTGCAAGCAAAGCTAGCGCTGGGTTGTCCAGTGGTACGAGAAGGAGAGGTGTGGCAAAACTTCCGCGCAGCCAGGGCATCCTATGACCGGGCGAAGCGAAGGGCCAGGGCCGCGCACGACACCCAGGAGATGAGGGAGAAGGTGGCACGCTGCCGCGCAGACGCCCGACTGCTGTGGAGGATGATTGAGGGACGGACTAAGGAGCAGTGCCCAGTCACGGCCGATGGGTTTCGGGATCATTTTGCGACCCTACTAAACGACGGCGCAGGCGGGGGATGCCCAGCAGCCGCCCACTGCATTTTGGGTTCGGGTGGGAGGATGTCCGAAGATCTTTTTGCGACTGACCGTACGTGTCTGCACGAGATGTTGAATAGCGAGATTACCCTTGATGAGGTAACACGCGCACTAGCAAGGCTGCCCAACGGCAAGGCAGCTGGCTTAGAGAAGGTACCGTCTGAGTGCTACAAGTACGCGGTAAAACCGGGCGACCCCACCACTGAACCGCCGACACCGGCACTCAATAGAGTTGCACCGCTGGTGCACGTGTTGTTTAATAAAATCTGGAGCGAAGGGGCTTATCCTGAGCAATTTACTACAACTGTTTTGACACCAATTTACAAGCGGAAAGGTGACGTGCAGGCGCCTGGTAATTACCGGGGCATTGCAGTAGGGGGCGCCCTCGCAAAGTGCTATGCATCGATCCTTCTAGAGAGGCTGGCGAATGCCGGGGAGGAGTTTGAGTGGAGGCACACGGCTCAGGCCGGATTCAGGAGGAAGTACGGCACAACGCACCATCTTTTTGTCCTAAGGCATCTCATCAACAAGCACACGCGTGCTGGCGCCACCACCCCCCTCATTGTCGTACAAATTGATTTTGAAAAGGCCTTCGACAAGGTCCCACGACCATTAATTTGGATGAGACTGGAGGAACGCGGGGTAACGGGTGAGATGTTGGCGGCTTTGAAAAAAGCGTACGAGAGAGTGATGATGGTAGTGAAGGCCGGGGGTAAGCACAGTGCCCCCTTCGCAACCACGCAAGGGGTCAAGCAGGGCTGCCCGCTTAGCACAGAGCTTTTCGGCCTCTTTATAGAAACCTTAGCAGAGTACATTGATTCGGAAGATACGGACGAAGCCACAGGTGCACCTGAGATGAATGGCAAAAAGGTGTCACTGCTGATGTACGCGGATGATGTTTCCCTGCTGGCCACCACCCCTGAGCGGATGCGCCACTTGCTATCATTAGTAGACACGTTCTGCCTAGCTTTCGGCATGAAGGCAAACGTTACCAAGTGTGAGAGGCCGGGTTTTGCAGCCAACGAAGTAACGGCCAGCACTGTGTGCAGCGGATGCCAGGGTTTAAAGCTAGCAGGGCAGCCCATCCCTGCGGTGGACAAGGCGCGCTATCTTGGACTAGTGTACGGTCCGGGTAGGGCCTTCGTCAGCTGCAGGGAGACACTCTGCGAGTCAGCAAGGAGAGCCATGTGTGGGCTTAACACTAGATTGAACCGTTTACGCATTTTCGCACCAGATATTCGCATGAGGTGTTTCGACGTGCAAATCCGATCCATCCTTGCCTACGGATGTGAGGTATGGGGTCCCGACGTGCTAGTAGAGATGCTAGACGGAGGACCGCCACCCAGGAGGAATGACAGGAACAACCTAGCACAGGGCGCATTTGAGGCATGTTTGCGTGACGAGGCCGTAAAGCTGCAGGTCCAATACATGCACTCTGGGAAAGGAACTTTACCGGAAATGCAAGACTTACCGGAAATGAACTAGACTTTACCGGAAAAGAGCTAGACTTTACCGGAAAAGCTCTTCCGGTAACTTCCGGCCCCCCCACAGCTGGACTTCTCCGCCCGCAGTCATGACCCCTCCCCCGCCCCGCTGCACTGGCCCCTCCCCTGCCCCACAACAGCGTCCCTCCCCCCAAAGCTGACTGTTTTTTGCCCAAGGTAACAGTACTGTACACATCTCTCGTGCGTTAGTTACACGGACGGTGGTGGTCACGAGGCGTGCAGGTGAATTCCAACAGCAGCACCGTATCGTAAGCGGTTAGTCGTATGCACCCTTGTAACAGCCTGGCACTATGGCCTGAATACGGTAACCGCGCCACTGCCAACTTGAAACGCCCGAAGTGCTGGGGCCTCCCCCACCCGCTGCACTGGCCACTCCCCTGCCCCAAAGCAGCGTGCCAGAGGCGCTGGCGAGGTGCCCGCGTCCGACACCCGCGTCGGCCTGCGCTGACCTTATCACGTCCAATAATGTTCTACTGTTGAACGGCATGTGATGAGTAGAATTGTTAAGAAGAGGCACGATGATTGTGCGACGCGATGACTTCACAATTTCCTGCTTTCACAATATCGTGTGCCCTTTCTGTATACTGTCATTCATACATGATGTTTCGAGTATTATTACTATCGATTTGACTCAATGATTTGACCATGGCTAGCCCTGCCGAGTCCTTGACTGGCGTTGACCTAAATTGACCGCACTCGCTCGCTCTCAAAAGCGAGCCTGAAGCAATGCAATGCTACCAATTAACTATTATATCACATGTTATCACTCCCATGGCCAAAGATTACGGCCCCCTGGACATCCGCGTTGAAATCATGACCGCTGTGTTCTGACACTCGGTACCGTATCAATATGTTCTGAGGATTGAACACACTGAACTACAGCAGGGCACCGAGCATTGACTCGGTGCTAGCGCGCGAGGGTGTCGACTGATAGCCACTGTGGCTCGCACCAACATCGACCGAAATATGGGCTCACTGATCAAGAATTCCAACCTCTATCTGCTGTCGACCGCCACCTTGGCATGCGCAAGTTGCAGGTGCGTGTGTGGTCAGATGGTGGCACTGTGCGTGTGTCCGGGGCCTTTGTGTTGTGGTGGTGTGAGTGGGGTGGCTCCTCGTCGGTCGTCGTGGGCCCCACTGAGGGTGGTTGGGTGCCTGTATCCCTGTGTGGTGTGGTCGTGTTGCGGGCTCGTGGTGCGTGTGTGGGGCTGACGGGGGTGGGTGGGCTGGGGGGCTGACGGGGTTTGCAGGACAGCGGAGCGTGAGGGCGGACGGGGGACATGCAGCTGACAGGTGTGCATCCACCGCCCTTACTTCCCTCCACTCCCTTAGCTCTCTAGCAACCAACTCTCTGGTGTAAATCTGCAGGTGGTGCGCTGGTCCAGAGTTCCGACCTCTACCTGCCATCGTCCGCCACCTTGGCATGCACAAGTTGCAGGTGCGTGTTCAGACGGCGACTCCGTTGTCTTTGGGGGCCAGGGGGTGGTGGGGTGCCCCCAGGTGTGTGTCCTGGCCCCTGCTACAAGCTTGGAGTGAGTGGGGTGGCTCCTTGCCGGTCATCGTGGGCCCCACCGAGGGTTGTGTTGCGGGCTCTTGTAGGCTGCTTGCGGGCTTGCTGGTTGCTGCTTGCTGCTCGTGTTAAGGCCTCAACCGAACATACATCTGCCTGACCCAAGCCCAACCCTCTCCTTCACCCATTGCACTGCAGAGGTACTGTCCGCTGCGAGGGAACTGCTGAAAGGCAGTGCCAGCGACGGCCGGTACAGCAAAGCCCATGGAAACCGGTGGTGATCAACAGGACGCTTTTCGGATCATGGCTCACCAGTAGTAGAATCTGCGGTAGTTGTGATGTAGTTTACTGCTATTCTGCTGTTGCCAAGGTGGCGGTGCCAGTGGCCCACACGCTGGCGGTTGTACCGCTCGGAGGACGTGGTCGTGGACGCGGACGCGGGCGTGGGCGCATGTGATCAAGTTGACTTGCGGTTGTGCTGCTTGTGGTTGAGTCGCCACACATACACACACGAGAGGTGGAGATGTGAGGTTCGATTTGGCGCTATTTCTGGACATTGACAGCAGTGTGTATGTTAGACAATGGCCTGTGTATGTTAGACAATGGACATGGTTATAGTGTGGACTAACAAGACACGCCGCCGGTGGGTGCGCGCGGCACCAAGTACTGCAATCCACGGAACCGTTTTCACTTCCCCGGAACAGAGTTTTCACTTTACCGGGTCAGAGTTACCGGAACAGAGTTACCGGAATTTTTTCCAGTTTACCAGCACTGGTTTTACCGGAAACTTTCCGGTAAAGACACCCCTATTTTTCCGGCGGTTCTAGGGGGTACTTTTCCCAGAGTGATGCGACAGACAGTGGGAGCAGCCAAACCGTCACACCGTCTCCTGTTTGCGGAGCTGGCCCAACTGCCGCTGCACTTTTTCATAGCCAAACAATGTTTGGGTTTTTACAATAGGATTTCCGCGCAAAACAGAAGTCTGGCTTTTGATGCACTAGTCGACGAGGCACGGGAGGCATGGGCGAATCCAATGGGAGACGGGTGGTGCGCGCGGCTGTTCCGTTTTGTGGCGGCACAGGGTGTCGATGCGTGGCATTGGCCAGGCACACACGAGTCCAGAGAGGAGTGGAGGGCAAGCACGGTCCTACCCGATGGACCTATCTTATCTACCTTCAGGGGCCATTTGACGAGGGCGTGGGAGCACGAGAGGCTGGTAGCGGACCCGCACGCATTCCCTTCAGACGGCAAGCAACCCGGCATACACATGTGCAAACACAAGCATTGGATGGGGCTAAGCGCACTAGGGTCCGCGCCGCCGACCCTGCACGAACACAGTAGAGCATTCATACCGGTTGCACAGCATAAGCTTTTGATGAGATTCCGTTTATGTTGCTGGCCAATCACCGCGAACCGTGCCTGGGAGAGGCCTAGGGAGGAGAGGACGTGCCCACTGTGTACGGCCAATGAGGTGGAGGATGAGCACCACGTCCTGATGCAATGTGCTGCCTACACCGAGTTACGAGCGTGCAGTGGCCTAGACTTTAGCCTAAACATGCGCGAAGTGATGCTGAAATCTGAGCCTGTCAAGTTAGCTGCATTACTCAGCTCCATCTGGGAGCATAGAAGTAGGGAAGTCCCCCTTGCAAGGGGAGAACAATAAATAGGACAATCATGCACTGGCGTTATAAGGGTCACCCCGGCCCGGGCCTCTGGTTTACACGCAGCAGGAAGGCACGCAAGAACGTGCGCACCACTCTGTAACCACACACACACATAGGCGGCCTCTGCCTGTGCAAAGCACACCCCCACGCTTATGGCGAGCACGAGGACCCACGCACACAGCCGGGAAACAGGAGGTGCGCCGCCGCCTGATCCTCACTCTGAGCGAGCCCCCGCGAAACCGGCAACCCACCAGACCCAGCCCCCATCAGCGAGGCCAGCTAGCTAGCAGGGAAGCGACGCGTCGCACGCAGTCACATACGTACAGTGAGGGGTAGCGGCGGTAGGGACCACGCGCCAGGTGATACTGATCCTTTATACTGTACGCTTTGTATGGCCTCGCTCGTTCGGCATCAACCTCGGCACACACCTGCCCCGTACCCCTCCCGCACGCCCGCACGCATCTTACGCACCCTCCTCCCCATTCCGCGCCCTACGCCCACCCCCTGCTGATGGACGGCACCCATCCACAGCATCGGCGGCGTCATCCCGCCCCGCCCCGCTCTGCTCTCTCCATGTTCTGTACATACTCCATGCTGCCGAGGTGTGCTGCTGGCTGGCCCCCCATCCATCCACGCACCAGGCTATCTAGCCAGCATATAAGAGCATCTTCACTTGTCAATCTGCCTCTTATATTGATTGCTCCGGCTATTGCTCTATACAGAAGTGTCGTATGTACATGGCACGAGCTGCGGGCAGGTAGCCTGCCGTATCGTTCAATAATCCTGCGCCACGCTAGCTACGTACGCAACCTGCGCTTTTACGCCATCGGGGTTGGGTTTCGCGGAACTGCAGTTCCACGACTTCATTCTACGCCTTCTACGCCTTCTCAGCGGCCGCCGCTTGCTGCTGCTGGGCGGCCGTGGTCTCGGCCCTCCGCTCCGCAGCGCCAGCAGCCACTGTGGCGGCGCAGTGAGGGCGCTCGGCCAGTCTGCCACACGGGGGGGGGGGGGAGGGCCAAGGGAATGGGCGGGTGAATCGGGTATGCTCAACAACAAACCACGACGGACCACATCGGGTGTGTGTTTGTGTGTATGCCACGCGTGTGGGCAGCCATGCGGGCACTGGTTTTGCGGTGCGGGCGCTCGGCCAGGTGGGTGTGGTGAATGGGTGGGTATAATGGGTAATGGGTGGGGCAGCAATAATGAATCAACTAACAGGCTAAACAGGCATCTACGGCATCACACCATCCCGCAGTACCAGCAGCGCGGACGGGCCAGGTGAGAACTAAACCCGATACTGCCGTAACTAAAGGGCGGGAGGGCGGGGCGCACCATCGCGTGGTGCGCCGCGGAGGGCGGGCACACCGCCGCCGCGTGGCGCGTGGCTTACGGCAGTAGGCCCATCACTCACCGCTTCGTGGTTCGTAGGCCACTCTAACCCACCCTAACTCACTCACGCCACTCACCGCTTCATGTAGGCCAGAACGTGCGGGTAGGCGGTGAGGTCCACCTGCATGCGCACAGCCGCACACGGAAGGGCAGGACAGGACAGGACAGGACAGGACAGGACAGGACAGGACAGGACAGGACAGGACAGGACAGGACAGGACAGGACAGGACAGGACAGGACAGGACAGGACAGGACAGGACAGGACAGGACAGGACAGGACAGGACAGGACAGGACAGGACAGGACAGGACAGGACAGGACAGGACAGGACAGGACAGGACAGGACAGGACAGGACCTGGACAGGACAGGACAGGACAGGACAGGACAGGACAGGACAGGACAGGACAGGGACAGGACAGGGACAGGACAGGACAGGACCAGGACAGGACAGGACAGGAACAGGGACAGGACAGGACAGGGACAGGACAGGACCGGACAGACGACAGGACAGGACAGTGACAGGACAGGACGGACAGGACAGGACAGGACAGGACACGGACAGGACAGGACAGGACAGGACAGGATCAGGACCAGGGACAGGACAGGGAAAGGACAGGACAGGACAGGACAAGGACAGGGACAGGGACAGGACAGGACAGGACAGGACAGGACCAGGTACAGGACAGACAGGAAACGGACAGGGACAGGACAGGGACCAGGGACAGGACAGGACAGGGACAGGACAGGACAGACAGGACAGGACAGGACAGGACAGGGACAGGACAGGACAGGACAGGACAGGACAGAACAGGACAGGACAGGACAGGACAGGACAGGACAGGACAGGACAGGACAGGACAGGACAGGACAGGCCAGGACAGGACAGGACAGGACAGGACAGGACAGGACAGGACAGGACAGGACAGGACAGGACAGGACAGGACAGGACAGGACAGGACAGGACAGGACAGGACAGGACAGGACAGGACAGGACAGGACAGGACAGGACAGGACAGGACAGGACAGGACAGGACAGGACAGGACAGGACAGGACAGGACAGGACAGGACAGGACAGGACAGGACAGGACAGGACAGGACAGGACAGGACAGGACAGGACAGGACAGGACAGGACAGGACAGGACAGGACAGGACAGGACAGGACAGGACAGGACAGGACAGGACAGGACAGGACAGGACAGGACAGGACAGGACAGGACAGGACAGGACAGGACAGGACAGGACAGGACAGGACATGGACAGGACAGGACAGGACAGGACAGGACAGGACAGGACAGGACAGGACAGGACAGGACAGGGACAGGACAGGACAGGACAGGACAGGACAGGACAGGACAGACAGGACAGGACAGGACAGGACAGGACAGGACAGGAAGACAGGACAGGACAGACAGGACAGGACAGGACAGGACAGGACAGGACAGGACAGGAACAGGACAGGACAGGACCAGGACAGGACAGGACAGGACAGGACAGACAGGACTAGTACAGGACAGGACAGGACAGGACAGGACAGGACAGGACAGGACAGGACAGGACAGGACAGGACAGGACAGGACAGGACAGTACAGGACAGGACAGGACAGGACAGGACAGGACAGGACAGGACAGGACATGACAGGACAGGACAGGACAGGACAGGGCAGGACAGGACAGGACAGGACAGGACAGGACAGGACAGGACAGGACAGGACAGGACAGGACAGGACAGGACAGGACAGGACAGGACAGGACAGGACAGGACAGGACAGGACAGGACAGGACAGGACAGGACAGGACAGGACAGGACAGGACAGGACAGGACAGGACAGGACAGGACAGGACAGGACAGGACAGGACAGGACAGGACAGGACAGGACAGGACAGGACAGGACAGGACAGGACAGGACAGGACAGGACAGGACAGGACAGGACAGGACAGGACAGGACAGGACAGGACAGGACAGGACAGGACAGGACAGGACAGGACAGGACAGGACAGGACAGGACAGGACAGGACAGGACAGGACAGGACAGGACAGGACAGGACAGGACAGGACAGGACAGGACAGGACAGGACAGGACAGGACAGGACAGGACAGGACAGGACAGGACAGGACAGGACAGGACAGGACAGGACAGGACAGGACAGGACAGGACAGGACAGGACAGGACAGGCAGGACAGGACAGGACAGGACAGGAACAGGACAGGACCAGGACAGGACAGGACAGGACAGGACAGGAATGACAGGACAGGACAGGACAGGACAGGAAGGACAGGACAGGACAGGACAGGACAGGACAGGACAGGACAGGAACCAGGACAGGACAGGACAGGACAGGAACAGGACAGGACAGCGACAGGGACAGGGACCAGAGACAGGACAGGACAGGACAGGACAGGGACAGGACAGGACAGGACAGGACAGGACAGGACAGGACAGGACAGGACAGGACAGGACAGGACAGGACAGGACAGGACAGGACAGGACAGGAAGACAGGACAGGACAGGAAACAGGACAGGACAGGACAGGACAGGACAGGAACAGGACAGGACAGGACAGGACAGGACAGGACAGGACAGGACCAGGACAGAAAGGACAGGACAGGACAGGACAGGACAGGACAGGACAGGACAGGACAGGACAGGACAGGACAGGACAGGACAGGACAGGACAGGACAGGACAGGACAGGACATGCCCGACGCACGTGTGTGAATCGCGTGGGACTAGCGCGTGAAAGCGTTGTAGTGCGGCGGCCCGTGCATGCGTGCATGCGTGTGCGCGTAAATGTCATCACAGCGGGTCTGGCTCGTATCAACCGCCGTCTCGACTTCCCATCACCCTCTATCTATCTGCCGCGGCTGCTTCATCGCACCCGCGCCACACACACGTACCACACACCGCACGCACGCCCACTCTCACCGCCCGCCCGCGACGACGTCCACCCGCCCACTAAAACGAATCGGGGGCGGGAGCACGACACCCCCTCGAATTGGGTTCTGGAATGAACTACCCCACCACGCACGCACAAAAATGCATATCACACCTGCGGCAGGTAGGCGGGGATGTACAGCAGGTAGCCGCCAACCAGCACGTCGCACAGGCCGAAGGCGGGGCCCTCAATGTGCGGGCTGGCGGCAAGCAGCGCGTCCAGCGCGGCCATGACCTCGGGCATGAAGCGGTCACGCCACTGTACGGCAGTGCACGTGGGCGGGGCGGGCAAACGGCAGGACACAGGCGGTTGGCGTGCAGATGAGGTAAGATGAGGCTGTAGCCCCCAACCCTGCGGCACGGTGGCACACCGTGCGTGGTGGCACACCTCGCTCCTCCATTCATCCCTCAATCCGCACCCACATCCAACACGGCGCACGCACCCACATCCAACACGGACACGGCTTGCGCATGCCCGGGGCGCATGGTGGGACAGTGGCCATCGGGGCTGCTGCTACTGCTGTCGGGGCCACACGCCGTGCCGCAAGGCCGTTGGGGCCACACGCCGTGCCGCAGGTAGGGCTGTCGGGGCCACACGCCGTGCGTATGCGTGTGGACCGCAGGGCTGTTGGGGCCACACAACCCGTCCGTGTCGCCCTCCCTTTCCCCTCAGCGACCCACCTCATTCACGAACACCGCTTGCGTCATGGTGCTGTTGGCGAAGAGCGCCCACTGCTGCGCGCGGGCGCGCTGCAATCACGGTGCGCGGCAGGGTTGCATGGGTGAGGCGGCGGGCAGGTTTGCTTGGGGTGTATGTGTGCGCATGAAGCCAGGAAGGGCAGCATGGCAGGATAGGCAGATGGTCATGTGTGGAGCCAGGCGCTATATATGAGGTGGGACAAGAGAACGAGGCAGGCAGCGGAGGTGAATAGAGATTTGTAATGGACGCCGCGTAACATCGCCACGTAACATCGAGATCTAGCTAGGTGTGTGTATTGGGGATTGGCGGTCGGTAAGTCGCCCCCCACACGTGCCGCCACACACCGCGTAAGCACCCCATCCCTAACGCCCCGCGCCTCCCTCAACCTCAACGTCCAGCCGTCAGGTACCTACTGATGAATTAACACAAAGGTCGCGCGGCATCCGCATCCGTCTGCTGACACGCGCGTGTGCGTGCGTCGCTATGTGTGTATTGACCAGCGCACAATGACGCCCTCTCCCCGCGCGCCGACCCACTTCCCGAGCCCGCTCCCCTCGCCCGCTCCCCTCGCACATTCCGCACGCCAGCTCCCCGCGCTCGCTGCCCCCGCGCACTCCCACCGCCCAGTCCCCACGCCCGCTCCCCGCGCGCACTCGCTCAGCACGCCCACTCCCTACGCCCGCTACGCCCGCTCCCCAAGCCCGCGTCCCGTGCCAGCGCCCGCTCCCAGCGCCCACTCCCAACGCGCACTCCCCCACACCCACTCCCCGCGCCCAGTCCCCACGCCCGCTTCCCGCGCCCACCCCTTCGCGTGCATGCGTGCTTGCGTCGCACTGTGTGCCCAGGCCGCCCAGCGCACGATGATGCATGCCCACTCCTCGCGCGCGCCCACCCCGACGCCCTCCACAGTTGTGAACCCAAGTAACCCGCGTGCTTAGCCCCAAGGAACCCGCGTGCCTAGCCCCAAGGAACCCGCGCGCCTAGCTAGGATAGGGCCGCCACACGGAATGCACATGAGCCCCACCGCACCGCTGTGCCCTGTGCACTCCTTCCTGCCCAGCCCCCTCAGGTAGGGCCACTACCCTGAAGGCACGAGCCCCGCTGCTCCCTGCTGTGCTGCGCTGTCCTTTCATGGCTAGCTAGCAGATGACAGACCAGCGTTTCCGGAACACGGCACTGCACTCTCTACCCACCCGCCCCCAACTCGCCATTCAGGCACCCTGCCTCACGCGCCGCATGCACACGCACACGCACCTCGGCCGGGCTCTTGAACTGCCCGAACTTCTCCGCGATGTACAGCAGGATGGCGCCCGACTCAAACTGTTGTTCAACGAATGTACATTGTTAGTAATGCTGCCACGTGCGTGCATAGCAGACGGCGTGAGCAATACCCTCTTGCTTGTGACCTGCCCCAACGCTCTACCCGCCCAGGTCACGCACGTACGTATGTACCACACGCCACACCAAGACCCTGCTGCCTTGCCCCCTGCCAGGCTGCCACGCACGCACTGTGCCAACCAGGGCGCTTCAAGGAATTCAAGGGTTTCAAGTAGAGTCATGGATTCATGCCAGGGGTCCCGGCTCTGGTCCTGACGGGTGGTCCTGGTGGCAAATCGGGTACTGCCGACCCTCCCCCCAAGCAATGCGCCATCCTAGGTAGCTCCGCGGCTGCTCCGTCTCCTCACCTGACCCGATCCTCCCGCCAGCCCCGTGTCGCCTTAACAGCTTCAAGTCACCATCTTCCAGCGCCGGTAGCTTGCCAAAGGGAGTGATCTGCGAAGAACATGTTCGAGGGAGGTGAAGCGTCGAGGACACGGTCGAGGGGGCGGGCCCGAGTGGCCGGCCCAGCGTTTGACCGGCGACGGTGGGCAACCCGGAGGACCGAAATCTGTTGTGAGTGCTTACTTTCTTGAACCAGTCGCTTTTGTGCTCGCGCTTGTCGCCCATGTCAAGATTCACCACCTGCACCTCGCTCTCCTTTCCAATTTCGCGTACATACCACTCCACGAAGCAGCCACGTGATGCAGGGTTTGAGTACAGCTTCATCGCGGCGTTGACGCTCAAGTGTGGCGGTGAAGTCGTTTTTGTTACTCGAGGCGCGTTGCAGGTTGCAGGCGTATGATTTGAACGCGACCAGGCGAATGTGATTTGAAAGCTTTACATAATAGGCATCTGCATACGTGCGCCAGCTGGCCAGCTTCTGCAATCCACCTGCAACCGCTGCTGACCGCGCGGACCGGGCCTAGCGTGCTTTGACTTCGATCGGTTGTTCAGTGACTCGGCAATGCGCGCATCAATGCATTTCACCCGGGGCTGCCGCACGCATTCGGCTGGGCCGCCGCACACGTCTCCCCGGAGCATTGCTGATGTGCACCGCCCCTGTGTACAAGGCCGCAAGGCTGCGTTTTGTGCCAGGGAGTGTCCGTCATGTTGTTCAGGCCAACCAGGGTCAAAGATTTGGCAAACGGCGGGGCGTTTCCACGGCGGGTCCTCACAACTGCGTATCAAGCATCCGGCTTGAACCGTGCAAACCCAGCGCTGCCAAACACAACACATGACGTGACGTGATAAACAGCTCCTCGCCACGCGCTACCAGGCTTCCGCACACACGAACAAAGAAGCGCGGCTAATAATAAACAAACACCATGCCATGGAATGGGGGACCGGAAGCCAGCACTCACTGTGCGGCAATGCCCTCGATTCAGTGGCGTGCTTGTGCCCGTCACGGCGAGGGCTACTCACCTAGATGAAGTCCCCCTACGCATACGCGCATGCAACTATGCACGTGCACATGCAAACATGCACATGCAAACCGCGAGCCCCCAGTAATCCACAACGGGGTCCTATGAACGACTAGCCCAACCTTGATCAGCTGCGTGCCGACGTGCGTGCCCACGTGCAGGCCCATGAGCCCAAGTTCTTCCCTCCATCCCCAGTAAGGCAGTTCAGCCGCACGGCCACACGGAATGCACCGCCACCTCACCGCCACCGCCACGCAACACACGGCACCTCACCGCCACCGCCACGCAACACACGGCACCGCACCAATGCGTGCCTCCAGTGAGCGATGGGGGCTCGCGAGGAGAGGGCGACGCCGCTGGCATGGACATGGGCATGGAATGGGCGTGATGGACATGGGCATGGAATGGGCGTGTATGCGACGGAGGGCGGATGCATGTTTGCCTGCCTCACGCCTTCGCCGCGGTCGCCTGTGCAGCCGTGGTCTCGGTCTTCTTCTCGGCGGCACGGGCGGCCACGGTGGCGGCGCAGTGCGGGCGCTCCGCCAGGCTGACGTCAGGGGAAAAAAGAGCAGAGGGAAGGGGTGCGTGGATTGGGTGTGTGTATGACACGCGTGTGGGCAGCCGTGGAGGCAGGATCGTGCGTCACCACTGAGCAAGGGCTGACTGCGGAGAAGGGTCCAGGTGCATTTGCAGGCGGAGCGCGACACGAAAGGATAACACGCAGTCAGCACCAACCCATGCACGCAACCAGGCGCGGCACGGCTCACTCACCGCTTCATGTACGCCAGGACGTTGGGGTAGGGCGTCAGGTCAACCTGCATGCGTGGCACAGATGGCAAAGTGGAATGAGGCGGGTCGATAAGGACGGGGGGGGGGGCACGCGCCTTCCTCTCGCTCGCAAGGGCTTGCCGTTTCCGAAAAAGATGCCTAGACAGGCCGCAAAGCCTGTCCTTCACCTCCCAGGCCCCAAACAGCGATCCCACATCCACCCCCACCCCACCCCACACACCCCGTCTCATTGTTGTTTTTAAACACAACCCCACCCCACCTGGGGCAGGAACGCAGGGATGTACAGCAGGTATGCGCCCACCAGAACATCACTCAGGCCGAAGGCGGGGCCATCAATGTAGGGGCTGGCAGCAAGCAGCGCGTCCATCGTGCCAAACACGTCGGGCATCGAGCGCTCGCGGAACTGTACGACAGAGCATGGTGGGCGACGACATGCGTACGGCAGCACACAGGCGGTCGGGGATAAAGGTTACAGCACATGGGATAAAGGTGAGGTGGCATAAAGAGAGAATGGGCAGCGGGTGGAGCATAGTGGGCTGGAGGGCGGCCATCGGGCCATCGGGGCCATCGGGGCCACACGCCGTGCCGTGGCATAATTCGTGTGGCCCACAACCCCCGTCCCTTCACCCCTCCCTCTCCCCCCCAATGAGCTACAACCCACCTGCTCCACGAACACGGCGTTGGTCATGGTGCTGTTGGCGAAGAGCGCCCACTGCTGCGCGCGGGCGCGCTGCAAGGGCGGATTTCCAAAGACACACGTGGCTGTCGGCAAGCAAGTTGAGGATTGGTGAGGGCGTGAGGCTGTGCGCGCCGGACTGCCCATCGAGCCCAGCACTCGTGCCCCTTCAGCCAAGCTGCATGGAGTCGCCGCCAAGCCCGACCCTGCCCGGCCCTGCCCGGCCCTGCCCGGCCCTGCCCAGAGCCCCAACGTCCCTAGCCGAGGTCCCCAAACCCAGCGGCCCCTACCCCAACCGCCCCATCTTTCCATCACGCCAGCCGCCGCCCGTGCTTGTGCACGCACCTCGGCCGGGGTCTTGAACTGCCCGAACTTCTCCGCGATGTACAGCATGATGGCGCCCGACTCGGCCTGCGTTGATGGGGTGGTTGTATGATATCAATTGTGCGGTATTGCACCGTACGGTAACACCGTAGCAACACTAGCACGTGCATGCATGATGGCGCCCGACTGGGCCTGCACGCGGCAAGGTGGGGCGAGGCACGTGCTGTGTGTGCATCAGCCGCACGAGTGGCACCAGATGGGATGGCGGTGGCACCCGGCACAGCGTGCCAAACCCGGCCAACCCGGCGCCTGGCACCGCTGCTACGCCTGACGCGGCAAACAAGCGGCTGCATTTGTGAAGCGCTGATCGGCGCCTTCAGTCGACAGATGAATGTGTGCCTCTCCTCCGCCAGTGACCGACACCACAGCTCTGGCTGCACCTGCCACACACTGCTCTGATTGCTGCTGTACGCAATGTGGGCGAGCGCACCGCCCGGCCCTGAGCCGCCCACGCTCGCAATTCCCAGCTCACTTGATTCACAGCTGCACCCCACGGGGCCTCACCCAGTTTCCCATGGTGCGCGCAATACGCCTTCCTCCTCCGTAGCGGACGCCAGCCGGTACCCACTGTAACCAGTTGTGCCCTGCCCCCGCCCCGACTCTATTCATTACCCCTCCGCACACCGGGCCTCTGCCGGGCACCTCACCAGCTTCAGGTCACCGTCCTCCAGAGCCGGTAGCTTGCCGAAGGGGTTGACCTGCGGGCAACGTCATTAACCGAAGCAGGGGACAGGGCGCTCCCGGGACGACGAGTGTTGCACGAAGGGCCCCAAGTGGTCGATCGGCCTTCTTGGCAGCTGAAATGAGGATGAAATGTATATAGGCGAAACCTACCTTCAAGAACCAGTCGCTCTTGTGCTCGCGCTTCTCCCTCATGTCCAGGTTGATGACCTCCACCTCGCCCTCCTTTCCAATCTCGCGAATGTACCACTCAATGATCCGACCACGGGAGGCGGGGTTGGAGTACAGCTTCATGGCCGCGCTGACGCGCACGCAAGGCTTGCGCGACGCATTTGCAGGCCGCGTCGCAGAGAAGGGCTTGGCGTGCAGGCGAATGCTAGACATTTTGAATGCGAAGCAATATATGAATCAGCAAGTTACGGAGCCGGTCGTTGCGCCCTACCTTGCATGATGCCCGGCTCGCGAACCCCTGGCTAATGGCACGAGTCGCCCGCCCAAAGCGTTAATGCCCCTCCAGCACCAATTCCAATGCCTAGGGACCGATCGACACCTCAATGGCTGCGCACTCGACTAGAGCGCAACTATTCACAAGGTGCTTGCACCAAACCCACTGCCGGCGCAAAATGCTAGTTGCATGTACCCGTATTTCGTAGCGCCTATACATCGCGAAATTCCATTGGGCCCAAATCGGTCGGAGCGACAAGCGACGACTTCGCGACGGTTGATTGTCGCGACGTCTCCGCAAGGCTATCGATGCGCGCTGATGCAGCAAACGAAATGAAGCACGATATGTGTTTCAAGCAACTCAGCACATGAATGCCCGAGTTGTGCGCAAACAGCTCCGCCATGTGTCCAGACGATGCCGGCGGCTCGAGCCCAGTCAGTGAGCTCAGGCTACGTTGCCAACCGCTCCAGACTGCGGATTCATTCCCACGACACTCGCGACGGACACGCGCGGCAACCCCTCTCAGCTCCGTCCTGAATCCCGGGTCTTGCCCTTCCGCATGCCGTACGCGCATTGGCACAGCTAAACACAGCACGGTGACACGCTCTGCCTGGTTACCCGCTGGGGCGTGACAGCTGTCACGCCCTCCCGCGTGCTGATGTAACCCTCGCGTGCCCCGCTGGTTGTCCCCCCCCCCCCCCCCCAGCCACGGAGCGTGAACGGCCGTGGTCTGGTGAAATAAGCAGGGGCCCAAGTGAAAAACACGCTGAAAGAAAGCGCTCTCAGGCGCGGTGCACAGACAGCACGCATAAAAGACAGACAATTGCAGTACATGCACATTTAGGTGAGGTGAGTAGCCACGCTAGTCACGCCGGCGCAACTCAAATGGTCTTTAGGTCACAAGTGCGTTGTGCCCAACACTCCACGCAATGTCTGCACGCAAATGCCTGATCGCATGTTGCACCGCGCGCACGGCGCAGATGTAATGCAATGATAAACGATGCGCGAATGGTGCCTAAGGGAAAACCTGTAGCACGGCATTCAACGCTAACACGGGCTCGTCCACACTCAGGGCGGTCATGATGCCCCAAAACCAAACGCACATCGGCGATGCACGCGGTGATGCGCTACTTGCCACTGGCGCACTGATTGTGCCACCAGCTCAGGCGTGTGGTGCCTGCATGCCCGCCAGCCCCGTCACCCAGGCTGTCTACTCCTTCCCCGCCTGCTGGTCGGCCAGCGCGCTGCAGGCCAACTTGCTCGCGGCGTTGAACTCACCCAGCGAGGCGAGCGCGCTGATCACCTGCACGATCTGCTCCTGGCTGAGGCCCTCGAGGCCCGGCAGCGCCGCGCTGCTTGATGACGCCCCGCTGTCCGCGGTAGCCAGCGCCGCGCGCTGCTGGCGACGCAGGAGGTGGCAGTCCGAGGTGGCGTGCGTGTCGTTGGCGCCGTGCTCGGAGCAGTAGAACTTCTTGGCCTTGGCGGTGCTGCTGGAGCCAGACGTGGCGCCGGTGGAGCTGCTGGCGCCCGCCGCACCGTCCGTTGCCGTGGGGTCCAGCCCGCCGAAGAGCATCTGGCGACGCCGGTAGTTGTCCCAGGCGACGTTGGCCTCATTGGCGATGCGTTGCAGGTTGCCAAACCAGGTGTCGATGGGCTCCGTGGCGAGCTTGTGCTGAACGTTCTCGCGGATGGCGGGGTCCAGCTTCTGCACGAAGTCCGCTGCGAATGTCTCTGGCTGCACGCTGCGGAGGTGCGGCCAGCACTGCTGCATGTCGGCCAGCAGGTGCGTGGGCGCGCGGCGCTCCTGCTGCAGCCCACAGTAGCGCTTCTGGAAGTGCCGCTCGCGGTCCAGCTTAAAGTGCTCGGCCAACTGCTGCACGTAGAACTCGATCACGTACTCACCGTGCATGGCGGGTACGGCCGCCGGCTGCTGCCCCGCCGCCGCCGCTGCTGCCGCCGCCTGCTGCTGACCCTGCTGCGCCTGCGGCCTCTGGTCCCAGGCTGCTTGCGCGTCCGCAAGCAGCATCGGGAAGACCGTCTGGTGCCAGTGCTCGTAGTGCGTGCCCTGGGCAGGCGCGCGCTTGAGGATGCGGATAGCCTCAGACGCCGGCACGCCCTCGATGCTGCACTGCCCGTGGTACTTGCGAGCGCTGTTGAGCTCCGCATGCAGCCAGCTGGACAGGAGGGGCACCTGCTCGTGGCTCCACGGATCCATGTGCTTGGACGGGGCCACCATTTCTCCTTCGCCGTCTGAACTACTGCAGCAGCTGACGAAGAGCGGGTTGCTCGCTAACTGTGCTTGATTGGGCTAAGTCAAGACAAGCTTGCTTGAGCTCTTGCGCACGCTCAACTCACAGGCCATGCGCATGGGGCATGGGCGCGGCTAAACAACACGCTGCGGGTCAGGCATCTCGCCTGCCGGTTGGCGCCCACACACAACTGGCTGTAGAACGTCAACATCTACTCAACGTGCTAAGAAACACGGCGGCTCGAGCCCAGTCAGTGAGCTCAGGCTACGTTGCCAACCGCTCCAGACTGCGGATTCATTCCCACGACACTCGCGACGGACACGCGCGGCAACCCCTCTCAGCTCCGTCCTGAATCCCGGGTCTTGCCCTTCCGCATGCCGTACGCGCATTGGCACAGCTAAACACAGCACGGTGACACGCTCTGCCTGGTTACCCGCTGGGGCGTGACAGGGGCTTACGGGTCCGGGCTCCAGGGTCCGGGGGCCGCGCCCAGCCGGAAAGGTGTGGTGCTGCTGCACGACATCCAGGCAGTGGTGACAAGGCTAGAGGCACTGGTAAGGGGCGGTAAGGGAGGAGCAGGGCGATAGGAGGCGCATGGTGATCCTGTCTCCCCTCGCACCAGCCCCCTCACCCCCCCCACCCCACACACACACGCCATCCGCCTGCATGCACCTTCCCCTCTTTTTTCTATGATTCCTCCCTCCTCCCGTATCCCCTGTCCCCTCCGGATATCTGCTTCCAGTGTCCGTCTCCCCGGCTGTGTTACCGCGCGCATCCTCGGTACAGCACCCGCGTACAGCACCCGCGATGACACCGTTGTCTCTGTTCTCGCAAACGAGGCCTAACGGTTGCAGGCTTTCATCTGCCACCACCGGGCGTGCCAACTATTTTCCCTTGCCATGGTCCCACCACATCCCCGTCACCATACGGTACTTGCACGGCTCAACCCTCTTTCAAGCTGCCCAATCAAAGCTGACACCCCTCGCCTGCGAGAGCGATACCAAAGCAAAAGAAAGGGCGAGGGGGCACCAACGCACCCGCACACAGTTCGAAGTGCTAGCAAACCGACACAAGCCGCAGCCAGCTACCGATCCCCACACCGTCCCTGCTAGGCGTGGCCCACGCACGCACGCACGCACGCACGCACGCACGCACGCACGCACGCACGCACGCACGCACGCACGCACGCACGCACGCACGCACGCACGCACGCACGCACGCACGCACGCACGCACGCACGCACGCACGCACGCACGCACGCACGCACGCACGCACGCACGCACGCACGCACGCACGCACGCACGCACGCACGCACGCACGCACGCACGCACGCACGCACGTACGCACGCACGCACGCACGCACGCACGCACGCACGCACGCACGCACGGACAGGGGTCAAGAAGCCACCTGCGCTACCGGCCGATCTGGGGGTGTCGTTCATCCGCATAACCCTCATACGCATGCAGGCACGCCATGGTATTCCACACCCGGCCGGCGCTGCTACCCTGTGCAGCCGCCGGTCCTGTCCGACGGGTGTGGGGAACCGCACTGCGGTCCGCTCCGTCGGTTGTCCTGTTATGTCTTGTTGCGGGGTTGTGACCTGATCTGGGGTTTGTTTTGGTGTCTTGCTGCGGGTTGCTCGCCGCCCGGCATCCCGCATGGCGGCCCCATGTCGGGGGACCGCGCGCGCCACTTCGCATTCCGGTCATCTGGGCCCGTGCCGCATGCAGTATTGCCGGGATGGGCCATGCAGCCACTGCGCTGTCTTAAAGTTTCCGCGGCCACCGGTTTGCAGTGCTTGCCTTGCCCCACTCCTTTAAGCCTCTCCGTTTTCATCCTTGCCTTCCTTTCCGCCTTGTACGCCTTGGTAGTTCCGTTCCAGCCCGCGCCAGCCCCCACTGCAGCGACAGCCGCCCGCCCAGCCCGCCGTTACTTGTGTGATGCTTTGTTCCGTGCAGTGCCTGTATCATGTAGATGGCTTTTGGCCCCCGGCGTCTACACAGCGTAGATGACCCCTCCCGCGCCGTCTACGCCCAGAACATTTTTCCTAGGGGCACGCCCCCAAATCCCCAAACCATCTACGCTCCCTGTCTAAAAGACCGCCAAACCCGCCCAGACCGTCTACGCTCCGTAGATGCCGAAACCCAAACCCAAAATTTTTCTCCGCCTTCGGCGGATTTTGGGCAAATTTCTACAGCGTAGATGGAAGATACGAGCACGGAACTTCCGTGCTGTCGGGCCGGCTTCTTTCTTTCGGTTTCTTACGCCTCCATTCACTCCCTCCCTCGCATGTGCTGCTGGGCGACGGTGGCGCCGGCGCTTCCAGGTTGGTTTCGGATGCCGCGCGCCCCAACGCTCCGCTCCCCGCCAGCCCCAGCCGTCCGACAGCCCAGCCATCACAACCTGGTTATATCAGTGATGGGTCAGCGGCGCTCCTCCATCGCCCGTGGAGTTTACCGTCTGGACGAGGTAACATGCCTGCTGTGTCTGAGTCTTGCTCACCGGCCTTCTATGCGTGCTAGCGACTACAACGACACATGATTACGCATATTCGCGTTCGCGTTTCGAAAGCATTTCGCTAACAGGGGTGTTCTTGGGGAGGGCGAAGCGCCTAAGGCAGGGGGTGGGGAATTTAGCGATCGGAGGTGCAGGGTTGCTGAGGGCTTAGCCATTTGAGGCGAGGGGTTAAGGCCCCAAGGGAGAGGTGTGGCGTGATTCGAGCACGGTAGGATCAGATGACAGGGGGCTCAGCCCAAAAAGCAACCCCGCCCGCCCCCTCCACTGCTGCCAAATTCTATGGGAAACGCCCGTAATCCGAAACGTGGGTGGACAGGAATTGCCCCGCCGTCAAAGGCCCCTGGTGTCTGGTGTCTGGGCATAGCCTGGCAACAGAGATATGAGCCCTGGCCGCCTCCCGGGAGGCGCCGTGCTGCGGCACTTGCACCGGGCGGCAAGTGGGCAACCCCTCGCTGCCAGTGGAACAGCCTTGTCATTTAGCGCCCGCATGCAGGTGCGCTGCGACGTGACTTCGCGCGTGTGGCCTTGTAGGCCTTGCGGTGTGTGCGTGTGTGCGTGCGTGTGTGTGTGTGTGTGTGTGTGTGTGTGTGTGTGTGTGTGTGTGTGTGTGTGTGTGTGTGTGTGTGTGTGTGTGTGTGTGTGTGTGTGTGTGTGTGTGTGTGTGTGTGTGTGTGTGTGTGTGTGTGTGTGTGTGTGTGTGTGTGTTAAACAAAAAATCAAAGACGGACCAAACCCGCCAAACACGCGCGCGCAGTTACATACCGATACCTACATACGCGGTTACCGAGCTCCGCGGTCGTCGATGTTGCCCCAGTTGTCTACCTTGTTATACTTGCCCGCAATTGTTTGCCTGGAACCCCCTACCCGGTGTGTGTGTGTGTGTGTGTGTGTGTGTGTGTGTGTGTGTGTGTGTGTGTGTGTGTGTGTGTGTGTGTGTGTGTGTGTGTGTGTGTGTGTGTGTGTAACTACGGTTTACAGTTGCTTGATAGAACCTCGTGATCGAGTGTCCTGAACAACTAACCAGCGCTGGAGCCAGGCTCCAGCACAGTAGTGTTCGCATAGTCTGGTAGTACGTGTCTCCCAAGCATATGCGCGAAGTTGCGGAGTTGTGTGTGTGTGTGTGTGTGTGTGTGTGTGTGTGTGTGTGTGTGTGTGTGTGTGTGTGTGTGGTGCATTTGCCTGGCCGGGCGCGTCACCAAAGTACCAGCCTGGCAGACAATCAGCACCGCATCGGTACAGTAACCCCGGCGTTATGCCAGCCGCGCGCTCATGCCTGCTGTTCTTGACTGGTGGGCGGGGTCTGGGAATCCGCTGCACACTAAGGGTCTTGGGCTCTTGGCCAACTTGCCCCGTTTGCTCTGTACCTCCAACACACGTCGTCATTTAGCGCGCACGGGAGCACGCACAGCAGGAGCATACGCTTGAGCAGAGTGGATGGTGGATGTATGGCGCTGAACATAAGTCCCCACAAGTCCCCCCCCACACACACGCACGCACGCACGCACCGCTAGTGCCAGTTTGCAGTTCTTATCAGACAGCTTTCTCAGGTAACAAAACAACCCCTGTCCTAGGAGTGGCTGGGGCCGGAGCTCTATGCTCCCTAGTGCCCTCAAGGACTGCGACATCGTGTGTTAAAGACAGCAACAGCAACGCAGCCACGGACCGGGGTGATTCGGGGGGGGGGGGGGGGGGGCTTCGCCCCCCCTGGAACGCTTCGCTGGGGGGGTAGTTTTCTCCAATTCCCAAATCAACCATTGCCAACCCGGGGGGGGGGGGGGCTCAGCCGAAAAAGGCGCGAGAGTGTGGGTTACAAGGTGGTGCACGTGCGTGCTTGCATGTCCCTGTAAAGCTTAGGCCCGGGCTCTCTCAAGCCAAGCCTCTCTCAAGCCTCGGCGACACCGGGCTCTCTCAAGCCGCATTTCAACTTACAGGCTCCCTCGCTTGCCAGCCACCCAAGATGTGTGTGCACCGGGCACCGGGTACCGGGTAGCAATGCTCAGGCATCGGCGGAAGCAGTTAGTTCAGAGCTTGCTCGCCGGGGACAAACCGGGGGAATGCCGGGGGCACACCGGGGGAACGGTAGGGAAACACAAGGGATAGCACTCCCTTCATGCTCCCAAACTCAAGAGCACGTGCGCAATCCCCTGTGCGACAGCGCCCGCAATCCTACTACCCCGCGACACCGCCGCCCAGGCCCAGGCGCCCGCCCCCGCGCCCGCCGGCTGCTGCGGGCTCTCTCATGCCGTGGGTGCTACAGCCCATTACAGCCCACTACAGCCAGCTGATGTGTTGCTAGCTGCTGATGCGCAAACCGTTGCGAGCGGCTCGCTCGCGCAGCTGCGCCACCTCCCGCTCGCTCGCCGCCAGCTGCCTCGCCAACCACCGGTACTGCTGCGGCAGCACGCACACCCACACGGCCGGCGTCCCCCGGCTGCTGCGGGTGTGGCCGTTGCCCAGCAGCTAGCTGCACCCATCGCACCCACCCGAACAATACTCGCCACCCGGCACGCACCGCCTCCCGCTCTCTCGTCGCGGCCGCCGCGGCCTCCAGCTGCTGCAGCAGCAGCCGCCGCTGCCGCCTGCTCCACCGACTGCAGCAGCTACCCCGCCTCCAGCGCCAGCCACGCACATAGATAAATAAGGGGGAACGGTGGGGCAGGGACGTAAGGCGCAGCAGGGCAAGGAATGAAGGTTGGCATCAGACATGGCCCCTGCTGGTTGATTGGCATTCCCGCCCCAAGCAAATAAAGGCGACAGATAGATAAGACCCCGTGCCCATCCAGCGAATTCTGACGAATCCAATGCGCGGCAACATATATAAGCACGATGCGCACTGGCTGCCTGACACGCAGCAGTGCTTGCGCACCTCCTGTCAGGCAGCCCGCACCTCCGGTCACGCGAAACTGCGCAGATGGGCCTGCTGCAGCTCCGCCGCCGCCATCCAACCCACCTTTTACTCGCTGCCGCCGGCTGCATGCCACCGCGCCATCGGTCTTGCATGCAGCGTAGACCAAGCCTTGCAGCAATGCACCTCCCGTCCAGTCCCCAGCCTCAACCTGCTGTGTGCCGCTGCGTGTGTGCCGGTTGCAGCCGGCAGCCGGTCAAACCACGCGCTGCGATCTGTAACAAGACTAGGTTGACCTAGGTTGACAAGGGAGCGAGTCTCCCGTTACACGATCCCGCCGTCCCCCCGCCACCGCAGCTGCGGCCGCATGTGCTTCCAGCCGCGCTCACCACTGGCCATAACGGCTGCTGGCGCCGGCGGGCCCGCCAGCCAAAGCTCGCCGACGGGCCTGCGGCGGGCGTAGGGCTGTTGCTTTACAGCCGGTGGCGAGCAGGTGTAAAAACCCATCGCATCCGATAAAAAAGCCCAAAGCCTTGATACAGCGTGTGATACCTTCGACACTAGTAACATCAAGCAGTACGCAATAATATCAGTCCTAGGTATCACAGCTCAGCAGCTTCGAGCGACACGAGTCGAGTCGTTTTTGAGTCAGGTTCCAGGTGCCCCATACTAGATGCAATAGTGCGAGTCAACACGTTTGGCAGCAGGACCAGGATGAAGCAGGCGACACTTGCAAGGGTAAGCACACTCCCAATGTAGCGCTGGATAGAGCTCTTGATACAGCGATTGGTGTAACGACTCCTCTTTATTACCAAAAAGCTTCGAATCCCCGGCATTCGTGAACGCTCGGCCGGGGCGCGTGGGCGGGCGGGCGGCCGGGCGAGCGGGCGTCGGTACGTAAAAATTACAAGGCCACCCGGCCCATAGCATTAGCTAGCTTGAATTTAGTGTGTCCATTTCGCGTCCCGAGTGTCCGATCGTCCGGTCGGCCGCGATTTCATGATTTGCCCAGGCTATTGCTTGGTTATGATCCAGCACTCGATTGATTACATAGCTAATATGTGCATAGGGGCCGACCAGCATGAAATGCAAGGAACTGGTCTTCGCTAACTTTCTCAGGCCGTGTCTCAGGCCAGCAGGATTCTAACACACCAACGAAACACACGGCAAACTCCAACATAATTCATACTGGGCCTGTGCGCAGTGGGGATGCGCGTGCCCAAACCTGTCCGGGCTACCGCGGTGCGGAATATCGTTCCTTAGTCGCGCCTACAAATGCGTTGCAAATCTAATACGACAATCAATAATTTGGGGATAGTCCGGGGTGCATATATGCCATGACGGCGAAGTCACATTTTGCGCAATGGAATCCACGGCGAGCCGGGGTAGCCGGGGGTGTGGGGAGGCTGTGTCGGAAGGGGCAGCAGGTAGGTGCGCTATGGGGCACACGCTATCTACAAGTGCACCCGGGCGCGGCAGCACACATGTTGGTCCATGATGATCGTGTGCAGGATTGAGTCATGGTGGGTGGGGCCACGCACGGGTGCGGCTGGCCGGAAATTTAGCCACCAGGCCTCCCCTGGGCCACACCAACCGTGTACATGCGCTATGGGAAGCTGTTGCGCACGATTGTATCATCGGGGTGAGAGTGATAGAGAGATAGAGAGGGCGATGGGTAGGGGGCGGGCGAGGGGTGGGGTGGATGGAAGGGGGCGATGGGTGGGGGGCGGGAGGGGGATGAGCGTTCGATGGCACGGTACAGGGCAAACGCGGCCAGTTGGCGAAGTTCCGTTAGTCCCGTGCAGCGGATTCCCATAGCCCAATCGACAGTCAAGAACAATCTGCTGCGACAGCAGGCATGAGCGCGCGGCTGGAATAACGCCGAAGTTACCTTATTGATGCGGTACTGATTGCCTGCCAGCGGGCTGGTAGTTTGCTGACGTGCCTGGCCAGGCGATAGCACCACACACACCCGCACACCGCAACGCCACACGCGCGAAGCTATGTCGCAGCGCACCTTCAGACAGGCGACCTGCGTCCACGGATGTGCGTCGAAGGCGACTGAGGGGAACAAGGGGTGTCAGCTTTGTACAGCTGGAAAATGGGCTGAGCCCCCGTACGCTTGGGAGGTAGTAAGCATGTAACGGCCCCGTCAGAGCCTCGATGCCCCTACGAAGCACAGGCGCATGGCTTAAGACACCCGGGTTCAGGCCCGGGCGGGATTTCCCGCGCCATCCATGTGCGTGCCTTGGCACGTTACCAAACGCCCCAAGCCTTTCTCTAGCCTCCTGGCATAAGCTACAACCCTCTGGCGCCCCACGCTCAAAGGGCTAGGCGCGGGGCGGGGGCGACCTCGGGGCTTCTTGGCATTCTGGCGCGTCGGCAGGCATGGCTCGGCAAGTCGCTCAAAGCTTTCGATATACTTCCCCGCTTTGCTTGCCGCCAACATAGTTTGCCTTATAGACTGCATATCAGCGGGCATCGGATGCTTTCCTCGCGACCTCGCGAAAGTCATTTGTCCATGGAAGCGCGAAGGCACTTCTCGCGCCGCCCGAATTTTCCCTGCCACCTATTTACATGCAATAGGAATTAACAAATACTAATACGTAGCAGTCGCGGTTTGCGCCAGTATGCTATGTTTTGCCGACGCAGCCACGCACGCACGGACAGGGGCGTTCCTGGGGGAATGTGCAAGCAGGGGCAAAAACTAACAGGGCGCGGCAAGGCAGAAGAGGCAGAAGAGCCCGGTGTGTTCGACGTGCGTGGCGGGCGAGGCGAGTGCGAACGTGAGACAAACACATCCGGGGTGTGAGGAAGTGCTGTGGGTTGGCGTGCCCCGGCCCCCGCGGCGCACCCATACGTTTCAAAACAGGGGGTGTGTGTATCAACTTGACCAACACGCGTTCCCAGGCCTCGCTGACCGCACACAGATAATATTTAAGCCATCATTTACACGATGCTGTTGTACACAAGGAAGAACAGGCCCTAGCAACGCAGATCCGTCACCCGACTCGAGTCAGGGAACCTCGATCGCCACAGTAACTGGAATATAATCATATTCTTCGCACTCGGAAGCATAGAATGGGGTCGGCTGCCTCAAGAAAGACCGCGGCCGATGTTTGAGGCCGATTTGAGCGCACAGGCTGGCGCTGGTCCAAAAATGTATCAAATACATAAATTGCTTCAAGTGAAGCAATGATGCACCTGTCAGAAGGCTCGAGAGCTGCGCGAGCATCGCGAGCATCGGTCGACGCCCGCGCGGGCAGCCCCGTCATGTGACACCAATGAAACCCGGGCTCCGGTATCAAAGAAATTATAAAACGTGTAGGGCCACGGTTTCGCCGCAAGGTCGGCCTCAGTTTCGGCCTCGGTTTCGGCCTCGCGACGATCGCGTCTCGTGCTGCCGTGCTGCCGTGCCATGCAGCAGCTGTTCAGACTTGGCCTATGCCACGCGCTCAGGGTAGCATCGAGCTGCCTGCAGTGTAAATCTGTTCGGCCCTGCCCATGTGAGTTTGGTCCTGCCCATGTCTCAACTCTGGCGCATTGTCCATCTCAACTTCAGCCCTTCTTTGCCCCAGCTCAAGATCCCTGCCTCGGTCCGCCAAACACTGCTGTGCGTTCCGTCCCGTGCCACTAGACTCCATTACGGGGCACGCCCCATGGATCGCTTGGCGGTCCGCTAGTTGGATGGACGAATGCCGCGACTGTCTGTCTGTCTGTCTGTGCCCGTATCTTGTAGATGGCTTTAGGTAAGCAGGGGCCGGCGCTTGGCACGGCGCCGTCGGGCTGTTCGGGCAGTGGGCGCCAAGGGCCCGTTGTGTGCCAGCGTAACGGATCCGTCAGCACAACTCAAACACAACAACACAACTCAAATTACAATAGTCAAGTGCGCTGGATCCAGGCGTGGGGCCGTAATGGGTTGTGTGCGCGCTAGCGAAGGCTCGGCCCCCGTGGCGGCCAGTGGCTTGGAAACCACGCTGGAAACGACCTGGGGCCGTCGAGCGAGGGGCAGAAGAAGGCAATGGCCCCGTAACTGGTCATTTGGCTGCTGTAGGGTACCGCCCCAAATCCGCCCACAACGGCTGGCGCGCGCCCTCAAGACCGAGCGAGCTTAGCTATAATCTGGCGAATGGTGCTAGCAAAGCCCAGGTTGACCGCCTCTTGCGTATTTAACTTTCCATCCTGCCTGGCGCAGGAGGCGGGCGAGCTTGGCGTGTTGTTTGGCTTGGGTGGGCGTGGGTTTTGGCGGTGTGGTTGGCGTCGGCGCAGTATCCGACCTCAACGATGTGTACGGTGTGATTTGTGCCGGGTGTGGAAAAAAGCAATTGGTTGTGAGGCTGGCAGGTGGCCGGCGGAAGTATGGCACGTACGGTCTGGGCGAGTCCGGCGGCTCACGGCGGCGAGCTCTATCTCCGGAGTCCGGGCCACAGAGGCACGGAACGCTTAAAAGCAGGGCAGCATAGCCACACACACGACGCACGCGCGCGCGCACACTCGCACGCAGCAGGACGTACACGCACCCAGCCACGAACACACGCGCACGCACACACCCGACCACACACGCATGCAGCGGCCGAGATGCCGGTAATCGGAAGAGCACGCCAGCCCAGCGCCCCGCCCTCACGAAACCAACCATCGCACACGCTGGACCCAGCCCAACCCGACGGGACGATCGCGTCACGTCACCCCAGGCCACGGCCGCCCCCCGCACTCAGCCGCACAAACGCGTGTGTGTGTGGTTACAGAGTGGTGCGCACGTTCTTGCGTGCCTTCCTGCTGCGTGTAAACCGGAGGCCCGGGCCGGGGTGACCCTTATAACGCCAGTGCATGATTGTCCTATTTATTGTTCTCCCCTTGCAAGGGGGACTTCCCTACTTCTATGCTCCCAGATGGAGCTGAGTAATGCAGCTAACTTGACAGGCTCAGATTTCAGCATCACTTCGCGCATGCTTAGGCTAAAGTCTAGGCCACTGCACGCTCGTAACTCGGTGTAGGCAGCAAACGCAACACACACGGCCCCACACACAGCAACGGCACCAAGTCCGCCTCATAGAGGCGCGGCGCCTGTCACACCGCCGCGGCAACCGGCACAACACGCACCCAAGCGGCGCGCGTCGGCCGCGGTTGATGAGGGTGATGGTTCAGGGGCGGGCGGGTACAGGGGGCCGTGGATCAGGGGGCGGACTAGGTAGGGGGCAGTGAATTAGGGGGCGGGGCGGGCAACAAGGCAGGTGCAAACACTATCTAGCTACTGCAGCAAGCAGAAGATGGAGGAGGCAGTGCAGGGTTTCTCCCTTCCGAATTGGCCGTCATGTGTTGTGCTGCGTTATCCTTACAGTAAAAGGACTAGCTAGCAGATGAAAGATCACCGTTTCCGCAACACGGCACTACATCATGGAGGAGAGGCTGCTCTGTGTTGGTGCTGTGGCTACACACGGCAGCTAAACCATGGGCTGGGTTGGGGGTTAAGGGAAGTGGTGAATACCAGCCCAAGCGAATACAGGCCCTCTAAACCTAACTAGACAGGGTACAAGCAAATGCAGTAATGCAATGGGGGTTTGGTGTGGAGGGCGTAGACGGGACGATTGCCAGTCGGGCAAGTCCCTAGGGACGGACGCTGCTGTCCCCGACCCAGGACCATCCCATTGTCATTAGTTATCACATATTAGGGATCTGCAAGCGGTCCCGGAGCACTAACTCGAGCCGGGGCTGAACTCGACATTTTAAACGTCGAGTTCGCCAGGCCTGCAGGCGTTGATCAATCCATGACAGTGATACCATCGGAATGTATATTTGAATAGACGGCAATAGATCCAGTACGCAAACACTGCACATCCCAGTTGGCAGCGGTCAGTTTCGGGGCTTGAGCTCCGACTGACGTGCTTAGTCCTCTGCCGAGCGCTGCTGGTAGGAATGGTAGGAATTTCCCCGGGCGACTCCCGGAGCGTGCGGGCAGGCGACCAGGAAAGAACCCCCAACGCCAGGCAACAACCGGACCAAAAGAGTGGCATGTGCAAAAGGGGAATGGGTTGCCTGCGCCCCCCCCCCCGCAGCCAGAATCGGGGGTTGAAGGGTGAAAGATTCTGGCATGGGGTGGAGGCGCCCAAGGACAAGGGATGCGGGTCGAGGCCCCCACTCGGTGGGGCCCAGGAAGCAGAGGATGCGTGCTCTGGCCCAAAGTGTGTGCAGGCAAATTCAGGGTATAGACAGAGTGCAGGACTTCAAGGTTCAAGGGGGGGGCGAAGCCTTCCAGGGACATTCCGCTCCGTGCGCATGCGTGCGCGTGCGTGCATGCGCGTCGAAGAGTGTGGAAATCATGCCTCAGGGGCCGTACGAGGGCCGCTCCCAGCTGGGACAGTGTGGGATTGCACAGCGGCCGTGACGTGATGACTAGGCTAGCGGCTTGGGGAAGGATGTCGTAGGGACTATAGGGACAGGGAATACAAGGAAGGCCCGCTGCCTGCCAAACCCTGCCTGTGCGTCCCCACGGCTGTGCCGCCTGCTGTCCGTGGCCCTGGCGCCCTGCCAATGGTTGCCCCCATTGCATGCCGTAGTCACCATCCCTTTACTTCCACCGGGGATCGGCTCTTTCTCCGGCTGTACACAACTCATCACCCCTCGTAGAAAGCGTTTGTATCCATTGTGAATCACACGGAGCTTGGTTTATTAGGGGAGGCAGCGGTGCTGAAGTTGGGGCCAGGATGGGGGTAGTGGGGGTGGGGGGTAATCAAAAGTGAGGCGGCTAGCAGCCAGCCCGCTTTCCACCATGCCTTCCCAGCCCAGTGGTCTTCGCACTCTCTGCTCTCCTTAGAACACGCGTGGGGTCTAATTCATCTGGAACGATACCGCGCCCTATTGTGGTGCGTCCCTATCTATTGAGAGTGCGCTCTTTGGCCTCTTCCCCCCAACCCAACCACACTGGGAGATGTGTAGGTAACACTGATCATTGACCAGCTACGAGGAGATAGCGGAGATCACATGATTGAGCACACAGTGCTTGGAGCCCCGGGAAGCGGGGTAGGGGGGTGGGGGCGAGGGCACCAGTCTGTTTACAAATGTCAGGGTACCATACAGCGGGGCACCGATAGCAGGTTTGCTAGTCGCTTTTATTCGCACGACGCCTGGACGTACCCACAGGTTGGCATGCTTTTGGTTGCTGTTGCGGCGGCATGGGCGGCCAATGGCAATGATCCACCACCAGCTGACATGGATTTCTCACCACCACCACCACTTATAAGACTACCACCCCCTGGTGAGGCCGAGGCTGAAATATCTGAGCGAGTGGAGTTGCAAGTGGGTCTCTGCCATCCGCGAAAACCTGTTGCTTCCGCTGTACAGTAGTCCATGACATCCGGTTAATCCGGTCTGCTTGAATCCGTTAGAACCCCATCCCAATCAATATGACCTAATTACCGTGGCCCACCACTCGCTTGCACGAATAATGCAGGTATGAAGGTGGGAGCCATAAACGACGTCCGGCTTGTTGATGGCAGTGGCCCTGACACTGGCCGGCTTGAGGTGCTGTATAATGGCACATGGGGCACTGTGTGGTGAGTAGTGTGATCATGCACACAACTAAATTTCATGGATAACTCTAACATGATAATTAACACGATAATGAGTTGATGACCTGCTGCTTGCAGTGACGACAATTTTGGCGATGCTGACGCCAGTGTAGTGTGCCGGTCACTGGGCTATGGCTATGGAAGTTCCATACCAAGTTACGGAGGTGGCAGTGGCCCTATCTGGATGGTAGGCTTTGTTGATGGCATGAGCACAAACGCACAACTGAATCACACTATTGTTGGTCCTGCATGCAGGATGAAGTCTACTGCCCAGACTGGGCTGTAGACCTGCAAAACTGTACAAGCGCCGGTTGGGGCATTAGTGATTGTGATCACAGCGAGGATGTGGGCATCACATGCACCTGTAAGTCATGTGTCGACTGCCTTGACGCACTGAGCATTGATTTAGCGCAACAGCAGGACAACATGCTGACATGTATACATTTGCAGACCTATCACCGCCAGCGCCACCAGCGCCACCAGCACCGCCACCAGTGCCACCATTACCATCGCTGCCACCACCAAGGTTTCCAACTCCTGGTGAGGCTGCGCACGGCTGAGGTTCTGTGTCGCCAATGTTGTCATGTTCACCAGGCTTCCATTAGCATCGCAAAACTGGAAGCTGTACCCCTATGCCCACCGTGACCGTCTACTCAAGGTGATGCAGGCACAACCGTGGGAACCATAAATGATATCCGGCTTGTTGGAGGCAGCAGCCCCAACACCGGCCGGCTTGAGGTGCTGTACAACGGCATCTGGGGCACTGTGTGGTGAGTAGTGTGATCATGTAAGCAAGTAAATTATATGGATAACTCTAACATGATGACCTGATGCTTGCAGTGACGACAACTTTGACGATGCCGACGCCAGTGTAGTCTGCCGGTCACTGGGCTACGGCCCGGGAAAGTCCATGCCAACTTACGGAGGTGGCAGTGGCCAGATCTGGATGGTGAGTATTGGGAAGAGTGTACATGCAGCACAACAATCGTGAATCACACAATTACGATCCTGCAGGATGAAGTCGACTGCCCAGACTGGGCCCTGCACCTGAAAAACTGTACAAGCGCCGGTTGGGGCATCAGTGACTGTGACCACAGCGAGGACGTGGGCATCACTTGCAATTGTAAGTTCGGTGTGCCATGGCAGGGGTGGGCCGACTAAAATAACATTTTGCTGTGCAGACCTACCAGCAGGCGTACCAGGCGGTCTGCCAGCCAAGCCGCCAGCTGCACTAGCTCCACAACTGCCTCCGCTGCCGCCTTTACCGCCATGGTCTCCAGCTGATGACCCTGCGGCACTGGAAACAAGTCTGCGTGTAGAGGGATTTGACCTCACAGACGAGGTGGTTGCATGCCGTGTTATTTTGACTCCAAACGAAATTCGCCAGCCATTCTGCCAATCCGCCAATGCGCTAGGCAGCGAGGTTACTGGCCAAAGCACACCGTTGCTGTACATTGGATCTAGTCTCCATGCTCACTTTTTTGGCAACATCCCTGACAACAGTATTCCAGCTTTAGCACCTCGGTATGAACTCCATGCACGTCTGGGGCTGCTGGCTACGAACCACACCAACAGCAGTAGTACTACTGCAGCTGAGGACTGGGGTGTCACAATTGCATGCCCACCCGGCTCCAACACCTCCCTGCTGCTGTATGACTCGGTGGTGGCGGACCTGCCCCTCAGCTCGGTAGGGGCGCTGATCACCTTTGTCAACTGCTCCCGCATCGCCATTGTGAACAGCCGATTTGAGGGTCTATTGGGGCCACCAACAAATGCAGCTGCTGTGCATGGAGCCGTCATGGTGGCAGGCGAACTAGGCGAACTCACCGGCTCACTCTTCTGGCATGGTACCAACTGCAGCCGTGTGCGGGGTGCTAGCGGCTACGCATGCCTGCTAGCAGCCTCCATGGCACCAAACTCGTCGATGCTCATCCAAGACAGTACTCTTACCAACAATCAAGTTGTCGGTGCGCTCGTCGGCACTAAACTGCGCCTGGCTTGCAATCTGCGCGGGGAGGACACCAGCACCAACAATCGGGGGCCTGCATCTGGAGGGTTTGGAGCCTTGGTACTCAACGCTGTCAGCGGGCATGTTAACATTTTGAGGTCACAGCTGAACATGAACATTGGGGCATGCGGGGCAGTGCTTACAATGCCTGGCGAGTCGATATTAGGCAGTGCAAAAATATCAATTTCTAGAAGTACCATACAAGGGAATGTCGCCGTTCTTGGAGGAGTGCTGCACATGGGCTCAAACCGTATACTTGCTGTCTGGCGAGTGGACAATGGCAGCAGCATCAGCGGCAACACTGCTTCCATATCCGGTGGTGTGCTGTATATCGATAACAACAGCTCCATTGGCGCCTGGTCTGTCGACAAAGGAAGCAGCATCAGCGGCAATAGTGCGGCAATGGATGGTGGCGTGCTGAAAATGAATCCCAACAGCAACATCGTCAGCTGGTTGGTGGACAATGGAAGCAGCATCAGCGGCAACAATGCTTCAGGGTCTGGCGGCGTGCTGTCCATGGATGATAACTGCACCATTACCAGTTGGTCCGTGGACAATGGAAGCTCAATCAGCAACAACCACGCTTCAAGCGTAGGTGGTGTGATTTTTATGGGTTCTAATAGCACCATTGAAAGCTGGTCGCTGGACAACGGAAGCAGCATCAGCGGCAACATTGCAAAAAAAGTCGGTGGTGTGGTTTGTATGGAATCAATCTGCACCATTGGCAACTGGTCTGTGAACAAGGGTAGCAGCATCAGCGGCAACAGCGCTGAACTTGATGGTGGTGGGGTGCTATTCATGTATGCCGACAGCACCCTTGGCAGCTGGACCGTGGACAATGAAAGCAGCATAAGCCGCAATCGTGCTGCAACCGTCGGTGGTGTGGTTTATATGGACTCTAACAGCACCGTTTCCAGCTGGTTGCTGGACCATGGGAGCAGCATCAGTGGCAACAGTGCTTCAAATTCAGGTGGCGTGCTCTTTATGTATTCCAACTGCACCATAACCAGCTGGTTAGTGAACAATGGAAGCAGCATCCGTGGCAATACTGCATCCGTTTTTGGTGGTGTAGCTTATATGGACTCGAACAGCACCATAACCAGATGGGCCGTGGACAATGGAGGCAGCATCAGCAGCAACAGGGCTTCAACTGACGGCGGCGTGCTGTATATCAACTCTAACAGCACCATTTTTGTCTGGTCGCTGGACAATGGAGGCAGCATCAGCGACAATCATGCTACAGGTTCCGGTGGCGTTCTGTGTGTGCGTTCCAACTGCACCATTACCAGCTGGTTAGTGAACAATGGAAGCAGCATCAACAGCAACATCGCTTCAAATGTCGGTGGCGTGGTCTATATGGACTCGAACAGCACCATTACTAGCTGGTTGGTGGATAATGAAAGCCGCATCAGTGGCAACACCGCTTCAACATACAGTGGCGGCGTGCTGTATATGCATTTTAACAACCGAATTTCCAGCTGGGTAGTGAACAACGGCAGCATCATCAGTGGCAATAGCGCTTCAGGTTCTGGTGGCGTGCTGTACATGGATTCTAACAGCATCATCGGCAGCTGGTTGGTGGCCAATGCAAGCAACATCAGTGGCAACAACGCTTCGGCCTCTGGCGGCGTGCTGTGTGTGCGTTCCAGGGGCACCATTGACAGCTGGCGGCTTGACAATGGAAGCAGCATCAGCAGCAACAGTGCTTCAGAGTATGGTGGCGTGGTTTACATGGACTCCCACAGCGCCATCGGCAGCTGGTTGGTGAACAATGGAAGCAGCATCACTGGCAACAACGCTGCATCCAATGCTGGGGGCGTGTTATACATGAATGACAACAGCGCCATTACCAGTTGGTCCGTGGACAATGGAAGCAGCATCAGTGGCAACACCGCGACTGATGCCGGTGGTGTGCTGTGCATGGCGCACAATAGCATCATAACCAGTTGGTTGGTGGACAATGGAAGCAGCATCAGTGGCAACACCGCTTTACAATGGGGTGGCCTGTGTTACATGGATAAAAATTGCACCATCACCAGCTGGGTGGTGAACCATGGAAGCAGCATCAGCGGCAACAGTGCTGAACTTGGTGGAGGTGGCGTGATGTTTATGCATTCCAACAGCATAATTACCAGCTGGTTGGTGGACAACGGAAGCAGCATAAGTGGCAACAATGCTTCAGATTCTGGTGGTGTGCTGTACATGGATTCCAACAGCACCATTACCAGCTGGTCGCTGAACAATGCAAGCAGCATTTCCCGCAACAACGCTTCAGCCTCTGGTGGCGTGCTACACACGAGTCAAAACAGCAACATTGCCAGCTGGTCGCTCAACAATGGAAGCAGCATCAGTGGCAACAGCGCTTCACATTGGGGTGGTGTGGTGCACATGACTTCCAATAGCACCATTACCAATTGGTCAGTGAACAACGGGAGCAGCATCAGTGGCAACAATGCTTCACTGAATGGTGGTGTGCTGTTCATGGATGATAACTGCACTATTACCAGCTGGTCGCTGGACAATGGAAGCAGCATCAGTGGCAATTCTGCGTTGTTTAGTGCTGGTGTGGTGTACCAGGGTTCCAACAGCGCCATTACCAGCTGGTTGGTGGACAATGGAAGCAGCATCAATGGCAACACCGCTGTATCCAATTCTGGTGGCGTGCTCTTCTTGTATTCCAACTGCACCATTAACAGCTGGTTGGTGAACAATGGGAGCAGTATCACCGGCAACAGTGCTTCAGGGTATGGTGGCGTGGTGAACATGTATTTTAACAGCACCATTACAAGCTGGCTGGTGGACAATGGAAGCAGCATCAGTGGCAATCGTGCTTTTAAGAATGGTGGTGTGATTTACATGGCTTTTAATAGCACCATAACCTTCTGGTCAGTGGACAACGAAAGCAGTATCAGTGGCAACACAGCATCTGGTTCCGGGGGTGTACTGTTTATGCATTTCGCATGCTCCATCACCAGCTGGTCAGTTGACAATGGAAGCAGCATCAGTGGCAACAGCGCTTTGGTGTATGGTGGCGTGTTGGCCATGGATTCTAACAGCACGTTTTCCCACTGGTTGATGTCCCGATCAACATGTGCCAGGAATGCCGCGCAACAAGGTGGCGGCGTTTTTTTAATGGACTCTCATGCTCTCCTGGAGTTTGTAGATTCCAACATCACTGATAACACGGGAGAATCTGGTGGGGTGATTTTTGTTGGTTCCGGTACACTGGAAACTCTGATGTCGTTGCGGAGCTCGTTTTTTAGAAACGTTGCCACCGATGGGACAGGAGGCATACTTTCTGCTCAGTTCGCCGCTAATCTCACATTTCAGGACTCTGTCCTTTCTCAAAACACTGCGTTGTCCGATGGAGGCGCGCTCCACATTGCTAATTACGTTGATCGTGTCTCCATGATCAATAGCACGTTGGAGTCCAACACAGTGCAGCGTTCTGGCGGGGCGATGTACCTTGCATCTGTGTCAAGCCTGCAGTTGTCACTCTGCAACTTCAGAGCAAACGTCGCATACACTGGTGGCGTGCTTGCCCTTGACACTGGCGGTGAAGTATCTGTTTTTGGAACAATGTTTAATGCTAACAAAGCGACAGAAGGAGGGGCGGTGGCGGTCTTAGGTGGTAACTCGACAATCACAAGCGACCCAACAAGTGTTTGGTCAGGGAACACTGCTATCTCCAAAGGCGGTGCAATCTTGGTGACTGGTGGCAGCAGTGTGGCCTTCTCAGGAGGAGTCTTTGATGGGAACTCCGCGTCTGAGCAAGGGGGATCAGTGGCAGTTTCATGCGGCCGCTCTTCAGGCAACCCCTCTCCATGTGCCTCACTTTTGCTGAGGGACGTCGTCTTCCAGGGCAGTCGCAGCAGCACCAGCGGCGGTGCGCTGTGGGCTGGCCCCAACACTGCCCTCATAATAAGCCAAACAACATTGCAATCCAATGCCGCTGTTGTTCATGGGGGTGGCATATCGGCTTCAAACTGCAGCCTTTTGGTGGTGCAGAATAGCACGGTCACAGCAAATGTGGCTGGCGAGGGCGGGGGCGGTCTGCATATGGCTGGATGTTTGGACGTTCGGGTGGGGATGCAATCAGCCTTGGTGCAGAATGCAGCCTCCTTTGGGGGCGCCGTGTATATTGAAGCGAGAGGCAGCATGCCGGTGACAATTGTGACACACATCAAGGACAGCTGGCTGCATGGCAACGAAGCACTACTGGCATCAGATCGTGACACCAAGCTGAATGCTATTGGCATGGCGACAGCTGTCAAGCCAGACTGGTCAGGGTACGGCGGGGCCATCTTTGTGGAACACATACCTGGCCTTTCAGTTGTCTTGAACTCATCTGCCTTCAGAAACAACTCTGCCTGGCTCGGCTTGAGTTTGGCCACACTGCAGCGCTGCCCTAACACAACAGTCTGCTCAACGACAGCTGTGGACACAAGTACTCTTCAGGATATGCAACAGCGTTTGTCACGGCCACGCAAGCGATTCTGGTCATCCGACATAACCCTGTCAGCCCTTCGTGTTCCGTGCAACACAACTAGCAGTCAGCAGGAAGGAGCAGTATATTGCCTTGCCGATGCTGCCACCACCAGCTGGGCGGAATTTCCCATGGATCGCCTTGGGTGGATCTCATCACCATCAGTGCGGGAGGCTTGCCTTGTATCCACAGAAGATGAAACATGCATTCTCACACGACCAGCGGAGCCATCCTACCTTCCCATTGGGCTCATTGATGCATACGGCCGGGCAGTATCCTCAGGTGAGTCTTAGGCCTGACTAGCAGCAGATTGCCATCGAGTATGTAACTGAGTCATTCCCTGCGCAGTCCCCACCAGCTCACGTGTCAACCTCGCTGCGGCTCTGCGATCAGCCGCCTCACCCAGAGCAGTTGCAGTCCTCACAGTCGCATCACAACTTGATGTAGCAACTGCTGGAATATCTGACATGCCACTTACGGTTATGGGGTGGCCTGGCCGCTATCACCTGGCCCTGTCACTGCCGAATGCCCCCCAGGTGAGTTGCAATGTGTGCGAACAGTTTCCCCTACCTGACTAACTACAAAACATGCATGCAGGTGGCAGGTCTGAATCTGTCATTGCAGCTGGAAGGCTGTCGTGTGGGTGAGCAGCTTGATTATGCAACAGCAGCAGAGCAGGAGGATGCATGGATTGATGGTGTGTGCAGCACATGTCTCCCACGGCAAGTGGGGCTGGTTCCAGATCCCCGCCCCCCTGTCTCTGATGTGGACTGGTCTAATACGCAACTTGTCAAGAACCAAGCGCTTGAGGCAGCGGGAACCTGTCAACCCTGCCCCGCCAATGCGGTCTGCCCCGGCGGTGCAGTGCTTGTGCCCCAACTAGGCTACTGGCACTCGGCACACAACAGCCCCCTCATGCACCGATGCCCCAATGAAGCTGCATGCAACAGCCTGCCGTACGGTGGAGATGACAGCTTTCCTTGGTCAGACTTGGTTGCTGATGATGGGAGCCAGAACAGTCCCTTAAAAATTGCAGCCTTGGAAAGACAAAAGACTGTCACCGTTGGGCTGCAACAGCTGGGCAGTGACACACCTCGCACACGAGTGCTGGTACTGTGTCAGAACATGAGCTATGCTGGGACACCACTAAACTTTACAAACACCGCTGGTATGCCTTCTTGCATGACATCCATTCGTGTCGGACCATCTAGCTACGTCCAGTGGCAATGTGCGGAGGGCTATGAGGGCAACCTGTGTGCAGCTTGCAGTCGTGGCTACACGGGGAATCCAGACTTCGAATGTGTGCCCTGCCCATCCAGCCTGGCGCGGACCGTGGGCATGGGACTGTTGGCTTTCTCTGGCAGTGTTGCAATTATCGTCTACGGCGTCATTACGAGCTTGGAGGATGGGTCATCAGACCAGGGACCTCAAGAACATATGGGCGGGCAGCTGCCGGCCCCCGGTGACATCCTGAAGGTGCTTGTCGTGCATGTCCAGTAAGTCGTGCACTCGTGGTGTACTACTACCACTACTACCACCACCCAGCCGAGCACTTGCCATCAAAAGCTTGCTTACCCGCTGCAAATTGCTGCACACAGGTATTTTGTCATTATCGCTCGACTGAACATTCCAAAGCCCCACGTATTCGGCCCAGTCACTGGCGTGCTGGCCACAATCACGGGAGCAGAGAACTACTTTGCCTATAGCCATGCGTGCCTGCTGCCCAACCAGGACAGCGCGGCTCAGGCCTTCCTGCAGGTGCTAGGAGCACTGCTCACACCCTGCGCAGTGACGGTTATGAGCCTTCTTATTTGGTCGCTTCGCTATGCTGTACTCAACAAGGCTGTACTGCGCCGCCAGAAGGGCTTGAGCCGGCGGACCCAGACCACTGACCTGCCTGACACAGCACCAGATGATTTCGGCAGTGTTGCGACATCATGTGTTAGCAGCTCTTCAAGCAAACCTGCAAGCGGCAACCAGCAGCCCACCAGCCCGCCAGCCAGAAACCCCCTCTTCGTTTTCTCTGCGGCACCTGCCGGGATGTCACCGCCTGTTGGCCTGACACATGCTGACCAGGCATTGAATCTGCCGCAACAGCTAGGGATTGTGGTCATGGTTGCAGTGTTCGTGCTTTTCCCGAATTGGACTGGGGCAGCCCTCAGCGTCTTCGCCTGCTATATCATCGACGATGGGAGTTCGGGTGGCATCCAACAAGGCATGCAGTTTGCTCGGGTAGGCACGCTCTGGCAGACAGTTTGCACCTTGAGTACTCATCTGCTGCCTGTATACACCTCAATGCGCAGGCCACCCACCCGCACGGTTATTGGACAAACAACATGAACCAAGAGTGCTACATGGGCGAGCACCTGGCCTTCTATGTTCCCGTTGCTGTCGCATTTTTATTGCTATTCTGCGTCGGCCCTCCCTTGTTGAATGTATGCATCCTGTACCGCAAGCGCCACCGCCTGCAAGAGCACCACACACGACAGGTGATCTACGGCAGCGGGCCGGCGGGTGGCCAGCCGGCGGTGCTATCCCGTCCAACAAAGCGCACGCATACTCTGGAAGCTCACGCTGCTACCCACGCAATGGCGGCTTGCTCACACTAATTTATTCCCTCCTTGTTTGATTGCAGGTGTACGGTTTCATGTACAGCCGGTACCGCGAAGGGTACTACTGGTGGGACAGCGTGCTCATGCTGCAGACCATCGCGCTAGTGGCAGTGGACGTGTTCGGAAAGGGCCTGGTGGTGGAGTGGCAGGCGCTCATGCTGACGGCAGTGCTGGTGGCAACATCTGTTTTCAACAGCATCGTGCAGGCGGTTCCATCGGATCTGTTGCGCCACCTGGAGGCCGCGTCCAGCGCTATTCTCGTGCTGACCATCACGCTCAACCTGTATTTCGTCACTGGCACTGGAGAGGAACTGGTGGACCAGGCTGGCGGGGTGAGTGCGTGCATGTGTGGGTGCGCGTGAACCGTGTCTGGGGCTACCGGCTCTTTATCACCCGGGATACCCCTTTTACCTATAATTCCCCGCACGCACGCACCATGCATGCATCCACGCAGACCGTCATCGCGGTGTTGGTGCTGGTGCTCAACCTGGGCCTCATTGCCGTCTTCGCGGTGTACATCGGGCGGGCCTCATTCGACGGCGTGAAGGAGAGTCATGGAGAAACGATGGCAGCCGTGCTGGGGTCTCTCCGTGCTTGCGCGGGACGCATGAGGTGGAAGGGCCGGCAGCAGCAGGCTGGCCAGCATGCAATGGAGGCGTCTGGGGGTGACACAGGTGGTGGCGGGGCTTCCAGGGCGGCCTCATCCGCGGGTAGCGGTAGCACCCCCACCCCTATCCCCAGAGGCTCTAGCGGGCTGGGGCGAGTTAGCGCGTCATCGTCAAAGTCAATCAGAGCAGGCGTTGCAGCAGGAGCCGTGTCGGGGGCGCCATCTGGCACAGCAGCAGGGGGTGGCAGGCCACCCGGGCAGCAGCAGGAGCAAGCCAGTCAGGCAGCATTAATGGAGCCCCATGGCTCAAGTAGCTCAAGGGGGGCACCGCCGCATGTTGGGCTGCTCATAGATAAGGAGCCATAATGAGTGGTGCTGAAGCCGTGTGTAGTGCCCCTGGGCCGTCAAGAGGGCTGACGTGCACCATGGAGCTCAATGGCCCAAGCAAAAAAAAGGGGTGGCGCTCGTTGGGCTGCTCCTAGACAGTCATGAGTGGTGGACCGCGCGGGCGGGCTGACATGACAAAAACACGTGGATGAACTGGCAAGAGGCCGTGGGCAGATCGAAGTGAGGGGCTACGGGGGCTAGCCACGAGAACTGAGCGTGATGGGGTGTGTGACACTAGTGACGCCGTACGGTTGGGGATGTCCGTGCTAGATAGAGAGGGCCAGTGTAGCGGCCCGATAGCAGGGAGGTAGTGAAAACCACCGGGCTTGGAAGGTAGAGCAGTGTTAATAGTCAGTGTCAAACCGACCCTGCACACGTCCGGTTATGCCAGCCTCCAGATAGATGCAGAGCCAGCAGAGCCAGTGTAGTGCCAAGTCTGGGGCTTACAACGCGGGACGTCTGAGTCCGGGGCACTTTTGGTTCGTGTCGGCAGAGTCGCTTCAGCGTGCGTGACCCCAGCAGTGCGCACATACGTAACGTTGCGGAGACCACAGTCCGGACCCTCAACTAAACCGTTCTGTCAGCTAAACGCAGCGCCACATGGGATGGACTCTGCCGCCAGCCCCGCATCAGCATCTGGTCACAGCCGTTGTCCAACGGCGGCTGCGGCGGCGGCGGCGGCGGCGCCAACGAACAGCGGCGGCAGCGGCGGCGGCGGCGGCAGGGTGGCGGTAATAATGGTGCTGCATGCGGCTAAGGCTGGCTGTCCACCCAAGGGCCTGGTTCCAACTCAGCGCCAGCCTAGCCCGCGCCGCCCGCGCCTCGACGGGCGACCAGAGGGCCGCTTTGCGCACCGCCAGGCGGATGCACTGCGCTGCCAGATATTACAGCGATGCATTAAACGCATCCTCAACCGGCAGCTGCGGCGGCAGCCCTAGCGTCCGCGTCAACAGCGGCGGCGGGGGCTGCGGACGTACGCGGCGCCGGGAGACCAAAGGGCCGTTCGGCGCAGAGCCAGGCCGACGCACTCCGCCGCAAGCGCCACCGCCAACACCGGCAGCTGCGGCGGCAGCCCTAGCGTCCGCGGCAACAGCAGCGGCGGCGGCGGCAGCGGGCGTGGCGCGGCGCTTCTGCATGGGGCTGAGGCTGGCCGCCCATCCCAGGGCGTTACTCCAGCTCAGCGCCGGCCCGGCCCGCGCCGCCCGCGCCGCGCCGGGAGATCAAAGGGGCGCTCCGCGCAGCGCCAGGCGAACGCAAACCGCCGCCAGCGCCACCGCCGCAACCGGCAGTGGCGGCGGCAGCCCTAGCGTCCGCGGCAACAGCAGCGGCGGCGGCGGCAGCGGGCGTGGCGCGGCGCCTCTGCATGGAGTGAGGCTGGCCGCCCATCCAAGGCGTTACGCCAGCTCAGCGCCGGCCCGGCCCGCGCCGCCCGCGCCGCGCCGGGAGACCATCCGCCGCTCGGCGCTGCGCCAGGCGAACGCAAACCGCCGCCAGCGCCACCGCAGCGACCGGAAGTTGCGGCGGCAGCCCTAGCGTCCGCGGCAACGGCAGCGGCGGGGGCGGCGGTGATGGCGCTGCGTAAGGCTGAGGTTGGCTGCCCATCCCAAGGCCTGGCTCCGGTTCAGCGCCGGCCCGGCCCGCGCCGCCCGCGCCGCGGCGGGAGACCAAACGCCGCTCGGCGCTGCGCCAGGCGAACGCAAACCGCCGCCAGCGCCACCGCCGCAACCGGAAGTTGCGGCGGCAGCCCTAGCGTCCGCGGCAACAGCAGCGGCGGCCACGTCGGGTTATGCATCGGGCTAAGGCTGGCTGCCCACCCCAGGGCCTAACTCCAGCTCAGCGACGGCCCGGCCCGCGCCGCCCGCGCCGCGGCGGGAGACCAACCGCCGCTCGGCGCTGCGCCAGGCGAACGCAAACCGCCGCCAGCGCCACCGCAGCGACCGGCAGTTGCGGCGGCAGCCCTAGCGTCCGCGGCAACGGCAGCGGCGGGGGCGGCGGTGATGGCGCTGCGTAAGGCTGAGGTTGGCTGCCCATCCCAGGGCCTGGCTCCAGCTCAGCGACGGCCCGGCCCGCGCCGCCCGCGCCGCGGCGGGAGACCAAAGGGGCGCTCCGCGCTGCGCCAGGCGAACGCACTCCGCAGCCAGCGCCAACGCCGCAACCGGAAGTTGCGGCGGCAGCCCTAGCGTCCGCGGCAACAGCAGCGGCGGCGGCGGCAGGGGCTATGCATCGGGCTAAGGCTGGCTGCCCATCCCAGGGCCTGACTCCAGCTCAGCGCCGGCCCGGCCCGCGCCGCCCGCGCCGCGCCGGGAGACCAAACGCCGCTCCGCGCAGCGCCAGGCGAACGCAAACCGCCGCCAGCGCCACCGCCGCGACCGGCAGTTGCGGCGGCAGCCCTAGCGTCCGCGGCAACGGCAGCGGCGGGGGCGGCGGTGATGGCGCTGCGTAAGGCTGAGGCTGGCTGCCCATCCCAAGGCCTGGCTCCAGGTCAGCGCCGGCCCGGCCCGCGCCGCCCGCGCCGCGGCGGGAGACCAAAGGGCCGCTCCGCGCAGCGCCAGGCGAACGCAAACCGCCGCCAGCGCCACCGCCGCAACCGGCAGTGGCGGCGGCATCCCTAGCGTCCGCGGCAACAGCAGCGGCGGCGGCGGCAGCGGGCGTGGCGCGGCGCCTCTGCATGGCGTGAGGCTGGCCGCCCATCCCAGGGCGTTACTCCGGCTCAGCGCCGGCCCGGCCCGCGCCGCCCGCGCCGCGCCGGGAGACCAAAGGGCCGCTCCGCGCAGCGCCAGGCGAACGCAAACCGCCGCCAGCGCCACCGCCGCAACCGGCAGTGGCGGCGGCAGCCCTAGCGTCCGCGGCAACAGCAGCGGCGGTGGCGGCAGCGGGCGTGGCGCGGCGCTTCTGCATGGGGTGAGGCTGGCCGCCCATCCAAGGCGTTACGCCAGCTCAGCGCCGGCCCGGCCCGCGCCGCCCGCGCCGCGCCGGGAGACCATCCGCCGCTCGGCGCTGCGCCAGGCTAACGCAAACCGCCGCCAGCGCCACCGCCGCGACCGGGAGTTGCGGCGGCAGCCCTAGCGTCCGCGGCAACAGCAGCGGCGGGGGCGGCGGTGATGGCGCTGCGTAAGGCTCAGGCTGGCTGCCCATCCCAAGGCCTGGCTCCGGTTCAGCGCCGGCCCGGCCCGCGCCGCCCGCGCCGCGGCGGGAGATCAAAGGGGCGCTCCGCGCTGCGCCAGGCGAACGCACTCCGCAGCCAGCGCCAACGCCGCAACCGGAAGTTGCGGCGGCAGCCCTAGCGTCCGCGGCAACAGCAGCGGCGGCGGCGGCAGGGGCTATGCATCGGGCTAAGGCTGGCTGCCCATCCCAGGGCCTGACTCCAGCTCAGCGCCGGCCCGGCCCGCGCCGCCCGCGCCGCGGCGGGAGACCAAACGCCGCTCCGCGCAGCGCCAGGCGAACGCAAACCGCCGCCAGCGCCACCGCCGCGACCGGCAGTTGCGGCGGCAGCCCTAGCGTCCGCGGCAACGGCAGCGGCGGCGGCGGCTACGGGCGTGGCGCGGCGCTTCTGCATGGGGCTGAGGCTGGCCGCCCATCCCAGGGCGTTACTCCAGCTCAGCGCCGGCCCGGCCCGCGCCGCCCGCGCCGCGGCGGGAGACCAAACGCCGCTCGGCGCTGCGCCAGGCGAACGCAAACCGCCGCCAGCGCCACCGCCGCAACCGGAAGTTGCGGCGGCAGCCCTAGCGTCCGCGGCAACGGCAGCGGCGGGGGCGGCAGGGGCTATGCATCGGGCTAAGGCTGGCTGCCCACCCCAGGGCCTGACTCCAGCTCAGCGACGGCCCGGCCCGCGCCGCCCGCGCCGCGGCGGGAGACCAACCGCCGCTCGGCGCTGCGCCAGGCGAACGCAAACCGCCGCCAGCGCCACCGCCGCGACCGGCAGTTGCGGCGGCAGCCCTAGCGTCCGCGGCAACGGCAGCGGCGGGGGCGGCGGTGATGGCGCTGCGTAAGGCTGAGGTTGGCTGCCCATCCCAAGGCCTGGCTCCGGTTCAGCGACGGCCCGGCCCGCGCCGCCCGCGCCGCGGCGGGAGATCAAAGGGGCGCTCCGCGCTGCGCCAGGCGAACGCACTCCGCAGCCAGCGCCACCGCCGCGACCGGCAGTTGCGGCGGCAGCCCAAGCGTCCGCGGCAACAGCAGCGGCGGCCACGTCGGGTTATGCATCGGGCTAAGGCTGGCTGCCCACCCCAGGGCCTAACTCCAGCTCAGCGACGGCCCGGCCCGCGCCGCCCGCGCCGCGGCGGGAGACCAACCGCCGCTCGGCGCTGCGCCAGGCGAACGCAAACCGCCGCCAGCGCCACCGCAGCGACCGGCAGTTGCGGCGGCAGCCCTAGCGTCCGCGGCAACGGCAGCGGCGGGGGCGGCGGTGATGGCGCTGCGTAAGGCTGAGGTTGGCTGCCCATCCCAGGGCCTGGCTCCAGCTCAGCGACGGCCCGGCCCGCGCCGCCCGCGCCGCGGCGGGAGACCAAAGGGGCGCTCCGCGCTGCGCCAGGCGAACGCACTCCGCAGCCAGCGCCAACGCCGCAACCGGAAGTTGCGGCGGCAGCCCTAGCGTCCGCGGCAACAGCAGCGGCGGCGGCGGCAGGGGCTATGCATCGGGCTAAGGCTGGCTGCCCATCCCAGGGCCTGACTCCAGCTCAGCGCCGGCCCGGCCCGCGCCGCCCGCGCCGCGCCGGGAGACCAAACGCCGCTCCGCGCAGCGCCAGGCGAACGCAAACCGCCGCCAGCGCCACCGCCGCGACCGGCAGTTGCGGCGGCAGCCCTAGCGTCCGCGGCAACGGCAGCGGCGGGGGCGGCGGTGATGGCGCTGCGTAAGGCTGAGGCTGGCTGCCCATCCCAAGGCCTGGCTCCAGGTCAGCGCCGGCCCGGCCCGCGCCGCCCGCGCCGCGGCGGGAGACCAAAGGGCCGCTCCGCGCAGCGCCAGGCGAACGCAAACCGCCGCCAGCGCCACCGCCGCAACCGGCAGTGGCGGCGGCATCCCTAGCGTCCGCGGCAACAGCAGCGGCGGCGGCGGCAGCGGGCGTGGCGCGGCGCCTCTGCATGGCGTGAGGCTGGCCGCCCATCCCAGGGCGTTACTCCGGCTCAGCGCCGGCCCGGCCCGCGCCGCCCGCGCCGCGCCGGGAGACCAAAGGGCCGCTCCGCGCAGCGCCAGGCGAACGCAAACCGCCGCCAGCGCCACCGCCGCAACCGGCAGTGGCGGCGGCAGCCCTAGCGTCCGCGGCAACAGCAGCGGCGGTGGCGGCAGCGGGCGTGGCGCGGCGCTTCTGCATGGGGTGAGGCTGGCCGCCCATCCAAGGCGTTACGCCAGCTCAGCGCCGGCCCGGCCCGCGCCGCCCGCGCCGCGCCGGGAGACCATCCGCCGCTCGGCGCTGCGCCAGGCTAACGCAAACCGCCGCCAGCGCCACCGCCGCGACCGGGAGTTGCGGCGGCAGCCCTAGCGTCCGCGGCAACAGCAGCGGCGGGGGCGGCGGTGATGGCGCTGCGTAAGGCTCAGGCTGGCTGCCCATCCCAAGGCCTGGCTCCGGTTCAGCGCCGGCCCGGCCCGCGCCGCCCGCGCCGCGGCGGGAGATCAAAGGGGCGCTCCGCGCTGCGCCAGGCGAACGCACTCCGCAGCCAGCGCCAACGCCGCAACCGGAAGTTGCGGCGGCAGCCCTAGCGTCCGCGGCAACAGCAGCGGCGGCGGCGGCAGGGGCTATGCATCGGGCTAAGGCTGGCTGCCCATCCCAGGGCCTGACTCCAGCTCAGCGCCGGCCCGGCCCGCGCCGCCCGCGCCGCGGCGGGAGACCAAACGCCGCTCCGCGCAGCGCCAGGCGAACGCAAACCGCCGCCAGCGCCACCGCCGCGACCGGCAGTTGCGGCGGCAGCCCTAGCGTCCGCGGCAACGGCAGCGGCGGCGGCGGCTACGGGCGTGGCGCGGCGCTTCTGCATGGGGCTGAGGCTGGCCGCCCATCCCAGGGCGTTACTCCAGCTCAGCGCCGGCCCGGCCCGCGCCGCCCGCGCCGCGGCGGGAGACCAAACGCCGCTCGGCGCTGCGCCAGGCGAACGCAAACCGCCGCCAGCGCCACCGCCGCAACCGGAAGTTGCGGCGGCAGCCCTAGCGTCCGCGGCAACGGCAGCGGCGGGGGCGGCAGGGGCTATGCATCGGGCTAAGGCTGGCTGCCCACCCCAGGGCCTGACTCCAGCTCAGCGACGGCCCGGCCCGCGCCGCCCGCGCCGCGGCGGGAGACCAACCGCCGCTCGGCGCTGCGCCAGGCGAACGCAAACCGCCGCCAGCGCCACCGCCGCGACCGGCAGTTGCGGCGGCAGCCCTAGCGTCCGCGGCAACGGCAGCGGCGGGGGCGGCGGTGATGGCGCTGCGTAAGGCTGAGGTTGGCTGCCCATCCCAAGGCCTGGCTCCGGTTCAGCGACGGCCCGGCCCGCGCCGCCCGCGCCGCGGCGGGAGATCAAAGGGGCGCTCCGCGCTGCGCCAGGCGAACGCACTCCGCAGCCAGCGCCACCGCCGCGACCGGCAGTTGCGGCGGCAGCCCAAGCGTCCGCGGCAACAGCAGCGGCGGCGGCGGCAGGGGCTATGCATCGGGCTAAGGCTGGCTGCCCATCCCAGGGCCTGACTCCAGCTCAGCGCCGGCCCGGCCCGCGCCGCCCGCGCCGCGCCGGGAGACCAAACGCCGCTCCGCGCAGCGCCAGGCGAACGCAAACCGCCGCCAGCGCCACCGCCGCGACCGGCAGTTGCGGCGGCAGCCCTAGCGTCCGCGGCAACGGCAGCGGCGGCGGCGGCTACGGGCGTGGCGCGGCGCTTCTGCATGGGGCTGAGGTTGGCCGCCCATCCCAGGGCGTTACTCCAGCTCAGCGCCGGCCCGGCCCGCGCCGCCCGCGCCGCGCCGGGAGATCAAAGGGGCGCTCCGCGCTGCGCCAGGCGAACGCAAACCGCCGCCAGCGCCACCGCCGCGAACGGCAGTTGCGGCGGCAGCCCTAGCGTCCGCGGCAACGGCAGCGGCGGGGGCGGCGGTGATGGCGCTGCGTAAGGCTGAGGTTGGCTGCCCATCCCAAGGCCTGGCTCCGGTTCAGCGCCGGCCCGGCCCGCGCCGCCCGCGCCGCGGCGGGAGATCAAAGGGGCGCTCCGCGCTGCGCCAGGCGAACGCACTCCGCAGCCAGCGCCACCGCCGCGACCGGCAGTTGCGGCGGCAGCCCAAGCGTCCGCGGCAACAGCAGCGGCGGCGGCGGCAGGGGCTATGCATCGGGCTAAGGCTGGCTGCCCATCCCAGGGCCTGACTCCAGCTCAGCGCCGGCCCGGCCCGCGCCGCCCGCGCCGCGCCGGGAGACCAAACGCCGCTCCGCGCAGCGCCAGGCGAACGCAAACCGCCGCCAGCGCCACCGCCGCGACCGGCAGTTGCGGCGGTAGCCCTAGCGTCCGCGGCAACGGCAGCGGCGGCGGCGGCTACGGGCGTGGCGCGGCGCTTCTGCATGGGGCTGAGGCTGGCCGCCCATCCCAGGGCGTTACTCCAGCTCAGCGCCGGCCCGGCCCGCGCCGCCCGCGCCGCGCCGGGAGATCAAAGGGGCGCTCCGCGCAGCGCCAGGCGAACGCACTGCGCAGCCAGCGCCACCGCCGCGAACGGCAGTTGCGGCGGCAGCCCTAGCGTCCGCGGCAACGGCAGCGGCGGGGGCGGCGGTGATGGCGCTGCGTAAGGCTGAGGCTGGCTGCCCATCCCAAGGCCTGGCTCCGGTTCAGCGCCAGCCCGGCCCGCGCCGCCCGCGCCGCGCCGGGAGATCAAAGGGGCGCTCCGCGCAGCGCCAGGCGAACGCACTCCGCAGCCAGCGCCAACGCCGCAACCGGAAGTTGCGGCGGCAGCCCTAGCGTCCGCGGCAACAGCAGCGGCGGCGGCGGCAGCGGGCGTGGTGCGGCGCTTCTGCATCGGGCTAAGGCTGGCTGCCCATCCCAAGGCCTGGCTCCAGGTCAGCGACGGCCCGGCCCGCGCCGCCCGCGCCGCGGCGGGAAACCAACCGCCGCTCGGCGCTGCGCCAGGCGAACGCAAACCGCCGCCAGCGCCACCGCCGCGACCGGCAGTTGCGGCGGCAGCCCTAGCGTCCGCGGCAACAGCAGCGGCGGGGGCGGCGGTGATGGCGCTGCGTTAGGCTCAGGCTGGCTGCCCATCCCAAGGCCTGGCTCCGGTTCAGCGACGGGCCGGCCCGCGCCGCCCGCGCCGCGGCGGGAGATCAAAGGGGCGCTCCGCGCTGCGCCAGGCGAACGCACTCCGCAGCCAGCGCCACCGCCGCGACCGGCAGTTGCGGCGGCAGCCCAAGCGTCCGCGGCAACAACAGCGGCGGCGGCGGCAGGGGCTATGCATCGGGCTAAGGCTGGCTGCCCATCCCAGGGCCTGACTCCAGCTCAGCGCCGGCCCGGCCCGCGCCGCCCGCGCCGCGCCGGGAGACCAAACGCCGCTCCGCGCAGCGCCAGGCGAACGCAAACCGCCGCCAGCGCCACCGCCGCGACCGGCAGTTGCGGCGGCAGCCCTAGCGTCCGCGGCAACGGCAGCGGCGGCGGCGGCTACGGGCGTGGCGCGGCGCTTCTGCATGGGGCTGAGGCTGGCCGCCCATCCCAGGGCGTTACTCCAGCTCAGCGCCGGCCCGGCCCGCGCCGCCCGCGCCGCGCCGGGAGATCAAAGGGGCGCTCCGCGCAGCGCCAGGCGAACGCACTGCGCAGCCAGCGCCACCGCCGCGACCGGGAGTTGCGGCGGCAGCCCTAGCGTCCGCGGCAACAGCAGCGGCGGGGGCGGCGGTGATGGCGCTGCGTAAGGCTCAGGCTGGCTGCCCATCCCAAGGCCTGGCTCCGGTTCAGCGCCAGCCCGGCCCGCGCCGCCCGCGCCGCGCCGGGAGATCAAAGGGGCGCTCCGCGCAGCGCCAGGCGAACGCACTCCGCAGCCAGCGCCAACGCCGCAACCGGAAGTTGCGGCGGCAGCCCTAGCGTCCGCGGCAACAGCAGCGGCGGCGGCGGCAGCGGGCGTGGTGCGGCGCTTCTGCATCGGGCTAAGGCTGGCTGCCCATCCCAAGGCCTGGCTCCAGGTCAGCGACGGCCCGGCCCGCGCCGCCCGCGCCGCGGCGGGAAACCAACCGCCGCTCGGCGCTGCGCCAGGCGAACGCAAACCGCCGCCAGCGCCACCGCCGCGACCGGCAGTTGCGGCGGCAGCCCTAGCGTCCGCGGCAACAGCAGCGGCGGGGGCGGCGGTGATGGCGCTGCGTTAGGCTCAGGCTGGCTGCCCATCCCAAGGCCTGGCTCCGGTTCAGCGACGGGCCGGCCCGCGCCGCCCGCGCCGCGCCGGGAGATCAAAGGGGCGCTCCGCGCACCGCCAGGCGAACGCACTGCGCAGCCAGCGCCACCGCCGCAACCGGAAGTTCTGGCGGCAGCCCTAGCGTCCGCGGCAACAGCAGCGGCGGCGGCAGCGGGCGTGGCGCGGCGCCTCTGCATGGGGTGAGGCTGGCTGCCCATCCCAAGGCCTGGCTCCAGCTCAGCGACGGCCCGGCCCGCGCCGCCCGCGCCGCGCCCGGAGACCAAAGGGCCGCTCCGCGCAGCGCCAGGCGAACACAAACCGCCGCCAGCGCCACCGCCGCAACCGGCAGTTGTGGCGGCATCCCTAGCGTCCGCGGCAATAGCAGCGGCGGGGGCGGCGGTGATGGCGCTGCGTAAGGCTGAGGCTAGCTGCCCATCCCAGGGCCTGGCTCCAGCTCAGCGACGGCCCGGCCCGCGCCGCCCGCGCCGCGGCGGGAGATCAAAGGGCCGCTCCGCGCAGCGCCAGGCGAACGCAAACCGCCGCCAGCGCCACAGCCGCAACCGGCAGTTGTGGCGGCATCCCTAGCGTCCGCTTCAACAGCAGCGGCGGGGGCGGCGGTGATGGCGCTGCGTAAGGCTGAGGCTAGCTGCCCATCCCAGGGCCTGGCTCCAGCTTAGCGACGGCCCGGCCCGCGCCGCCCGCGCCGCGGCGGGAGATCAAAGGGGCGCTCCGCGCAGCGCCAGGCGAACGCAAACCGCCGCCAGCGCCACAGCCGCAACCGGAAGTTGTGGCGGCAGCCCTAGCGTCCGCGGCAACAGCAGCGGCGGCGGCAGCGGGCGTGGCGCGGCGCCTCTGCATGGGGTGAGGCTGGCTGCCCATCCCAAGGCCTGGCTCCAGCTCAGCGACGGCCCGGCCCGCGCCGCCCGCGCCGCGCCCGGAGACCAAAGGGCCGCTCCGCGCAGCGCCAGGCGAACGCACTCCGCAGCCAGCGCCAACGCCGCAACCGGAAGTTGCGGCGGCAGCCCTAGCGTCCGCGGCAACAGCAGCGGCGGCGGCGGCAGCGGGCGTGGCGCGGCGCCTCTGCATGGGGTGAGGCTGGCTGCCCATCCCAAGGCCTGGCTCCGGTTCAGCGCCGGCCCGGCCCGCGCCGCCCGCGCCGCGCCGGGAGACCAAACGCCGCTCCGCGCAGCGCCAGGCGAACGCAAACCGCCGCCAGCGCCACCGCCGCGACCGGCAGTTGCGGCGGCAGCCCTAGCGTCCGCGGCAACAGCAGCGGCGGGGGCGGCGGTGATGGCGCTGCGTAAGGCTCAGGCTGGCTGCCCATCCCAAGGCCTGGCTCCGGTTCAGCGACGGGCCGGCCCGCGCCGCCCGCGCCGCGCCGGGAGATCAAAGGGGCGCTCCGCGCACCGCCAGGCGAACGCACTGCGCAGACAGCGCCACCGCCGCAACCGGAAGTTGTGGCGGCAGCCCTAGCGTCCGCGGCAACAGCAGCGGCGGCGGCAGCGGGCGTGGCGCGGCGCCTCTGCATGGGGTGAGGCTGGCTGCCCATCCCAAGGCCTGGCTCCAGCTCAGCGACGGCCCGGCCCGCGCCGCCCGCGCCGCGCCCGGAGACCAAAGGGCCGCTCCGCGCAGCGCCAGGCGAACACAAACCGCCGCCAGCGCCACCGCCGCAACCGGCAGTTGTGGCGGCATCCCTAGCGTCCGCGGCAACGGCAGCGGCGGGGGCGGCGGTGATGGCGCTGCGTAAGGCTGAGGCTAGCTGCCCATCCCAGGGCCTGGCTCCAGCTCAGCGACGGCCCGGCCCGCGCCGCCCGCGCCGCGCCGGGAGACCAAACGCCGCTTAACGCAATGCCAGGCGAACGCAAACCGCCGCCAGCGCCACCGCCGCAACCGGCAGTTGTGGCGGCATCCCTAGCGTCCGCGGCAACAGCAGCGGCGGGGGCGGCGGTGATGGCGCTGCGTAAGGCTGAGGCTGGCTGCCCATCCCAAGGCCTGGCTCCGGTTCAGCGCCGGCCCGGCCCGCGCCGCCCGCGCCGCGCCGGGAGACCAAACGCCGCTTAACGCAATGCCAGGCGAACGCAAACCACCGCCAGCGCCACTGCCGCAACCGGCAGTTTCGGCGGCAGCCCTAGCGTCCGCGGCAACAGCAGCGGCGGCGGCGGCAGCGGGCGTGGCGCGGCGCTTCTGCATGGGGCTGAGGCTGGCCGCCCATCCCAAGGCCTGGCTCCAGCTCAGCGCCGGCCCGGCCCGCGCCGCCCGCGCCGCGCCGGGGGACCAAAGGGCCGCTCCGCGCAGCGCCAGGCGAACGCAAACCGCCGCCAGCGCCACCGCCGCGACCGGCAGTTGCGGCGGCATCCCTAGCGTCCGCTTCAACAGCAGCGGCGGGGGCGGCGGCAGGGGCTCTGCGTAAGGCTGAGGCTGGCTGCCCATCCCAGGGCCTGACACCAGTTCAGCGCCAGCCCGGCCCGCGCCGCCCGCGCCGCGCCGGGAGACCAAAGGGCCGCTCCGCGCAGCGCCAGGCGAACGCACTCCGCAGCCAGCGCCAACGCCGCAACCGGAAGTTGCGGCGGCAGCCCTAGCGTCCGCGGCAACAGCAGCGGCGGGGGCGGCGGTGATGGCGCTGCGTAAGGCTGAGGCTGGCTGCCCATCCCAAGGCCTGGCTCCGGTTCAGCGCCGGCCCGGCCCGCGCCGCCCGCGCCGCGCCGGGAGACCAAACGCCGCTTAACGCAATGCCAGGCGAACGCAAACCACCGCCAGCGCCACTGCCGCAACCGGCAGTTTCGGCGGCAGCCCTAGCGTCCGCGGCAACAGCAGCGGCGGCGGCGGCAGCGGGCGTGGCGCGGCGCTTCTGCATGGGGCTGAGGCTGGCCGCCCATCCCAGGGCGTTACTCCAGCTCAGCGCCGGCCCGGCCCGCGCCGCCCGCGCCGCGCCGGGGGACCAAACGCCGCTTAACGCAATGCCAGGCGAACGCAAACCGCCGCCAGCGCCACTGCCGCAACCGGCAGTTTCGGCGGCAGCCCTAGCGTCCGCGGCAACAGCAGCGGCGGCGGCGGCAGGGGCTCTGCATCGGGCTAAGGCTGGCTGCCCACCCCAGGGCCTGACTCCAGCTCAGCGACGGGCCGGCCCGCGCCGCCCGCGCCGCGCCGGGAGATCAAAGGGCCGCTCCGCGCAGCGCCAGGCGAACGCAAACCGCCGCCAGCGCCACAGCCGCAACCGGCAGTTGTGGCGGCATCCCTAGCGTCCGCTTCAACAGCAGCGGCGGGGGCGGCGGTGATGGCGCTGCGTAAGGCTGAGGCTGGCTGCCCATCCCAAGGCCTGGCTCCGGTTCAGCGCCAGCCCGGCCCGCGCCGCCCGCGCCGCGCCGGGAGATCAAAGGGGCGCTCCGCGCAGCGCCAGGCGAACGCACTCCGCAGCCAGCGCCAACGCCGCAACCGGAAGTTGCGGCGGCAGCCCTAGCGTCCGCGGCAACAGCAGCGGCGGCGGCGGCAGCGGGCGTGGTGCGGCGCTTCTGCATCGGGCTAAGGCTGGCTGCCCATCCCAAGGCCTGGCTCCGGTTCAGCGCCGGCCCGGCCCGCGCCGCCCGCGCCGCGCCGGGAGACCAAACGCCGCTCCGCGCAGCGCCAGGCGAACGCAAACCGCCGCCAGCGCCACCGCCGCGACCGGCAGTTGCGGCGGCAGCCCTAGCGTCCGCGGCAACAGCAGCGGCGGCGGCGGCAGGGGCTCTGCATCGGGCTAAGGCTGGCTGCCCACCCCAGGGCCTGACTCCAGCTCAGCGACGGGCCGGCCCGCGCCGCCCGCGCCGCGCCGGGAGATCAAAGGGCCGCTCCGCGCAGCGCCAGGCGAACGCAAACCGCCGCCAGCGCCACAGCCGCAACCGGCAGTTGTGGCGGCATCCCTAGCGTCCGCTTCAACAGCAGCGGCGGGGGCGGCGGTGATGGCGCTGCGTAAGGCTGAGGCTGGCTGCCCATCCCAAGGCCTGGCTCCGGTTCAGCGCCAGCCCGGCCCGCGCCGCCCGCGCCGCGCCGGGAGATCAAAGGGGCGCTCCGCGCAGCGCCAGGCGAACGCACTCCGCAGCCAGCGCCAACGCCGCAACCGGAAGTTGCGGCGGCAGCCCTAGCGTCCGCGGCAACAGCAGCGGCGGCGGCGGCAGCGGGCGTGGTGCGGCGCTTCTGCATCGGGCTAAGGCTGGCTGCCCATCCCAAGGCCTGGCTCCGGTTCAGCGCCGGCCCGGCCCGCGCCGCCCGCGCCGCGCCGGGAGACCAAACGCCGCTCCGCGCAGCGCCAGGCGAACGCAAACCGCCGCCAGCGCCACCGCCGCGACCGGCAGTTGCGGCGGCAGCCCTAGCGTCCGCGGCAACAGCAGCGGCGGGGGCGGCGGTGATGGCGCTGCGTAAGGCTCAGGCTGGCTGCCCATCCCAAGGCCTGGCTCCGGTTCAGCGACGGGCCGGCCCGCGCCGCCCGCGCCGCGCCGGGAGATCAAAGGGGCGCTCCGCGCACCGCCAGGCGAACGCAAACCGCCGCCAGCGCCACCGCCGCAACCGGAAGTTGTGGCGGCAGCCCTAGCGTCCGCGGCAACAGCAGCGGCGGCGGCAGCGGGCGTGGCGCGGCGCCTCTGCATGGGGTGAGGCTGGCTGCCCATCCCAAGGCCTGGCTCCAGCTCAGCGACGGCCCGGCCCGCGCCGCCCGCGCCGCGCCCGGAGACCAAAGGGCCGCTCCGCGCAGCGCCAGGCGAACACAAACCGCCGCCAGCGCCACCGCCGCAACCGGCAGTTGTGGCGGCATCCCTAGCGTCCGCGGCAATAGCAGCGGCGGGGGCGGCGGTGATGGCGCTGCGTAAGGCTGAGGCTAGCTGCCCATCCCAGGGCCTGGCTCCAGCTCAGCGACGGCCCGGCCCGCGCCGCCCGCGCCGCGGCGGGAGACCAACCGCCGCTCGGCGCTGCGCCAGGCGAACGCAAACCGCCGCCAGCGCCAACGCCGCAACCGGAAGTTGCGGCGGCAGCCCTAGCGTCCGCGGCAACGGCAGCGGCGGGGGCGGCGGTGATGGCGCTGCGTAAGGCTGAGGCTGGCTGCCCATCCCAAGGCCTGGCTCCGGTTCAGCGCCGGCCCGGCCCGCGCCGCCCGCGCCGCGCCGGGAGACCAACCGCCGCTTAACGCAATGCCAGGCGAACGCAAACCACCGCCAGCGCCACTGCCGCAACCGGCAGTTTCGGCGGCAGCCCTAGCGTCCGCGGCAACAGCAGCGGCGGCGGCGGCAGCGGGCGTGGCGCGGCGCTTCTGCATGGGGCTGAGGCTGGCCGCCCATCCCAGGGCGTTACTCCAGCTCAGCGCCGGCCCGGCCCGCGCCGCCCGCGCCGCGCCGGGGGACCAAACGCCGCTTAACGCAATGCCAGGCGAACGCAAACCGCCGCCAGCGCCACTGCCGCAACCGGCAGTTTCGGCGGCAGCCCTAGCGTCCGCGGCAACAGCAGCGGCGGCGGCGGCAGGGGCTCTGCATCGGGGTAAGGCTGGCTGCCCACCCCAGGGCCTGACTCCAGCTCAGCGACGGGCCGGCCCGCGCCGCCCGCGCCGCGCCGGGAGATCAAAGGGCCGCTCCGCGCAGCGCCAGGCGAACGCAAAACCGCCGCCAGCGCCACAGCCGCGACCGGCAGTTGTGGCGGCATCCCTAGCGTCCGCTTCAACAGCAGCGGCGGGGGCGGCGGTGATGGCGCTGCGTAAGGCTGAGGCTGGCTGCCCATCCCAAGGCCTGGCTCCGGTTCAGCGCCAGCCCGGCCCGCGCCGCCCGCGCCGCGCCGGGAGACCAAAGGGGCGCTCCGCGCAGCGCCAGGCGAACGCACTCCGCAGCCAGCGCCAACGCCGCAACCGGAAGTTGCGGCGGCAGCCCTAGCGTCCGCGGCAACAGCAGCGGCGGCGGCGGCAGCGGGCGTGGTGCGGCGCTTCTGCATCGGGCTAAGGCTGGCTGCCCATCCCAAGGCCTGGCTCCGGCTCAGCGACGGCCCGGCCCGCGCCGCCCGCGCCGCGCCGGGAGACCAAACGCCGCTTAACGCAATGCCAGGCGAACGCAAACCACCGCCAGCGCCACTGCCGCAACCGGCAGTTTCGGCGGCAGCCCTAGCGTCCGCGGCAACAGCAGCGGCGGCGGCGGCAGCGGGCGTGGCGCGGCGCTTCTGCATGGGGCTGAGGCTGGCCGCCCATCCCAGGGCGTTACTCCAGCTCAGCGCCGGCCCGGCCCGCGCCGCCCGCGCCGCGCCGGGGGACCAAACGCCGCTTAACGCAATGCCAGGCGAACGCAAACCGCCGCCAGCGCCACTGCCGCAACCGGCAGTTTCGGCGGCAGCCCTAGCGTCCGCGGCAACAGCAGCGGCGGCGGCGGCAGGGGCTCTGCATGGGGCTGAGGCTGGCCGCCCATCCCAGGGCGTTACTCCAGCTCAGCGCCGGCCCGGCCCGCGCCGCCCGCGCCGCGCCGGGAGACCAAACGCCGCTTAACGCAATGCCAGGCGAACGCAAACCGCCGCCAGCGCCACTGCCGCAACCGGCAGTTTCGGCGGCAGCCCTAGCGTCCGCGGCAACAGCAGCGGCGGCGGCGGCAGGGGCTCTGCATCGGGCTAAGGCTGGCTGCCCACCCCAGGGCCTGACTCCAGCTCAGCGACGGGCCGGCCCGCGCCGCCCGCGCCGCGCCGGGAGATCAAAGGGCCGCTCCGCGCAGCGCCAGGCGAACGCAAACCGCCGCCAGCGCCACTGCCGCAACCGGCAGTTGTGGCGGCATCCCTAGCGTCCGCTTCAACAGCAGCGGCGGGGGCGGCGGTGATGGCGCTGCGTAAGGCTGAGGCTGGCTGCCCATCCCAAGGCCTGGCTCCGGTTCAGCGCCAGCCCGGCCCGCGCCGCCCGCGCCGCGCCGGGAGACCAAAGGGGCGCTCCGCGCAGCGCCAGGCGAACGCACTCCGCAGCCAGCGCCAACGCCGCAACCGGAAGTTGCGGCGGCAGCCCTAGCGTCCGCGGCAACAGCAGCGGCGGCGGCGGCAGCGGGCGTGGTGCGGCGCTTCTGCATCGGGCTAAGGCTGGCTGCCCATCCCAAGGCCTGGCTCCGGTTCAGCGCCGGCCCGGCCCGCGCCGCCCGCGCCGCGCCGGGAGACCAAAGGGCTTCTCCGCGCAGCGCCAGGCGAACGCAAACCGCCGCCAGCGCCACCGCCGCAACCGGCAGTGGCGGCGGCAGCCCTAGCGTCCGCGGCAACAGCAGCGGCGGCGGCAGCAGCGGGCGTGGCGCGGCGCCTCTGCATGGAGTGAGGCTGGCCGCCCATCCAAGGCGTTACGCCAGCTCAGCGCCGGCCCGGCCCGCGCCGCCCGCGCCGCGGCGGGAGACCAACCGCCGCTCGGCGCTGCGCCAGGCGAACGCAAACCGCCGCCAGCGCCACCGCAGCGACCGGAAGTTGCGGCGGCAGCCCTAGCGTCCGCGGCAACGGCAGCGGCGGGGGCGGCGGTGATGGCGCTGCGTAAGGCTGAGGTTGGCTGCCCATCCCAAGGCCTGGCTCCGGTTCAGCGCCGGCCCGGCCCGCGCCGCCCGCGCCGCGGCGGGAGACCAAACGCCGCTCCGCGCTGCGCCAGGCGAACGCAAACCGCCGCCAGCGCCACCGCCGCAACCGGAAGTTGCGGCGGCAGCCCTAGCGTCCGCGGCAACAGCAGCGGCGGCCACGTCGGGTTATGCATCGGGCTAAGGCTGGCTGCCCACCCCAGGGCCTGACTCCAGCTCAGCGACGGCCCGGCCCGCGCCGCCCGCGCCGCGGCGGGAGACCAACCGCCGCTCGGCGCTGCGCCAGGCGAACGCAAACCGCCGCCAGCGCCACCGCAGCGACCGGCAGTTGCGGCGGCAGCCCTAGCGTCCGCGGCAACGGCAGCGGCGGGGGCGGCGGTGATGGCGCTGCGTAAGGCTGAGGTTGGCTGCCCATCCCAGGGCCTGGCTCCAGCTCAGCGACGGCCCGGCCCGCGCCGCCCGCGCCGCGGCGGGAGACCAAAGGGGCGCTCCGCGCTGCGCCAGGCGAACGCACTCCGCAGCCAGCGCCAACGCCGCAACCGGAAGTTGCGGCGGCAGCCCTAGCGTCCGCGGCAACAGCAGCGGCGGCGGCGGCAGGGGCTATGCATCGGGCTAAGGCTGGCTGCCCATCCCAGGGCCTGACTCCAGCTCAGCGCCGGCCCGGCCCGCGCCGCCCGCGCCGCGGCGGGAGACCAAACGCCGCTCCGCGCAGCGCCAGGCGAACGCAAACCGCCGCCAGCGCCACCGCCGCGACCGGCAGTTGCGGCGGCAGCCCTAGCGTCCGCGGCAACGGCAGCGGCGGGGGCGGCGGTGATGGCGCTGCGTAAGGCTGAGGCTGGCTGCCCATCCCAAGGCCTGGCTCCAGGTCAGCGCCGGCCCGGCCCGCGCCGCCCGCGCCGCGGCGGGAGACCAAAGGGCCGCTCCGCGCAGCGCCAGGCGAACGCAAACCGCCGCCAGCGCCACCGCCGCAACCGGCAGTGGCGGCGGCATCCCTAGCGTCCGCGGCAACAGCAGCGGCGGCGGCGGCAGCGGGCGTGGCGCGGCGCCTCTGCATGGCGTGAGGCTGGCCGCCCATCCCAGGGCGTTACTCCGGCTCAGCGCCGGCCCGGCCCGCGCCGCCCGCGCCGCGCCGGGAGACCAAAGGGCCGCTCCGCGCTGCGCCAGGCGAACGCAAACCGCCGCCAGCGCCACCGCCGCAACCGGCAGTGGCGGCGGCAGCCCTAGCGTCCGCGGCAACAGCAGCGGCGGTGGCGGCAGCGGGCGTGGCGCGGCGCTTCTGCATGGGGTGAGGCTGGCCGCCCATCCAAGGCGTTACGCCAGCTCAGCGCCGGCCCGGCCCGCGCCGCCCGCGCCGCGCCGGGAGACCATCCGCCGCTCGGCGCTGCGCCAGGCGAACGCAAACCGCCGCCAGCGCCACCGCCGCGACCGGGAGTTGCGGCGGCAGCCCTAGCGTCCGCGGCAACAGCAGCGGCGGGGGCGGCGGTGATGGCGCTGCGTAAGGCTCAGGCTGGCTGCCCATCCCAAGGCCTGGCTCCGGTTCAGCGCCGGCCCGGCCCGCGCCGCCCGCGCCGCGGCGGGAGATCAAAGGGGCGCTCCGCGCTGCGCCAGGCGAACGCACTCCGCAGCCAGCGCCAACGCCGCAACCGGAAGTTGCGGCGGCAGCCCTAGCGTCCGCGGCAACAGCAGCGGCGGCGGCGGCAGGGGCTATGCATCGGGCTAAGGCTGGCTGCCCATCCCAGGGCCTGACTCCAGCTCAGCGCCGGCCCGGCCCGCGCCGCCCGCGCCGCGGCGGGAGACCAACCGCCGCTCGGCGCTGCGCCAGGCGAACGCAAACCGCCGCCAGCGCCACCGCCGCGACCGGCAGTTGCGGCGGCAGCCCTAGCGTCCGCGGCAACGGCAGCGGCGGCGGCGGCTACGGGCGTGGCGCGGCGCTTCTGCATGGGGCTGAGGCTGGCCGCCCATCCCAGGGCGTTACTCCAGCTCAGCGCCGGCCCGGCCCGCGCCGCCCGCGCCGCGGCGGGAGACCAAACGCCGCTCGGCGCTGCGCCAGGCGAACGCAAACCGCCGCCAGCGCCACCGCCGCAACCGGAAGTTGCGGCGGCAGCCCTAGCGTCCGCGGCAACGGCAGCGGCGGGGGCGGCAGGGGCTATGCATCGGGCTAAGGCTGGCTGCCCACCCCAGGGCCTGACTCCAGCTCAGCGACGGCCCGGCCCGCGCCGCCCGCGCCGCGGCGGGAGACCAACCGCCGCTCGGCGCTGCGCCAGGCGAACGCAAACCGCCGCCAGCGCCACCGCCGCGACCGGCAGTTGCGGCGGCAGCCCTAGCGTCCGCGGCAACGGCAGCGGCGGGGGCGGCGGTGATGGCGCTGCGTAAGGCTGAGGTTGGCTGCCCATCCCAAGGCCTGGCTCCGGTTCAGCGCCGGCCCGGCCCGCGCCGCCCGCGCCGCGGCGGGAGATCAAAGGGGCGCTCCGCGCTGCGCCAGGCGAACGCACTCCGCAGCCAGCGCCACCGCCGCGACCGGCAGTTGCGGCGGCAGCCCAAGCGTCCGCGGCAACAGCAGCGGCGGCGGCGGCAGGGGCTATGCATCGGGCTAAGGCTGGCTGCCCATCCCAGGGCCTGACTCCAGCTCAGCGCCGGCCCGGCCCGCGCCGCCCGCGCCGCGGCGGGAGACCAACCGCCGCTCGGCGCTGCGCCAGGCGAACGCAAACCGCCGCCAGCGCCACCGCCGCGACCGGCAGTTGCGGCGGCAGCCCTAGCGTCCGCGGCAACGGCAGCGGCGGCGGCGGCTACGGGCGTGGCGCGGCGCTTCTGCATGGGGCTGAGGCTGGCCGCCCATCCCAGGGCGTTACTCCAGCTCAGCGCCGGCCCGGCCCGCGCCGCCCGCGCCGCGGCGGGAGACCAAACGCCGCTCGGCGCTGCGCCAGGCGAACGCAAACCGCCGCCAGCGCCACCGCCGCAACCGGAAGTTGCGGCGGCAGCCCTAGCGTCCGCGGCAACGGCAGCGGCGGGGGCGGCAGGGGCTATGCATCGGGCTAAGGCTGGCTGCCCACCCCAGGGCCTGACTCCAGCTCAGCGACGGCCCGGCCCGCGCCGCCCGCGCCGCGGCGGGAGACCAACCGCCGCTCGGCGCTGCGCCAGGCGAACGCAAACCGCCGCCAGCGCCACCGCCGCGACCGGCAGTTGCGGCGGCAGCCCTAGCGTCCGCGGCAACGGCAGCGGCGGGGGCGGCGGTGATGGCGCTGCGTAAGGCTGAGGTTGGCTGCCCATCCCAAGGCCTGGCTCCGGTTCAGCGCCGGCCCGGCCCGCGCCGCCCGCGCCGCGGCGGGAGATCAAAGGGGCGCTCCGCGCTGCGCCAGGCGAACGCACTCCGCAGCCAGCGCCACCGCCGCGACCGGCAGTTGCGGCGGCAGCCCAAGCGTCCGCGGCAACAGCAGCGGCGGCGGCGGCAGGGGCTATGCATCGGGCTAAGGCTGGCTGCCCATCCCAGGGCCTGACTCCAGCTCAGCGCCGGCCCGGCCCGCGCCGCCCGCGCCGCGCCGGGAGATCAAAGGGGCGCTCCGCGCTGCGCCAGGCGAACGCAAACCGCCGCCAGCGCCACCGCCGCGAACGGCAGTTGCGGCGGCAGCCCTAGCGTCCGCGGCAACGGCAGCGGCGGGGGCGGCGGTGATGGCGCTGCGTAAGGCTGAGGTTGGCTGCCCATCCCAAGGCCTGGCTCCGGTTCAGCGCCGGCCCGGCCCGCGCCGCCCGCGCCGCGGCGGGAGATCAAAGGGGCGCTCCGCGCTGCGCCAGGCGAACGCACTCCGCAGCCAGCGCCACCGCCGCGACCGGCAGTTGCGGCGGCAGCCCAAGCGTCCGCGGCAACAGCAGCGGCGGCGGCGGCAGGGGCTATGCATCGGGCTAAGGCTGGCTGCCCATCCCAGGGCCTGACTCCAGCTCAGCGCCGGCCCGGCCCGCGCCGCCCGCGCCGCGCCGGGAGACCAAACGCCGCTCCGCGCAGCGCCAGGCGAACGCAAACCGCCGCCAGCGCCACCGCCGCGACCGGCAGTTGCGGCGGCAGCCCTAGCGTCCGCGGCAACGGCAGCGGCGGCGGCGGCTACGGGCGTGGCGCGGCGCTTCTGCATGGGGCTGAGGCTGGCCGCCCATCCCAGGGCGTTACTCCAGCTCAGCGCCGGCCCGGCCCGCGCCGCCCGCGCCGCGCCGGGAGATCAAAGGGGCGCTCCGCGCAGCGCCAGGCGAACGCACTGCGCAGCCAGCGCCACCGCCGCGAACGGCAGTTGCGGCGGCAGCCCTAGCGTCCGCGGCAACGGCAGCGGCGGGGGCGGCGGTGATGGCGCTGCGTAAGGCTGAGGCTGGCTGCCCATCCCAAGGCCTGGCTCCGGTTCAGCGCCAGCCCGGCCCGCGCCGCCCGCGCCGCGCCGGGAGATCAAAGGGGCGCTCCGCGCAGCGCCAGGCGAACGCACTCCGCAGCCAGCGCCAACGCCGCAACCGGAAGTTGCGGCGGCAGCCCTAGCGTCCGCGGCAACAGCAGCGGCGGCGGCGGCAGCGGGCGTGGTGCGGCGCTTCTGCATCGGGCTAAGGCTGGCTGCCCATCCCAAGGCCTGGCTCCAGGTCAGCGACGGCCCGGCCCGCGCCGCCCGCGCCGCGGCGGGAAACCAACCGCCGCTCGGCGCTGCGCCAGGCGAACGCAAACCGCCGCCAGCGCCACCGCCGCGACCGGCAGTTGCGGCGGCAGCCCTAGCGTCCGCGGCAACAGCAGCGGCGGGGGCGGCGGTGATGGCGCTGCGTTAGGCTCAGGCTGGCTGCCCATCCCAAGGCCTGGCTCCGGTTCAGCGACGGGCCGGCCCGCGCCGCCCGCGCCGCGGCGGGAGATCAAAGGGGCGCTCCGCGCTGCGCCAGGCGAACGCACTCCGCAGCCAGCGCCACCGCCGCGACCGGCAGTTGCGGCGGCAGCCCAAGCGTCCGCGGCAACAGCAGCGGCGGCGGCGGCAGGGGCTATGCATCGGGCTGAGGTTGGCTGCCCATCCCAAGGCCTGGCTCCGGTTCAGCGCCGGCCCGGCCCGCGCCGCCCGCGCCGCGCCGGGAGACCAAACGCCGCTCCGCGCAGCGCCAGGCGAACGCAAACCGCCGCCAGCGCCACCGCCGCGACCGGCAGTTGCGGCGGCAGCCCTAGCGTCCGCGGCAACGGCAGCGGCGGCGGCGGCTACGGGCGTGGCGCGGCGCTTCTGCATGGGGCTGAGGCTGGCCGCCCATCCCAGGGCGTTACTCCAGCTCAGCGCCGGCCCGGCCCGCGCCGCCCGCGCCGCGCCGGGAGATCAAAGGGGCGCTCCGCGCAGCGCCAGGCGAACGCACTGCGCAGCCAGCGCCACCGCCGCGACCGGGAGTTGCGGCGGCAGCCCTAGCGTCCGCGGCAACAGCAGCGGCGGGGGCGGCGGTGATGGCGCTGCGTAAGGCTCAGGCTGGCTGCCCATCCCAAGGCCTGGCTCCGGTTCAGCGCCAGCCCGGCCCGCGCCGCCCGCGCCGCACCGGGAGATCAAAGGGGCGCTCCGCGCAGCGCCAGGCGAACGCACTCCGCAGCCAGCGCCAACGCCGCAACCGGAAGTTGCGGCGGCAGCCCTAGCGTCCGCGGCAACAGCAGCGGCGGCGGCGGCAGCGGGCGTGGTGCGGCGCTTCTGCATCGGGCTAAGGCTGGCTGCCCATCCCAAGGCCTGGCTCCAGGTCAGCGACGGCCCGGCCCGCGCCGCCCGCGCCGCGGCGGGAAACCAACCGCCGCTCGGCGCTGCGCCAGGCGAACGCAAACCGCCGCCAGCGCCACCGCCGCGACCGGCAGTTGCGGCGGCAGCCCTAGCGTCCGCGGCAACAGCAGCGGCGGGGGCGGCGGTGATGGCGCTGCGTTAGGCTCAGGCTGGCTGCCCATCCCAAGGCCTGGCTCCGGTTCAGCGACGGGCCGGCCCGCGCCGCCCGCGCCGCGCCGGGAGATCAAAGGGGCGCTCCGCGCACCGCCAGGCGAACGCACTGCGCAGCCAGCGCCACCGCCGCAACCGGAAGTTCTGGCGGCAGCCCTAGCGTCCGCGGCAACAGCAGCGGCGGCGGCAGCGGGCGTGGCGCGGCGCCTCTGCATGGGGTGAGGCTGGCTGCCCATCCCAAGGCCTGGCTCCAGCTCAGCGACGGCCCGGCCCGCGCCGCCCGCGCCGCGCCCGGAGACCAAAGGGCCGCTCCGCGCAGCGCCAGGCGAACACAAACCGCCGCCAGCGCCACCGCCGCAACCGGCAGTTGTGGCGGCATCCCTAGCGTCCGCGGCAATAGCAGCGGCGGGGGCGGCGGTGATGGCGCTGCGTAAGGCTGAGGCTAGCTGCCCATCCCAGGGCCTGGCTCCAGCTCAGCGACGGCCCGGCCCGCGCCGCCCGCGCCGCGGCGGGAGATCAAAGGGCCGCTCCGCGCAGCGCCAGGCGAACGCAAACCGCCGCCAGCGCCACAGCCGCAACCGGCAGTTGTGGCGGCATCCCTAGCGTCCGCGGCAACGGCAGCGGCGGGGGCGGCGGTGATGGCGCTGCGTAAGGCTGAGGCTAGCTGCCCATCCCAGGGCCTGGCTCCAGCTCAGCGACGGCCCGGCCCGCGCCGCCCGCGCCGCGCCGGGAGACCAAACGCCGCTTAACGCAATGCCAGGCGAACGCAAACCGCCGCCAGCGCCACCGCCGCAACCGGCAGTTGTGGCGGCATCCCTAGCGTCCGCGGCAACAGCAGCGGCGGGGGCGGCGGTGATGGCGCTGCGTAAGGCTGAGGCTGGCTGCCCATCCCAAGGCCTGGCTCCGGTTCAGCGCCGGCCCGGCCCGCGCCGCCCGCGCCGCGCCGGGAGACCAAACGCCGCTTAACGCAATGCCAGGCGAACGCAAACCACCGCCAGCGCCACTGCCGCAACCGGCAGTTTCGGCGGCAGCCCTAGCGTCCGCGGCAACAGCAGCGGCGGCGGCGGCAGCGGGCGTGGCGCGGCGCTTCTGCATGGGGCTGAGGCTGGCCGCCCATCCCAAGGCCTGGCTCCAGCTCAGCGCCGGCCCGGCCCGCGCCGCCCGCGCCGCGCCGGGGGACCAAAGGGCCGCTCCGCGCAGCGCCAGGCGAACGCAAACCGCCGCCAGCGCCACCGCCGCGACCGGCAGTTGCGGCGGCATCCCTAGCGTCCGCTTCAACAGCAGCGGCGGGGGCGGCGGTGATGGCGCTGCGTAAGGCTGAGGCTGGCTGCCCATCCCAGGGCCTGACTCCAGTTCAGCGCCAGCCCGGCCCGCGCCGCCCGCGCCGCGCCGGGAGACCAAAGGGCCGCTCCGCGCAGCGCCAGGCGAACGCACTCCGCAGCCAGCGCCAACGCCGCAACCGGCAGTTGCGGCGGCAGCCCTAGCGTCCGCGGCAACAGCAGCGGCGGGGGCGGCGGTGATGGCGCTGCGTAAGGCTGAGGCTGGCTGCCCATCCCAAGGCCTGGCTCCGGTTCAGCGCCGGCCCGGCCCGCGCCGCCCGCGCCGCGCCGGGAGACCAAACGCCGCTTAACGCAATGCCAGGCGAACGCAAACCACCGCCAGCGCCACTGCCGCAACCGGCAGTTTCGGCGGCAGCCCTAGCGTCCGCGGCAACAGCAGCGGCGGCGGCGGCAGCGGGCGTGGCGCGGCGCTTCTGCATGGGGCTGAGGCTGGCCGCCCATCCCAGGGCGTTACTCCAGCTCAGCGCCGGCCCGGCCCGCGCCGCCCGCGCCGCGCCGGGGGACCAAACGCCGCTTAACGCAATGCCAGGCGAACGCAAACCGCCGCCAGCGCCACTGCCGCAACCGGCAGTTTCGGCGGCAGCCCTAGCGTCCGCGGCAACAGCAGCGGCGGCGGCGGCAGGGGCTCTGCATCGGGCTAAGGCTGGCTGCCCACCCCAGGGCCTGACTCCAGCTCAGCGCCGGCCCGGCCCGCGCCGCCCGCGCCGCGCCGGGAGATCAAAGGGCCGCTCCGCGCAGCGCCAGGCGAACGCAAACCGCCGCCAGCGCCACAGCCGCAACCGGCAGTTGTGGCGGCATCCCTAGCGTCCGCTTCAACAGCAGCGGCGGGGGCGGCGGTGATGGCGCTGCGTAAGGCTGAGGCTGGCTGCCCATCCCAAGGCCTGGCTCCGGTTCAGCGCCAGCCCGGCCCGCGCCGCCCGCGCCGCGCCGGGAGATCAAAGGGGCGCTCCGCGCAGCGCCAGGCGAACGCACTCCGCAGCCAGCGCCAACGCCGCAACCGGAAGTTGCGGCGGCAGCCCTAGCGTCCGCGGCAACAGCAGCGGCGGCGGCGGCAGCGGGCGTGGTGCGGCGCTTCTGCATCGGGCTAAGGCTGGCTGCCCATCCCAAGGCCTGGCTCCGGTTCAGCGCCGGCCCGGCCCGCGCCGCCCGCGCCGCGCCGGGAGACCAAACGCCGCTCCGCGCAGCGCCAGGCGAACGCAAACCGCCGCCAGCGCCACCGCCGCGACCGGCAGTTGCGGCGGCAGCCCTAGCGTCCGCGGCAACAGCAGCGGCGGGGGCGGCGGTGATGGCGCTGCGTAAGGCTCAGGCTGGCTGCCCATCCCAAGGCCTGGCTCCGGTTCAGCGACGGGCCGGCCCGCGCCGCCCGCGCCGCGCCGGGAGATCAAAGGGGCGCTCCGCGCACCGCCAGGCGAACGCACTGCGCAGCCAGCGCCACCGCCGCAACCGGAAGTTGTGGCGGCAGCCCTAGCGTCCGCGGCAACAGCAGCGGCGGCGGCAGCGGGCGTGGCGCGGCGCCTCTGCATGGGGTGAGGCTGGCTGCCCATCCCAAGGCCTGGCTCCAGCTCAGCGACGGCCCGGCCCGCGCCGCCCGCGCCGCGCCCGGAGACCAACCGCCGCTCCGCGCAGCGCCAGGCGAACACAAACCGCCGCCAGCGCCACCGCCGCAACCGGCAGTTGTGGCGGCATCCCTAGCGTCCGCGGCAATAGCAGCGGCGGGGGCGGCGGTGATGGCGCTGCGTAAGGCTGAGGCTAGCTGCCCATCCCAGGGCGTTACTCCAGCTCAGCGCCGGCCCGGCCCGCGCCGCCCGCGCCGCGGCGGGAGACCAACCGCCGCTCGGCGCTGCGCCAGGCGAACGCAAACCGCCGCCAGCGCCACCGCCGCGACCGGCAGTTGCGGCGGCAGCCCTAGCGTCCGCGGCAACGGCAGCGGCGGGGGCGGCGGTGATGGCGCTGCGTAAGGCTGAGGCTGGCTGCCCATCCCAAGGCCTGGCTCCGGTTCAGCGCCGGCCCGGCCCGCGCCGCCCGCGCCGCGCCGGGAGACCAAACGCCGCTTAACGCAATGCCAGGCGAACGCAAACCACCGCCAGCGCCACTGCCGCAACCGGCAGTTTCGGCGGCAGCCCTAGCGTCCGCGGCAACAGCAGCGGCGGCGGCGGCAGCGGGCGTGGCGCGGCGCTTCTGCATGGGGCTGAGGCTGGCCGCCCATCCCAGGGCGTTACTCCAGCTCAGCGCCGGCCCGGCCCGCGCCGCCCGCGCCGCGCCGGGGGACCAAACGCCGCTTAACGCAATGCCAGGCGAACGCAAACCGCCGCCAGCGCCACTGCCGCAACCGGCAGTTTCGGCGGCAGCCCTAGCGTCCGCGGCAACAGCAGCGGCGGCGGCGGCAGGGGCTCTGCATCGGGGTAAGGCTGGCTGCCCACCCCAGGGCCTGACTCCAGCTCAGCGACGGGCCGGCCCGCGCCGCCCGCGCCGCGCCGGGAGATCAAAGGGCCGCTCCGCGCAGCGCCAGGCGAACGCAAACCGCCGCCAGCGCCACAGCCGCAACCGGCAGTTGTGGCGGCATCCCTAGCGTCCGCTTCAACAGCAGCGGCGGGGGCGGCGGTGATGGCGCTGCGTAAGGCTGAGGCTGGCTGCCCATCCCAAGGCCTGGCTCCGGTTCAGCGCCAGCCCGGCCCGCGCCGCCCGCGCCGCGCCGGGAGACCAAAGGGGCGCTCCGCGCAGCGCCAGGCGAACGCACTCCGCAGCCAGCGCCAACGCCGCAACCGGAAGTTGCGGCGGCAGCCCTAGCGTCCGCGGCAACAGCAGCGGCGGCGGCGGCAGCGGGCGTGGTGCGGCGCTTCTGCATCGGGCTAAGGCTGGCTGCCCATCCCAAGGCCTGGCTCCGGTTCAGCGCCGGCCCGGCCCGCGCCGCCCGCGCCGCGCCGGGAGACCAAACGCCGCTTAACGCAATGCCAGGCGAACGCAAACCACCGCCAGCGCCACTGCCGCAACCGGCAGTTTCGGCGGCAGCCCTAGCGTCCGCGGCAACAGCAGCGGCGGCGGCGGCAGCGGGCGTGGCGCGGCGCTTCTGCATGGGGCTGAGGCTGGCCGCCCATCCCAGGGCGTTACTCCAGCTCAGCGCCGGCCCGGCCCGCGCCGCCCGCGCCGCGCCGGGGGACCAAACGCCGCTTAACGCAATGCCAGGCGAACGCAAACCGCCGCCAGCGCCACTGCCGCAACCGGCAGTTTCGGCGGCAGCCCTAGCGTCCGCGGCAACAGCAGCGGCGGCGGCGGCAGGGGCTCTGCATCGGGGTAAGGCTGGCTGCCCACCCCAGGGCCTGACTCCAGCGCAGCGACGGGCCGGCCCGCGCCGCCCGCGCCGCGCCGGGAGATCAAAGGGCCGCTCCGCGCAGCGCCAGGCGAACGCAAACCGCCGCCAGCGCCACAGCCGCAACCGGCAGTTGTGGCGGCATCCCTAGCGTCCGCTTCAACAGCAGCGGCGGGGGCGGCGGTGATGGCGCTGCGTAAGGCTGAGGCTGGCTGCCCATCCCAAGGCCTGGCTCCGGTTCAGCGCCAGCCCGGCCCGCGCCGCCCGCGCCGCGCCGGGAGACCAAAGGGGCGCTCCGCGCAGCGCCAGGCGAACGCACTCCGCAGCCAGCGCCAACGCCGCAACCGGAAGTTGCGGCGGCAGCCCTAGCGTCCGCGGCAACAGCAGCGGCGGCGGCGGCAGCGGGCGTGGTGCGGCGCTTCTGCATCGGGCTAAGGCTGGCTGCCCATCCCAAGGCCTGGCTCCGGTTCAGCGCCGGCCCGGCCCGCGCCGCCCGCGCCGCGCCGGGAGACCAAACGCCGCTTAACGCAATGCCAGGCGAACGCAAACCACCGCCAGCGCCACTGCCGCAACCGGCAGTTTCGGCGGCAGCCCTAGCGTCCGCGGCAACAGCAGCGGCGGCGGCGGCAGCGGGCGTGGCGCGGCGCTTCTGCATGGGGCTGAGGCTGGCCGCCCATCCCAGGGCGTTACTCCAGCTCAGCGCCGGCCCGGCCCGCGCCGCCCGCGCCGCGCCGGGGGACCAAACGCCGCTTAACGCAATGCCAGGCGAACGCAAACCGCCGCCAGCGCCACTGCCGCAACCGGCAGTTTCGGCGGCAGCCCTAGCGTCCGCGGCAACAGCAGCGGCGGCGGCGGCAGGGGCTCTGCATGGGGCTGAGGCTGGCCGCCCATCCCAGGGCGTTACTCCAGCTCAGCGCCGGCCCGGCCCGCGCCGCCCGCGCCGCGCCGGGAGACCAAACGCCGCTTAACGCAATGCCAGGCGAACGCAAACCGCCGCCAGCGCCACTGCCGCAACCGGCAGTTTCGGCGGCAGCCCTAGCGTCCGCGGCAACAGCAGCGGCGGCGGCGGCAGGGGCTCTGCATCGGGCTAAGGCTGGCTGCCCACCCCAGGGCCTGACTCCAGCTCAGCGACGGGCCGGCCCGCGCCGCCCGCGCCGCGCCGGGAGATCAAAGGGCCGCTCCGCGCAGCGCCAGGCGAACGCAAACCGCCGCCAGCGCCACTGCCGCAACCGGCAGTTGTGGCGGCATCCCTAGCGTCCGCTTCAACAGCAGCGGCGGGGGCGGCGGTGATGGCGCTGCGTAAGGCTGAGGCTGGCTGCCCATCCCAAGGCCTGGCTCCGGTTCAGCGCCAGCCCGGCCCGCGCCGCCCGCGCCGCGCCGGGAGACCAAAGGGGCGCTCCGCGCAGCGCCAGGCGAACGCACTCCGCAGCCAGCGCCAACGCCGCAACCGGAAGTTGCGGCGGCAGCCCTAGCGTCCGCGGCAACAGCAGCGGCGGCGGCGGCAGCGGGCGTGGTGCGGCGCTTCTGCATCGGGCTAAGGCTGGCTGCCCATCCCAAGGCCTGGCTCCGGTTCAGCGCCGGCCCGGCCCGCGCCGCCCGCGCCGCGCCGGGAGACCAAACGCCGCTTAACGCAATGCCAGGCGAACGCAAACCACCGCCAGCGCCACTGCCGCAACCGGCAGTTTCGGCGGCAGCCCTAGCGTCCGCGGCAACAGCAGCGGCGGCGGCGGCAGCGGGCGTGGCGCGGCGCTTCTGCATGGGGCTGAGGCTGGCTGCCCATCCCAGGGCGTTACTCCAGCTCAGCGCCGGCCCGGCCCGCGCCGCCCGCGCCGCGCCGGGGGACCAAACGCCGCTTAACGCAATGCCAGGCGAACGCAAACCGCCGCCAGCGCCACTGCCGCAACCGGCAGTTTCGGCGGCAGCCCTAGCGTCCGCGGCAACAGCAGCGGCGGCGGCGGCAGGGGCTCTGCATGGGGCTGAGGCTGGCCGCCCATCCCAGGGCGTTACTCCAGCTCAGCGCCGGCCCGGCCCGCGCCGCCCGCGCCGCGCCGGGAGACCAAACGCCGCTTAACGCAATGCCAGGCGAACGCAAACCGCCGCCAGCGCCACTGCCGCAACCGGCAGTTTCGGCGGCAGCCCTAGCGTCCGCGGCAACGGCAGCGGCGGCGGCGGCAGGGGCTCTGCATCGGGCTAAGGCTGGCTGCCCACCCCAGGGCCTGACTCCAGCTCAGCGACGGGCCGGCCCGCGCCGCCCGCGCCGCGCCGGGAGATCAAAGGGCCGCTCCGCGCAGCGCCAGGCGAACGCAAACCGCCGCCAGCGCCACAGCCGCAACCGGCAGTTGTGGCGGCATCCCTAGCGTCCGCTTCAACAGCAGCGGCGGGGGCGGCGGTGATGGCGCTGCGTAAGGCTGAGGCTGGCTGCCCATCCCAAGGCCTGGCTCCGGTTCAGCGCCAGCCCGGCCCGCGCCGCCCGCGCCGCGCCGGGAGACCAAAGGGGCGCTCCGCGCAGCGCCAGGCGAACGCACTCCGCAGCCAGCGCCAACGCCGCAACCGGAAGTTGCGGCGGCAGCCCTAGCGTCCGCGGCAACAGCAGCGGCGGCGGCGGCAGCGGGCGTGGTGCGGCGCTTCTGCATCGGGCTAAGGCTGGCTGCCCATCCCAAGGCCTGGCTCCGGTTCAGCGCCGGCCCGGCCCGCGCCGCCCGCGCCGCGCCGGGAGACCAAACGCCGCTTAACGCAATGCCACGCGAACGCAAACCACCGCCAGCGCCACTGCCGCAACCGGCCGTTTCGGCGGCAGCCCTAGCGTCCGCGGCAACAGCAGCGGCGGCGGCGGCAGCGGGCGTGGCGCGGCGCTTCTGCATGGGGCTGAGGCTGGCCGCCCATCCCAGGGCGTTACTCCAGCTCAGCGCCGGCCCGGCCCGCGCCGCCCGCGCCGCGCCGGGGGACCAAACGCCGCTTAACGCAATGCCAGGCGAACGCAAACCGCCGCCAGCGCCACTGCCGCAACCGGCAGTTTCGGCGGCAGCCCTAGCGTCCGCGGCAACAGCAGCGGCGGCGGCGGCAGGGGCTCTGCATCGGGCTAAGGCTGGCTGCCCACCCCAGGGCCTGACTCCAGCTCAGCGACGGGCCGGCCCGCGCCGCCCGCGCCGCGCCGGGAGATCAAAGGGGCGCTCCGCGCAGCGCCAGGCGAACGCAAACCGCCGCCAGCGCCACAGCCGCAACCGGCAGTTGTGGCGGCATCCCTAGCGTCCGCTTCAACAGCAGCGGCGGGGGCGGCGGTGATGGCGCTGCGTAAGGCTGAGGCTGGCTGCCCATCCCAAGGCCTGGCTCCGGTTCAGCGCCAGCCCGGCCCGCGCCGCCCGCGCCGCGCCGGGAGATCAAAGGGGCGCTCCGCGCAGCGCCAGGCGAACGCACTCCGCAGCCAGCGCCAACGCCGCAACCGGAAGTTGCGGCGGCAGCCCTAGCGTCCGCGGCAACAGCAGCGGCGGCGGCGGCTGCGGGCGTGGCGCGGCGCTTCTGCATGGGGCTGAGGCTGGCCGCCCATCCCAGGGCGTTACTCCAGCTCAGCGCCGGCCCGGCCCGCGCCGCCCGCGCCGCGCCGGGAGACCAAACGCCGCTCCGCGCAGCGCCAGGCGAACGCAAACCGCCGCCAGCGCCACCGCCGCGACCGGCAGTTGCGGCGGCAGCCCTAGCGTCCGCGGCAACAGCAGCGGCGGGGGCGGCGGTGATGGCGCTGCGTAAGGCTGAGGCTGGCTGCCCATCCCAAGGCCTGGCTCCGGTTCAGCGACGGGCCGGCCCGCGCCGCCCGCGCCGCGCCGGGAGATCAAAGGGGCGCTCCGCGCACCGCCAGGCGAACGCACTGCGCAGCCAGCGCCACCGCCGCAACCGGAAGTTGTGGCGGCAGCCCTAGCGTCCGCGGCAACAGCAGCGGCGGCGGCAGCGGGCGTGGCGCGGCGCCTCTGCATGGGGTGAGGCTGGCTGCCCATCCCAAGGCCTGGCTCCAGCTCAGCGACGGCCCGGCCCGCGCCGCCCGCGCCGCGCCCGGAGACCAAAGGGGCGCTCCGCGCAGCGCCAGGCGAACACAAACCGCCGCCAGCGCCACCGCCGCAACCGGCAGTTGTGGCGGCATCCCTAGCGTCCGCGGCAATAGCAGCGGCGGGGGCGGCGGTGATGGCGCTGCGTAAGGCTGAGGCTGGCTGCCCATCCCAAGGCCTGGCTCCGGTTCAGCGCCAGCCCGGCCCGCGCCGCCCGCGCCGCGCCGGGAGACCAAACGCCGCTTAACGCAATGCCAGGCGAACGCAAACCGCCGCCAGCGCCACCGCCGCAACCGGCAGTTGTGGCGGCATCCCTAGCGTCCGCGGCAACAGCAGCGGCGGGGGCGGCGGTGATGGCGCTGCGTAAGGCTGAGGCTGGCTGCCCATCCCAAGGCCTGGCTCCGGTTCAGCGCCGGCCCGGCCCGCGCCGCCCGCGCCGCGCCGGGAGACCAAACGCCGCTTAACGCAATGCCACGCGAACGCAAACCACCGCCAGCGCCACTGCCGCAACCGGCAGTTTCGGCGGCAGCCCTAGCGTCCGCGGCAACAGCAGCGGCGGCGGCGGCAGCGGGCGTGGCGCGGCGCTTCTGCATGGGGCTGAGGCTGGCCGCCCATCCCAGGGCGTTACTCCAGCTCAGCGCCGGCCCGGCCCGCGCCGCCCGCGCCGCGCCGGGGGACCAAACGCCGCTTAACGCAATGCCAGGCGAACGCAAACCGCCGCCAGCGCCACTGCCGCAACCGGCAGTTTCGGCGGCAGCCCTAGCGTCCGCGGCAACAGCAGCGGCGGCGGCGGCTGCGGGCGTGGCGCGGCGCTTCTGCATGGGGCTGAGGCTGGCCGCCCATCCCAGGGCGTTACTCCAGCTCAGCGCCGGCCCGGCCCGCGCCGCCCGCGCCGCGCCGGGAGACCAAACGCCGCTTAACGCAATGCCAGGCGAACGCAAACCGCCGCCAGCGCCACCGCCGCAACCGGCAGTTGTGGCCCGCGCCGCGCCCGGAGACCAAAGGGCCGCTCCGCGCAGCGCCAGGCGAACACAAACCGCCGCCAGCGCCACCGCCGCAACCGGCAGTTGTGGCGGCATCTCTAGCGTCCGCGGCAATAGCAGCGGCGGGGGCGGCGGTGATGGCGCTGCGTAAGGCTGAGGCTAGCTGCCCATCCCAGGGCCTGGCTCCAGCTCAGCGACGGCCCGGCCCGCGCCGCCCGCGCCGCGGCGGGAAACCAACCGCCGCTTAACGCAATGCCAGGCGAACGCAAACCGCCGCCAGCGCCACTGCCGCAACCGGCAGTTGCGGCGGCAGCCCTAGCGTCCGCGGCAAAAGCAGCGGCGGGGGCGGCGGTGATGGCGCTGCGTAAGGCTGAGGCTGGCTGCCCATCCCAAGGCCTGGATCCGGTTCAGCGCCGGCCCGGCCCGCGCCGCCCGCGCCGCGCCGGGAGACCAAACGCCGCTTAACGCAATGCCACGCGAACGCAAACCACCGCCAGCGCCACTGCCGCAACCGGCAGTTTCGGCGGCAGCCCTAGCGTCCGCGGCAACAGCAGCGGCGGCGGCGGCAGCGGGCGTGGCGCGGCGCTTCTGCATGGGGCTGAGGCTGGCTGCCCATCCCAGGGCCTGACTCCAGCTCAGCGCCGGCCCGGCCCGCGCCGCCCTGGCCGCGCCGGGGGACCAAACGCCGCTTAACGCAATGCCAGGCGAACGCAAACCGCCGCCAGCGCCACTGCCGCAACCGGCAGTTGCGGCGGAAGCCCTAGCGTCCGCGGCAACAGCAGCGGCGGGGGCGGCGGTGATGGCGCTGCGTAAGGCTGAGGCTGGCTGCCCATCCCAAGGCCTGGCTCCAGTTCAGCGACGGCCCGGCCCGCGCCGCCCGCCCCGCGGCGGGAGATCAAAGGGCCGCTCCGCGCAGCGCCAGGCGAACGCAAACCGCCGCCAGCGCCACAGCCGCAACCGGCAGTTGTGGCGGCATCCCTAGCGTCCGCTTCAACAGCAGCGGCGGGGGCGGCGGTGATGGCGCTGCGTAAGGCTGAGGCTGGCTGCCCATCCCAAGGCCTGGCTCCGGTTCAGCGCCAGCCCGGCCCGCGCCGCCCGCGCCGCGCCGGGAGACCAAACGCCGCTTAACGCAATGCCAGGCGAACGCAAACCGCCGCCAGCGCCACCGCCGCAACCGGAAGTTGTGGCGGCATCCCTAGCGTCCGCGGCAACAGCAGTGGCGGCGGCGGCAGCGGGCGTAGCGCGGCGCCTCTGCATGGGGTGAGGCTGGCTGCCCATCCCAGGGCGTTACTCCAGCTCAGCGCCGGCCCGGCCCGCGCCGCCCGCGCCGCGCCGGGAGACCAACCGCCGCTCGGCGCTGCGCCGGGCGAACGCAAACCGCCGCCAGCGCCACCGCCGCAACCGGCAGTTGTGGCGGCATCCCTAGCGTCCGCGGCAACAGCAGCGGCGGGGGCGGCGGTGATGGCGCTGCGTAAGGCTGAGGCTGGCTGCCCATCCCAGGGCCTGACTCCAGTTCAGCGCCGGGCCGGCCCGCGCCGCCCACGCCGCGCCGGGAGACCCACCGCCGCTTAACGCAATGCCAGGCGAACGACAACCGCCGCCAGCGCCACCGCCGCAACCGGCAGTGGCGGCGGCAGCCCTAGCGTCCGTGGCAACAGCAGCGGCGGGGGCGGCGGTGATGGCGCTGCGTAAGGCTGAGGCTGGCTGCCCATCCCAGGGCCTGACTCCAGTTCAGCGCCGGCCCGGCCCGCGCCGCCCGCGCCGCGCCGGGAGACCCACCGCCGCTTAACGCAATGCCAGGCGAACGCAAACCGCCGCCAGCGCCACTGCCGCAAACGGCAGTTGCGGCGGCAGCCCTAGCGTCCGCGGCAACAGCAGCGGCGGGGGCGGCGGTGATGGCGCTGCGTAAGGCTGAGGCTGGCTGCCCATCCCAAGGCCTGGCTCCGGTTCAGCGCCGGCCCGGCCCGCGCCGCCCGCGCCGCGCCGGGGGACCAAACGCCGATTAACGCAATGCCAGGCGAACGCAAACCACCGCCAGCGCCACCGCCGCAACCGGCAGTTGTGGCGGCATCCCTAGCGTCCGCGGCAACAGCAGCGGCGGGGGCGGCGGTGATGGCGCTGCGTATGAGGCTGAGGCTGGCTGCCCATCCCAGGGCCTGACTCCAGTTCAGCGCCGGGCCGGCCCGCGCCGCCCGCGCCGCGGCGGGAAACCAACCGCCGCTTAACGCAATGCCAGGCGAACGCAAACCGCCGCCAGCGCCACTGCCGCAACCGGCAGTTGCGGCGGCAGCCCTAGCGTCCGCGGCAACAGCAGCGGCGGGGGCGGCGGTGATGGCGCTGCGTAAGGCTGAGGCTGGCTGCCCATCCCAAGGCCTGGATCCGGTTCAGCGCCGGCCCGGCCCGCGCCGCCCGCGCCGCGCCGGGAGACCAAACGCCGCTTAACGCAATGCCAGGCGAACGCAAACCACCGCCAGCGCCACCGCCGCAACCGGCAGTTTCGGCGGCAGCCCTAGCGTCCGCGGCAACAGCAGCGGCGGCGGCGGCAGCGGGCGTGGCGCGGCGCTTCTGCATGGGGCTGAGGCTGGCCGCCCATCCCAGGGCGTTACTCCAGCTCAGCGCCGGCCCGGCCCGCGCCGCCCGCGCCGCGCCGGGAGACCAACCGCCGCTTAACGCAATGCCAGGCGAACGCAAACCGCCGCCAGCGCCACCGCCGCAACCGGCAGTTGTGGCCCGCGCCGCGCCCGGAGACCAAAGGGCCGCTCCGCGCAGCGCCAGGCGAACGCAAACCGCCGCCAGCGCCACCGCCGCAACCGGCAGTTGTGGCGGCATCTCTAGCGTCCGCGGCAATAGCAGCGGCGGGGGCGGCGGTGATGGCGCTGCGTAAGGCTGAGGCTAGCTGCCCATCCCAGGGCCTGGCTCCAGCTCAGCGACGGCCCGGCCCGCGCCGCCCGCGCCGCGCCGGGAGACCAACCGCCGCTTAACGCAATGCCAGGCGAACGCAAACCGCCGCCAGCGCCACTGCCGCAACCGGGAGTTGCGGCGGCAGCCCTAGCGTCCGCGGCAACAGCAGCGGCGGGGGCGGCGGTGATGGCGCTGCGTAAGGCTGAGGCTGGCTGCCCATCCCAAGGCCTGGCTCCGGTTCAGCGCCGGCCCGGCCCGCGCCGCCCGCGCCGCGCCGGGGGACCAACCGCCGCTTAACGCAATGCCAGGCGAACGCAAACCACCGCCAGCGCCACCGCCGCAACCGGCAGTTGTGGCGGCATCCCTAGCGTCCGCGGCAACAGCAGCGGCGGGGGCGGCGGTGATGGCGCTGCGTAAGGCTGAGGCTGGCTGCCCATCCCAGGGCCTGACTCCAGTTCAGCGCCGGGCCGGCCCGCGCCGCCCGCGCCGCGGCGGGAAACCAACCGCCGCTTAACGCAATGCCAGGCGAACGCAAACCACCGCCAGCGCCACCGCCGCAACCGGCAGTTGTGGCGGCATCCCTAGCGTCCGCGGCAACAGCAGCGGCGGGGGCGGCGGTGATGGCGCTGCGTAAGGCTGAGGCTGGCTGCCCATCCCAGGGCCTGACTCCAGTTCAGCGCCGGCCCGGCCCGCGCCGCCCGCGCCGCGCCGGGAGACCAAACGCCGCTTAACGCAATGCCAGGCGAACGCAAACCACCGCCAGCGCCACCGCCGCAACCGGCAGTTTCGGCGGCAGCCCTAGCGTCCGCGGCAACAGCAGCGGCGGCGGCGGCAGCGGGCGTGGCGCGGCGCTTCTGCATGGGCTGAGGCTGGCCGCCCATCCCAGGGCGTTACTCCAGCTCAGCGCCGGCCCGGCCCGCGCCGCCCGCGCCGCGCCGGGAGACCAACCGCCGCTCGGCGCTGCGCCGGGCGAACGCAAACCGCCGCCAGCGCCACTGCCGCAAACGGCAGTTGTGGCGGCATCCCTAGCGTCAGCTTCGGCGGGGGCGGCGGTGATGGCGCTGCGTAAGGCTGAGGCTGGCTGCCCATCCCAAGGCCTGGCTCCGGTTCAGCGCCAGCCCGGCCCGCGCCGCCCGCGCCGCGCCGGGAGACCAACCGCCGCTTAACGCAATGCCAGGCGAACGCAAACCGCCGCCAGCGCCACCGCCGCAACCGGCAGTTGTGGCGGCATCCCTAGCGTCCGCGGCAACAGCAGCGGCGGGGGCGGCGGTGATGGCGCTGCGTAAGGCTGAGGCTGGCTGCCCATCCCAAGGCCTGGCTCCGGTTCAGCGACGGCCCGGCCCGCGCCGCCCGCGCCGCGGCGGGAGACCAACCGCCGCTCGGCGCTGCGCCAGGCGAACGCAAACCGCCGCCAGCGCCACTGCCGCAACCGGCAGTTGCGGCGGCAGCCCTAGCGTCCGCGGCAACAGCAGCGGCGGGGGCGGCGGTGATGGCGCTGCGTAAGGCTGAGGCTGGCTGCCCATCCCAAGGCCTGGCTCCAGCTCAGCGACGGCCCGGCCCGCGCCGCCCGCGCCGCGCCGGGAGACCAAACGCCGCTTAACGCAATGCCAGGCGAACGCAAACCACCGCCAGCGCCACCGCCGCAACCGGCAGTTTCGGCGGCAGCCCTAGCGTCCGCGGCAACAGCAGCGGCGGCGGCGGCAGCGGGCGTGGCGCGGCGCTTCTGCATGGGGCTGAGGCTGGCCGCCCATCCCAGGGCGTTACTCCAGCTCAGCGCCGGCCCGGCCCGCGCCGCCCGCGCCGCGCCGGGAGACCAACCGCCGCTCGGCGCTGCGCCGGGCGAACGCAAACCGCCGCCAGCGCCACTGCCGCAAACGGCAGTTGTGGCGGCATCCCTAGCGTCAGCTTCGGCGGGGGCGGCGGTGATGGCGCTGCGTAAGGCTGAGGCTGGCTGCCCATCCCAAGGCCTGGCTCCGGTTCAGCGCCAGCCCGGCCCGCGCCGCCCGCGCCGCGCCGGGAGACCAACCGCCGCTTAACGCAATGCCAGGCGAACGCAAACCGCCGCCAGCGCCACCGCCGCAACCGGCAGTTGTGGCGGCATCCCTAGCGTCCGCGGCAACAGCAGCGGCGGGGGCGGCGGTGATGGCGCTGCGTAAGGCTGAGGCTGGCTGCCCATCCCAAGGCCTGGCTCCGGTTCAGCGCCGGCCCGGCCCGCGCCGCCCGCGCCGCGCCGGGAGACCAAACGCCGCTTAACGCAATGCCACGCGAACGCAAACCACCGCCAGCGCCACTGCCGCAACCGGCAGTTTCGGCGGCAGCCCTAGCGTCCGCGGCAACAGCAGCGGCGGCGGCGGCAGCGGGCGTGGCGCGGCGCCTCTGCATGGGGTGAGGCTGGCTGCCCATCCCAGGGCGTTACTCCAGCTCAGCGCCGGGCCGGCCCGCGCCGCCCACGCCGCGCCGGGAGACCAACCGCCGCTCGGCGCTGCGCCGGGCGAACGCAAACCGCCGCCAGCGCCACCGCCGCAACCGGAAGTTGTGGCGGCATCCCTAGCGTCCGCGGCAACAGCAGCGGCGGGGGCGGCGGTGATGGCGCTGCGTAAGGCTGAGGCTGGCTGCCCATCCCAAGGCCTGGCTCCGGTTCAGCGCCGGCCCGGCCCGCGCCGCCCGCGCCGCGCCGGGAGACCAAACGCCGCTTAACGCAATGCCACGCGAACGCAAACCACCGCCAGCGCCACTGCCGCAACCGGCAGTTTCGGCGGCAGCCCTAGCGTCCGCGGCAACAGCAGCGGCGGCGGCGGCAGCGGGCGTGGCGCGGCGCTTCTGCATGGGGCTGAGGCTGGCTGCCCATCCCAGGGCCTGACTCCAGCTCAGCGCCGGCCCGGCCCGCGCCGCCCGCGCCGCGCCGGGGGACCAAACGCCGCTTAACGCAATGCCAGGCGAACGCAAACCGCCGCCAGCGCCACTGCCGCAACCGGCAGTTGCGGCGGAAGCCCTAGCGTCCGCGGCAACAGCAGCGGCGGGGGCGGCGGTGATGGCGCTGCGTAAGGCTGAGGCTGGCTGCCCATCCCAAGGCCTGGCTCCGGTTCAGCGCCAGCCCGGCCCGCGCCGCCCGCGCCGCGCCGGGAGACCAACCGCCGCTTAACGCAATGCCAGGCGAACGCAAACCGCCGCCAGCGCCACCGCCGCAACCGGCAGTTGTGGCGGCATCCCTAGCGTCCGCGGCAACAGCAGCGGCGGGGGCGGCGGTGATGGCGCTGCGTAAGGCTGAGGCTGGCTGCCCATCCCAAGGCCTGGCTCCGGTTCAGCGCCGGCCCGGCCCGCGCCGCCCGCGCCGCGCCGGGAGACCAAACGCCGCTTAACGCAATGCCACGCGAACGCAAACTACCGCCAGCGCCACTGCCGCAACCGGCAGTTTCGGCGGCAGCCCTAGCGTCCGCGGCAACAGCAGCGGCGGCGGCGGCAGCGGGCGTGGCGCGGCGCTTCTGCATGGGGCTGAGGCTGGCTGCCCATCCCAGGGCCTGACTCCAGTTCAGCGACGGCCCGGCCCGCGCCGCCCGCCCCGCGGCGGGAGATCAAAGGGCCGCTCCGCGCAGCGCCAGGCGAACGCAAACCGCCGCCAGCGCCACAGCCGCAACCGGCAGTTGTGGCGGCATCCCTAGCGTCCGCTTCAACAGCAGCGGCGGGGGCGGCGGTGATGGCGCTGCGTAAGGCTGAGGCTGGCTACCCATCCCAAGGCCTGGCTCCGGTTCAGCGCCAGCCCGGCCCGCGCCGCCCGCGCCGCGCCGGGAGACCAAACGCCGCTTAACGCAATGCCAGGCGAACGCAAACCGCCGCCAGCGCCACCGCCGCAACCGGAAGTTGTGGCGGCATCCCTAGCGTCCGCGGCAACAGCAGTGGCGGCGGCGGCAGCGGGCGTGGCGCGGCGCCTCTGCATGGGGTGAGGCTGGCTGCCCATCCCAGGGCGTTACTCCAGCTCAGCGCCGGCCCGGCCCGCGCCGCCCGCGCCGCGCCGGGAGACCAACCGCCGCTCGGCGCTGCGCCGGGCGAACGCAAACCGCCGCCAGCGCCACCGCCGCAACCGGCAGTTGTGGCGGCATCCCTAGCGTCCGCGGCAACAGCAGCGGCGGGGGCGGCGGTGATGGCGCTGCGTAAGGCTGAGGCTGGCTGCCCATCCCAGGGCCTGACTCCAGTTCAGCGCCGGGCCGGCCCGCGCCGCCCACGCCGCGCCGGGAGACCCACCGCCGCTTAACGCAATGCCAGGCGAACGCAAACCGCCGCCAGCGCCACCGCCGCAACCGGCAGTGGCGGCGGCAGCCCTAGCGTCCGTGGCAACAGCAGCGGCGGGGGCGGCGGTGATGGCGCTGCGTAAGGCTGAGGCTGGCTGCCCATCCCAGGGCCTGACTCCAGTTCAGCGCCGGGCCGGCCCGCGCCGCCCGCGCCGCGGCGGGAAACCAACCGCCGCTTAACGCAATGCCAGGCGAACGCAAACCGCCGCCAGCGCCACTGCCGCAACCGGCAGTTGCGGCGGCAGCCCTAGCGTCCGCGGCAACAGCAGCGGCGGGGGCGGCGGTGATGGCGCTGCGTAAGGCTGAGGCTGGCTGCCCATCCCAAGGCCTGGCTCCGGTTCAGCGCCGGCCCGGCCCGCGCCGCCCGCGCCGCGCCGGGGGACCAAACGCCGCTTAACGCAATGCCAGGCGAACGCAAACCACCGCCAGCGCCACCGCCGCAACCGGCAGTTGTGGCGGCATCCCTAGCGTCCGCGGCAACAGCAGCGGCGGGGGCGGCGGTGATGGCGCTGCGTAAGGCTGAGGCTGGCTGCCCATCCCAGGGCCTGACTCCAGTTCAGCGCCGGGCCGGCCCGCGCCGCCCACGCCGCGCCGGGAGACCCACCGCCGCTTAACGCAATGCCAGGCGAACGCAAACCGCCGCCAGCGCCACCGCCGCAACCGGCAGTTGCGGCGGCAGCCCTAGCGTCCGCGGCAACAGCAGCGGCGGGGGCGGCGGTGATGGCGCTGCGTAAGGCTGAGGCTGGCTGCCCATCCCAAGGCCTGGCTCCGGTTCAGCGCCGGGCCGGCCCGCGCCGCCCGCGCCGCGGCGGGAAACCAACCGCCGCTTAACGCAATGCCAGGCGAACGCAAACCGCCGCCAGCGCCACTGCCGCAACCGGCAGTTGCGGCGGCAGCCCTAGCGTCCGCGGCAACAGCAGCGGCGGGGGCGGCGGTGATGGCGCTGCGTAAGGCTGAGGCTGGCTGCCCATCCCAAGGCCTGGCTCCGGTTCAGCGCCGGCCCGGCCCGCGCCGCCCGCGCCGCGCCGGGGGACCAAACGCCGCTTAACGCAATGCCAGGCGAACGCAAACCACCGCCAGCGCCACCGCCGCAACCGGCAGTTGTGGCGGCATCCCTAGCGTCCGCGGCAACAGCAGCGGCGGGGGCGGCGGTGATGGCGCTGCGTAAGGCTGAGGCTGGCTGCCCATCCCAGGGCCTGACTCCAGTTCAGCGCCGGGCCGGCCCGCGCCGCCCGCGCCGCGGCGGGAAACCAACCGCCGCTTAACGCAATGCCAGGCGAACGCAAACCGCCGCCAGCGCCACTGCCGCAACCGGGAGTTGCGGCGGCAGCCCTAGCGTCCGCGGCAACAGCAGCGGCGGGGGCGGCGGTGATGGCGCTGCGTAAGGCTGAGGCTGGCTGCCCATCCCAAGGCCTGGATCCGGTTCAGCGCCGGCCCGGCCCGCGCCGCCCGCGCCGCGCCGGGAGACCAAACGCCGCTTAACGCAATGCCAGGCGAACGCAAACCACCGCCAGCGCCACTGCCGCAACCGGCAGTTTCGGCGGCAGCCCTAGCGTCCGCGGCAACAGCAGCGGCGGCGGCGGCAGCGGGCGTGGCGCGGCGCTTCTGCATGGGGCTGAGGCTGGCCGCCCATCCCAGGGCGTTACTCCAGCTCAGCGCCGGCCCGGCCCGCGCCGCCCGCGCCGCGCCGGGAGACCAACCGCCGCTCGGCGCTGCGCCGGGCGAACGCAAACCGCCGCCAGCGCCACTGCCGCAACCGGCAGTTGTGGCGGCATCCCTAGCGTCAGCTTCGGCGGGGGCGGCGGTGATGGCGCTGCGTAAGGCTGAGGCTGGCTGCCCATCCCAAGGCCTGGCTCCGGTTCAGCGCCAGCCCGGCCCGCGCCGCCCGCGCCGCGCCGGGAGACCAACCGCCGCTTAACGCAATGCCAGGCGAACGCAAACCGCCGCCAGCGCCACTGCCGCAACCGGCAGTTGTGGCGGCATCCCTAGCGTCAGCTTCAACAGCAGCGGCGGGGGCGGCGGTGATGGCGCTGCGTAAGGCTGAGGCTGGCTGCCCATCCCAAGGCCTGGCTCCGGTTCAGCGCCAGCCCGGCCCGCGCCGCCCGCGCCGCGCCGGGAGACCAACCGCCGCTTAACGCAATGCCAGGCGAACGCAAACCGCCGCCAGCGCCACTGCCGCAACCGGCAGTTGCGGCGGCATCCCTAGCGTCCGCGGCAACAGCAGCGGCGGGGGCGGCGGTGATGGCGCTGCGCCTCTGCATGGGGTCAGGCTGGCTGCCCATCCCAGGGCCTGACTCCAGCTCAGCGACGGCCCGGCCCGCGCCGCCCGCGCCGCGCCGGGAGACCAAACGCCGCTTAACGCAATGCCAGGCGAACGCAAACCGCCGCCAGCGCCACCGCCGCAACCGGCAGTTGTAGCGGCATCCCTAGCGTCCGCGGCAACAGCAGCGGCGGGGGCGGCGGTGATGGCGCTGCGTAAGGCTGAGGTTGGCTGCCCATCCCAAGGCCTGGCTCCGGTTCAGCGACGGCCCGGCCCGCGCCGCCCGCGCCGCGCCGGGAGACCAAACGCCGCTTAACGCAATGCCAGGCGAACGCAAACCACCGCCAGCGCCACTGCCGCAACCGGCAGTTTCGGCGGCAGCCCTAGCGTCCGCGGCAACAGCAGCGGCGGCGGCGGCAGCGGGCGTGGCGCGGCGCTTCTGCATGGGGCTGAGGCTGGCCGCCCATCCCAGGGCGTTACTCCAGCTCAGCGCCGGCCCGGCCCGTGCCGCCCGCGCCGCGCCGGGAGACCAAACGCCGCTCGGCGCTGCGCCAGGCGAACGCAAACCGCCGCCAGCGCCACTGCCCCAACCGGCAGTTGCGGCGGCAGCCCTAACGTCCGCGGCAACAGCAGCGGCGGGGGCGGCGGTGATGGCGCTGCGTAAGGCTGAGGCTGGCTGCCCATCCCAAGGCCTGGCTCCAGGTCAGCGACGGCCCGGCCCGCGCCGCCCGCGCCGCGGCGGGAGATCAAAGGGCCGCTCCGCGCAGCGCCAGGCGAACGCAAACCGCCGCCAGCGCCACAGCCGCAACCGGCAGTTGTGGCGGCAGCCCTAGCGTCCGCTTCAACAGCAGCGGCGGGGGCGGCGGTGATGGCGCTGCGTAAGGCTCAGGCTGGCTGCCCATCCCAAGGCCTGGCTCCGGTTCAGCGCCAGCCCGGCCCGCGCCGCCCGCGCCGCGCCGGGAGACCAAACGCCGCTTAACGCAATGCCAGGCGAACGCAAACTGCCGCCAGCGCCACTGCCGCAACCGTAAGCGGCGGCAGCCCTAGCGTCCGCGGCAACAGCAGCGGCGGCGGCGGCAGGGGCTCTGCATCGGGCTAAGGCTGGCTGCCCACCCCAGGGCCTGACTGCAGCTCAGCGCCGGCCCGGCCCGCGCCGCCCGCGCCGCGCCGGGAGACCAAAGGGCCGCTCCGCGCAGCGCCAGGCGAACGCAAACCGCCGCCAGCGCCACCGCCAACACCGGCAGTGGCGGTGGCAGCCCTAGCGTCCGCGGCAACAGCAGCGGCGGCGGCGGCAGCGGGCGTGGTGCGGCGCTTCTGCATGGGGTGAGGCTGGCTGCCCATCCCAGGGCCTGACTCCGGTTCAGCGACGGCCCGGCCCGCGCCGCCCGCGCCGCGGCGGGAGATCAAAGGGGCGCTCCGCGCTGCGCCAGGCGAACGCAAACCGCCGCCAGCGCCAACGCCGCAACCGGAAGTTGCGGCGGCAGCCCTAGCGTCCGCGGCAACAGCAGCGGCGGCGGCGGCTGCGGGCGTGGCGCGGCGCTTCTGCATGGGGCTGAGGCTGGCCGCCCATCCCAGGGCGTTACTCCAGCTCAGCGCCGGCCCGGCCCGCGCCGCCCGCGCCGCGCCGGGAGACCAACCGCCGCTCCGCGCAGCGCCAGGCGAACGCATTCCGCCGCCAGCGCCGCCGCAGCAACCGGCAGTTGCGGCGGCAGCACCTGCGTCTGCGCCAACAGCGGCGGCAGCGGCGGCCACCAAGCTTGCAGGCGCTGCATGCGGCTGAGGCGGGCCGCCCAAGCCAGGGCCTGGAACGATGGCACGATAGATCCAGCGGCAGCGCGGCGGCGGACAGCGGCGCAGGGTGGCAGGGCGGCGCAGGGCGGCCCCCGGCGCTGGCGGTGGGGTCGGCCGCGCCCTGGCCGAAATCCACCATGGTCCAAATGACCTCGCAGATCTGGGGCGGTTGCAGGGCGGAGCGGGTCGCAGCGGGCAACTAACACACACACAAGTGCATCAAATCCACACCTGGTGCGCGGTAGGAACGCGAAGGCGTCCTTCGCCTCCGCACTTCGCAGTATTTGCAGAACACCGTCACATGGACGGCTACCGCTCCCCCCCCTTCCCTTTCCCCCCAAGGAGCTACAACCCACCTGCTGCGCTAACACCGCTTGCGTCTTGGTGCTGTTGGCGGGCGAAGAGCGCCCACTGCTCTGCGCGCGGGCGCACTGCACGCACCTGCGCGCACGGTAGCGGGGGCATGAACGATACCTTGGCTGACTGCCGGGTGCGCATGTGGAGAATTTGTTGGGCTTCAGGCCGTGGGCGCAGGCCGCGCCAAACACGCGTGCTCCTTTCAGCCACACGGCATGGAGCCAAGTTCTTCGCCGAACGTGCCCACAGCCCCACAGCTCAGGTCCCAAAAACCACGGGCCCAGCCGCCCTGGCCCGTGACCCACCCACCCCCATCACGCCACCACGCCAACCACACGCACGCACGCACAGACCACACCTCGGCGGGGCTCTTGAACTGCATTCGAACGCCTCTGCAACGTACAACGGATAATGGCGCCCGAGATGCGGCATGTGGTGACGGGATGGAGGGCGGCGCCCGTGCGGCACGGCGAGTCAACAACAGTGCATTGACGCCAAACCAACCTGGTGCGCCGTACGTCGCCTGAAACGGCAACGAAGCGGCATAGCCATTGGTCAGTTGACCTATGAACGTGTGCCTCTTCGCCCACCAGTGATCGCCACCACAGCCCTGGCATTCTACGGCTCCACCCACCACAAACTGCTTCGATTGCTGACAACGCCCCCCGGCGAGGGCCCGGCCCTGAGCCCGGCCCTGAGCCACCCATGCTCGCCCCCCCCAGCTCGCTCGCTCCACAGCTGCACCCCGCCGGGCACTGCCCAGAGTTACATGCTGCGCAATACGCCTTACCCTCGGGCATGGCGGATGACCCCCATGCCCCGGTCCTAGCCGTGACCAGCAGCCCACGGCCCTTGCCTTGACTATGTTCATTACCCCTCCACAAACCGGACCCCTGCACGGCGCCTCACCAGCTTCAGGTCGCCGTCCTCCAGCGCCGGCAGCTTGCCGAAGGGGTTGACGCCGGCGGGGGTTGAGCAAGGGCATTAAGCGATGAAGGGGGGAGGCAGCGTTGGGGGCGAGAGGAGGGGGCCACAGAGGCGGCCGGGGAACTCGCGCGAGACTGGCTGCGTGCATATCACAACACATGATGCAGCCGATTCCGTCGTCTGATTGTGCCGGGCGCCTCCGTTTAAGATTTCACAATCGATTATTGTTCACAGCGCTGTCTGGCGCTGAATCTGCTCTTGTCATTCTGCTTGGGTTTTCACAAAGTTACGTGTCGCTAACGAGCAAATTGAAGGGCATTCTAACAAAACGTCTCGGGCTGCACTCAGGCACCCGAACGTAACGATGAAAAACTGCCATAACCAGCGGCATTGTCAAGCCTGGGCGTGAACTGGCTTGATGTTGATATTCGATGTTTATGCCCAAAAATCGAAACGCATGCGCCGGCGGGTCCAGGTTTCGACTGTCATGTGTGAGAAGCACGAAGCAGCCGTCTAAGAGCGTGCCCAAGGAATAGATGTGGTTTAATACATGCAAACGATACAGGGCTCGATCATATCATCATGGCGCGGGCGAGCGAGTCTGAATAGTGATAGTCGAGTCCTATGCAGAGCAAAAGTCACGCGTGAATTCTTGCTGCCATCCAAGGAAAGACGTGGCCAGCGACCATGAAGCAGGCAACACTTGCAAGGGTAAGCGGTCGAGGTTTTGGTTCTCGCGCTGAAACTAGATGCATACAAGTTTTACAGAAGGGCACCTGCTCAGAGCATGCGGTTACAAGGCGCGGGCGTCTTGTTTCCGGCGGGCAAGTCTCTCGCTCGCGGCGGGCCGCTGATGTCGGGGGCTGATAGGGTCAAACTGCCTGCCTGGCTGGAGGGTAGCGGAGATAAAGTGGGTGCGAAAGGAAGGGGGCGGGGGGAAACAGGTTGTGCAGAAAGTAACGGGAAGGTGTGGTGTGAAACACACACTCGACGGCAAGCCAGAAGCACAGAACGGCGAAGGCGGGGGTTCCACGAGTCTGGGGCTAGCAAGGGAGTACGGCTGATGCTGCTATCAGGTGGCAAGAGATCGCATGTATGTTGGTTATGTGGAAACCTAGGGCAACCGTGTCTGAGTCGGTAAGGTTACAATGTCTGCAAATCAATTCTGGCACGATGCCGGCGAGACAGTGCCGCCTGAATACCGCACCTTGCCGCGATAACCCCGCGTGTCATTGATAAATGTATTCCGAAATATCACGCACCTGAGCGGGAGGTGCGGGGTTCTGCACGAATTGTTTTGGGAGGAGTGCGGGGTTCCACAGAAATACCCATCCGGGGCGTGCCGTGCCGCAACAAGGGGTGTCAGCTTTGTACAACTGGAAAATGGGCTGAGCCCCGTACGCATGGGAGGTGGTAGGCATGTAACGGCCCCGTCAGAGCCCCCATGCCCCTACGAAGCACAGGCTTGTGGCTAGGGCCACCCGGATTGGGGCCAGCAGGGCCAGATTCCCCGCGCCATCCATGCGTGCCTTGGCACGTTACCAAACACCCCAAGCCTTTCTAAAGCCTCCTGCCATACTGAAAACGTCACCGGCGCCCCACGCTCAAAGGGCTAGGCGCGGGGCGGGTGCGACCTCGGGGCTTCACGGCATTCTGGCGCGTCGGCAGGCATGCTCGGTCGCGCAAAACTTCCGATATACTTCCCCGCTTTTCTTGCCGCCAACATAGTTTGCCTTATAGACTGCATATCAGTGGGCACCGGATGCTTTCCTCGCGATCGTCATTTCATCCATGGAAGCGCGAGGCCACTTCTCCCTCCGCCCGATTTTTTCCTGTCACCTATTTACATGCAATAAGCATTAACAAATCCTGATACGCAGCTGTCGCGATTTGCGCCAGTATGCTGTGTTTTGCCGACGCACGCAGCCCGTACGCACGCACGCAGAAACGGACCGGGGTGATTCGCCCCCCCCCCCTGGAACGCTTCGCTGGGGGGGGCTCAGCCCAAAAAGGCGCGAGAGGGGGTCCGTTAGTTGTTGTGTGTGGTTACGAGGTGGTGCACGAGATGTGCTTGCCTGTTCTCGTAGAAACCAAGGCCCGGGCCGGGGGGGGGGGGGCTTTACGGTAATGCCTGCGAAACCTGTGCAACAAGACTGGGCTTGTTCGACTATGCTACATCAACTCCTAGCCCAGCAGCAGCCCATGTGCCTCAGGTGCCCTGTCACGAAATGCCTGCCCCTCCCTTCTATCGGGGGGGCTCCAGCCCAGATGCACGGAACCTGTTGAAAGCTCCGAGTTGGTCCTTGCGTAGCGCACACCCTACGGACGTCAGGTACGGCGACACTACCATACCTGTGCTGCGGACGTGTCGTGCCGCCATGACCACTGCGCTGCGTTTTTTGGGGCGAAAACATCACGACGACGTTCCATACCCCCCGCCCTGCCGATTGCCTCGCACGGACAAAGCGGCCGCTCACCAACGCCCCACTCGTGCTTGCAGCCGCCTCTAGGTTCCCAGTTGATGTCTAAACGCCGCGTCCTTGCCCAGCAGACCTGTCGCAATGCACCCGGTTGGGGCGGAGTCCAGAGGGCCCTAAAAAACACCTGATAAATTGTCGCCCAACGACTTTCGACACAGCAAGGTGGTCCTCGGGACTGGGATGAGAAGCTCATGGGACTCTCACTTGTAGGGTGACGTCCGGGGGATGCATTTTCCCAGCCGCCAAACCCGCACACGCGGAGGGCTCCGGGACTCGCCCGCAGCCGGAGTCGCCAGGGGCAAATCCTACACGGCACGATTTAGACGCCGCCTTTTTGTAGGTACGGCAGAGGACTAAAACATGTTGGTTAGGCTCAATTAGCAGAATTGACCGAAGCCCATATCTCGCATAGGTGGTGTTTGGAGCCTAGCCCAAGTGCCGTCAAATTATTTGCGTAGCAGGTTTGCTATTGGCTATTGCCACTATTAAGAATGCGCGAATGTTAAGTAACCCGCAGCCTTGACTTGCTAATAGGAGATCCTGGACCGAGGTCACATGATTTCGCATACCCTGCTCGGAGTTGAGGTGGGGTGGGGGGACAGCACAAGTACAACAAAGGTCAGAATAGAGCAAGGCGCGCACCGGTAGCAGGTTTGTTACGACCTATGGCTTCTTGTGAAAGCCACTTGGGTACACATTATCATGATACCTTCACATACTTCACCCGCAGGTGGGAATGCTTTTGGTTGCTGTTGCGGCATGGGCAGCCAATGCCAATGATCCACCACCATCTGACATGGATTTCTCACCACCACCACGACTACCACCCCCTGGTGAGGCTGAGGCTGAAATTTCTTAGCGAGTGGAGTTGCAACTGGGTCCCTGCCATCCGCGGTAACCTGTTGCCTCCGGTGTACAGTAGTCCACGACATCCGGTCTGCTTCCATCCATTCGAACCCCATACACCCCTCCGCAAATTTAATTACCGTGGTCCACCACTCGATTGCCTGCACAAATAACGCAGGTACGAAGGTGGGAGCCATAGACGACGTCCGGCTTGTTGGAGGCAGCAGCCCCAACACCGGCCGGCTTGAGGTGCTGTACAACGGCACCTGGGGCACTGTGTGGTGAGTAGTGTGATCATGCAAGCAAGTAAATTTCATGGATAACTCTAACATGATGACCTGATGCTTGCAGTGACAACAACTTTGACGATGCTGACGCCAGTGTAGTGTGCCGGTCACTGGGCTACGGCCCGGGAAAGTTCATACCAAGTTACGGAGGTGGCAGTGGCCAGATCTGGATGGTGAGTGTTGGGCAGAGTGTACATGCAGCACAACAATCGTGAATCACACAATGACGGTCCTGCAGGATGAAGTCGACTGCCCAGACTGGGCCCTGCACCTGAAAAATTGTACAAGCGCCGGTTGGGGCATCAGTGACTGTGACCACAGCGAGGACGTGGGCATCACTTGCACTTGTAAGTTCGGTGTGCCATGGCAGGGGTGGTGCCGACTCAAATAAAATGTTGCTGTGCAGACCCATCTCCACCTGGATCGCCACCTATGACACCCACACCACCACCACGAACACCACTTCCACCATGGGCCCCAGCCAGCCCCGGACTTAGCTTGGAATCTGTTCTACATACAGCAGGCTTTTACCACACAGACGGGGTTGCGTGCCGTGTCAGTTTGACACCAAGCGAAATTCGCCAGCCATTCTGCCAGTCCATCCGTGCACTAGATGGCGAGCGCACCAGCCAAAGCACACCGCTGTTGCTGTACATTGGTTCCAGCCTTTATGCTCACATATTTGGCTTTATCCGCGACAACAGCAGTGTTCCGCCGACGTTAACACCTCGGTACGGCCTTCATGCTCTGCTGGGGCTGCTGGCTACAAACCAGCAGACCAGCAGCAGCACCAACAACACTGAGGACTGGGGCGTCACGATTGTGTGCCCGCCTGGCTCCAACTTTTCCCTGCTGCTGTATGATTCGGTGATAGCGGACCTGCCCCTCAGCTCGGTAGGGGCGCTGATCACCTTTGTCAACTGCTCCCGCATTGCCATTGTTAACAGCCGGTTTGAGGATCTATCGGGGCCACCAACAAATGCAGCTGCTGTGCATGGAGCCGTCATGGTGGCAGGCGAAATTACTGGGTCACTCTTCTGGCATGGTACCAACTGCAGCCGTGTGCGGGGTGCTAGCGGCTACGCATGCCTGCTAGCAGCCTCCATGGCACAGAACTCATCGATGCTCATCCAAGACAGTAGTCTTACCAACAATCAAGTCGTCGGTGCGCTCTTCGGCACTAAACTGCGCCTGGCATGCAATCTGCCCGGGGAGGCCACCAGCACCAACAATCCGGGGCCTGCATCTGGAGGGTTTGGAGCCTTGGTACTCAACGCTGTCAGCGGGCATGTTAACATTTTGAGGTCACAGCTAAACATGAACGCTGGGGCATGCGGGGCAGTGCTTTCAATGCCTGGCGAGTCGATATTAGGCAGTGCAAAAATATCAATTTCTAGAAGTACCATACAAGGGAATGTCGCCGTTCTTGGAGGAGTGCTGCACATGGGCTCTAACAGTATACTTGCTGTCTGGCGATTGGACAACGGCAGCAGCATCAGCGGCAACACCGCTTCAATATCTGGTGGTGTGGTTTACATGGATAGCAACAGCTCCATAACCGCCTGGTCTGTCGACGAAGGAAGCAGCATTAGTGGCAACAACGCTTTACAACAAGGCGGCGTGCTGTACATGAAAGATAACAGCACCATTACCACCTGGTCACTGGACAATGAAAGCAGCATCAGTAAAAATAGAGCTTCAGAGTCTGGTGGGGTGGTGTACATGAGTTCTAAGAGCACCATTGTCAGCTGGTTGGTGGACAACAAAAGCATTGTCAGTGGCAACGGCGCTTCAGAGTCTGGGGGCGTGCTTTTTATGTCCCCTAACAGCATCATTACCCACTGGGCGGTGGATTCCGGAAGCAGCATTACCGGCAACAGCGCTTCAATGTATGGCGGCGTTCTGTGTATGTATTCTGAAGCCACCATTGCCAGCTGGTCTGTGAAGAATGGAAGCCGCATCAGTGGTAATAATGTTTTAGGATATGGTGGTGTGCTCTACGTGGGTTCTAAGAGCAACATTGCCAGCTGGTCGGTGGATACTGGAAGCAGCATCAGCGGCAACACCGCTTCATCAAGATCTGGTGGTGTACTGTACATGGAGTTTAACAGCACCATAACAAATTGGACAGTCGGCAATGGGAGCAGCGTCAGTGGCAACAGCGCTTCAGAGTTTGGGGGCGTGCTGTTTATGTCCACTAACAGCATCATTACCCACTGGGCGGTGGATTCCGGAAGCAGCATTACCGGCAACAGCGCTTCAATGTATGGCGGCGTTCTGTGTATGTATTCTGAAGCAACCATTGCCAGCTGGTCTGTGAAGAATGGAAGCCGCATCAGTGGTAATAATGTTTTAGGATATGGTGGCGTACTATACGTGGGTTCTAAGAGCAACATTGCCAGCTGGTCGGTGGATACTGAAAGCAGCATCAGCGGCAACACTGCTTCATCAAGATCTGGTGGTGTACTGTACATGGAGTTTAACAGCACCATAACAAATTGGACAGTCGGCAATGGGAGCAGCGTCAGTGGCAACAGCGCTTCAGAGTTTGGGGGCGTGCTGTTTATGTCCACTAACAGCATCATTACCCACTGGGCGGTGGATTCCGGAAGTAGCATTACCGGCAACAGCGCTTCAATGTATGGCGGCGTTCTGTGTATGTATTCTGAAGCCACCATTGCCAGCTGGTCTGTGAAGAATGGAAGCCGCATCAGTGGTAATAATGTTTTAGGATATGGTGGCGTACTATACGTGGGTTCTAAGAGCAACATTGCCAGCTGGTCGGTGGATACTGGAAGCAGCATCAGCGACAACACTGCTTCATCAAGATCTGGTGGTGTACTGTACATGGAGTTTAACAGCACCATAACAAATTGGACAGTCGGCAATGGGAGCAGCGTCAGTGGCAACAGCGCTTCAGAGTTTGGGGGCGTGCTGTTTATGTCCACTAACAGCATCATTACCCACTGGGCGGTGGATTCCGGAAGCAGCATTACCGGCAACAGCGCTTCAATGTATGGCGGCGTTCTGTGTATGTATTCTGAAGCCACCATTGCCAGCTGGTCTGTGGAGAATGGAAGCCGCATCAGCGGTAATAGTGCTTCGGCACATGGTGGTGTGCTCTACATGGGTTCTAACAGCACCATAGCCAGCTGGTTGGTCGACAAAGGAAGCACCATCAGCGGCAACAGTGCATTACGGGGGGGCGTCATGTACATGAGTTATAACAGCACCATAACGTCCTGGTCAGTAGGCAATGGGAGCAGCGTCAGTGGCAACAGCGCTTCAGAGTTTGGGGGCGTGCTGTTTATGTCCACTAACAGCACCATTACCCGCTGGGCAATGGATACTGGGAGCAGCATAACTGGCAACAGTGCTTCAATGTATGGCGGCGTTCTGTGTATGTATTCTGAAGCCACCATTGCCAGCGTGTCTGTGGAGAATGGAAGCCGCATCAGCGGTAATAGTGCTTTGGCACATGGTGGTGTGCTCTACATGGGTTCTAACAGCACCATAGCCAGCTGGTTGGTCGACGAAGGAAGCAGCATCAGCGATAACAGCGCATTAGATTCTGGTGGCGTGGTGTACATGGGCTCAAAAAACACCATTTCCCGTTGGTTGGTGTCACAGTCAACATGCACCAATAACACTGCACCGCGAGGCGGTGTTGCATTTATGATGGACTCACGTGCACTCCTAGAGTTTGTAGATTCCAACATCACTGATAATTCAGGAGGTACTGGTGGTTTTTTGCGGGTTGATTCTGGAACACTATACGGGCTTCTGTCACTACGGAGCATGTGGCTTAGAAACGTTGCCACAGATGGGACAGGAGGCATACTTTCTGCTCAGTTCGCTGCAAATGTCACATTTCGGGACTCTGTCCTTTCTCAAAACATTGCGTTGTCCGATGGGGGTGCGCTCCACATTGCAAATCACGTGGGCAGGGTCTCCATGATTAATTGCACGTTGGAGGCCAACACAGTGCAGCGCACTGGCGGGGCAATCTACCTTGCCTCTGTGTCAAGCCTGCAACTGTCACGATGCAACTTCACAGCCAATGTTGCGTACACGGGTGGCGTGGTGGCCCTTGGAACTGGCGGCGGAAATGTATATATTTCTGGAACAGTGTTCAGTGAGAACAAAGCGACAGAAGGAGGGGCGGTGGCAATCTTAGGTGGTAACTTGACAATTACAAGTGACCGAACCAGTGTTTGGTCGAAGAACACTGCTACCACTAAAGGCGGTGCAATCCTGGTGACTGGTGGTAGCAACGTAACATTCTCAGGCGGAGTCTTTGATGGGAACTCCGCGTCTGAGCAAGGGGGATCAATGGCCGTTGCATGCGGCCGCTCTTCAGGCATCACCTCTCCATGTGCCTCACTTGTGCTGAGGGATGTCATCTTCCAGGGCAGCCGCAGTAGCAACAGTGGCGGTGCGCTCTGGGCTGGCCCCAACACTGCCCTCATTATAAGCCAAACAACATTGCAATCCAATGCCGCTGTTGTTCATGGGGGTGGCTTATCAGCTTCCAACTGCAGTCTTCTGGTGGTGCAGAACAGCACATTCGCAGCAAATGTGGCTGGTGAGGGCGGGGGCGGTCTGCATGTGGCTGGATGTTCGCACGTGTCGGTGGAGACGGGATCAGCCTTGTTGCAGAATGCAGCTTCCTTTGGGGGCGCCGTGTATATTGAAGCGAGTAGTAGCATACCAGTGGCAACGGTGACACACATCAGAGACAGCTGGCTGCATGGCAACGAAGCGCTGCTGGCATCTGGCCGTGACAGCAAACTGAATGCCTTGGGCATGGCGACGGCTGTCAAGCCAGACTGGTCTGGGTATGGTGGGGCCATCTTTGTGGATCACATGCCTGGCCTTTCGGTTGTCTTGAATTCATCTACCTTTACAAACAACTCTGCCTGGCTCGGCTTGAGTGTGGGCACGTTGCAGCGCTGCCCTAACACAACAGACTGCTCAACGATAGCTGTTGACACACGTACTCTTCAGGATCTGCAAGAGAGTCTGTCAAGGCCACGCAAGCTATTTTGGTCATCCGACATAAGTCTGTCCGCTCTGCGTGTTCCGTGTGTTGCGATGATTGGCCTGCAGGAAGGAGGATTGGATAGCCTAGATAGACTGGAGTGCCTCGTCAATGCTGCCACCACCAGCTGGGCGGAATTTCCCATGGATCGCCTTGGGTGGATCTCATCACAATCATTGCCACCGGGGGCTTGCCTTGCATCCATGGAGGTTGAAGCTTGCATTATCAGGCCAGGAGAGCCTTCATATCTACCCATTGGGCTCATTGACGCATACGGCCGGGCCGTGTCGTCTGGTAAGTCGTAGGCCTGACTAGCAGCAGATTGCCATCAAGTAACTGAGTCATTCCCTGCGCAGTCCCCGATAGCTCACTTGTCAACCTCGCTGCGACCCTGCACTCAGCAGCCTCACCCAGAGCAGTGGCAGTCCTATTAGCCCCAATGCAGCTCGACGTAGCAACGGCTGGAATGCCGCTTGCGGTTACAGGGTGGCCTGGACGCTATCACCTGGCCCTGTCACTGCCGAATGCCCCCCAGGCGAGTCTATTAGCTGCTGGTTGCTGGTCAATTCTATTTGAAGTCCACTACGACAGCCAATGTTACATTGTTCCCTAACTATCCACCATACGTGCAGGTGGTAGGTCTGAATTTAACACTGCAACTGGAAGGCTGCCGTGTGGGCGAGCAGCTTGGTTACGCAACTGCAGCGGAGCGAGATGATGCATGGATTGGCCGCGTGTGCAGCACATGTCTCCCACGGCAAGTGGGGCTGGTTCCAGATCCCCGCCTCCCTGTCTCTGATGTGGACTGGTCTAAGACGCAACTTGTCAAGAACCAGGCGCTTGATGCAGCGGGAACCTGTCAACCCTGCCCCGCCAATGCGGTCTGCCCCGGCGTCGCAGTGCTTGTGCCCCAGCTTGGCTACTGGCACTCAGCTCACAACAGCCCTCTCATGCACCGATGCCCCAATGAAGCTGCATGCAACAGCCTGCCGTACGGTGGTGACGACAGCTTTCCTTGGTCAGATTCGGTTGCTGATAATGGGAGCCAGATGAGTCCCTTGAAAATTGCAGCCTTGGAAAGACAAAAGACTGTCACCGTGGGGCTGCAACTGCTGGGCAGTGACACACCTCGCACACAAGTGTTGGTACTGTGTCAGAACATGAGCTATGCCGGGACACCACTAAACTTCACTAACACCACTGTTCTGCCTTCTTGCATGACATCCATTCGTGTCGGACCGTCCAGCTACGTCCAATGGCAATGTGCGGAGGGCTATGAGGGAAACCTGTGTGCAGCTTGCAGTCCTGGCTACACGGGGAATCCAGACTTCGAATGTGTGCCCTGCCCATCCAGCCTGGCGCGGACCGTGGGCATGGGACTGTTGGCTTTCTCTGGCAGTGTTGCAATTATCGTCTACGGTGTTGTTGCGAACTTAGAGGATGGGTCATCCGACCAGCAGGGGTCTATAAAGCATATGGGCAGGCTGCCGGCCCCCGGTGACATCCTGAAGGTGCTGGTCGTACACATCCAGTGAGTCGTACACATCCAGTGTACTCGTGTCAGGTCCTTTAACACCATAAATAGCACTCGCTGTCCTTGGCCGTGGTGTGTCCTCACTACTATCACTACTATCACCACCCAGCCGAGCACTTGCCATCAAAAGCTTGCTAACTCGCTGCAAATTGCTGCACACAGGTATTTTGTCATTATCGCTCGACTGAACATTCCAAAGCCCCAAGTATTCAACCCAGTCACTGGCGTGCTGGCCGCAATCACGGGAGCAGAGAATTATTTTGCGTACAGCCCTGGTTGCCTGCTGCCCAACCAGGACAGCGCGGGGCAGGCCTTTCTGCAGGTGCTGGGAGCACTGCTCACACCCTGCGCCGTGACGCTTGTGAGCCTTCTTATTTGGTCGCTTCGCTATATCCTACTCAACAGGGCTGTACTGCGCCGCCAGAAGGCCTTGAGCCGGCGGACCCAGACCATTGATCTGCCTGACATAGCGCCAGATGACATATGCAGTGTTGCGACATCGTGTGAGGACAGCAGATTGCATTGGTTACAGGAGGGACCTGCTGACGCAGCTGACAGCAGCTCCGCACGCAAACCTGCAAGCAGTGGCAACCAGGTAGCCGCCGCCAGCCAGCAGCACGGAAACCCCCTCTTCGCTTTCTCTGCGGCACCTGCCGGGATGTCACCGCCTGTTGGCCTGACACATGCTGACCAGGCCTTGAATCTGCCGCAACAGCTAGGGATTGTGGTCATGGTTGCAGTGTTCGTGCTTTTCCCAAGTTGGACCCGGGCAGCCCTCAGCGTATTCTCGTGCTATATCATCGACTATGGCTTTGGGGCAAACATACGACAGGGAGTGCAGTTTGCTAAGGTAGTTACGCCCGGGTAGACAGGTTGGCACCAGGTCCACTCACCCGCATGTATGCACCTCAATGCGCAGGCCACGCACCCGCACGGCTATTGGACACACAACATGAACCAAGCGTGCTACACTGGGGCGCACCTGGCCTTCTACGTTCCCCTGGCTATCACATTTTTAGTGCTGTTCTGCGCCGGTCCTCCCTTGGTGAACGCTTGCATCCTGTACCGCCAGCGCCACCACCTGCAGGAGCACCACACACGACAGGTGAGCTGGCGGTGGGCGGGTGGGCGGGTGGATGGGCGGCGATACTATCCCGTCCAAAGAAGCGCACGCATACACTGGAAGCTCACGCACGCTACTCACATATACCGTACTGTACCATGTTTGATTGCAGGTGTACGGTTTCATGTACAGCCAGTACCGCCCACGGTACTACTGGTGGGACAGCGTAGTCATGCTGCAGACCATCGCGCTAGTGGCGGTGGACGTGTTTGGCAAGGGCCTGGTGGTGGAGTGGCAGGCGCTCATGCTGACGGCAGTGCTGGTGGCAGCATCTGTTATCAACAGCATCGTGCAGCCAATCCGCTTGAATCTGCTGCGCCACCTGGAGGCCGCCTCGAGTGGTGTTCTCGTGCTGACCATCACGTTAAACCTGTACTTTGTTACCGGCACTGGAGAGGAACTGGTGGATCAGGCTGGAGGGGTGAGTGCGTGTATGCATCGTGTTGAGTTGCCGGCTATTGTCAGTCGGGTCTGATAGAGCGTAACCCGTGCGGCCCATTTGCCGCAGTCTAACAAGTGCCCCACACTGCACATGCACGCAGACCGTCATCGCGGTGTTGGTGCTGGTGCTCAACCTGGGCCTCATTGCCGGCTTCGCGGTGTACATCGGGCGGGCCTCATTCGCCGGCGTGAAGGAGAAGCATGGCGACACGTTGGCAGCCGTGCTGGGGTCTCTCCGAGCTTGCACGGGACGCATGAGGTGGAAGGGCAGCCAAACGCAGGCTGCTGGCCAACAGGCGGTTATGGCAGTGGCGGGTGATGTGGATGGCGGCGGCGGGGCTTCCAGGGCTGCATCGACAGCTAGTGGTAGCACCCCCATCCCCAGAGGCTCTAGCGGGCTGGGGCGAGCAAGCGCATCATCATCGAAGTCAATTGCAGCCCGAGCAGGCGTTGCAGCAGGAGCCATGTCGGGGGCGCCATCAGGCACAGCAGCAGGCGGCGGCAGGCCACCCGGGCAGCAGCAGGAGCAAGCCAGTCAGGCAGCATTAATGGAGCCCCATGGTTCAAGTAGCTCAAGGGGGGCACCGCCGCATGTTGGGCTGCTCATAGATAAGGAGCCATAATGAGTGGTGCTGAAGCCGTGTGTAGATTGCATTGGTTACAGGAGGGACCTGCTGACGCAGCTCACGAGCCAGCGAGCACGTACTAGTACGGACGCCCTGCTCTAGACCTCAGGGGCGCGCCACCTGCAGCGCCGACAGCCTACTCTGCGCCTTGGGCTACTTGGGCTAGTAGGCCTTGCTCCCATGGGAGCGCCACCATCTTCTAAACTCAATCTCCTTCCTCTTCAACTGTAATGAAAGTCGGCTTATTGATCCACATACTCCCGTCCTCCCTTCTTTCAATCCAAGGGTGGCCTGGTGGGATTTCGTCCCACCCCCTTGGCTTGATGCCCAGGCTCACATACGTCTGCAAACGCTCCCAAAAGTCTGCTATAACTTGCGTTTTAATCCTGCTAATCGCTGTTTCTTCTACCTTGCCTTGTTCCCCTCTGGAGGCAAATAATAGTCTCCTACCGTACTCCATGGCAGAGATCGCAGCCAGGCATACAACGTCCCAGATGGGTTGCTGGATAGCCTCGTGTGGCGGTATTACTAGCCACAGATTCTTACGCTCCACTATCAATTCAATTATGTGATCCTCATCACCTATGTCTGTCGCTTCCTGAATATGCAGCCGTAGCGTGCTAGCAATTGTGCACGTGCTGAAATGGTGTGCGCGGTCAGACTGCGCATCCGTCACCCCACATGGGCATTTATGACCTTGCCCTCTGTGCATCGAGAAGCCTGGGAATCCATCCACTGCTAGCCTCCAGAAGGCTTCTTTCTGCTCTGCTTCCCATTTAAGCTTCCACAAGCGTTCATATGTGCTCGAGATGCGTTCCTTGTCCTCTACCGCCATCACTATATCACCTACATTACCACCCTTCGCCTCGTGGACAAAATCAGCATGGTTTTCTGCTAGTTTCCCAAACGCTTCACTCAGCTGCAGGTACGTGGCCTGCTTCACCGAAACGGTCGCCAGTGGAATTGGTTGATTGTTCACCTTCCATCCAAGGCACCCCACTATATGGTCAATCATTTCCGTGTATGCTTGATCCTGGTTTAGTCCCATGCCTGTTCGTGCCGCTTCTGTCCATCCCGCAGGCAGGTGGTTAATCAAGTTTTGCATGCGTCGAAATGCATCTATCCCATTCCTCAGGGGCCTCGGCATCAAATCTATCCCTAGTCCTCCAAACATTCCCGCATCAATCACATGTGTGTAGTGCCCCTGGGCCGTCAAGAGGGCTGACGTGCACCATGGAGCTCAATGGCCCAACCAAAAAAAAGGGGTGGCGCTCGTTGGGCTGCTCCTAGACAGTCATGAGTGGATTTCTATAAAGCGTATGACACGGTGGACCGGTCTTTCCTTCTCGCCTGTTTAGAGCAGCTTGGCGTGGGGCCCGGCTTTGTGGCGTGGGTGTCCCGGCTGCTGTCTGATACGCGGGGTGCGGCCTTGGTTAACGGCCACGTCTCGGGGTGGGTGCCCCTAGCGGCGGGCGTGCGGCAGGGGTGCCCGCTCGCGCCCTTGCTGTACCTCGCCGTGGCACAGGCTCTGTTGGCGTGGCTGCGCAGCCGGGGCCATGGTGTGCTGGCGGGTATTGCGTCCGTACTGGCATCGCAGTATGCGGACGACTGTACGCCCCTGTTAGCGGGGGTGCAGGCGGTGCCAGCGTTTCTAGCGGACATGGATGTTTTTCGGTATGCGTCTGGCCAACGTTTGAACATGAGTAAAGTAGAATTGCTGGTGATGGGTACGTCCGCTGGGACCGGGGTTGTGGCGGCCGCGGTCAGTGGGCCGCCGCTGCCGCCTGGGTGGCGCGTGGTGAAACAAGCCAAATCCTTGGGTGTCCATTTTGGCGACTGGCGTGCTGACACCCCCCCGGTTGATTTTGCGGGCGTGGTGACGGTCCTGGGCAAAATTGCATGCCGGTGTCCATGTTTGGCCGGGCGTCCGCGGCCTCCGCGTACGCATTGGGCAAATGTCTGTACCACTTGGAGTTTGCGGGCTTCCCCACCCCTGTGCGTTTGGTCCATGAGTTACTCGCGAAGGTAGCAGCGGTGGTGGACCGGCGCCTGTCGCCTGCGCAGTACGCGGACCGGCCCCACGCTCGGCCTACCGGGGTGTCGCTAGAGATTATGCAGCTGCCGCCTGTGTGTGGGGGCCTGGGGCTGCTGCCTCTGGTGCCCCATATCCGCGCCCGGCATGCGGGGTTGGCTGTGCGTTGTGTGCTGGGCGCGTGTGGTCTCCTGTCGTACGTACCGCCGTGGGTGACGGTGGTGGCGGCGTGGCTGCGCCGGCGCCATCCCGCGGCCACGGTGCTGTGTGTCTTGTGCCCTGGGGGTGGCTCGCGTGTGCTGGACAAGCCTGTGGCCCCTGCCTCCCGGCCGCTTATCCGGCTGCTTGGGGCGGTGTCAGAATTGCCTCCAATTGCTTTGGTAGCACCGCCGGCGCCCGGCGCCTGGGTATACAACGTGCCCTTGTGGGGCAACCCGGCGCTTCGGGACGGCGCGCGCACTTTTTATGACGCTTTTCCTGACTTATTTGCCCTGCCGGGGTTGCTGTGTGTGGGCGTACTGGTGGCGGTGCATGATGGCCTGACCCGTGTGCGCGACGCATGCGCCTGCCTGGGCGGGGGCTGCCCGAACGTTGATAGTGAGTGTACGCGTGTGTACGTTGACGAGGTGTGGCGTCGGGTGTTAGGGTGGCCACCGCGGCGGCCCCTGCCTGCCCCCCTCCCGGGCCCGGCCTCTGCCCATCTCGCAGCGGCGCGGGTGGCCGCCGCCGTGGCCCTACTGCCCGGGGGGTGGGAGGCCGCCGCGCGTACCGCCCGCTCGGATCCCGGTGGCGTTGCTGCGGCTCCACCGCCAGATGCGTCGGTGCAGCATGTCGTGCGAGGGCTTGGTTGGGTTCCAGTGGCGGGGCCGCCCGTGCTGTTACTGGAGTATACGGTCAAGATTGGTACGCTTATGCAGCTGGCGCCACAGCTTGAGCGGTTGGGCGCGAAGCACTTAGAGTATGTTCGTGAGGCCGGTGTCATTGGCGTGCCTGACGCGGACCAGCTGTTGGCCGCGGGTGCGTTCCGTGCCACACTGGCGCGCTTGTGGGCCTTGAAGTGGGAGAATCGGCATAAAGAGGCTTTGTGGCGTTTGTCCGCCAATGCGTGTTGGGCGTTCCCTAAACGTGCCAGTGAGCGGGCTGCGGGCGTAGTGCATGTTTGTCAGGCTTGTGGCGAGGGGATGGCGCACGGGGATCGCCGGCACTACTTCTGGGATTGCGTGGTGGCACGGGCGCTGCGTGAAGCTATCGGTATGGCTATGGGCGCGTTGCCCTGTGACTCTTTGGGTGCCCTTGCCCGGTCGGAGTTGTGGCTGGTCCAGCCGCCGGTTGGGCTGTGTCAGCCGGTGTGGGATGTTGTGTGTCTTGCTGCGTTGTCGGCCATGGACTTGGGGCGGCCACGGGTGGTTATGGCTGGCCACGGTTTGCCTGTGTCCGCAACCCTCCCGTCAGCGCGTGTGTTAGCTATTGGTGTTGCTGTCATTACGGATTTCTGGGGGCGCCTGCAGGCCTTCTCTAGTTTGGGTGTCAGGCCTGGTGGGTGGGATGCGGTCCCCTCTGGCCACCCCTTCCTGGCGCGCGGGTCGGGTGGTGGCGTGGCGTTGGTTCCGCCGTGGGATGCTGCGTCTCCGCCGCCGTCTCCATGAGGTTGGTGTTGTGCGTCTGTGGGAGTGTTTGGGCGTGCCCACCTGTTTCGCCGCCCTAGCTTGCGTCTGCTGGCGCTAGATTCCGCGTTTTCGTGTGGTCTGTCTGCTTGGCTGTTCCTCAGATTTGCGGTGCCTTATGAGCCGCGTGCTTTGTGATGCTGCTGTTTGGTGTGGCTTTGGCGGGCTGTGGCTTAGCTTCGACGCACCTACGCAGCTGTGAGTTGGGTTGGCAGCCAAGCGGGGGTTGCGGTTTGCTGCGTTCTTCGGAATGGTGGCTTCCCTCGTAGCCGTGATGGTGTTTACACTGTCCCCTTCTTGTAACCTCGCAATCATGAGTGGTGGACCGCGCGGGCGGGCTGACATGACAAAAATACGTGGATGAATTGGCAAGAGGCCGTGGGCAGATCGAAGTGAGGGGCTACGGGGGCTAGCCACGAGAACTGGGCGTGATGGGGCGTGTGACACTAGTGACGCCGTACGGTTGGGGATGTCCGTGCTATAGCTAGATATATAGAGAGGGCCAGTGTAGCGCCCGATAGCAGGGAGAGAACTGAGCGTGAAGCAATGATGAGGGACGAGGTCGGTTGCGGGGGGATCAAGCTCCCGACCGGAGGTAGTGAGAACTACCGGACTTGATGTGTGGGGCCGTGCGAGCAGATAGTCGGCGCCCACCCGACCCGACAACCCGTCAGACAGCCGGTTACGCATGCGCGCTCAACAGACGCAGGGCCAGCGTTGCGCCAGCTTCAGTACGTAGACGCAGATGCACGAAAACAAGTCGAACAATGTTAGGGGCACAATCAAAAACCACAAAGCTACTCACAGCGCCGGAGCCCGTTGCTGATGCAGCAGCAGCGGTTGCCGAGGCCGCAGCTGCCTCAGTTGAAACGTTGTCAAATCCTGATGCACAGGCCGCACGAAACACCTAACTGGAAAGATCCCGCGTCAACGGCGAGCGGCGGCAGCGGTAGCGGCGGCGGCGGTACCTCTGCATGGGGCTGAGGCTGGCCGCCCACCCAAGGGCCTGGCTCCGGCTCAGCGCCGGCACGGCCCGCGCCACCCGCACCGCGCCGGGAGACCAAAGCGCCGCTCCGCGCAGCGCCAGGGGAACGCACTCCGCCGCCAGTGACGCACCCGCAACCGACCGTTGCGGCGGCAGCCCTAGCGTCCGCGTCAACAGCAGCGGCGGGGGCGGCGACGGTGCTGCGTGCGGCTGAGGCTGGCTGCCCACCCCAGGGCCTGACTCCGGTTCAGCGCCGGCCCGGCCCGCGCCGCCCGCGCCGTGCCGGGAGACCAAAGGGCCGCTCCGCGCAGCGCCAGGCGGATACACTCCGCGCTCGGCGCACAGGTTGCGCACTGCGGTAGCTGCCGCCTGGCAGTTGCTGGAGGGCAGCCGCGACCCGGGTTGGCTACAGCCGGGACCCGGGTTGGGCGGGTTAGCGGCAGCCGGCTGGCAGTAGCCGGCCTGCATGCGCGAGGGGAGAAGCATAATCCGGGCGGGGGGGGGGGGGGGGGGGGGGACAGGGTTGCAAGGTCTGACGGCAGAGGAGTGTATGGGTATGGGAGGTGGGCTCCACTGAGCCAGGCGTGCGGGGCGCCTGGTCTGCTTTCTCTCTCCATCCGCAGCGGCCACGCCACGCCACGTCACGTCACGTCCTTCGCCAGCACCGCCCCACCACCGCGACCCTCTAACCCAAGACCAAACCCCAGACCAAACCCCAAAATCCGCAGCCCAAGACCCCCAGACCCCACGGCCTCCCGCCTCCCCCCGCCTCCCCCCCGCCTCCCCCCCGCCTCCCCCCCGCCTCCCCCCGCCTCCCCCCGCCTCCCCCCCGCCTCCCCCTGCCTCCCCCCGCCTCCCCCCGCCTCCCCCAGCCTCTCCCAGCCTCTCCCAGCCTCCCCCCAGCCTCCCTGCTTTATTAGCCATACTATTAGGAGCACTATGCATGGGGTGTTGTATGGGGTCTTTGTTCCTATGCGCGCCACGCCTAACCGCGCCTGCTTCCTCGCATTGCTTTGCATGTGCGGCCGGTCCCTGCGTGGCGTCTGCGCGCCTGTGCGCGTAGGTGAGTCCTCCCGGGTTTAGGAAAGGCGTGCAGCCTCAAACGTTCGCGGCACAAGCACGAGACTTTCGGACACACAACAAACAACAAAGACTGCTGCCTACGCGCACACGCGCCTACTACTTTCTCACTGCGTTTTATACCAAGTAGATTTAGATATAGCCAACACCAAGAGGGACACCGCGGCGGGCTCTGGCGCCGGACAAGAGGAAGCACCGACGGTCATCGGTACGGACGCCTCCACGCCTGCTGTCTACGCCACTACACTTCTTTGTACCATCTTTGCAACCCCCCAGCCTCCCCCCGCCTCCCACAGCCTCCCACAGCCTCCCACAGCCTCCCACAGCCCCCCACAGCCCCCCGTTACCCTGTTTTGTCGCAAACTGCACCTGCTTGTCCCTTGTATAATTTCGCTTGGGTTTAGATTGGGGTGGTGTTTACAGCCCCCCCCCCCCCCAGCCCCCCGCCACACCTGGGCACGCTCCACTCCGCAGCATCCCGCGCGCGCACCGGCACCGGCACCGGCACCGGCACCGGCACCGGCACCGGCACCGGCACCGGCACCGGCACCGGCACCGGCACCGGCACCGGCACCGGCACCGGCACCGGCACCGGCACCGGCACCGGCACCGGCACCGGCACCGGCACCGGCACCGGCACCGGCACCGGCACCGGCACCGGCACCGGCACCGGCACCGGCACCGGCACCGGCACCGGCACCGGCACCGGCACCGGCACCGGCACCGGCACCGGCACCGATAGTGGCGCACACCCCCCGGAACTCCCCAGCCCCAGCCCCCCATACCCCACGTCCCCCCGCCTCCCCCCGCCCCCGTAACGTACCGAACTCACGACGCAGTCTTCAGTGCACCTATACCGCTTTTCCAAACATCCTTGCAACCCCCCCCCCCCGCCTCCCCAGCGCCCCCGCCGCCGCCCACCTGCATGCTCCACTACGCACGAGTACCGGCACCGGCACCGGCACCGATGGTGGGGCACACACCCCGGGGCCTGAAGCTCCCGCGGCTGACCCCGCGGCAGCCCGCCGCCTGGCGGGGCGGGGCGCACGGGGTGGGGTGGGGCGGGGCGGGGTGGGGCTGTGAATACGGGGTGGACGATGCAAGATAAACATTACGTTGGAGTGGGGTTGCAAGGATGTTTGGAAAAGTACAGGTGCACTGAAGACTTGGGTGGGCAACGATGCCACACAGAGAGACGTGTGTCAAAGATAGACGGCAGGTCGGGTGGCGTTGCAACGCTTCCGCCGTGCGCCTGTCAGCCCGTTCAGATTTCTTTGCTTGCGCCCGTCCCGCCGCCCCCCCCCCCCCCCCTCCATAAACCCGCGCCGCCCCCATACAACCGCCCCGCGCACCTCACTTTACACAGAACAGCGCCGCCGCCGCCGCCAGCCAGCCGCATCTGCTGCTGCCGCCGCCGTCCGCCGTCCGCCCGCCGCCAGCGGCTTCATTCACAGGCTCCCCCCCGGCCGTACGGAACCGCTGTCGTGCTGCTCGTCCTGAAGTGGAGCAGAGTAGGTGGGGCTGCAAGGATGGCTCGGAACGGGGTAGGTGGCCAGAGTAGTGCATTCCAGAACTGTCGGGCTGCCCGCCCACATCCCTACCCACGCTCCCCGCCCCTCCCCTCCCCACAAACTCCCCACCACACCCACCCACCCTCCCGCCCCCCCGCCGCTGGCGCACCTCGTCCAGTCCACACATACACCCGTGCCGTAAGGAACCTCTGTCGTGCTGCTCGCCCTTTGCTACAGCCGCTGTAGCCCCTCCGGCCCCCGCACGTACCCCCCGATCATCAGCGCCATCAGCCGCCCAAAGGCCGGCAGCTCAAGAGCTGCCGCCGCTCCTCGCGCTCCGCCGCCTGCTCGGCGGCGGCGGCGGCGGCGGCGGCGGCGGCGGCGGCGGCGGCGGCGGCGGCGGCTGCGGCGGCGGCTGCGGCGGCGGCGGCGGCGGCGGCGGCGCCCGAGCCGGGGCCGGGGCCAGGGCCGCCCGTGAAGCCGCTGGATATGAAAGCGGGAGAGCCTGCGGGTGGGAGGGGGCGTGTGGGAGGTGGCGTGGGAGGGGTGGCGCGTGAGGGGCTTTTAGGGGTACGTTAAGATGAGCGCCACGTGCGCCGTGTGTGCGTGTAGCAGGCGGGCGGGTGCAGGCAGGCGTGTGTGTACGGGCAGGGGCGGCGGGGGGGCGCGTCCACACACGCCGAGGTGTGGGTGTGGGTGTGGGTGTAGGTGTGGGTGTAGGGGTGTGCTGCTTCCAGGGGAGGAGGCTGTGGAGGCGGCTGCCCGCCTGCTTCCTTCTCTCGCCTGGGGTAGCCCCCTTCCATTCCACTGGTCCAATGGTCCTCTGGTACGCCCCCCCCCCTCCTCCGGATTGCCGCCCTGCCCCGAGTCCCCTTCCGCCTCCCTCCCGCCCCCCGCCGCCTCCCTCCCGCCTCCCGCCGCCTCCCTCCCGCCCCCGCGCACCGGCTGCACAGACCCATGATGGCGCGATGGAGCCAGCGCGGCGGCGGCCAGCGGCGCGGGGACGCCGCCAGGGCTGGCGGTGGGGTCGGGCGCGCCCTGGCCGAAACCCACCGTGGCGGACCAGATGCAGATCTGGGGCGGCTGCAGGGCGGGGGGTGGGGCGTTCAGCAGGCAACTAACACACACGCACCACATCCCCACCGGTGGCGTCCTTCCCCTCCCCACTTCGCATTACCGTATTTTCAAAACACCATCACATGGACGGCTACCCCCTTCCTTTCTGAGCTACAACCCACCTGCTCCGCTTGCGGCGCTGTTGGCGAAACGCGCCCAGTGCTGCGTGCAGGCCTGTTGCACACGTGTGGTCGGGGTAACGAAAGGCACACACGTTGGCTGGCTGCCGGGCGTGCAAGTGGAGAAGGTGTTGGGGCTCGTGGCTGTGGGCGCAGGCCCGCCCATCGTGCCAAACACACATGCCCCTTTCAGCCACACTGCATGGAGCCAAGCCCCCCGATTCTGCCCGGCCCTGCCCACAACCCCACATCACAGGTCCCCAAAACCACCGGCCCAGCCACCCCGGCCCATGGCCCGCCCACCCGCATCACCCCATCACGCCAACCACGCGCACGCACACGCACGCACCTCGGCCGGGCTCTCGGACTCCATTCAAACTGCTCCGCGACGTACAACGGATGATGGCACCCGCCCCGGCCTGCGGTGACGGGACCCGTGCGGCACGGCCAGTCACCAACATTGCACTGACGCCAAACCCACACCCGGTGCCCTGCCCTGCGCCTGACGCGGCACCGAAGCGGCACAGCCATTGGCGCCTTCAGTCATACCACACGTGTGTGCCTCTTCGTCACCAGTGGCCGAGACCACAGCACTGGCATTTCCTGGCTCCACCCCCCACACGCTGCTGCGACTGCTGCTGTACACCATGTGGGCGAGGGCACCGCCCGGCCCATGCGCCGCCCATGCTCGCACTTCCCAGCCCACTCGCTCACAGATTCATAGCTGCACCCCACCGGACTGCTGCCCAGTTCCCCATGCTGCGCGCAATATGCCCTACCCTCCTGTGTGGCGGACGCCCCTCGGCCCCCAGTCCCATCCGTAACCGGGGCTGTGCAGGGCGCCCGCGTCGACCCTGTTCATTACCCCTCCACACACCGGACCCCTGCACGGCGCCTCACCAGCTTCAGGTCACCGTCCTCCAGAGCCAGCAGCTTGCCGAAGGGGTTGACCTGCGGGCAACGTCATTAATCGAAGCAGGGGGGTGGGAAGCTCCAAACTGAGTGGGACGACGAGTGGTGCACGCAGGGCCCCAAGTGGTCGATCGGCCTCCTTGACAGCCCCTCGTGTCGTTGCACGGGATTAAATGTACATTGGCGAAGCCTACCTTCAAGAACCAATCGCTCTTGTGCTCGCGCTTCTCCCTCCATGTCCATGTTGATGACCTCCACCTCGCCCTCCTTTCCAATCTCGCGAATGTACCAATAATAGATTCTGACCACGGGAGCCGTAATGCAGCTTCATGGCCGCGCTGACGCGCACGCAAGGCTTGCGCGACGCAGGGAAGGGCTTGGCGTTCAAGCGCATGCTAGACATTTTAATGCCAAGTTGAATCTGAATGAGCCAGCCACGGACAGAGCCACCGAAGCCGGTCTTTGCCACTAACCTTGCATGCTCATGAATCCCCTGGCTAATGCCGCGAGTCGCCCGCCCAAAGCATTAATGCCCCTCCAGCACCGATTGAGATGCCTAGACACCACTCTGCACTTCAATGGGTGCGCACTCGGCCGGAGCGCACCGATTCACAAGGTGCGTGCACCAAACCCACTATTGGAGCAAACTCTGAGCGTGACGTGCTACACTTTAGTAGCGCCTATACAATGCAAAATTGCGTTGGGTGCAACTCGGCCGGAGCGATAGCCGCGACCTCGCGACGGTTCGCTGTCGCAAGGTCGCGACTTTGGCTTACCGATGCTCGATGACGCAGCATGCGCTTAAATATGTCCATTTCGACAGCAAACATGCGAGCGCAAGGATACCCGAGTTGCGCGCGAACAGCTGAGCCATGTGTCCAGTCCTGACGTATGCGGCCGAGGATGCGAGGCTCCGGGGCCCGGGGGCCGCGCCCAGCCGGAGACGGTGTGGGACTGTTGCACGACATCCGGGCAGTGGTGACGCACGGCGGCAGGCGTAGGGAAGGGTGGCGCCGGGCGAAGGGGGGGGGCGTGGTGACGGTGAGCCATGTTGGTCTGTCTGTGCCCCCAGCCTGGCCCCCACCTCCCACGCCAGCAGTCCGCCAAGGCACCAACCGCCTGCCTGTGCGTCCCGCATGCCCGCCATCCGCCTGCATGCACCCGCCCCCCCCCCCCACCACCACCACCACCCCGCTTGTGACACTGCTTCCTCTGTGCCTTATGTCGCTTCCCGAGTTCGTGTCTCTGTCTTTCCCGATGCCCGCCTCCCTGCCTGTGCCGTGCCCCGGGACACACATCCCTGTTGCCGTGCCTCCGCTGCAGAGGCCTCTTTCCAGCTGCACAACGCTGCCACCCCTTGTCTGCGAAAGGGATACCAAGGGAGAAGGAAGGGGGGGAGCGCAGCAACTCACCTGCGCCCAAGAACGCTAGCATTCAGGTACCGCACAAGCCCAAACCCCGGCGCCAGCCACCCAAGCCACCGAAATCCACAGGCAACCCTCCCGAGCAATGAAACCCCGCCCCCCACCCACCCACCCCCGCGCGAGCACAGCGTGAACATCATGCACTGCGCAACGACGTGTTACCGAAGACGCTTTAGAAAGACGAATACATGGGCACGCCAGTGGATCGCCAGGCACGCCAGTGGAGCGCCCGTATCAATTCGCGCGCGTGGGACCGCAGGATCGACTCCCCAGTCGCCACTCCCCACACGGTCGCCTGAATCCCTATGCTCCCGAGCACCCTCCAGGAATCCAGGACTCGGGACGCCGCGCCCCTTCAGTCGTGTCCCAAGCGCCTCACACGTCGGACCCCGTCAACCGCTGGAAGAAGACGGCCCCCCTTGCTTCGCCGCCCAACCAAGATGTGTCACAGCTGCCGCACAAGCGGGCCCGCCATGGGACCCCGCCATGGGGCCCCGCATCGCCTTGGTCAGACACCGGCGGAAACGCTTGCTTGCAGCCCCCCGGTAAAACACGCCCTTCACGCAGTCGCAAGCGGGAGTACGTACTTGATCCCCTTGGCTGCGTACCGGTGCCCGCACTTGGCCACGACGACCCGCAACACCGCCCGTCTGCCCCTTCCCCTTCCCCAGCCCCCGCACACGCGTCTGCCCCCTTGTCTGAGCCTATACCGTGGCTACTGGATACACCTGCAAGAGACAGGGCCCGCAATTAGTGGGGGCGACGTGGCAGCTTCTGATGTCGCCTGCCCGCGACCGGGTGGCATCGCCCCTACTACGCCTTGGGTCAACGCCAGCGCTCGCGAGGAGGGGCGCGGCGCGCCTCAGCCCCACAGTGCCCCCTGCGCTGGGCACCGCGGCCCAGCCGTGGCGCGAGTTGCCCGTGGCGGTGCGCAAGACGCTAGGGCCACGCCCCCGCACACGCCCCTGCCCCCGCACACGCTTCTGCCCCCGCGCACACCCCTGCCCCAGGCCCGGCACATGCTCAGCCTGCAGGCGCGCTCATGCAGTATGCTACAGCCCCCCCTACAGCCCCCTCTGCAGCCTGCTACAGCCCGCTGCTACGGTGGCGGCTGCAGCACGAATCGTTGCAGCTCTCTCGCGCAGTTGCGCCACCTCCCGATCGCTCGCCGCCAGCTGCCCCTCCAGCCACCGGTACTGGTGAGGCAGCACCTCCACACGGCCCGTGGTGTCCGCCGGCGGCTGCTGCGACGACTGCTGCTGTCCGTCTGCGGTGTTGGCGGCGGTGCAGCTGCTACTGCCGTCGACAGGTCGATGCCTCGCGTCAGGCGGACCGTCAGCAGTAGCAGACGCGCCTGCCGGAGTGACAACCGGCCGCGAAACGACGCAGCCCAGAGACCGCTCCAAGGCCGCGCGCCGGGCCTGCGCCACCGCCAGGCGTGCCTCCGCCGCCTCCGCCTCATCCGCCGCCTCGGCTGCCACAGCCGCTTCCACGCGCGCCCTCTCCCGCTGCCGCGCCCGCCGCCGCACCAAATCCAAGGGCCACCCCAGCAGCCGCACCCAACGCTCCCACCGCACCAACCCCAACAATCTCCGCCACCCGGCAAGCCGCCGCGTCGCCTCCCGCTCCCTTGCCGCGGCCTCCAGCTGCTGCTGCCGCCGCCGCCGCCGCCGACTGCCGCGCTCCACCAACTCCAGCTCCTGCCCCTCCAGCTCCAGCCACAGCTGCAGCTGCCAGAAGCTGGCGCCGCCGAGGCAGCGCACCACCCCGGCCAGGTCCGGGCGCCAACTGCCGCCGGTACTGCTGGTCGGTGGCGGCGGAGGCGCCGTACACACGTCTGCAGAGGACGAGGGCAGACAAGGCGCTTTTTGAGGCCGTTTGGGAGGCGGGCGAGCAAACAACCAAGTCGGGGGTCGGTGGTACGACCGTACCCACACACGCGTCTTGCAGCTAGGGCACGGAACGTGCCGGTGTGGGTGTCCGATCGACCGCACCCCAAAGTTCATCGCGTCACTACTCATATCGCCAAGCGCTGCCGGACCGCCTGCCGCCACCGCTGGGACACCTGCATCTGCACGTGCCCCCCATGTCGCCCGGGGCGTGCCGGGATGGGTCCGAGCGAGCCGCCGGCGCGAGCGGCACGAGCAGCCGACCCTCAAGGGTGCAGAGTCGAATGGACAGCCACATCGGCACGTTTCCGCGCGGCGGTGGGGCGGCATGTGTGTGCGGTCTGCGCAGGTGGCCCGGGCTGCATGACGCGTGTGTGTGGGGACGCACGTACCACCATCTCCCCCCAATAATCAGTACCGGCGGGCACGCATCGCACCTGGCAGCCAACTACCGGGTGGCTGCTGTTCAGGCGGCGGCGGCGGCGGCAGTAGCAGGCACCAGCGGTCCATCAGCCGCAGCAGCGCCCGGCCGTTGCCGGCGTGCGTGACGTCGTGCAGGCGGCGGCCGTCGGCGTCGGTCACGTGGTGGGCCTGGTGGGCGGGGGTTGGGGTTGGGGTTGGGGTTGGGGTTGGGGTTGGGGTTGGGGTTGGGGTTGGGGTTGGGGTTGGGGTTGGGGTTGGGGTTGGGGTTGGGGTTGGGGTTGGGGTTGGGGTTGGGGTTGGGGTTGGGGTTGGGGTTGGGGTTGGGGTTGGGGTTGGGGTTGGGGTTGGGGTTGGGGTTGGGGTTGGGGTTGGGTTGGGGTTGGGGTTGGGTTGGGTTGGGGTTGGGTTGGGTTGGGGTTGGGGTTGGTAGGGCGGCGGGGGTTGGGGGTGGCGGGGTGGGTTGCGGCGGTGGTTGTCTCGGCGAATGGTTGCGGTAGCGGCCGCTCCTCACACGGACACGCACTACGGTTCGCCACCCCCCTGCCGCCACGCCGTTTGTTTTTCGGTTGAGCATTAACCCCCCCCCTCCCGTACGTACCGCCCCTGTGCTCTCCTCAACCCCCTCATTGCCACCTGCTATACACCCGAACCCCCATTAGCCCTCAACCCGCTCGCACGTCCCACGCCATACCCACACGCACGCACGGCACGCACCTGAACGCCGCCGGCACCGCCGCACTCTGCCTCCAGCTCCGCCGCCGCCCAGCCCAGCGCCTCCTCGCTGCCGCCCATCGCAACCGACACCACATCCACCGCCACCCCGCAGCGCCGCAGCGTGCGCAGCAGCGGCAGCGCGGCGCCGTGCCGCGCGGCCGAGGCGAACGCTTTCGCCCACGCCTCCGCCTCCGCCTCCTGCTGTCTCTGCCGCTGCCGCTGCCACTCCTCTGCGTCCTCGGCCTCCCGACCGCCCCCAAACCCGCCCGCCGGCGCTGTTGCTGCTACAGCCGATGCCGATGCTGCTACAGCCGCCGCCGCCTCCTCCGCCAGCCACGCCACCGCCTCCTGGCAGCCCATCAGCCGCTCCTCGCAGGCGGCGGCCACGTGCCGCGGCGCCAGGCCCGCACCGCGCGCCCGCAGCAGCCGCAGCACGGCCCACTGCCGCGCCGCCGCCTCGGCCGCCGCCGCCGTGCCGGCCGCCCGCGCCCACCCCAGCCCCCAGTGCCGCAGGAAATCGGGGTCCACGGCGCGAGCGGCCAGCTGCACACGCCGCAGCCACACCCCGCCGCCGGCTTCACCGCCGCCGGCCCCGCCGCCGCCAGCCCCGCCGCCGTCGGCCCCGCCGCCGCCGGCCCCACCACCGCCGGCCTCCTCGCCCCCCTCGTCCCCCGGCAGCAGGTGGGCCAGCACGTCGGCCCGGCCGCGCCCTGCTGCAGAGCACAGCAGCGACTCGGCGGCGGCCTGCCATGCGCTCAGCCCCAGATCTGGATCCGAATCCATGCCCGCATCTAGATCTAGGCCCGGATTCAGGCCCGAATCTGGATCCAGCAGCAGCACGCCCAGCGCGCGCAGGTGCCGCAGCCGCGCCAGGCCGTCGGGCTGGTCCGTGGCGTGCTCCGCCGCCCGCCCGCCGCCCCACGCGCTGCGCAGCACGCGCGCCGCCACGTCCGGCTCCCAGCGGCCACACAGAAAGTCCAACTTGGCCGCCCAGCAGCGGCCGGGGCTGCCGGCGGCGGCTGCCAGCCACTGCCCCAGCTGCCCCACAAGCTCTTCGGTGCGCTGCCGCGCGGCCACCGGCGCGGCCGGCACGGCTGCTACTGCTGGCGGCACCGCCGCTACTGCCGCTTCTGCCCCATCGGCGCCGCCGCCCGCCGCCCGCAGCCGCGCCGCCAGCCACCGTATTGAGGGCGCCCAGCCGTCGGCGAGGGAGTCGTACACGCTTGCCAGCACGTCAGCAGGGCAGTCCCGAATGATCGAACACAGCAGCTGGTGCCGCAGTTGCTGCTGTGGCGCCCACATCTCTGTACCTGAACCTGACGCCGCCGCCGCCGCCGTCGCCACCACTGGCAGTAGCAGCGGCGGCAGCAGCTGCTCCAGCAGCGCCGCCTGCCCACCCCGCGCCGCCGCCAGCACGTCTTCGGGCCTGGGGCTGTAGCCGTGCGTCTGCTGCAGCCAGGACAGGATTTCCAGCCGGCCTCCGGCGCAGGCGCCCTGGGCTGCTGCGTGAATGTGCGACTGCTGCGGCTGGTCACATGCCCTCAGCAGAAACTGCAGCGCTGGTAGCTGGCCCCCCTTTGCCGCCGCCTCCATCGCCCAACCCAAATATGAATCACACTCCTCCCGGCACTCGCTCAGCAGCAGCTGCAGCACTGGTATGTGCCCGCCCTCCGCCGCTGCCTGCAACGCATCCGGATGGAAGGAGCAACCCTCGTCCCACAGCAGCCGCTCGCAGCCCGCCAGGTTGCCGGACGAGGCCGCCGCCGTCAGCACCGCCGGCTTCAGCGCACAGCCGGATTGCGCCAGGGCCGCGTCCAGGCTGGCGGCGTGGCCCGAGGACGCGGCCAGGCACAGCAGCCGCTCGCGCTGGAGGACCGTGACCGAGCGCCAGGGCTCGGGGCCGCCCCAGTGCGCCACGAACACGGGGCCCGGCCACCCTTCTTCCGCGCGGTGGGGATCGCGAGCATCCTCGTGCCTTTTTCCGAGCGTAATTAATCTGTATGTGTCACGCAGAGCCGCGGCCGTCTCGCTGCATACTAATTTCATCGAGCTGGCAACGAAGTTTGGGTGCATCCGTGAGGCGATGTTGCATAGCAGCTCGGGCGTCAGGCGCCTCCACGTATTTAGTGCACATATTTCATCCATCTATAACATAACTTTTAAAGTTTAGTTTTGTGCGTGCAACCGCAGTGATAGGAGCACACTCGCCTCACTCGTCTTTCGTCTGGCATAATGGACTCAACGGATAGTATTCTGTATATAAATTGGTAGTTGTGACGGTTCTCCCAACATTTCCCGCCTTTGGCGGGCGGTCAGCCTTGCGTGCCGGTTCCGCTGGATCGTGAACCCCTTAAAGGGACCGCCCGGGACGCCGCACTAGAGGCCCCCGCCCTCCTGCCCCCCCCCCCCATCGATCGCCACTGCCACCTCTACCAACGGCCGCTGGGGTGCATGAGCGGGGGGCGCCCAGCAGGAGACCACCCGGGCCCGTGGGGTGGCGGTGGTGAGGGGTGCGTGGAGCCTGAGCCGCGCGCCTGCGTTGCTTGAGCCGCCGGTGTGGGGCTCACTGCCGCGGGCGGCGGCTGCTGACCCGGCGCCAAGCCCGGCGCAGGGGGCGGTGCTGGGCATGGTTGACCCGCCGCCGCCGCCGCCGCCGCCGCTGTGGCGTCCGCGACTGCTCCGATCGGCAACAGCCCTGGCGCCGCGGTGCGCGCTGCCGTGGGATGGAAAGAGAGTGCGGGGGCGAGGTGGGGCGGGGTCAAATACGGGTTGTCGGGTTGGGTACCTGTGTAGCGGAATGTGCGGGTGGACACTAGGGCAGTGGCGCGAGCACCACCGTGAGCAGGATCGCGAGCTACCTGCTACCTGGAGCGCAGATCTGGATATGTACAGAAGCATCGGCACGCAGCGAACGCAGCCCCGCGCGCTCACCTCGGTACGGTGGGGTGTGGCAGAACGGCCGCTGCAAGCAGCACTTCCACCCAGGCCCCGGGAGGCCCAGTCCGTGCGCACAGCGGCCGCCGCGGCATCCGCAGCCTCTGCGTCCTGGGGGTTGGGCTCTGGCGGCGGTGTCCATGGCGGCGGCGGTAGGCGGGCGAGGGTGCCCGTGTCGCCGCGTGCGGGAGCGGGAGCGGCATCAGCCGCTGCGACCGCCGCCGCCGCCGCCGCCGCCTGTGCTGTCGCGCGCAGCAGCTGCGCCTGCGTTCGCCGCGGGTACTCCCCCGTGCCCTCCTCATGCAAGCAGCGGCGTCGGTGGGGGCGGGGGCGGGGGCGGGGGCGTGCGAAGCCACGCCCGCGGCGCGTGCGAGGCGGCTCTGGCGGCGGTGTCCATGTCGCAGCCGCTGGCAGCGGCGTCGGCGGCGGCGGCGGTAGGTGGGTGAGGGTGCCCGTGTCGCCGCGTGCGGGAGCGGCATCAGCCGCTGAGCGGGGGGTGAGGGCGCACGGCGTGAATGACTCGGGGCAATACAGTGTGTGCGGCAGGTGCGGCAGGTGGTAATGCAAGGGGGCATGCAGTCGTAGAGGGGGCATGCCCCTAGCGACCTAGCGCGAGCCCGTGCGTTCGCCCTTGTCTTTGAACTTCGGTGCCCGCACGCCCCGCACGCCCCCCTTCCACCTCCCTGCTCCCGCCCTCACCTTTTGTATGCACGGCAGTGCCCCAGCCCGTGTTTGGGGGAGCTGCTGATGGCGGTGGCGGTGGCGGTGGCCGTGGAGTGCGTGGTGGCGCCGGCTGACGCTGCGCCACAGGTGTCCGTGTCCGTGGCATCCCCTGCTCCGCGGTCTCCCCTGCCACCACTCACCTCCCGGGATACGCTCCCTGACAACTTCCCTGCATGTTTATCTGTCGCGATGCCGGCCTGTCTCGTTTCTCGCGGCATCCATCCTACCTACTACTGCAGCAACTGCCAGCACAGCCGCCACCACCCTCACATGTATGCCGCCGTCCGGCGACCCGCCGCACGCACAGCTAGCATCCCTCTCTCCCGCCCTCCGCCACCCGCCCCGCACACCCCAGATCCAGCTCCGTCCACAGCTGCAGCGGTCAGGAGCCGCCAGCTCCAGGGGGCTCGCCGGTGGCTGGGGGTCAGGGCAGCGGCGGCAGCAGGCCGCGGCCGCGTAGCCAGACCAGGGCCGCGGCATTGCCGGCCGCGAGCACACGCGTCGCCTCGGCCGGGCTCAGAGCCTGCACACGGACATAGAACGAACGTGCGCATAGAGGGCGGGCGGGCGGGCGCAGGGAGTCAGGAAGGAAACCTCTGGTTGGGCGCGTGTGGGACGCGCCGGATGTACCATTAGATAGTACACGAGCGAGGGGAAGTGCAAGCACACGTGGATGGGCGGGGGGCTTCTGAGCTCGAGTCCGACTCTCGGTATTTGTACGCCACACGCCGCGCCTGCTGGCGAAGGGCGCCGGGGAAGTCGGCGCAAGCGTTGTCGATTGCACGACATTCCTTACCGTATCCCCCGTACCTCCCCGCGCACCTGAACGCCGCCGCTGCTGGCGCCTCGCTTCGCCTCCAGCTCCGCCGCCGCCCACTCCAGCGCCTCCTCGCTGCCGCCCTCCGCCACCGCACCCAGGCCCACCGCCGCGCCACGTGCCCGCAGCGCGCGCAGCAGCGGCAGCCCGGCACCCCTGGCCGCGGCCCTGCCAAACACCTCTGACCACTGGCCACGCACCGCCTCGGCGTCCTCTTCCTCTTCGTCCTCGCCAACGGCCACCTCGGTCATCCACAGCAGCGCCGTCTCGGACCAACATCTGCAGCAGCGCCACGCCTCCCGGTCCTCTCCGGCCTCGCCCTGCTCTTGCTCTGCCGCTTCCTGACCCGGCCCGTCTGTTTTCTCCTCCTCATCGTAACCCTCCGCCGCCGGCGGCCGCTGCTCCGCAGCCGGCGGCAGCCGTCGAATCACGTGCAGCACGTCCGCCACCCGCACCTCCAAACCGCGCTCCCGCAGCAGCCGCAGCACGGCCAAGCGGCCTCCGCCGCCGCCAGGCTCAGCGCCGTCCTGGTCCTCATCATCACCCGCAGCCGAACCCGCCGCTGCAAACAGCGTCGCCGCCAGCTGTGGCGGCATGCCGCCGCCGGCCTCGTCCCACACCCACGCCAGGGCGTCGGCGTGCCCGCCGCGAGCCGCGGCGTCCACGGCCGCGGCGTCAACCTCCTCATCGCCACCCAGCGGCACCCCCAGCGCGCGCAGTCGCGGCAGCCGCGCCGCAAAGTCTGGCCGGCGCGAAGCGGCGCGCAGGCCCCGGGCGTGCGCGCTGCAAAGCACCAGGCCCGCCACCGTCGGCCCCCAGCGCGACAGGAGATACTCTAGCTTCTGAGACCAGCAGTCTGTGCCGCTGCCAATGGCCGCATCCAGCAGGCTGTCAAACCAGGCGCCGCGATCCCGCTCCGCCGCCGCAGCTGCGGCCTCCAGCGCGTCCGCGCCCGCCTCCGGCTGCGCCTGCGCCCGCCAGCGCCACAGGCCGTCGTAGTGCCGCTGCAGCACCGCCGCCGGGCAGCCCGCTATGATTGCCTCCAGCAGCTGCCATTTCTCGCCAAACGCCGCGTCTTCAGGCCGCCCCGTGGCGCTCGCATCTGCCGCCGCCTCATCCCCGTTGTTGCTGCTGCTGGCGCCCCTGGCTATCGCCGCCGCCGCCGCAAACAAGTCTGGGAACCGCGGCAACAGCTGATCCAGCACCGCCACCTGCCCCGCCTGCGCCGCCGCCAGCACATCTTCGGGCCTAGGGCTGTAGCCGTGTGCCTGCTGCAGCCAGGCCAGGACGGGCAGCTGGCCGCCGGCGCAGGCGCCCTGGGCTGCGGCGGCTAGGTATGCGCCCGTGACATTGTCGCCGGAGGTTCCTGCCGTCAAAAGAAGCTGCAGCGCCGGCAGGTGGCCGCCCCGTGCTGCTGCGGTAAGGGCATCCGTGCTGAAGGAGCAGCCCTCGCACAGCAGCCGCTCGCAGCCCGCCAGGTTGCCGGCCGCGGCTGCCGCCGTCAGCACCGCCGGCTTCAGGGCGCAGCCGCACTGCGCCAGGGCCGCGTCCAGGCTGGCGGCGTGGCCCGAGGACGCGGCCAGGCACAGCAGCCGCTCGCGCTCGGGAAGCGTGAGAGCGCGCCAGGACTCGGCGCGGCGCCAGTGCGCCACGAAGGCGTGCCCCGGCCAGGGTTGCATAGCGCGGTGGTGCCAGCCGTGTGGACCTGGGCGGCAGGTGTGGACGTGCGGCAGTTCGAGTCAGGGTGCTGCCATCTCGCTATCGAGCAATCATATTCTAGCTTGAAGGCTCGTTATGGTTAAGCATTCTTGCCGTCTGTGCAAAGCGCGGGCGTCAAGCCCCAAAAGCAATCCTTGAAACTGATTTACGAGAACGTTGAATGAAATGTGCAAATTGATGCTTCTCGAAATATGCGTTTGACACTCTGAGCACACAAGCGGGTCTCCATTATTTCGACAGGCGCCCCCATCGCGTTCGGCACGGTGTGCGTACGAGGCGCCGTCCCCATCCCCTGCCCGCCCCGCCCGCGCATTGGTTCAGCCGAGACCCGGGCTACCCTTGCTAACGTTGCCATGGTCTGGCGCATACCGTACGGGCCAATTCCAGAAAGTCGTACACGCCTTTCACAGTGCCCGTATCATGTAGATGGCTTTTGCCCCCCGGCGTCTCCACAGCGTAGATGACCCCTCCCGCGCCATCTACGCCCGGAAAACATTTCCTAGGGGCACGCCCCCAAAACCCCCAAACCATCTACGCTCCCTGTCTAAAATACCGCCAAATCCGCCCCAAACGTCTACGCTCCGTAGATGCGCGGCCCCAAACCAAAAAATGTTTCGGCGGATTTGGGACAATTTCTACAGCGTAGATGGAAGATACGGGCCCTTTCACTTTCACTGAATGCGTGCCCGCACGTCGCGGCGGTTCCCCGGTCGGCACGATCAGGCACGCGTCCCAGCACACGATCACGGCCTCCGCACGACCGGGAGGCATTCCCGGCCGCCGGCAACCGCCTGCAAGACCGCCTGCCCCCTGTGCATTGGTCCAGCCGCGACTCGGCCTACCCTTGCTAACGGCGCCATGGTATTGTGTGGACCCACTGAGTGCTTTCAGCACATCTTACATGCGGCGATGCAATCGATGCGGCCCCGTCACCCGTGCTGCGGCCATCCAAGCGCGTCAAGCCAAAACTCAAACAGCTCAAAACATCGCAAAGTTTGGGGGCAAGTGTACCGCCGTAGTCAATAAGACCGCAGACGCCTCAAGTCAAACTCACACAACCCACACGATCCAGTCACCGCAAGGGTTTGGCACGAGGGTTTGGGCAACGCCTAAACAATCCAACGCATTTATCACGTTTCGTACCACAGTCCGTCTCATCACCCTCATGCACGACATCGAGTTCATGTGCCATACTCCAACACACTCCAACACACTCCAACACACTCCAACGCACTCCAACACACTCCAACACACTCCAACACACTCCAACACACTCCAACACACTCCAACACACTCCAACACACTCCAACACACTCCAACGCACTCCAACACACTCCAACACACTCCAACACACTCCAACACACTCCAACACACTCCAACACGCTTCCAGACACTCCAACACACTCGGAAACGGTGCACACTGGCCGCCAGGCGCGGTCCGTGTCGTCCCCTCACACTGCGCAGCCCACAACACCGCCCCGTACTGCGGGGTACACTTCACGCCACACACACACACGCCTCAACTGCCCGCCGCCGTCCGCGCGCCGCCGCCCACCGGCCCCGGCCCTGCCCCTGTTGTCCCTGCCCCCACCGCCAGTTGCGGCGGCGCCGGCTGCGGCGGCCCCCAGGCCCAGCAGTACAGGGTCTGTGCGGCGCCGCTGTTGTCCAGGGCGGGGTTGTAGGCAGCCACCTCCACCTGAAGCGGGCGGGCGGGTTGGGCGTTGGGGAAGGTTGGGGGGTGGGGGTGGCGAGGGTGCGTGGGGGTGTTGCCGAGTTGGGGTGAGCGCATTTGTTGGGATTGCGAGTGATGCACGAGTTATGAGTATGTGTGAAGCTTCCTGTGTTCCTCCTCTGCTGCCTGGCTGACGGATCCTCCATCCTAGCCCCGCGCCCCGCGCTCTTACGTGTCACACACACCTGCGGCGCGATGCGGCTGCCGTCGCGGGGGTCGATGTGCAGCGCCTCAAAGCAGCGCCTGCAGCCAGTGCGGGTCCCGTGGCGGCGCGTCGCGAGTGGGGCGCGGTGGGTGCAGGGGCAGCGCACGGGCCATACCCCTTGCACGCCCACACCGCCTCCGTGACCCTTGCTCCGCAACCCCGCACCCCGCCCAACCCCACCTGCACATGACGGCCGGGTTGGTGGCTGCCAGCGGGTCGTCGTGTGTCACCAGCTCCGCCCAGCGCGCCTCGCACAGCCCGCAGCGCCGCCGCGCGGCGGGCTGCCCGGCGCGGCCGCGCGAGCGCAGGCGGTGCGGGTAGGCGGCACGGGCGGGCGGGTCGCCGGGAGCCCACCTGCGTGCGTGTGGTTCGCGTGTGTGCGGTATTTTGTGTGAGTGGGGTTGGGTTCAGTACACGGAAGGGGTGTTCAGTACACGGAAGGAAACCAGTCCTTGGGTACGGCCTAAATTGGGCTGGTATTTACAACCCCCATGCCCAGCACACGACCACACACACAGCTACACCCGATCGCACCTGCGCACGTCGCGGATGAAGACCAGGTGCTCGCAGCAGGCGCGGTGGCAGAAGATGCCGGTGGGCACGTTGGCCGCCCGCAGCGTCATGTCGCACAGCCGCGTGCGCTGCATGGCCGCCGGCGGCGCCACGCCGCCGCCGCCCCCTCCCCCTGCTTCAGCTGCCCCTGCTGCTGCCCCTCCTGGTGAGGCAGCTCCCGGCGCGCCGCCCGACACGGGCGGCGGCGCGCTGCGGTCGCGGCACAGCAGCGGGCGCCAGCCGCGCTCGGGCTGCACGAAGGAGGGCCGCACTCCCTGCAGCCTGTGGGGCGAGTGAGTGAAGGAGAGAGCCGTGATAGGGAGGGATTGTTAATGCTGCCGAGAAACCAAAGCGAGTGAAGCAGTGCAGTGCGGTGAGCCGTGATAGCAAGGGTGCCGAAAAAGCGAATGCGTACCGTAGTAAAGTAAGCGCTCACTATGTTATGACGACTGGGAACCCCCCGCCCCCACCCCATGTATCCTGTACCGCTTTTCCAAACCGGCCCACCTGCACAGCTCCACTATGGGCGCGGCGACGTCCTCCGCCCCCGGCGCCCGGCTGTCGGCAAAGAAGCGCCCCTCCAGGTACAGGTAGGCGCCCCGGCTGGGCGGCAGTAGCACTTGCGGCTGTGGCTGTGGCTGTGGCTGCTGCTGCTGCGGCTGCCGCACAGCGGCAGTAGCAGCGGCAGTGGCACCGGAGCCAGCGGCGGCTGTTGCGGCGGCGGCAGCCGCAGCCGCCACCGCGGCGGCGCGAGCGCCGCCGCGGCCGCCCCGGCCGCGGCCGCCGCCACCACCGCCATTAGCAACCGCCGCACCGCCACCGCCGGCTGTAGCGCCGCCGGCAGCGCCATCACCATCGGCAGTAGCGCCGGCTGTAGCGGTAGCCAGCGCCTCCCGCATTGCGTCCTCCGCCGCGCAGCCCAGCGCGTCGCGCAGCTGGTCCAGACTGCTGGAGCCCAGGCACAGCCACTCCTCGTGCGGGAGGTTGGGCGAGGCGGGGCCGCACACCACCACCCACACCACCACCTCCTCCTGCAGGGCACGTGTGCGTGCTTATGTGTGTGCGCGCTCGGGTGTGCGCAGATCACGTGAGCGCGTGGCGGGCCAATTCGCTCCTCACCCGCAACCTCCCGCTCCCCCCCGCCCCCCCCCCCCCCCCCCCACAAACACGCGCCCAATGTGAGACACCAGGGACCGGGCCAGCGTTTGCTCATGCCAGCTGTAGCAGCTACAAAGCAGTAAAGCCGCTAACAACCGCCGCAACCTGCCCACCTTCAGCGACGGCTCCGGCTCCGGCTCCGGCTGCCCTTGCTGCACGCCCATTAGCAGCCGCCGCGGCGACGGCGGCGGCGGCGTCAAGCCCGGCGACGGGCCCCGCGCCTCCATGCCCGCCCGACCGTCGCGCCCTGCAGCGCCGTCGGCGGCGTGAACGCCCGTGCCGCCATCAGCGTCGGCGGCGCCGTCGGCGGCGCCGTCGGCGGCGCCTGCCGATGCGCCGGGCGGCAGCAGGGCCTCTCCGCGCAGTGCCAGGCAGATGCGCTCCGCCGCCGCCGCCGCGGCCGGCGGCAGTTGCGGCGCCAGCGTCCGCGCCCGCGTCAGCGGTGGCCGCGGCGGCGACGGCGCCGCCGCATGGCCTGCCTCCGGCTCTGCGCCGGCCCACCGCGCCGCCCGCGCCGCCTCCTCCCGCTCCAGCTCCGCCTGCAGTTCCGGATCGAGTCCGGAGGCGTCAGCACGCCCCGAGCCACCCGCCGCCGCAGCTGCTCGCGGCTGCGGTGCCGCCGCAGCTGCCGACGGCCCCGCCTCTGCTACTGCCGCGTCGGTCCCGTAAGCTCCCGTGCCTGGCGCCATGGCTACTGCCGCCGCCGCTGCTTCCATGGCTTCCGCTTTCACCGTCGCAGCGGTGGCAGCGCCCGCCCGGCCCCTCCCCCTCCCTTGCCCTCTGCCGCCGCCGTTTCCACGACCGGCCCCGCTGCCGCCGCGGCCGCCGCCCTCGGCCGCGTCACCCACGACAGTAGCCGCGGCGGCAGTGGCAGTAGCCGCAGCCGCAGCCGCGTCCTGCTCTGCAAGCTCCTCTGTGCTTGGCAGCACAGCTTGCAGGCACTCCAGCGCGCCCGCCGCCGCAGTGGCTTGCCGCCACCACTCCGCCGCCTGCTCAGCCTCCGCCTCCGCGCGCGCCGCCGCTTCCGCCTCAGCCGCCGCCCGCCGCGCGGCCGCCTCTGCCGCGGCCTGCCGCCGTGCTTGATCTCGCGCCGCTGCCGCCGGCGCCGGCGTCTTGCGCGGCCGGCCGCGCCGCGGTGCCGCCGCCGGTTGTTGCAGCTGCGGCCCGTCGGTCGTCCCCGGCTGTAGCAGTTGCGGCCCTTCAGCCGCCCCCGGCTGTAGCAACTGAGGCGCCGCGGCCGCCCCCGGCTGTAGCTGTTCAGCACCACCACCGCCTCCCCCGCCCCCGCCCCGCCCCGGCTCAGTGGCGCCGGCCGCCGACGCCGACCCCGCGCCTGTGGCTGCTGCTACTGCCGGCCCAAACACGGGGCCGGCTACTGCCGCCCCCAGCTGCCCCTCCCACCCCATCTCGCCCTTCACCCCGCCCGCCACCAACACCGCCGCGTCATCCCGCAGCCGCGCCGGCACCACGCGCTGGCGCTTGGGCCGCCGCCCGCCCGCCGCCGCCGCCGCCTCTGCCGCCGCTGCTTCGGCAGCCGCCGGGGCACCAGTACCGGCACCAGCGGCGCCCGGCGCTGCCGCTGCAGCAGCCACATCTGCCGCTGCTGCAGCCGCCGCAGCTGCCTCTCCGCCATCGACGCCGCTGCCAGCCGCCTGCCCCGGCCCCGCGTTCGTTGCTCCTGCCGCCCCGGCTGCTCCTGCTACCCCTGCTCCTGCCGATCCGGCTACAGGTGCAGCCGCTGTTGCTGCTGCTACCAACTCCTCGGCCGGGACTCCGGCGGCGGCCACGTCAGCGGCGCCCGCCATGCGGCATGGCGCATCTTCATCCCCCACGCCCATCCCTGTACCCGCACCTCCAGCCATGGCTGCAGCCGGCGCAGCCAGTGCGGGCGTGTCGCCATAGGCACCACCGCCATCGCCGCCACCGCCACTTCCACCGGCGGCAGCAGCGGGCGGCGCCGCCTCGGCATACGCAGCTTGCCCCTCCACATCTGCGCCCGCCCCCGCGCCCGCCCCCGGCCCCAGATCAGCAGCATCAGCAGCCGTCGTGCCCCCAGCGGCGGCGGCTGCAGCAGCGCCGTCGGATCCAGGCTGGATCGAGAAGAGGCCGGGCGGCAGCGGCACCGCCAGGTCGGTCAGATCCAGGGCCGCCTGCATCTCTGAATCCAAATCCAAATCCAGATCATCATCTGGAGCCGGTGAGCCGCCGCCGCCGCTGTCGCTGCCGCCGCCGCCCGCGCGCTCCCCCGGCCCTTCATCGCCTGGCCGTGGCCGTTCGAGTCCCACCTGCTCGACAGGCCAGGAGATTAATGTCAGACCGTCGTTCGTGTGGCCATCCCGTCATTTGTGTGACTGGCGGATACACAAATGCCGCCCTCCGCCCTCCGCCCTCCGCCCTCCTGTGGGACACAGGCTCGTTCCTCAACGCTTGGCCCCCAGCCTTGCCCGGCTAATATCACGGCACAGAACCGCCAAGCTACTGCTGTTGACCGCGTTGGCCGCCCGCCTCCCAAGACCACAGGCCCGGCACTCACCCGCACCGCCGCCGCCGCCACCGCCGCCTCCAGCGCCGCCACCGCCGCCCGACTGCGCTGGTCGTATTCCGCCACTCTGCGGGCACATCCCATTTCCATGCAGTCAGCTTTACATTGTGCGAGCGTTTCGATGTGACTTTGCTGTTTAATCATTGCCGCCGCGAATGACTTTGTAGCTCGTTGTATGGCTATGTTACTTGGCCGGCTATGGAAATTCAAGCGGGGGCGCCCGGGCACACTGTTGGCGGGGCCGCCAAAACCTTGGGCGCCGAGGCACGCCGCAGGTCAACATGTCGAATGGCTGCCGTGGTCCTTCCCGCTCTCCCGCCCGATATTGCCACCTCCCCCCCCTTGTTGGTTGCTTTGGGTTCTAATTGATGCAGCCACCATCCAGACACTCACCCGGGCCCAAGAAAACGTACGCGCTGCCACCCGGCATGACACCTGCAGCTCCTGCCCCCCTCCCGCTACCCCCGCTGAACCCCGCCACCCCTCATTACCTCCCCCACACACACACACACCACACATCACACACACCACCACCACCACCAAATCCTCACCGGAACGCCGCGCTCCGCGTCATGCCCGGCAGTGGCGGCGGCACGGCGGCCACGGAGGCGGCCGCCGCCGGCGTCAGCGGCAGCACCTGCAGCCCGGCCCAGGCAAACGGCTGCAGCCCGAAGGGCCGCTTCAGGCGCCCCGCCGTGCCCACGAAAGGCGTGGGCGCGGGCCCGTCCGGCGGGATGTCAGCTAGGATGCCGGTGGGGGCATTGGGGTCGGCGGCCGCCGCGGCGGCCTTGGCCGCGGCCCTGCGGCGCGCGGCGCCGCTGGGGCGCGAGGCGCCCTTGCCGCCCCGCCCGGCGCCGGGCCCCGGCGCCGTGGCGCCACCACCGGCTCCAGCGGCCGGCGCCGCACCATCGCCGTCCGCCGCGCTCTGCCTCCTACTCATCGCGTGGGTGCTACAGAACGATACGCCAGCGAAGGGCTTGGCATTTTGCTTGTCGCTTGCGCAGCGAGCAGATTCGGCGCGAAACGGGCGAGGGCCGACGCCTCAAGTGCAATATTGCAGTGCTTGTGCATAAGCGTATTCAACGGCAAGCGACACCGGCCTCGAGTTGGCGCATTTTGCCCCGGGCTGACCCAGCGACCCAGGCTCATTCGGGGTCCGTGTTCCCTTCGGCATCCTCTTGGTGCGCAGACAATTCATGCTTCTCGCTCACATGATTTCAAACATTTACCATTAGGCAGAACGGGCGCACGCGTTGACCTGCGCCAAGCTCTAAGACCTGAATTCTGCGAGCTGCACGGAACACTTTGCCCAGGTGTCTACGCTATTATTTATATCCGCCTATACATTCGGCCACAAGACGGCCCTTAGAAACGCACGCGCGTGCCAGAGCTCGCGCGTGACCACTTTCTCGCCAGCAAATATACCTGCACGAGCCTGAATTGTGATTAAAAAGCTTGCAGCGGGACACTTTTGTCTACGCCTCACTGGGGCAGCGTCCATCGCGAGCCCGAAGTCGCACATGGACCTGGCTGCCCAACTCTAGCCGGAGCTGCGATGCGTGGGTGGCGTCTCTAGACGACCAGACCGACGATGGCTAGCGACGGGCCCGTGGAGGGGTGGCCTACGGGCCCTCCGCCGGACGGGACGTCGCTCCCCGTGTCTCGCGAAGGAGGCCCCAGGTGCGTTAAGTGCGACCGCGGTCTGCTCCGTTGCAGCGGCATCGGTCGGAGGGTAGCACTCACAGTGTGGGATTAGGTGTGTTTGGGAGGGGAGAGAAGGGGGCGCACGGCATGGGTCAGCTGGGATGCTGCTTGCGGCTGGGGGCTGGCAGCGGCACCGTGCCGTGGCGGGGCGCTGCGCATCTGCCGCCCGACCGACCGACACCCTAGCCGCGCGCGCAGTGCAGTCAGCCGGTTCTGAGCGCCACTATCTGTGCGCCGCCACCACTTGCTGCCGACATCGTTAACGTTAGTGTTAACTTTTACGTTAACATCGGGAGCTCTAACTCTCTACGTGAATTTGCACGCGTGCCCACGCTGCTCCCCCGCAGGCCGGACCGCGCGGGCGGCGGCAGCGGCGAGCACCTGCCGCCCGTTGACGAGGACCGCAGCGACAGCGGCGCCGAGCGCTCGGACCCCGAGGCTGCAGCCGCGGCTGCGGATGCCGACGCCGATGGCAGTGCCGGAGCTGGCAGCGCTGGTGCTGTCGAGGTGGACGCCGCGGCGGGGGCCGGCAGTGACGAGCCCGGCTCCGCCCCGACGGCGGCAGCAGCAGGCGAAGACTCGGAGGGGACAGGGCCTCCGGGGGCCGAGGGATCCGCAGCAGCAGCAGTAGCGGCAGCGGCAGGCTCGGCTCCGGAGGCGGTTGGCAGTGTGCCCAGTCTGCACTCGGTGGGCGATGGCGAGCAGTCCGCGCCGGTTGTGGGCAGCAGCGGCAGCGGCGCCGGCGGTGGTGGCGGCGCCTCCGCAGGCAGCGGCCGCGGCAGTGGCGCTGCCACGCCGGCGCTGCTGCCGGACCCGACCGCCGCCGCTGCCGCTGCTGATGGCGGCGGTGATGGTCGGGAAGCGGGGGAGGCGGCGGGCGAGGGGGGCCAGGGCCAGGAGGAGGAGATGCCGCCCGAGACCATTGCCCAGCGACTCATGGTGAGCGCGTGGGAAGGGCGTTTGCAAGGATGGGAAACGCCGGGAGGAGGGGCTAGTATAGTAAGGAGGAGAGCTGAGTCCCGGGACTGGGGCATGCAACACGGGCCGTGTGCGCCAAGGCGCCGGGTTGCAGTTGATGCACGTACGACACCTAACGCCGCACCTGCACGATCCACCAATCGGGCACACAATTTGTCACCCATGATCGCAATGTCCTCATATCCTCAGGAACAAATCACGGGCCGCTCCAGCGCCCGCGCGTCCCAGGAGGGCGAGGGCGCTGCCGGCAGCGCCTCCCGACCCGGCAGCGCCACGGTGGCCGCCACCGCCGCCGGCGGCGCCGCCGCCGGCAGCAGTAGCCGCCCGGGCAGCGGCAACGTCACCGCCCGCGGCGCCAGCCGACCCAGCAGCAGCGGCCGCCCCGCCAGCCGCCTGAGCGGCACCAACGTCACCCGGCCGCTCAGCGGCGCCGCGCCCCGGCCGCTGTCGGGCAGCGCCGCCGCGGTAGTGGCAGTAGCGGCAGTAGCGCCGCCGCCGACCTCGGTGACGCCGGGCCCGGACTCGCTGGCGCCGTCGCTGTCTGTCAGCCGGGCGGGCACGGCTCCGACGGCGGAGATGGCGGCGGCGGCGGCGGCGCGCCACGCGCCGCTGCCCTCTCCCGCTCGGGCCGGAGCCGCCGGCGCGCCAGCAGCGGCGGCGGCGGGGGCGGGCGCTGCGCGCCCCGCCTCGCCCACAGCCGAGGAGCTGCGCGCCTTTGAGCACGCCTACGGCCCCGGCCACAGCCCGGGGCAGCCGGGGGCGGGGCTGGGCCTGGGGCTGCAGGGCCAAGGGCAGGGCCACCACCGTGAATCGCAGCAGGGGCAACACCGGCGCTCCACCGCCGCCAGCGGTGGCGGGCCGCTCCACAGCGAGACCGGCTTGCATGCAGTTTCTGTTGGCGGAGGTGGCACCGGCGGCGGCGGCGGCGCGCACCACACCTCCCAGCACGGCGGTGGCGGCAGCGCCGGCGGCGGCCGCGGGCCCGTTGTGGGCCCATTCGTGGAGCGAGGCGGCAGCGCGAGCGGCGCCGGCGCCGCGGGTGGCGGCGGAGGAGCTGGGGGCAGCGCCGGTGGCGTGGGCGGCAATGGGCTGCTGGCGCCGCCCGTGGGGCGGCGGCCGGGGTCGCAGAGCTCGCCTGTGACCGGGTCGCCGGCGCGCCAGGCCGTGACGGGCGCCGCGCGGGGGCAGGCCGACTCGCGGGGCAAGGCGGGGGCTCGAGGTGAGTGGGTGGATGGGGGGCTCCTGGGGAGTGGCACGACGCGGGGCGTCGCTGCAACCGGGTCCGCAAGGGCCCCCGTCGCAAACACGTGTTGCTGCCCCCAAATTCATCATGGGGTTTGTGTTGGTGTTTCGTACTCGCTGGTTTCGTAAACTGTGCGTGGCTTGCGCCCACCCACGCGCAGACGCCACGCCCCCCTCCGACCAAGGCCCCGGGCACCACCACCCCCAGCAAGGCTACCCCCACAGCAACCACCCCAACCAACAACACCACCAGCTGCCGCCGCACTACCCGCAGCAGCAGCAGCCCGACCAGCAGCACTCCACCTACGCCGCCTCCATAGCCTCATCCGCGGGCCCCGGCGGCGGCGGCGGCCCGCCGCCCATCCAGCGCATCCCCTCCCGCGACCGCGCCGCCGGTGGCGGCGGCGGCGGTAAGCCCCGCGCCGCCGGCGGCGGCGCCGCCGCCGTGCGCGCCGCCGCCGCCGCGGCCGCCGGCGGCCCCAACGCCTCCCCCGCCGACGCCGCGTTGGCGCAATCGCTCATGTTGGGCGAGGCGATTCAGATCAAGTGCATCCAGAAAGCCGGCGCGGCGCCGGGGCTCGAACCCGGGTCGCCCTCCGGGAGCGGGCAGTGGGCGGCGGCCGGTGTGCCCGGCCGGCGCGGGCGGCGGCTCCCCGCCAACGCCTCCACCTCCGCCGCGCACGCCGCCGCCACCGCGGCCTACTTTGCGGGTGCGTGGGGGGTCTGGGTTGCGGTTGGGGTTGGGGTTGGGGTTGGGGTTGGGGGATGGGGACTGTGGCTGGAGACGGTGATGGCGCTGGGCGGGGCTGTGGGCAGGGGCTGGGCGCTGGACGCGTCTGCAGGGCGGTTGGTGGCTGGCGTGCCGCGCGGTGGCTGACACAGTTCTCACACCTCACACACCACGCTCCCACACCTCTCAACTCACACAACTCACACAACACGCACACACGCCCGTACAGGCGTGGAGGCGGCGCTGGCCTCGGGCGCGGGCGGCGGCGGCGGCGGCAAGGTGCTGCTGCCCTCGGGCCTGGCGCGGCGGCTCAAGGCGGCGCGGCTGATGGCGGCGGGGCCGCCGCCCTTCGCGCGGCGGCGGCAGCAGGGCGCGCTGCCGCCGCCCTCGCCCTCTGGTGAGGCGGGCGTGGGTTGTCGGGTTGATGGTGGTTGGCGGGTTGGGCTGCGCCGGCTGCTGGGGAAGGGGAGTCGTTTGGGGGCTGGACGAGGGATGGATGAGGGTCGGGTCGTGGGTCCGCCAAACTACGCAACACGCGCTCGCAACACACACGACGCCCGCCGACTCACAAACACTCTTTGTGCCGTGGTGTGCTGACGTGGCGGCCGCGCAGGTGTGGTGCTGGACGGCTTCCTGCTGCTGGAGGCGGCGGACGAGGAGATGCCCGAGGCGGTGCAGGTGGGAGGGCGGGGGTGTGGGGGGTGGGGATGCGTGTGTTGTGGGTGGAGTGGAGGGGCTAACCCATGCCAGGGTGCATTCATGCACCCCTCTCCTCGCCCCGACCCCTTGCACCTTGCCACCAACATTCTCCCCCACCTTCTCCCCCCACCCCCCATGATGAATGTAACCCCCTCCCCATATGCCCCCCACCCACGCCCGCAGGACGCGCTGCTGCCCGGGCGCGGCATCTCCGCCGTGGAGGCGTCGGACCTGTCGTACTTTGTGTCGCTGCGGCGGCTGGACCTCTCCGACAACCCCCTGCCCGACCTGGCGTGTCTGGCGGCGCTGCCGTCGGTGGTGTCGCTCCGCGCCGCCTCCTGCCGCCTGCACACGCTGGGCCGCTGGCCGGGCCGGGAGGCGGCGGCGGCGGGCCACGGCGCAGCTTCGAGGGAGGCCACGGGCAGCGGCGGCGCCGGGCAGCGGGGCAATGGCACGGAGCCGGGCTCGCTGCACGGCGGCGGGAGTGAGGGCCGCGCTGCGTCGCGCGCGGGCGCGGCGCCGCGCGGCGGCGAGGACGAAGTGCCCTCGCCCGGCTCGACCAAAGGTGGCGTGGCTACTGCCAAGCACCCCGCAGGCGAGGCGTCGGACCTGTCGGCAGCAGCAGCAGCAGCAGCCGGCGACGCCGACGACGCGGCAGTAGCACCCGAGCCGTCCGGCGGCTCCTCCGCCGCCGATGCTACAGCCGCCGCGGCGGCGCTGCTGGCGGGCCTGCCGCCGCCGCCGGCCCCCTTCATCTTCCTGGAGGTGCTTGACCTAAGCTACAACCAGCTACAGCCGCACATGGTGCTACTGCCGGGCTGCCCGCTGGCGCTACTGCCGCGCCTGGTCGAGCTGGACCTCTCCCACAACAACTTCCGCCAGCTGCCCAGCCCCTCGGAGATTCTAGCGGCGGTGGCGGCGGCGGCGGCGGGCAAGGCGGCGGATGTGGCGGCGACGGATGGCGCGGACGGTTCAGACGCTGCTACTGCCGCTGGCGCGTTCCCGGCGCTGCGGCGGCTGCGGCTGGCGGACAACGGGCTGAAGGTGGGTGGGCGTGCGTAATGTGCGTGGGTGTGGGTGTGGGTGTGGGTGTGGGTGTGGGTGTGGGTGTGGGTGTGGGTGTGGGTGTGGGTGTGGGTGTGGGTGTGGGTGTGGGTGTGGGTGTGGGTGTCAGAGGTGGGTGGGTCTGCATGCGAGTGTTTCAGTGTGCACGGTCTGAAGAGATGAATGGTGCCTGGATTTCGTCACCTGAGGCAGCTCATGTGCTCCTCATGTCAGCTGCTTTGCTGGCTGGGCCACCGTCGGCCCCCCTTCCTGACACCCACCACCAACCCCACCCACCCACACAACCCCACACAAACCCGCCACACGCAGAGCTCCGCGCTGGCCTCGCTGGCTGCCCTGGCGCCGCCGCTGCTGATACACCTTGACCTGTCTAAGAACGCCATCTCCAACGCGGACGCCGCCGCCGCCGCCGCCCCCGGCGGCGCCGCCCTCGCCCAGGCCTCCCAGGCCTCCTCGCTCTACTCGGGCCTGCAGCACCCGCAGCACTCGCAGCACTCGCAGCACTCACACCACTCACACCACTCACAGCACTCGCAACACCAGCAGGCTTCGCAGCAGTCGTTTTCGCAGCAGGCGTTTTCGCAGCAGGCCGCCTCACAGCAGGCGTCGCAGCAGCACAGCCTGATGGCGGGCCTGACCTCGGAGGTAACGGCGGCGGCGGCGGCGGCGCTGGCGGCGGGGCTGCCGCGGCTGGCGATATGCGATCTGTCGTACAACCGGGTCGGCTCCGAGGCGGCGGTGGCGGCGCTGCTGGCGGCGCCGGGGTTGCAGACGCTGCTGCTGGCGGGGAACCCCATGGTGAGGGGGAGGGGCTGAGGGGGGAGGGGGGGCGTAAAGGGGTTTGAGGGAGTGACGGGATGAGGGGGTGCAAGGGGGTCTGCAAGGTAAAAGTAAGGCGGAGGGCCCATCGTGCGCAAAGGCGTACCTGCAGCCGTACGTGCACAGCGCGCACAACGGCCACGCACAACCCCTTAACCTTACTCCCACCCACCCACCCACCCACCAGGTGTCGTCCACGCGCCCCGGCGCCATCTCCTCCGCCAAGATCGTGCTGGCGCCGCCCGACGCGCCCGCGCCCAAGCCCACCGTCGCCGCCTCGCTGACCGCCCGATTCGCGCGCATCCCCGACGCGCCCGCCAAGGCGCCCGCCGCCACCCTGGCGGCGGCGGCCGCCGCCGCCATCGCCAACGCGGTGCAGCCGGAGCGGGTGACGGAGGCTTTTGAGCGCACCGACGCCGCCATCGAGCAGTGGCGGCTCAACACGGTGATGGAGGTGAGGCGGTTGCGGCGGTTGCGGCGTCGGTTGCCGTGTCGGTTGTGGTGTCGGTTGCGGTGTCGGTTGCGGCGGCTGCGCCTAATTTGCTGCGGCGGTGTCGATTCCTGAATGCAACATGGCCTCCCACCACTGGTCGCCGCATGGTCCCCGGGTGCGCCGCCGGACTCGGGGCCCCCGCCCGGTCCCCCGCCTGACCCCCGCCTGGCCCCCCACACCACCCGCGGCCCGCGGCGCCGCTGCAGGAGGACGAGGAGGAGGAGGAGGAGGAGGGCGAGGAGGGTCTGGAAGACAACACCTTCCTCACCGGTGTGGGCATCCAGGTGCGAGGGCGGCGGGCGGGCACTAGGGCGAGCGGGCGGGCGTGCGGGCCTACTGGGGGCTCTGAAAGGTAGGGTGTGTGTGCGTGTGTGGTGGTAGTGTGTGTGTGGGGGGGGTAGTTTATTCCAGAAACCGAAGCGAATCGGGGGGGGTTTGCAAGGATGAGGGGGGGGAGGTGGTGAACACCAGCCCAAGGGCGGCTGAGGGGCCTGGGGGTACTGGGAGCTGGCGGCATGGCCCACACCGCGGCCTGAGACCCAGCTCCCCCATGGCCCGCCCGCCGCCGCACATTGCCCACCCGCTGCCCCCTTCCCACACCCCTCTCCACACACCACACCACTTCTCACTCCTCACTCGCCAATCCACAATCCACTACCACGCACAGGAGAAGCGCGCCCGGCGCAAGGGCGCGCCCGGCGCTCTGGAGGAGGAGGGAGAGGAGGGCGAGGAGGAGGAGGAGCCGCCGCCCGAGCCGGAGCCGGAGCCCACGGCCTCCACCGCGCCGCCACCCGACGAGCCGCCGCTGTGGGAATCCATCACCGACCCCACCGAGCGCCTGGCTGTAGCACTGGGCCTGGAGCCGCTGCTACTGCCGATGCACACCGGCGCGCTCACCACCGACGCCGCCGGCGCCATCTCGGCGCTCAAGTTCGCGCTGGCGCACCCGCTGGTGAACGCCGACGAGGGTCTGGGCCCCGCGCCGCGCTACACCGCCACCACGGCGGCAGCGGCGCTCAAGCGCCGCGGGCAGCGCCGCGGCCGGCTGGCGCCGCTGGGCGCGGCGGCGGCGGCCGCCGCCGCGGGCGCCGCCGGCGGCGGCGGCGGCGCCGCCGCCGCCGCCACCTCCAGCCCGCGCGCCGTCAAGATCCAGACGGTGGAGCAGATGCTGGACGGAATGAAGGGCAAGCTGGCAGCGCTGGAGGTGGCGCTGGCGGCGCAGCTGGCGGCGGCGCCGCCTGCGCCGCTGCCCGAGGCTGTCCGGGTCGCGGTGGAGCAGAGCCGCGGCCGCTACGGCGTCAGCCGCAGCCGCAGCAAGGCGGCGGCGAAGGCCGCCGCCGCTGGCGGCGCGGGGCCCACCGCCAGCGGCAGCGACAGCGACAGCGGGGACGAGGGCGACGGCGACAGCGTGGGCAGCGGGCTGCCGGATGATGTGTTGGACGCCATTGAGCGCGAGTCGGACGACGAGGACGAGCAGAACCGGGCGCTGGAGGCGGAGGCCACGCCGATGGACCCCATGCAGGTGGGTGGGCGTGCGGGTGGCGCCGGGGCCTGCCTTGGGTGGGAGGAGAGTTGGGGGCGCCAAGGGCGCTGGCGCGGGTGCGACAGGGTCGGGCGCAAAGTAAGGCGGAAGATACGGAAGGGACGGGGACAACAGGGAAGGAGAAATGGAAGGAGCGAGGGAAAGGACGGCACCGTGTACTGCCCAGCGCGCACCGCGGGGGGCCAGCGAGGAGGCTGGCCAGGTGGGCTTTGGGGTCCGGATGTTTCCAGCCGCACATCGCCACCACACCGCAACACCAACTCCCTCTCGCCCCCATCTCTAACACACAGGGCATCGTGCTACTGGCTGACACGGTGGCGGTTGGCAACGAGGAGCCGGACGCGCCCTCCAACGGAAACAACGGAAACAACGGACCCAACAACGGTGGCAGCAAGCAGCCGCAGCCTTCGGGTGCAGCGCCGGGCCACGGCGGCGGCAGCCCGGCGCCCCCCAGCCCAGGGCTGGGCTCGGTTCAGGCCAGCCGCGCCAGCCTGGCGGCGGCGTCGGCGTCGGCAGGCGGCGGCGTCCGGTCGGCGTCGCCGGTGGCGGGCCGGTCGCAGCAGCAGGCGCAGGCGCCGGGGTCGCCGCAGCGGCTGAGGGGGGGCAGTGTATCTGTGTCGGCTTCGGCCGCGAACACGCAGGGCGGCGGGGCCGGGGGCGGCAAGGCCGGCGGCGGTGGCGGTGTGGGCTTGCCGGGCGGCGCGGCGTCCGCGCTTGGGTACAGCTAGCGAGATAGTCTAGCTGGCTAGCTGCATGCGGTAGGGCACGTGTGGGTGGGTGGCTGTGAGAGGCGCTGTTGTGTGTGCTTGTGTGTGTGTGTGTGTGTGTGTGTGTGTGTGTGTGTGTGTGTGTGTGTGTGTGTGTGTGTGTGTGTGTGTGTGTGTGTGTGTGTGTGTGTGTGTGTGTGTGTGTGTGTGTGTGTGTGTGTGTGTGTGTGTGTGTGTGTGTGTGTGTGTGTGTGTGTGTGTGTGTGTGTGTGTGTGTGTGTGTGTGTGTGTGTGTGTGTACTGGAGCGCGCGGTGTCCGAGCGCAGTGTGCGAGGGGGCTGGCCGCGCGTGCCGTGCTTCGCATCAGTCACTGATGATAGGGTGGATGGAAGGTTATAGGGGCATTGCGTTGCGTCCACCGCGCCGCCGAAAAGGGGGGGGCGTTTAGAGCTGCTGGAGTCGCTGGAGTCCGAGGTAAAGGTGGTGGTTGGCCTAGGCAGGGCCCGAAGGCGGTTCGATGGAACATTGCAAGCGGGACAAGTTGGCGAAGTCCCGTAGTGTGTAAGAACCTCCCAGACCCAGCAGTCAAGAAACAATTTGCGACAGCAGACACAGCGGCGCGAAGCGAAGGCGGGCGGGGTCGGTCGCCGCCTCGCCAGCCAGCGGCTCGACTCACTCGAGTGGCATGGTGACACAGGCGGGCGGGGACACAAGGGGTCAAGGGAAGGGCACGGTAGTGTAAAGTGATGGCGGCGGGTTCGGCGGCATGGACCGCGTGGGCGTGGTGCGTGGGCCAGTTCGGGCCGGCGCCGTCTGCTTGGGGGCCGGGCAGGGGGCCCGGGGGGAGGCCACACGGCGCCGCCCCCCCCCCCCCGTCAGCCCAGGCCCAGGGTTCGCTCGTGCCTCGAGCGCCCCTTGTAACGTCGCATTGTCCAACCCTTTACACATGAGGGCCGCAAATGTGAGAGGGACTTGGCGGTCCCCTGCGGCCGAAAGGCGACCAGGGTTGCTTCGCGTGGTGCCGAGGGCTGCTGCTGCTGGCACGTTTAGGCGTCATAAATATATAAATTTCTAAATCTAAGCTACTCGACGCAGTCTGCGAGCGCAACGCTCGGCTCGAGCACACTAACCGGAACGAAACCGTCACCGACCATCGACATTTTCGAACCAGAACAAGGAACATATTATGCTCAAGCTGGTAATAGGTAAACGGTGTAAGTTTGTAAGGATTGGCGCGCCCGGCGCCTGAGCACCCGGTTTCGACAGGTGACTCGAATGAACCCTAATCGCATTCGATCACCGACCGTGACACGAGGCAGTTCGGGGCCGAACTCGGGCCGTGACGGCTGTGCCAGTGGGCCAGCGGGCGGGGGCCAGGGATGCGCCCTCCCCCAATGCAAGCGGCGGCGGTGCCTGGCCGCGCCCACGGCCGCGCCCCCCGCCCGGCCAACGCCACCAGCTCGGGTACCTGTGTGCAGTGGAAGTGTGGTTTGAAGATGTGCTTGCAAGGTGCGCTATGAAGGTGCAGAGATGATCGCGGCGGTGGCTGCCACTTCCCTGGCGACCGGACCCCTCACGACTCCACGACAACCCCGCAGGCGGTCCTTTTACCGGCGGCCCTTATACAGCATCCATGATCTGCGCTAGGCCGTGCGCCTGCGGTGCTTCCCGTGTGGTCGCTGCTGGGTCGATGCGCGCGGCCGCTTGGTTAGGTGGGCGTGCGTAAAGGTGGGTTGGCGGCTGCATGTGTGCCCTGGCCTGCATGGGGCCCGGGACCCGGAATGCCGCGTGTTGGTGCGTGTGTTGGACAACACACGGAAACCAAACCCGCCGTTTGTGCGTGTGTATCCGCATTCTGTTGTGCGTGCGCCTGCGGCGGTTCCCATGCCCGCTGTGATATGGGCTTGGTGCCGGGTTTCCCGCTATGTCCCCTGCGTCCTGTTTCTTGCTCTGTTCTGTGAGTTTCCTTGGTTGCTTCGCCTGTTTTGGGGCCTCCGGTCTGCCCCTGCTTTGCCCCACAGGGATGCCCTTGGGTTTCGGTGGCTGGTGCAGTTGTCTCTGGCATCACTGGTTACTTGCGCGCGTTGCAGGTTGTGCGCCGGTGTGGTGCTGTGCCTTTCCCTCTCACTCTCACAGAAGAAGGGGGGCCAGGGGCAGCTGACGGGCCCCTAGCTGCCAACCAAGCCCCCAACCCTGTTTTGCTCATCCAGCGGCACCGGGGTGGGCGGTATCGGAGTGTGTGTATGAAGGCACGTTCCGCGGGCCGGCACTCCTGGCGTCGCCCGCGCTTCAGTGTGCATCGCCGCGCAACCGCCAGACAGCAATGCAAGTGTGAGCACCATTCGCCCGAGTGAGAAGTGCCGCAACGGCACGTCCATACATCCACACACCGCCCCCGCCGCACATCGCCCTTTCCGCACACCACCCTCTTACAGCCCAACCCCTCCACAGCACACGTCACGGTGCGCGCTGCAGGCACCACACCCAGGCGCATGGCCGCCATCGGGTCCGACACAGCTGCAGGGTAGCAAACACAACCCTAACAGGGTAGCGTTGCGCACAATCAAAGCGGCACGCAAGCAATTCTGTGTGGGGCGGGGGGGCTGCCAGAATCAGGGTTGGCATGTTTGCCGGGATAAAGGTGCGCCCCTGACGGGACTGTCATGGGCCAGTTTTGGGGCGAGTGACGCGAGTCCTAACACGCTCGCCACTCGCCAGCGAGGCGGGTTACGGCTGCGTGAGCCCTGGTAGCGCCAACGCCTGAGGTTCGGCATCGAATGTGGCACGCGGCGCGCCGCCGCTCTCTGTCTGGTGCCACGTCGGTTGCCCGTGACATGCGACTACTGACAAGGGGCGCACACGCGACGCCCTCGACGCCTGCAATGCGGCGGCGCGGTGTGAAAACTGCCGTCGCCTATGAAATCCTAACGCGTACGTCTGTTGGTGTCTGCTGGGCGAAGGGTTACTCCGGGTTTCGGCGGCGTCCAAAGGCCAGCGCCTGCGAAGGCTAGCCAGATGCGCGCAAAACGCACCATGATGCGTCACTGAAAAGTGGGGACCTGGGCAGCGCGCGAGCGCCGATTTCCTGCGCCCGCACACGCATGTCTGCCGCTACCGGCCCACATGTCGCACTTGCGCACCAGTCGTGTACCGGTAAAACGGTACGCGTGTGTAAGATGGTGCTTAATGTAATCAAATTGATGTGGCGCCGTCCCAGGAAAGCCTCCGCGGCGAGGCGCGGCCGCGGAGCCGTTCTGGAGTCAGAACCCGGGTCGTTTGCTCTTCGCTGGCGCATTGAAAACGATACGTCACCGTAAATATGAACAAGACATTTACCCGCCACTATTCGAGTTGGCGATGGACGTGCGGTCGGTATCCCGTTGATGCATTAGGACCCGGGGCGACCCCTCGCCGAGACTACATATTCTGCCGTCCGCTTGATACCCGCGCGTGCCTGTGATACCAAACTTAGTTTAGCAATTCTTCAGTGCTGCTCATACACCTAAAAAATGCTGTCCGCTCGCTGAGACGCTGCGACTACTGTTGACCGCCTGCGACTGAGCAATACAAAATTTAGGGGGTCAAAAACACCTAAACGACTCGCTCGCTTCTTGTATCATGTCATCACAAGGCGTTTTGGCGCCCTTCGCTGAAAGTCTGGGTTGTGGACCGACCATCGTAGCCTGCCGCGGCGTCTCCGCACGCGTCCTCTGCAGCCATGGCGCCCAGGCAGCATCTGTGTTTGTGGCTTGCAACTGCGTCGCCTGCCAGCGCAAGCGCGAGTCCGCGCCCGCTGTCGCCATGTCGCTCGCGGATTTTATTGCCCATAGCGGCGCCAGCACTTCCACGGACCTCAGCATCTTAACTTCGGCACCTGGCGCTGACAGTGGTGCTGTGCAAGCAAACAAGGTGCGAAGGACAGGCCACCTGGCCTTACGGTTTCGTTCGTGCTTGGGGCCAAGCCGCTGGCCCGGCTCGCCATTGATGCGGGATGCCTACCGTTATCATCAAATGCCGCATGTGTACACAATTTAAGCGTGCTCGTGTCGCGGGCGGTTCGTCACTCTTGCGGAAGTTAGAGACGCCCACGTGGGTGGTTGCGCCGAAGAAATTCCTCGACTTTTTGTGGCTCTCTTGCTGCAATGACTCGGCACCCAACGTAGCTGCTGGATGCATTGGGCGTAGCGCGTCGTAGGGCTTGGAAAGGGTTTGTCGGCCATGCATCACGGGCCTTACTTCTTCAGCCTGGTTGATGGGCGTTGCCGCGCACCAAGCAGCAAACAATGTAGCCAGATAGGTGCATTGCAGGCCTGATAAGGCTGCTCGAGTACGCACAGACTGGGGTCATGCGCCTGGTTTCGGGCTTTTGCGTTTACGCTCTCGGCGCCGAGATGCCGCTGTTAGGCAGCGCATCGGCGACAGCGCTATTCCACAGCCGCAAAGTCCGCGGCGCTCGCGACTCTGGCTAACGCTCGCCCGCCACTCGCCCACAAACCGTCGCGTGCGCAGGCGCCGACGCCCTTCGCGACCTGGCTCCGCGAAGCCAGCGAGCGCATGGGCGGCCAGGGGCTGAAGCGGCGACAGCTCAACGTGCTGTGGTGGAACGGCGCCGCGACGGAGGCGGAGGCCGCGGCCGCGGCCGCCGCGGCGGACGCCAAGGCCCGCCGTGACGCCAGCGCGGCGGCACTGGCACGAGACCCCATCGCGGCGCGCGCCGCGGCCGAGGCCGCTGGCGCGTCGGCCTACAAGGGCTACGGCACTTGGCGCGCGGCAACCATCCGCGGCTATGATGCCAAGACGTGCCGCTTCGAGGTCAAGTGAGTTGGCAGGGCGATTTGCGGGGTCTGGCCCGTTGGGTTTAGTGTGACCTGTCTGACTGGCGGGCACGGGGTCACGAGTGGTTTTAGGGTTGCGCGGGGCGCTCCCAGTTTCGGGCCGCCCGAGCGGTCCTATGGCACGCACAAAGCCTTGTGAGGGCAGATGCGTGCTGGGGGGTTAGGTCGGAGCGCTCGGGTGCGCAGGGTTTTCTAGGTTCCGCGGTCACGAGCGCATATTCCAGACACAGACTCCAGACACACGGTTTCGGTCGCCGGCCTGCGGGCTTGCTTTCATGCTTTGGAGCCTTAGATGCAGGCACGCATCCATTATCAGGCATATAATCGCATGCCGCACTGCTTGGTAGCCGGGGGCTGATGTCAACGTCGCGGCGCCCGCCCCAGACACGCAGCGGCTGGTTCGTCTCCCCTCCCTGCCCACCCGCCGCAGCTGCCTGCCTTGCGGCTTGGCCTGGCCTTGCCTTGCCCCACACGCACCCGCCCCAGCCTACCCAAAGCCTCCTGCTCGCTTCCATCGAATATTCTCCCACAGACGCTTTCACGCCCGCAACTAACCTGAACTGTATATGCGCCCCCTGCTGCCGCCCCACCCAATCCACACACGTCGTCAACAGGTTCCACGACGAGCCCAAGCGCTCCCACGCCCACCTGTGGCTCCCGCTCACCGTCGCGCACTACGCCCGCAACCCGCCCGCCTCAAACGAGGCCCTCCGCTGGATGCCCGAACCAGTAAACGGCGCCGGCGGCGACGGCGCGTCGGGCGCATCGGCGGCGGTGACGGCGGCGGCAGACGGGCTCAGCGCCGCCGCCGCCAGCTACGCGGCCGGCGCAAAGCGCGACCGCCGCGGCGGCGGTGCGGCTGCAGCCGCGGTGGTGGATGAGTATGAGGAGGACGAGGAGGAGCAAGCAGAGGAGGATGAGGAGCTGGCGGTGGTGGCGGCGCTGCGCCGCCGCGGCCGCGCCAACCGCCGCGCCGACCTGAAGCGCGCGCGCGGCAGCGCTGCCGCGCCCGCTGCCGCCGCTGCCACCGCCGCGGGCGCCGCGGTCGTGTCCACCTCGGGCGCCGCCGCCGTGGCTACTGCAGCCTTCCAACAGCAGCAGTGCCAGCAGCAGCAGCTGCTGCAGCGGCAGCTGTCGTCATCGGCGCCGCGTGCCGCGGCCTCACGGGACAGCACCGATGGTATCATGGCCGCTGCTGCTGCTACTGCCGCCGCCTGTGCCGGCGCCGGCAGTAGCAGCAGCGGCTATGCCAGCGTTGGCGGCTCTCGGCCTGGCACCGCGCCTGCCTCGCCCGTCAAGATTGCGGCTGCTACCGTCGCCGCCGCCGCCCCAGCCGCCGGGGCGCTGCGGGCTCCTGCTGCCGCCTATCCGGCCGCCCCAGCGATTGCCTTCGACCGCAGCTCAGGCACCTTCGGCGCCAACTTTGAGCGGCACAGCACCACCAGCAGCAGCGGCGCCTACGGCTCGCCTGCGGCGCCCGCTGCTACTGCTGCTACTGCCGGTACCGAGGCAGTGGCTGCTGCTGCTGCTGCTGCGGTGGCGGCGGTGGCGGCGGCGGCGGCGGCGGGAAGCTTCCCGCCGCTGCCGCGGCTGCTGATGGCTCCCTCCGCCATCGCCGCCGCCGTCGCTCCTGCTCCTTCCGCAGCCGCCGGCAGTAGCGGCGGCTGCTTTGCCCGTATCAGCAGCTGTAGCAGCGTGTCTGCGGGGATGCCCGCACCGCCCGCCGCTGCGGCCATGGTCCCAGCAGCGGCCATCGCGGCTACTGCCGCGGACCCCGGTGGTGCTGCCTTCTGGGCCGGCGCGGCCGCGCCCACGTCTGCTGCAGCCTTCATCACCGGCGGCGCGGCTGCGTCAGCCTCCGCCACCTCCGCAGCCGACGCGCAGCTGGTCTGGCTGCGAGCGCGCCACGGCAGCAGCAGCGCGCCTGGCGTGCCGGCCGCAGGCAGTAGCATGGGCAGCTACTGCGGTGGAGACGAGGAGTACAGCGGCTGCAGCAGCGGCTGCGCCGGCACCTGCTACTGCCGCCGCAGCGGTGGTGGCGTGTCGCTGCCGGTGTCGCAGCAGACGGCTGGAGTCAAGGCGCCGTGGCTGGCGGCGGCTGCAGCGGCACCCGCCACGGCAGCCGCGGCAGCGGCCGCCCAGCAGCAGGTGCCGCTGGCAGGCGTGGCGGCCGCGGGTGGCTACCCGCACCAGCAGCGGCAGCAGCAGGTGGCGGCGGCTGCTACCGACGCTTCTGACCTTGAGACTCTTTACACTGGTGGGTTCCCGGCAGGCGCATTTTGTGTCCTTGCGCACGTGGGGGCTCGGTCGTGGGGCTTGCAGCCACCGGGCTTGCAGCCACCGGGCTTGCAGCCAAGGCACACGATAGTTTTTCCCAGTGTTTTCATGACTTTCTGCTATTTTCCCCAGTGTTTTCATGACTTTCTGCTATTTTTCCGTCAGCATTTGTCGGCTTAATTCATTCATCCTGAATATATTTCCCCTACCTCGCTCGCAGACCTGTGCAACAGTGACTGGCCATTCTTTCGCGAGCAGCACCCTCCCGCCGTGCCCGCTGGCCTAATGACCTACGCCCACACTGACCCGCTGCTGCGCAACGCGCCGGCGGCCACGGCCGCCTCCGTCGCTGCTACAGCCACCTCCGCCGGCTACCATCCGCAGCAGAGCATGCCCCAGGTGCTGCAGCCGCACACGCAGCCCCACTACCACTGGCAGCAGCAGCAGCAGCAGCCGGACTCACAGCCGCCGGCGTACCTGCGCCCGGCGCTCCTGGCCACGCCTCCGCAGCCGCCGATGCCGCTAATGCCCATGGCGCCCGCCGCCACCGCCGCCGGCCCTGCTGCTGCTACAGCAGTGGCTGTAGCGGCTGCGCCGGCCCCCGCTGCTGCTGCTGCTGCTACAGCCGACGGCGGCGATGCGGCGCACGACCTGGGCGAGCTGTTCGCTGAGTGGATGGCTGAGCCGGTGCTGCTGCCGCCGCCGCCGCCGCCGGGGCAGCAGCTGCTGCCGCCGGCGGCTGGCGCTGGTGCTACTGCCGACGGGGCTGCCTCGAGTGCTGCTACTGCTGCGGCGGCGGCACGCCACGACGACGGGCTCTACATCCACCCGGCCCTCATGGCTGCGTACTCGGTGGCGGCGCCGCCGCACAGCAGCAGCAGCTGCAGCGTCTGAGCGCGCGTACGCTGTCGCGGTTGGCTCTGCTGGCTGCGTGCTGCGCAAGCCAAGGCGCAAGCCGTCAAACGATTGTTTGTCATCATCTGCCGCCGCCCACGCCGATGTAAATGACACGGTATTGTGATAGTATGTGAAGACGCCATGCATGCATTGATCCTTGGGGGATGTCTTCCTTTTTCCGGATCTTGTCGGCTGCCGGCGGCGCTCGATTCCCATCTGATTGCTGCTGCGCGCGGTCCGCGGTCGAAGAGGGTGTGCATCTCGATTTGCTCCCTAGCTGCCTGCACCGCGCACTCGCCGGTATCGAAGCACGCATGCCTAATCCATCTAATCTGTTTCCATCTGTCGCGAGCTCTAACTAACCGAGCATAGGCACGGCAGTGGGAGAGGGCGGCGTCGGTGCCATCGCTCGTCTGGGTAGCGGCAACTGACAATGCGGATTTTGCAGAGGGGGCATTGGCGCACTTGGAGATTGCGGCAAAGAAAGCGCTGCTGCCGGAGAAAAAGGCATGCGTGAAAAAGGCGGAGTGAAAGGGTCGTGAGCACGCGTGGCGGGCGTCACGCGAAGGGACCTGAACTAGATGGATGGATGCGGCGGCCGTGAGAGCGAGGGCCGAAACAGTTTGCAATCAAGTATGCACAATGCACACCACTATTGCTGAATGGGTCGAGTATGCTTTTCCGATGATATGGTCGGGCTGGGGGTGAGCGAGAGCCGTTTGCGCATACGGCTAAGCTATGCACGTGCACTTGCTGTAGTTTTGCTCTGTGGGAATTTCCGGTGGTCCTGCGTTATTTGCGTTTGGAAGGTGGGCTGGCTTCTTCGAGGTGGCGGTTGGCGGCTGGCCATTATTGGTTCATTGACTCAATCAAGGTCAGCACTGAGGCTTGCTCAAAGTAAGAGGCATTGCGTGTACAGGTGGAGCAGTCCCCGACCGGCACTGATGATGATGAGGATTGGCCTTTGCGAGGTGCGGTTGCTGGTCCATTACTCTGTGGTGGTGATAGTGCATGCAGGCACACGGCTAGTGGGAAGACGAGAGTGGGGGCAGGTGGGCTCACTCGGGGCGGGGTCACGGTGGTGTTTCACGCACGGGCCCAGCTAGCCCAGCCGCGGCCGGCAGCTGGGTATACGTGGGGTGGGGCGCGCAGCACGCAGGCATACATGCCCAGGGCTGCGCCCGCGCGTTGTATTCACCGCTGCTGGCCTCGCCTACCCGGCCCGCCTGGCGGTGCATGGGTGTACGTCGCTCGCGCGTATGTGCATGGGTGTACGGCGGTTGATCGAGTGCTGGTTGCGGCGGCGGCGGAGGTAGGAGTTGTGTTGCCTTGCTCCGCCTGCTGCGGCTTACTTACTTGAATGTATGTAGATTTGCATACGCACGCATGTTAGCATTTTAATGGGCGCTGTGGACTTCAAGTTGCGGCTGCCCTTACTCACTTGCTTCCGAGTAAGTACGACAGTCGAGGTCTGAGGGTCGTCATTGCAAGCATCCCGCCGGTTGTTAGACATTTTGTTTTTTGTCCGTTTGCATTCGAACGTAGACGTAGGCACCGCGGCTTTGCCCAGAGCCCCACGCACGTGGCGAGGACACAGCAGGCGCAGGCTGACCGCGCTGCCTGCTGCCCCTACCTACTGCCCCGCCGCGTGTGGGTGGGTGCTGCTGGCGCTTGATCCCTAATGTCAGTCATCCCGCACTGTATGTATCTTGAGCAGCCCATTTCCTTTGCTGGGAATGTTGGTTGGGTTATTCACGTTGCTTTGGCGCTTTAGTTAATTGGTTTGGTTGGGCGAGCGAGCGAACGCGCGGGTTGGCGGGGGATGGCGGTGGTGTGGCGGGCCGCGAGCCTCCGACCACTGCGCGAACCTGCTGCAAGAGCGAAGACCGACTCCACGTGAGGATGAGCGGCGAGGCGAGTCAATTCATGGGGCCTCAAAATTCTGAAGCAAATAGCAGCACTTGTGCGTGGGCCTGGAATCGGCGGCATTGGAGCGGCGGCCTGCGCGCGCTCGCGCTGCGGATTCTTGATTGGAGGAACTGGAGAGAACGAAGGGGGCGCGCGCAGAAACATTTATGGTGAAATGTGTGACTGCCGCATGCAGCCGCCGCCGCAACCAACCTGTTCGGTCGGCACGCGGCAGGAGCGGGTGGCGGGCGGGCGGGCCCGCCACTGCCCAGGCATGCCAGTTGCTGTGATGGCTTGCACGCATGCGCGGAGGCTGCTGCATGCTGCGGGGCAAAGGATGGAGGGGGCGAAGCGTGTGTTATTTACTTGGTTGTGTGACGTAACCAAAGGCCGCTACGAGACGAACGAACACGCGCGCGCCCGGGGTGATCGCACGCGGCGGGACCTTGATTATTACCTTGATTCGGGCGGCTACCTGCCGCGAGCGAGGCCGAGTATGTACAAAAACACCGTACAAAAACACGTTAACGGGTGGGGATTCGGGGAGTAATAAGGCGTGCGTGCGCTGTTGCTGCGTCATCTGACCACTGCCGCTATCGTCGTGCGTGGACGCGTGCCATTCCCAACTACTGGAGGGGTATTACGGCCGCACGTGTGCTGAGGAAGCAATCAACAAGACAAAATGCGTTGCGTGGCGCGCAGTGGAGTCCCCATGTTAGTTCCCCCACCTGTGCGCGTGCATGCATTCTCAACAAACATCAAACTGTGGAAACCAACCAACACTGAGTGGTGGTGGGTTCTACAACGCGTCTACTGGGACGCAAGTCGGCCATCTGTTGAGTTTGTTTTAGTTGGATGGCTTGAGAATTGTGAATGCAGGTATTTGTTGCGATGGCAAGAATAGGCTGGGGTATCAGGGGTATCAGGGCACGCGCGCCTCGGTGTGTGATGCCGGGGCAAGGGAACTCCGAGTGCGCATGTGAAACCGAAACGCCGGAATAATTGTTGCGGCGCGTGCGTGCGGCAGGTGGCTGGAAGGGCAGCACAGCTGCAGGCGGCGGTTGGGACGAGGCAGCCTTGCTGCTGTTGCTGCTGTTGTTGCCACGCACCACACATAGGCACGTGTGTGGTGCCCGCACGCAGGAATGGCGGTGAATGGGGCCGGACCCGCAGTCTGCGTGCTGTGGCCCCATCCTGGGGTCTGGGCCTTGGAAAGGCCTGCCCGCGACCCGTGAAGGTTGTTTTTTGCCGGGTATGCATGGATGATTATGGATGGACGGTTGGCATGCGGCGGATACCAATGAAGGGCGTCTGGCACTGCTAGTGAACGAAGGCTGGTTTGAGTTTGAAAGTACAGGTTGGTTCCACGTGACACTACGTGCGGCGGAGGCACGGTGGCCTTTACCACCGCCGCGCGTGTACCTTTTTTTACGGCTGCTGAGAAGCGGAATAATGCTGCAAGGGAATTAGGTTGCGTGTGCCGCTAAGGCTGCTAATGATACGTAGCAGATGCTAAGAGAAGACGAAATCAAAGGTTTTGAGACGGGCGCTAGTGAGTTGTTACGGTACCTACCGAAGGCACCCTGCAAGGGCACGCAAAGCATTACGCAACCAAAGTAAATAGGCGGTGCTGGGGATTGCGCACAAGCCAATTGGGCACGCCGGGAGGAGATTGCGCCCAATGGATGTATGGGGCTAGCTGGGGCATTACTGCCTGCTTGGGGGGCGAGGGAGTGGGGCTAGGCTGCGGCTGCTGGTGGTGACGAGCGTGGGTTGAGCGGGATGTATGGCGCATCGTTCAGGCGCGCCGTCAGCACAGGGGCCAGCACGTGCCCCGCAATCCAAGGGGCACTGTGCTTGCACGACACACTTCACATGTTCAATGAGGCAGCTTTGATAACTCGGCGCCGTGTCCGGAGGTCTGTGAGAGAGGGGCATATACATCTGGCGGACGGATTTGCGGGGGTGGTGGTGTATGGAAACCATAGCATGCCGCGTGGGCGTGCAAATGCCCCCTGCCCACCATCTGCTGATGATGAGATGCACGACACAAACACACACACACACACACACACACACACACACACACACACACGCGCGCGGGCGCGCCTTTTGTTTAACTGTCATGTTGAAATCTTGGTGCCGCACCGGTCGTGGTGCGGCAGGCGTGTTAGTTTGTCTGTTTTGCGGGTGGGTTGAGAACATGGTACGTACGGCTGTGCGCGCGCGAGCAGCCGCAAGCTCGAAGCGGTTAAAGGAGTTTCTGGGTTGGCGGTTAGTTGCTTTTTGTGTGTGTTTCCGGCGCGTGTGCGGCACACGCCCCTAGTCTCGGTACTTGCATGCGTATGTAGCACGTCAGCACTCAGCACGCATGTGCAGGCAATTCTCGGCCTCTCGCATCTAATTTCATCTTGCCAAACCTCCGCCGCAAGATCCAAATCAGGTTCCTATGGCTCGGTTGTGAGTAGCTAGCACGCGCGTGTTTCTTGAGCGCCCTTTAAGGGCTGCCGCTAGGTGTGATGATGCTTAGTTAACAACTCGGCCCGGTTTTGGCTTCTGGTTGGTTGGTTCGCAGCAATTTAGCAATCCCACATCAGGAGTTTGCGTACCTGAAGAGGCGGGGAGCGGGGACCGAACACAACTGGCAGCGGGGCGGGACGACGCCAGCAGGCGACGTGCGCCAGGGTCCGTCCCCGTGACCGTCTGTCTGACTTTACTGCATGGTCTCGCGCTGCCCGCTGGCTTGCATTGGCTTGTGTTTTGGTACGGTGATCCGTGAGTATTTGCACATTCCATTTCAAAGCGATTTCATTCGAGGTGCAAAGGGGCTTCACAAACAATCAAGGTTGCTGCTCGCGGTTGGAGCACAGGCAGGTCCCAGTGTGACTGGGCCGTGAGGGCGACGAGGCGACGTCGGGGCTGCACAAGAGACGGAGCAGACAGCAGGTTTGGCCGGACTGGGCCGGCTGGGGGGGGGCAAGTTATTACTTCGTGTGGAGCTGCAGGGTGGTGTGTGAGGGGACGCTTGAGTGTGAGGGGGTGTGGGAACGGTAACAATAAACAACAAGGCAGTGGATAGATCCGTTTCGCGCAAACGCACGCAGGTCGGGGTTGCAGTTGCGGTACGGGAGAGGACCTGCCTGGAGGAAGGCCCCGACCGCCGCCAGGCGAGGCCGCAGCCACGGCATCAACGAATGTAACACAATAAGACAAGGGATGTCCGCTAAGACAGGCAGGGGGCCAGGGACAGCAGCACAGGCAGGGTTTGACAGGGACTATGCCACGGTATAAATGCAGACAACCGAGCGGCGAGGAAGTACCGGGAAGGTGCACATGCGACTGGATTCCGGAGGATGCATGCCCCAGCGGGCATGCGGAGAGTATCGGTACAGGCAGGGCAGCCACAGGCAGGGAGCCAGGGACAGTGGGACACGGACATGGGGAGGCCGCTTCGTTCGGCCCTCCCTGACCCTGCGCTACCCTTCCCCAAGCCGCTAGCGAAGTAGTTTCGCAGTGCATTTAAGCATTTCAGTGATTGGACTCGCACAGTCGCGCGTGGGCTGCCATACATCGCTAACGCTAGACGCAGTGGGAGACTGGGAGCCCTGGCTGCTGCGGAATGAAGGCGGGGCCCCCAGCAAGCCCCGACAAGCCCCCAACATGCGAGTGGGCGCCACCACCAGGTGCCCCCTTACTTGGGCGGTGCTCGTACGACAGCATTGCAGCACCACAGCACACGGTGCACACGGAGCGCTCGGCCGAAGCCCTGCCAGGGCACTGCCCGGCTGCCGTCGAAGCACGTCCACGTAGCCCGTGTGCAGCAGGCAGCATGCCAACGGGTTCCGCTTCCCGCGCGTGCGGCGTGCCAAGGGTGGCGTGGGCCTGGAAGCCGTGCATCGTCGCCGTACTCGTTGAGCCCGCGCACCTCCCCTCCCCTGCCCCGCTCTTGTCCCCAGCCTGCCCCGCGCCACTCACTCGGAAATGCGGGACCGCGTGCCCACCCGCGGCAGGCTGAGCGCATTAGTGCACTGCTAAGTTGCAATCGCCTCGGGGCGCGTTGCACAGGAGCGCCGCAGCGTTGGGTGCCGCCGACGGCCGAGCGTGGCGTGCCAAGATGCATGGGCCACCGCTTCAGGCCGGCTTGACAAAGCGGCGACTTGCACAAAGCTAGCTATCAAGTAGACATACACAAGCTCGTAATCAAGTAGACAATACAACCTTCACAAAATGCCCAACGATAATGAGGCCGGCGCCGGGCCCAGCAGCACCGCGGCTGTAGAGCAAGATTTTATCCCATCAGAGACGTTCGACGGGGCGAAACCAGGATATGTGTTCAAGCTAGATGACTGTGGAGTAGGCTATTATCGCGACATCCCGCTGGCGGAGCGCATAAAGCAGGCGGAGAAAGCAGTGAAGGGCAAGCCCATGATAGTCAAGCCGAACAACTCGCTGCTGAAGTCGCTTCAAAAGCGTGGAGGGGGGCCGCAGCTTTCCATCCCCAGCGGCGTCAAGAAGCAGAAGAAAGGTGCGGTGGAATCTCTTGCTGCTTAAGCCTTTGAGCCGCCATCAGCGCTGCGCCAGGTCTGCCCTGTATGTGGTGTCTGCCCGGTGCTCGCGGGTTGATGCCTTGCTCCCGTGGTAAGCCATGCTAACACGCGAGACCTGAATGCCGCAAACTCACCAGACGATGACGAGTCCAAGCCAGCTTACCTCAAGGTGCGTGCGGGTGGTGCGGGGGCTAGCCGGGCGTTGAACTGGGTGCGGCAGGCGCGAGGGGCGCGGAGAGGGGCGAGGGGCGGCAGCCCACAAGCGTGTGCCAAACCCGACAGGGTTCTACACGATAGCAATGTACGGGGGGACGGCCATGAACCTCCAACACGGTACATGGCCACACCCACACTGCATTCCGTGCGTGGCTTGAGAGCTTGCAACAAATTTGGTAGCACATTGCCATCCTGCAGTATCAAGTGACACTGCCGCAGCAGTGCCATGCTGCGGCAGTGTCGCGTGATATTGGAGGATGGCCATGTGCTACCAAGTTTGTCACTATGCTTCAATGCAGCCACGCACAGAATGCAGTGTCGTGTCGGCGGGGGGGGGGGTGCAGTGCCACGTAGCGGCGTTACGGGCGTGAGGGCGTGTGGGCGTGGGTGTGCGGGCGTGGGTGTGCGGGCGTGGGTGTGCGGGCGTGGGTGTGCGGGCGTGGGTGTGCGGGCGTGGGTGTGCGGGCGTCGGCGTGTGGGCGTGGGCGTGCGGGCGTGGGCGTGGGCGTGGGCGTGGGCGTGGGCGTGGGCGTGGGCGTGGGCGTGGGCGTGGGCGTGGGCGTGGGCGTGGGCGTGGGCGTGGGCGTGGGCGTGGGCGTGCGTGTGCGTGTGCGTGTGGTGTGCGCATGGGTTTGGTTTGGCGTGCGGATGCCTGGGTGGCGGCTACAGGCCCCGACGCACACAGGGAGCGTGCCGTGCTGTACGCGCGCACGGTAGCCGCTGTGCCCCCCGCATGCACTGCGCCCCCCGAATGCACTGCGCCAAGGATTGACGCTCCAACCGGGTGACGGGACTTCCCGCCCCACCTTCGGTTCTTGGTTTGGGGTGTGGGATGGACTGACGCTGTCGCTCCGAGCTTCCGACTGCAACACGCGCAACGCGCCAATGCTGCTCGCCGCCTGAACCTAGCACACGCACATAGTTGTGTTTCCTTGTGCTCTGTAACACAAGTACACGATCTCGCCCTGCGCCATGCTCGCTGCGCCCTGCCCGCAGGAGATGGAGCGGTATAAGTCGCTGTCGTGCGGCTCGGACACCAAGCACGACCGGCCGCTGGTCAAGTAGTGTAGGGGGCGGTGGGGGGCAGCGAGGGGCAGCGGGGCGGTGGTCAAGTAGGGCAGTGAAGGGCGGTGGGGTGGTGGGCACGGCGCTAAGGAGGATAGCGCGGCGGCTCGGCCGGATTGCGTCGGCACGGTCGGGAGTCCGCCGGTCCAGGCGGGAATCCGCCGGTCCAGGCGGGATGTTGCCGGTCCAGGCGGGGGGTGGAGCAAGCACCCGAAAATTGGCAGGCGCGAGGAAACACGTGATTTGGGGTCACGTGTGCGGCCAGCTGCGTGGTGTGCAAGGGGGCTGGCGGCACAGGCGTTCATCGGCGGAGTAGAGAGGCCGTGTGTGGTGGTACGGTATAAGGTGGTGTGTGTGGATGTAGCGTGTATGCATATTTGAGACAGCGAGAGCGAGCTGCGCGCAGGGCGGGGGCTTCAGGAGATTCGGAGGAGACTATACAAAGCACTTCGTTGAGTCAAACCTTGCGCCATGTCCGCGGCACGGTGGGGGTTGGCGGGGGGGGGGGGGGCTGGCGTGCGGCGAGTTCAACCGAGCAGCGGGTGGGCGTCGCTGGGGCCTGGGCGTTGCAAGAAGTGGTGCGGCGTGGCAGGGGCTCCCCCTGAGGCGTGGCGACCAGGGCGCATATGCCCCCGGCGCCAGAGCGCCCGGGCGCATGGGCGGATTCCCTTGGTACGTGCTCGCTGGCCCGTGAGCTGCGTCAGCACTCAGCAGGTCCCTCCCTGTAACCCATGCAATCTTGGCGCTCGGCTCAGTGCGTGGCTGGGGCGGAGCGCCCCCGGCGTGAAGGCGGGACGGAAGGCGGGGCGGCAGGGCTTGGGCCGTGTCCGGGCTTGGGCAGTTAGGCCCCGCCGCCGCAGTGCCCGGTGGAGGGCCGGACGCCGCCACGCGCGCTGTGGCAGGCCTGTAACCGGGGCGGCCCGTTTGTTCCCGGCGGGTAGGGCACTAGGGCTCCTTGCTTTCCTCCTCGGGGAGAAGCCATGCGCGTGCACCGCATCCCCTTTTTTGCACGCCGCCTCAGAGACCCAACAGGGCCAGCCCCAGCAGCCCCCCCAGAGAAATGCTAGCTAGTGTGGACGGAACCGACAAATGCGTCTCTGTGTCTGTCTGCGCCAACGAACACACCTGTCGTTCATGCAAAGGCCATCTGCCACCTGAGGCTGGCACGATGCGTTTGGCTAAAGCACCCGGCTGTCAGTGGGTCAGTGGGTCAGTGGGTGCAGTCCGGCGCGTCGGCACGTGCACCGCACCTCCTTTCCCACGCCGTCTCAGAGGCAGCCCCAGTAGCGTCGCTGCATCTGTCACGGCAACACCTGTCAGCTGTGCCAGGCCAGCTGCAGCTGACACGACGCGTTGGCTGTGTGGCATCAGGCTGTCAGCGGTTGCCGTCGTGTGGGGGTCCCATGCCGTTACACCGCGGCGTAAATAAACCGCGGCACGCCGATGAACCGGACAGGCCCGCTCTGACCGTTACCGAGCAGGCGGGAAAGTAACAGGCGCAGCTCCGCGCCCGCACTCTCCACATTTGTCCACAAAGAGTGCGCCCAACGCCCCAGCCCGACCACAGCCGTCCGGCGCGCCCCATCGGCCCCACGCGGCACCCCGCCCACACCTTGAATCAATTCTAATCGCCATCTATGGGCAGCCATGGGCAGCCATGCATTGGGGCAATGGCTTCGTTCCCGCTTCGTTCATTGCCGGTCCGCCGCATCACTGCCCGTCTGCTACGACCACGCACGCGTGCCGTACACCGCACTGTGCAAGCCGAGCCCCCCCGGCCCCCGCAGCCCCCCGACCTCCCGGCGCCGCAACGCATGGCGGTCACTGGGCCGGCGGCCCCGCCCGCTTGACTGCCGGTCTGCCGTACTGATCACACACGCATTCCGCACACCTGGCAGTCCTGGCAAGCCTGTCAACCGACGATCCGGCAATCCTGCAGCACTCCACCTGCTCGCTACGAAAACCTCTTTCCGACGCCCTGCGCATTCGCATATTTGTTTAGAGCGCTCCACAGCCCACACGCCCGCTGACCGCAGGGACCCGCGCTGCTTTGCGCCCCGCCGCACGCCCTCTCCTCCGGCGGGCGCCGCCGCCGCTGCCGCCGCCGCCGCCGCCACTACTACCTCTGCTCCTGCTGCTACTGCCACTGCCGTATCCTTTAGAGAACACTATTACGCCTGGGCTGGCACGTAGCGCCAGCGGTCGAATACGTCGACAGCCCCTGCTGCTGCTGCTGCTGCTGCTGCTGCTGCCTCCTCTACTGCTGCCGCTGCCACTGGCCTACGCCGGGACCGGCGCCGGCGCCAGCGGCTTGCGCAGCACGTACAGCGGGCGGTCGAAGCCGGCGCCGCCGCCCTGGTTCAGCGTGGCCTCCAGCTCCAGGCCCACCTGTGAGCGTGTGAGAGCGTGCGTGTGTTTTGCGTGTGTGTGTTGCACGTTCCGCACCCCTCGTCCCTTCGATATCAAATGTTCGTACCCCTCCCCTTGGGCTGGTATTCACCCCCCGCTTGGGTTTCGCTTGGGTTTAGATTGGGCTGGTATTTACAACCCCCCCCCAAAATACCGTTCACCCGGATGGCTAATCCCACCCGCCCCCGCTGTGTTCCCGCTGTGACACCGGACGTCGGCACTTCACAGTCAATCGTTCAGCCCCCAACCACCACCGCCCCAGGCCTCCGCCCACCTGCTGCGTGAGGAAGGGCACGAAGCCCTCCGGCCTCAGCGCCAGCAGCTGCTCTATGCGGCGGTACGGCACGCCGTTGGTGGTGCTCTTGTGCACCGCGCGCTTGTACGACCTGGGTGGTGGTTTGTTGGGTGGTTGGTAGTGTTGGTTGGTAGGTAGGTTGGTGCGTGGGTGTGTGGCGGCTGGTTGTCCACGGCCGGGTGGGGGCCACCGCCTGCCTCGCCGCCGCCGCACCCCCACCATCGAACCGGCCCCCTCACATGGACGGTGGCCCCCACTGCCCCCACCCCGGGCCTACACTTCTATGTACCATCTTTGCAACCCCGGGCCATCGCCGCGCCCCAAGCCAGCCCCTTACCCAGACACACGCACACCCTCACACACGCACACCAGTCCCCAGCCCCCGGCCGCTCACTTCCAGGGCTGCGGCTCCAGCAGCAGCCGCCCGCCCGGCGCCAGGATCTCGGCGCACTTGCTGTTGTGGCGTGTGGGGCGGCGGGGTGGGCGGTGGTGGGGGGCGGGCAGCTCACAAGAGGTACGCACATTTAAAGACATGTATCTGAGGTACGGTATTGTGGTGCACGTGAACGCATACAGCACAGTCTCACGCCCACGCCCGCGCCCCAACAAACCCACCCCACCGAACCCCACCCACACATCACACACCACACACCACACCACCCTCCCGCTCACCGGAACAGCTTTTTGAGCCCCTCATCGCCGTTGTTCAGGTGCACCCACTTGGTGACGGACAGGCACAGCACCACGTCCGCACTCTCGGGCCTGAGAGGGGCGGTGGGGATGGAGGGTGTGGGTGGGCGGGAGGAGAGGGGGCTTGGGAAGGGGAAGGGGAAGGGGAAGGGGCTGGACACCGTTGCCGGGCTGTGCCACTGCGCCGCGCCAAGTGCCCAGAACCCGCACAACCACAACACAGACCCCGCGCCCCATCAAGGCGTTGGAATGACGGATCCCACAGCCGCACCCACCCACCACACGGCCACCCACAACCCCGCCCACACCAACACACCCACACCCCCTCGACACCCACCCACCTGCCGCGCGCGTTGGCCCAGTCCTGGTGCACGAAGGTGGTCCCCGCCAGCGCCTTGACATAGGAGCGCAGCAACCCCACCCGCTCCGGCGCCGCGCCCGCGCCCAGGAACCGGGTGCCGCTGCTACTGCTGCCGCCGCCGCCGCCGCTCCTGGCCCCGCCATTGCTGCTACTGCCGCCGCCGCCGCCGGCGGGGGCGGCGGCAGTAGCCTGCTCCTCCTCCCCCTCCTCCTCCGCCCCTTCCCCCTCCGCCCGGGCCTCCTCCTCCATCTCCGCCCCCTCCTCCTCCACCTCGGCCCCCTCCTCCCACTCCTGCTCCTCCTCCTGCTCCTCCTCTGCGCCGCCACCGCCGCCGCCGCCGCCGGGTGTGTGGGCGGGTGTGGGGGCGCCGCCCGGCAGCGTCCTGGCTCGCAGCATATCCGTGTATTCGGAGCGCATCGTGCGCAGGTTCCTGCCGGGGGTTTGGATGGCGAGGTTTGGGTTTTATTTGGGGGTTTCAATGCATTTATTGGGGGAGGGGGGGGGGGGGTTAGCCGTCCATGCGACGGTTGTGTTGCAAATAGGGGCCGGGGGGTTGGATGGACACGCGTGCCAAACCCCCGCACTCCCTTGCTGCCCCCTTCCCCGCACCCCCCGCACACGCGTGTCAAACACACACACACGCCGTACACACCTGCACGCCTTCTTGATCAGCGCGCCGTCGATGTCGTAGCCCGTCATGCGCCGCGTGCCGAACTTGGCGGCCACCGCCAGCGTCACCAGGCCCTAGGCAGGGGGGGGGGAGCAGGGGGAGGAGCAGGGGGAGGAGCAGGGGGAGGAGGCGACGCAGGTTGGCGGTGGGTTGGCGCATTGCGTTTCCAAGGTTCATAAGCATGTCGGGTGAAGTTGTGCGGACTTGTGTGGGGTTTGAGTGGAGTTGTATTGCGTGCGTTGCGCCCCGCGCGGACGCGGCTGCCAAACGGCTTGCGTGGCCGCTGGGGCCCCACAGCTTCGCCGCCCACACACGCCCACAGCCCCCCTGCCTGTCCCGCCGGCACCTGAACCTGCACCTGCATCTTCACGCCCGGCACCCAGCAAGCACACACGTTTGTTTGACACACTCCGCCCCCGCCCCCACCCCTGCCCACACACACGCCCACTGCGAGTTCCCCGTCTCGTGTTATCCGCACACCCGCCCCCACCCACCCACCCACCCACCCACCCACCCACCCACCCACCCACCCACCCACCACCCACCCACCCACCCACCCACCCACCCACCCACCCACCCACCCACCCACCCACCCACCCACCCACCCACCCACCCACCCACCCACCCACCCACCCACCCACCCACCCACGCCCACGCCCGCCCACCTCGTTGCAGCCGACGTCGACACACACCCGGCCCTGGAACCACTCCCGCTGCATGAGCTGTGTGGAGGGGTGGGGGTGGGGGTGAGCGGCGAGAAGCATGGGAAAGGGTTGTTTGTGGGGTTGGAAATGGGGGAACCGAAGTACCGAACCCAACCGCTCGCATCCTCTCCCAACAGGTCCAACCGCCCCCACCCGCTCCCAAACAGCAGCAGCCACCATCCCCCGCGACGCCGCCGCTGCTGCTGCTGCTACTGCTACTGCTGCTGCTACTGCCGGCGGCACGAACCTTACCTTCACGCGCGGGTCCTCATCTAGCTCCGCCCCCAGCCGGTAGCCGTAGTAGCGGTGGTAGTTGCCGTACCGGTTCGTCTCCGCGCGCGGCGGGCGGCGGGCGGCGGCGGCGGCGGCGGCCGCCGGGTCGCTCAGATTCGCATTCGCGCGCTTGCCGCGGTTTGGGATGTCGGCCGCAGTCGGCGGCGGCAGCGGCAGCAACGCCACCACACCCGCCCCATCACCACCGCCGCCGTCGCCGAGCCCGGTCCTCATCACGACCTCGGCTATCGCCGTGTCCGTCGCAGACACCAGCACCGGCCCGCCGCCGCCACCACCGCCGCCGCCGCCGCCGCTTTCCGCCGCCGCCGCCACACGCAGCTGCACACGCATCATGAGCAGCGCTGCCGACAGGTCGCCTCTGCCCGGCACCGCCACCGCCGCCGCCAGTCCGCCCGCCGTCACCAGCCCGCCAGCCGCCGGCCGCGGCCCTGATGCTGCCGCTGCCGCCGCCACCGCCGACGATGCCACACTCAGCGGCGGCGCGTGGAAGGTGCTGGTAGCTGGGTAAGAGCGGCCCAGCACCGCCGCCGCCGCGGCGGCGGCCGCGACCCGCCGCCGCCGCCGTGCCGCCGGCGTCGCGCTGCGTCACCTGCACTACCTCCTCACTCGCAGCCGCCAGCCCCACTCCCCCTCCCCCTCCGCCGCCGCCGCCGCCGCGCTGCCGCTCGCGCCACTTCCGCTTCCGCCCGCTCTGCCCCGCACCGCCGCTGCCGCCGCCACCGCCACCAACGCTGCCGACGCCGCCGCCGGCAACGCTGTCACCACCGCCGCAGCCGCCGGCGTCGCCGTCGCCAGTGCCGTCGCCATCCGCCGTCAGCAGGTCATCCGGGTGCGCCTGCCTCGCCGCCAGCCGCTTCTGGGCGCTGCGACTCAGCGTCATGCCGCTACTGCCGCCGCCAGACATCGCCGCTGCTACTGCCACCGCCGCCGGGCCGCCACCGCCGCCGCTGCCGAGGCTGGCGCCCGCGCCCAGCCTCCTGCGCTTCGCTGCCGGCTGCTGCTGCTGCTGCTGCCCGGAGGCTGCTGCGGCTGCTACAGCCGCGGTCGCGCCGCCTATCCCGGGGGCCGCCGCCGCCGCAGCCGCACCGCGCCGTTGGCGCTGGCGCTGACCGCCGGGGCTGGTGCATGCGGCGGCGGAGCTGCTGCCGCCGCCACCGCCGTTGGCAGTAGCAGCACCTGGATACGCGTGGCCGGCGCGGTTGCTACAGCCGGTGTCGTTGCTGGGGGCGGGGAAGCCGTCGACATCGTCGCTACAGCCGCCGGCCCCTCCGCCGCCGCCGCCGGCATCTTCACCGGGCCGCGAGGTTGTCCCAAAGGTCTGCGTTGGACCGTTTTTTTTTGGGGGGGGGGGGAGGGGAAAAGGGTCGGGACAGGTTGAAGAGGGCAGGCAACCAACCAGCCCGGTCAAAACATTGAGGTGTAATCTGGGAGCTGGATCAAGCCGGGTCGGAACAGAAGCCAGGGTGGTGGATCTGCCCCTGGTGTCCCGTGAGGGCACCCCTTTCATCGGGACAGCCCGGGCCAGCCTTCCCGCGCAAACAAACAGTCCGCGACGCGTGTGCGCACCCGCAGAATGAGCTTCGTGACCTTCTTTCGCGCCTTCTTCTTTTGGTTCTTGCTGAGAACCTTGTCGCCGGGCAGCAGCTGCGCTTTGAGCTGCTGCGCGAGCTGCGCGGGGTCGCCTGGGGCCGGCGCCGACGCCCCGCCAGGGCCGCCGGCTCCGTCCTTGATACTTTGTATGGATGCCATGCACAGTAGTAACGTAGGGCGCTTTGACGAACAATTAAAAGCTCAGAAAGAAGAGTGCAACACCAGATGGGCAAATCGTTTGTTTACGCGCACAGCCGCGTCATTTACAAAGTCCTAGGTGCCCATTTGTACAAGATTAGTTGAAGGATTTTGCATTCAGCTTTACAAGCTGGTGTTTCGCTGCCCGAATGAGCCCTGCCGGAGTCGATGCAAGGCTCGCCCGCACTGGTGGCAATTTCGATTCGTGTTGACACACAGCTACTACACACGAACTGTTTGGACTGGGTCGTAAGCCAGGAGCTGTGAACCCGTGTTGAAGTCCGTAGCCCTCTCTCGCTTTCTAGACCCACGACCGAGCCAGATACAAAGCAGACAGTACTCTCTGCTAGAAGGAGCTAGCGGCTTGTGGCGGGAGGCTCCGCATCGCCAGAATGGTGCGCCAGGACACGTCCGCTTGCCCCCAGAAATTTCCGCTGAATTCCACTTCCCCGATCCCTTTTCTTGCTGCGTGCAGTCAATAGAAGAATGGTACAAATCGGTAGGTTCCGTTTTCGGCTGGCCTGGCTCAGGGAACGGCCGGGGATCGACGACGGGCGCAACACACCCCGAATTGTCATCGACGTTTCTTTTGTCGCTCCTTGCCACGCCTCGCAGCTGCCCATCGTGACGCGGACGTATGTCACGATGTCGTTCCTAACCACGGCTGGGTGCGCGCTGGAGGTGAGCGTCGCCGGCGGGGCTCCGGGTCTCGGGGGCTGCGGGTGCTGGCGGGTGTGTGCGTGTGTTGAACGGTGGCACCGTACTGCGTGGGGTACCTGTGGTGGGGTTGTGGACGCCAGCCCCAGCTTAATCAAGCCCAGCTGCACAGAGCCCAGGCGAATGCGATGGAGATTGTGGGGCTTGGGGCCGATGACGGGGCGGCGGGGGGGCTCGGGCGGGTCACGTCAGGCCCCGCTACCTGCACACGCGCGGGCACACCAACCCCATGGATCCACCGCAGTTGCGTTTGGCTGCACCGCGGCCGCGCTTGCCTAACCCCACACGTGCGTGACCGTGCACGCAACCACAAGCACAAAACGTAAAACCGCATTACCACAATGCTGCAAACGCACCTGTAGATCATCACGCCCTTCAATGTCTACTTCAACGCAAAGCTGGTGTTTAAGAAGCTGGAGCTCTGGCGCCTCGTCACGAATTTTTTCTTCTTCGGAAACCTAGGTGCGGAGGCGCGGCTGGGGCTGCCCAACCGGCCAAGCGGGGGATGCAGGTGTTGGCGCAGGCGGGGAAATCGTGGGTGTGGGTGGGTGCGGCGTGCGGCGTGGCACGTTGGGGTTTGGTGGTGGTGCCGGTGGCGGGTGCGGGCTTCGCGCCCCCCATCCGACACGGCCCGCAACGGCTGCTGCTTTGGGCAGTGGCAGCAGCAGCAGCAGCAGCAGCAGCAGCAGCAGCAGCAGCAGCGGTGGCGGCTGAGAAGGCAGCGGCGGTGGCAGCAGCGGTGGCAGCAGCAGCGGCAGTTGCGGTGGCAGCAGTTGCGGCGGCGGTGGGTATGTTGGTGCGGCGGCTCCTTCAGCGGCAACTGTGGCGTGCGGTACGGCAGTCGGGCCTGGAGGCAGGCGGGGGTGGGCAGTGCGGAAGGGCCGGGGTGGGCTGGTGCTGGTTCGGGGGCGTCCAGGCCTGTTTGATCACGAGCGCCGGCGTGGTGGTGCGGCGCCGCGTGGTGCTGCCGATGGTGGTCGCGGCGCGTGCCGCGGATGCGGCGGCGGCGGCGGCGGCGGCGGCAGCAGTATCAGCCGCCAACTGCCAGCACACGGCAGGGGCGCAAGCGGCATGGTACTGGGACGGCGGGGGACGGCGGGGGACGGCTGGAGACGCAGCAGCAAGCCCCGGGAGTAGCGTGGCGTGGCGAGGCTCGGCGGCAAGTACGGCGGCGGCGGCGACAGCGCCTCCGCCGCCGCCGCCGCAGCCGCCCGCAGGTTGTGGTGTGGGCAGCCCGCCGCCGTCGCAGCCGCACTAGCCGTAGCCGCCGCAGCCGCAGTAGCCGCCGCCGCGGCCGCAGCCGCCCGCAGGTTGCGGTGTGGGCAGCCCGCCGCCGTCGCAGCCGCAGCAGCCGTAGCCGCCGCAGCCGCAGCAGCCGCAGTAGCCGCCGCAGCCGCCGCAGCCGCAGTAGCCGCCGCCGCGGCCGCAGCCGCCCGCAGGTTGCGGTGTGGGCAGCCCGCCGCCGTCGCAGCCGCAGCAGCCGCAGCAGCCGCCGCGGCCGCCGCCGCGGCCTCCTATGCAGCTGCTGTCCCACGGGGGCCGGTGCTCCATCCGGGCGGGGATGCGCACGGGCTGGCGCTGGGATGCGGGGCGGGCTGGGGGCTGGGGCTGTGCGCCAGCGAGCAAACAGAGAGCTTGTTGCGGGCGGGCTGGGCGGGGCCGTTGGGCCGTCTATGTCTGTGTCTGTGTCCGCCCGTCACAATTTGTCAGTGTGCAGTGTGCCGGTGTTCGCGTGTGCGGCTATCTCTGTTGCGCCGCGCCACGTCGCGTCGCGTCACCAGCATCGCACAACACATCCACCCCACCCCGCCACATCACCACGCCACCCCACCACGCCACATCACCACGCCAGATCACCACGCCACATCACCACGCCACATCACCACGCCACCCCACCACGCCACATCACCACGCCACATCACCACGCCACCCCACCACGCCACATCACCACGCCACATCACCACGCCACATCACCACGCCACCCCACCACGCCACATCACCACGCCACATCACCACGCCACCCCACCACGCCACCCCACCACGCCACATCACCACGCCACATCACCACGCCACATCACCACGCCACCCCACCACGCCACATCACCACGCCACATCACCACGCCACATCACCACGCCACCCCACCACGCCACACCACCACGCCACATCACCACGCCACCACACCACGCCACAGCCACCCCACCACGCCACCCCACCACGCCACATCACCACGCCACATCACCACGCCACATCACCACGCCACATCACCACGCCACATCACCACGCCACATCACCACGCCACCCCACCACGCCACATCACCACGCCACATCACCACGCCACATCACCACGCCACCCCACCACGCCACATCACCACGCCACATCACCACGCCACCCCACCACGCCACATCACCACGCCACATCACCACGCCACCCCACCACGCCACCCAAGCGCACACCACGCCACCCCACCCCCACCACCCTATCACCCCCACAGGCCTGGATTTCGTGTTCCACATGTTCTTCCTCATCAAGTACTGCAAGTCGCTGGAGGAGGGTGAGGCGGGGCTGTGGGGCCGGATGGGTGGCTGGGTGGCTGGGTGGCTGGGTGGGTGGCTGGCTCGCATTGATGTTTGTGTTACGGTGGTTTGGGCGGATATGAACTACCCCACGGCGCACACCCGCCCCACCTCTCCCCCCCTTAAATGATAATGAATGTACCCCAACAACCACCCCCCACCCGCATCCCCCCACCCCCCTATCACCCTCCCCCCTTTCCCTATCACCCTGCCACAACCCAAAAGGCTCCTTCCGCGGCCGCTCCGCCGACTTCCTGTGGATGCTGTTGTTCGGCGGCGGGCTGCTGACCGCGCTGGCGCCCTGGGTCAACATCCAGTTCCTGGGCTCCAGCCTCACCTTCATGATGGTGTACGTCTGGTGCGTGGTTGCGTCTGTGGGGGGTGGGGGGATTGGGGGGGGGGGGCGCGATGTGCCCCGTGCAACCCCGCTCCGCCCCGCCCCTCTCTTCAAACAAACACACTCAACAAGCCCTGTCTTCAATTCCTGCTGCCTGCGACCCTGGTGCCTGCGCCCCGCCGCACACGCAACCCGCTCCCCTTCATTCATCATGCCCGGAATCGCCCATCCCCCTCCCCTCCCCTCCCCTCCCTTCTCCTCCCCCTCACCCACCCACCCGCACCGAAACCCTCCCCTCCCCACCCCCCCCCCCGCCCACCCCACCCCCTCTTCTTCCTGACCCCCCAGGGGCCGGCGGCACCAGTACGTGAACCTCTCCTTCCTGGGCATCTTCAACTTCACCGCGCCCTACCTGCCCTGGGTGCTCCTGGCCTTCAGCCTCATGCTGGGCAGCAGCCCCGTGGTGGACCTCATGGGCATGGCCGCGGGTACGGCGTTGACCGGGCGTTGACCGGGCGTTGACCGGGCGGCGCGTTGACCGGGCGTTGTTTGTTGACCGGGTGGTTTGGGTTTGGCGGGCAGGCGGGCCGGAGGGCTGGGGGCTGGAGCCGGCGCGCGGATACACAGTCTGCGCGTCCCCTGCCTCGTGCTTTCTGACGCACACGCCATGGGCCCTTGCGCTACCCCCCAACCCCCAACCCCCAACCCCCACACCCGCCGTACACACACAGGCCACGTGTACTACTTCCTGGAGGACGTGTATCCGCGCATCAGCGGCCGCCGCCCGCTGCGCACGCCCGCGCTGCTGCGCATGATGTTCCCGGCGGAGGACGCCGTGGTGGTGGGTGACGGGTGTGGCTGGGTGTGGAGTGCGGGTAGAGGGGGTGGGGCGTGGGTGTGGAGTGTGGGTGTGGAGTGTGGGTGTGGAGTGTGGGTGGGGTGGGTGGGTGGGGTGGGTGGGTGGGGTGGGCACCGCACTGCACGCGCCCGCGCTGTAAGGCACGAACCCAGTCGCCCACCACCTGCACGCAATGGCCGCCTTCGCCCACCTCCCCCTTCCTCGCCGCCGGCAGGGAGTGGTGGCGCCCGCGGTGGTGCCGCCGCCGGAGCCGCAGGACGCCTTCGAGCCGCAGGTGCGTGTGGGTGCCGCGTGTGTGCGGTGGATGCCGTACGGGGTGCCGTACGGGGGCCGCCCGCGCTACGCGTACGGCGCTGGCGGGGCCTGGCGCGATCCATGTCAGTGAGCATGTCAGTGAGCATGTCAGTGAGCATGTCAGTGAGCATGTCAGTGAGCATGTCAGTGAGCATGTCAGTGAGCACACAACGATGAATTCTGAATCCTGATCCTGAATCCATTCGATTCGGCGCATGTGGTTCCACTGGTGTCCCCATGGCCCTGACCATGTTGCGTGTGCCGCACACTACACAACACCGCAACCCAAAAACAGGCACCAGCGCCAGCGCCGGCGGCGGCGGCGCGCGCGCCCGCAGCAGCAGCAGCGCCGGCGGGGCAAGGGCAACAAGCGGCGGCCGGGGCTGCTGCCGCGGAGGTAGCAGACGGTGAGATGTGGGGCGGGGGTTACGAATGCCATTTGGCAACTTTGACAGTAATTCACTCCTCCCTCGCTCGGCCTGTTTCGAAACGATACTGGGCCTCCGCCGCCCGCCCGCACCATGTCCTCCACCACGCCGGTGCTGACGTGTGACCACCGCCGCCCCCCCCTGTGGCGTCCTTGGCTCCTCACCGCCTGGCCCGCCCCCCTCCAGGCAACGGACGTCACCCGCACACAGACTGATTAGTGCGGCACGGAGCGGCGCGGCGCGGCGAGGATAGGCGCGGTGTGGCGTGGCACGGAGCGGCGCGGCACGGCGCGGCACGGCAGGGACGCGGCGCTGGCAGACAACACGCGCGCATGCTGTAGCTTTGCGGCGCGCCGGCGCCTGCTGCGGCTGCGGCTGCGGCTGCGCAGTGCAGCAGATGCGGCGGCCGGCGGCGGAGTAGGTTTGGCCAGGCGGTCGGGACGAACGTTCGACGGCGGGCTCGAGGGAGGGGTGGTGGCGGGTGGCTACGGCTGCACAGTAACCGGGATGCCGTGTGACGCGCCGGCGGCGGAGGGCTAAGATGAATGACTAGTTTGTTGAAGCGGTTGGAGCCAAGGGATTCGAACGAGGGCTCGAGGGAGGGAGGGTGGCTGTTGGCACGGCGATGCGGCCTGGCGCCGCGACTCCCTGGGCTCGCATGCGGCCGCCGCCAGGCGCCGCCGCCAGGCGCCGCCGCCAGGCGCCGCCATCACGGGCCGCCGCCAGTGGGCACCCGTGGCCGCCGCGGTGCAGGCCGGCCGGCCGGAGGGCAGGACTCGGACAGAAGGGCCGGTAGGATAGGCACAGGTCCCGGCGACCGGCGACCGGCGCTCCAATATACTGACTGCGGAGTGCGGACCCGAACGGAAGGGAACGGATTGCGGCGGCGGCGGCGGCTGAACGTGGGCCGAGGTGCCGGCGGTCAGGGCGGGCGGCGTCCCCCCGGCGCCTGGTGCTGGTGGTTGGTGTGGGCGTCCCTCGCGGGCGGGATGGAAGCGGGATGGGCTCGCCGCAGCCAGGACGCCGCGCATGGCCGTGTGTCTGCAGGCTGCGTTGCGAATTCGATTCGAGGGTGATGCATGGCTTGGGAGGTCGGAGGTCGGAGGTGGGTGGCAGGGGGGCGGAGGCGGCAAGTAGGAGGTCGGAGGTAGGCGCGGCATGCGGCTGCAGTGATTGATTTGCGATTTGTGCCGCGCGTGGGCTCCGTGCTGCATGTGTGGGTGTCTTTGGGTGCCCCCCTGGGGTGCCGGGAGGGCGAGGTGTTGTGAATACCAGCCCAAGGGGACTGCCACACACCCCTGCGACCAACCCCGCATGCGCGCACACGGGTACCGTAGTGTAACGTACCAGGTCGGTTACGGTGGGTTGGCACACGGCGGGATTGGCGCATGGCGGATTGCCGGCAGTACCGGTAGTGCCGGCGGAGGGGCGGAGCCGCGGAGGTGCGAGGCGGAGGGCGGGGGCGCCGCAGCGCACGACTGGCAGCGCCGGGCGCTGGGCATTGGGCACTGCGGGGCACTTTGCCTGCAGGCGAACCGCGAACGAGGCAGCGCCGCAGCCTGTCGGGGGAGAATGCCAGCCCGTGATGGGATTGCCGAAGTGCTTGAAGCGGTCGAAGGGGTTGTGACCGGGATCCCCAGCCCACTCCTGGAGACTCGAGCAGGGACCCCGTTCCAGATCCCCGTTCCAGACTCCCATCAATCGACTTCGATGACACCGTGCGTTTGTGTCCTGCGCCCTCGCACGCTTAGCTCGCACTGTTACATGTGCATTCGTTCAATAGCAAGCACTTTGGCAACGCGCGTGTGAGTACGGCGGCACGGCTGGGCACGGCACCCAAGGAAGCGACGTCCGCCAAGCCTTCAGCACCCGCGTGCCCCATCATTTGATTCGTGCCTCGCCCACCTACCACATACGGTACCACACCCCTTCCTTCATAGTGCATGCGAGTTCATGAATGCTTGACCACTTTTAGGCAGCGTGAGGTGTGGGTGTGGGTGTGTGCGGCCCCACCCGACCCAGGCCGACCGCTGTGTCCAAGACTTCATGTGTAACACGCGCGCCTGCAGCTCCCGTACATACCGTACACACACCTTCTCTTCCTGCGCCCAATCACGCACCGCAAAGTCCCGCAAAGGCCCGCCAACCCCTGACAGTGCCCCCCTGAAACCGCCCCCGCGTCGCGCGCAACGCTCAAAACCATCCCAGACATGTCGCGTCTCACGTATCACAGCACAACGTACGGTATACGGTAACGGTAACGTCACCACAAGCTTGATTGCGCAGGCCCGCGACACGCTCAGGTGGTGGTGTGCTGTCTGTGTGAACACGCCGCCTCACCAGTCACCACACACGCATCCGTTCATTGTGTAGTGTCACACGGCGGCATGCAATAGCATTCTTTCCTGGCGGAATACTGTGCACGTGCGCTCAGCCAGCAGGTGCTAGCCCCCCCCCCATGCATGGAGGTAGTTCATTCCAGAAACCAGAAGCGAGACGACCAGGAGAACCCGAACCCACCATGGGGGGGGGATGGTGTTCACAACCCCCCCCCCCCCATGCAACGCAAAAATAAAGGGCAACCTCGAGAACCGCTTTGCCCCGCGACCGGACTTCTCACACAGCCTTGGCCCCACTTAGAAGTAGACTGCCAAGCCCATCTGGTATGAGACTGCCAGTGCTGATCGCTAGTTGGTGAAGTGAGTAAGCTTCCAAGTCATCCGCCCCCCCCCCTCTTTCCTATGGACGCCACGGTCCTCTGCCCCCTACAAGCTCGGCGCAATCACTGCGCGCCCCCTACAAGCTCATCCGCCACCTGCAAGCTCGGCGCAATCACTGCGCGCCCCCGGCCCCTGGCGCGCCCCCCGCGGCACCCGCCAGCTCCGCCCCGACGGCTTCCACCAGCTCCGCCAGCCACCGCAACCGGCCGGGCGTCTCGTTGCCGATGTCAGCACCTCGTCCCAGCTGCCTTCGTGCTCCTGTGCTCTCCACGGGGATACCGCTAATGGACACGTCGCGAGCCAACGACTCGTAGAACGTCCATGCGGCCTTCAGGGCCGCGTGCAGCTCGGCCGTCCACTGCACCTGCGCCTGTGACCGGTCCTGCCCGCCGCGCACGCCCACAACCCACTGCAGATCAGGTACCCTCGTCCTCCCAGGATCCTCGAACAGCATGTGCCTCAAGAGCTCCTGCTTGGTCGGCGCCAACCCGTGCCGGACCAGCCAGTCCGCCGCCGCCCAGTTGCCGCTGGACAGCACGTCCCATAGGTCGTTGCCGGACAGCGGCTGCGTGCAGGCCAGCGGGCAGCATGGGTGTAAATGATGTTTGGAAAAGCGGTACAGAATGCATGGAAGACTGCGTGTCGAAGTCGTTACCGAAGGGGGGTTGCAAAGATGGTGCATGGAAGCGTAGTATCGTAGCAGCCGGTATGTTCAGCAAGTTGAGGCCAAGCAAGGCCGCAGAAAGCAGGGCAGCGGATGAAGCCAAAGGCATTCATGCATGGCGATACCCAATGGCAACGTGTCCAATGTCAGGCTACCCGGGTGCATGTACCCGTCATGTGTCCAGATCCAACTACCCCTATCCACTCACATACACCCACCTCACTGTTTCCTTGCAGGATTGGTTCACAGTAACCCCCACACCCACACCCACCTGTGGTGCCTGTCCAGCTGCCTCCAGCGCCGCCACCGCCCACGACAGCGCCTCCTCGCTGCCGCCCTGCGCCACAGCCACCAGGTCGATGGCCGCGCCATGCTGCGTAGGCGGCGCACGCAGGCACATGACCTCCTTTAGACATGCAGCCTCAAGCCAAGTAGGCACGCAAACAAAGCAGCACACACTGAGGAGATTCGAGCCTCAAGCAATGAATTAAACCAGGACTTCAAAAATGAGTCACCGCACAACCCACATACCTGCTCGTGGAGGTGCCGCAGCAGCGGCAGGTCAGCGCCACCGACCGCCACATCCCGAAACAGACACGACCAGTCCGCCGCGGCACCACCGCCCGGCGCCAGGCCCGCGGGCTCCTCCAGGAGCAGGTAGCGCAGAGAAGCGAGGCCGCTGTCCTGAACATGGTAGACTTTGGTCTTACCGAAGGCCGCGTCGCCTAGCGCTGCCCGTAAGTGGCGGTCCCGAAACACAAAGCCCCGCCCCCGCAGCAGCCGCAGCACAGGCACGTGACCATGCTCGACTGCTCCAGGTGCAATGAGCTCCATGCGTTCGCTGATCCGCTGCTGCGCTGCCGGATTCTGTGCCGGCGGCGGCCCGCCAGCGGCCACCTGCACCACGCGCCCAGCAGCCGTCCCCGGCAGCTGGTCGAGGCAGAACTCCAGCGCGGCAGTGCTGCCGACGATGCCGGCCGCCCAGGGGGCGTGGCGCTCCAAGTCTGGACCCAGGCCGCGAGACGCCAGCAGCTGCAGGCGCTGCGGAAAGTCCGTGTGCTGCATAGCATCCGCAACCTCCCAGCCGTCCACGAGCCGTCGGCGTCTGAGTTCGGCGATACGAGTGCCAAACGCTGCCGCCGCCGTACCCCACTGCGCGCACAGCCAGGCACACTTTTCGGCCCAGTCCGGCGTGGGGCTAGCCGCTGCCGCCAGCAGGAGGTACCGCCGCTGCCAAGGGTTACCCAACAGCCCTGTGCCCCAGGGCTCGTAGTACTGCTGCAGCACCGCCAGCGGGCAGCCGAACGCCACTCGCGACAGCACCATGGGTTGGCCTTGCTGCGCCCACAGGTCGAAGGGATAGCGAGCCGCCAGGCGCTGCATCAGCTCCAGCCGGCCGGCCTTCGCAGCCGCCCCCACCCAGGCGCCGCTCTGGTTGTGGTCGTTTCCCAACCTCTCCAGCGCCCACTCCACCACCCGCTCGTGCCCGGCGAAGATGGCCGCCGGCAACAAGAAGCTCTGCAGCAGCTCCGCCTGTTTGTTGTCGGGCGTTGCATCCGCAAGCCACCCGCACACGGGCAGGCTGCCAGAAAGCCCCGCCGCTGTCCCAACCAGGCGGTTGTCCTGCCTGCAGCCCTCACAGCCCTCGGTTTCATGCAGACGCCGGCATGCTTGCAGGTCGCCCACAGCGGCAGCGGACGCCAGCGCGTCCGCCGTAATGACCGTCCCGCAGTGCGTCAGGGCCGCGTCCAGGCTGGAAGAGTGGCGGCTGGATGCGGCCAGGCAAAGCAGCCGAAGCCGCTGCCAGCGCGGCAGGGCGCTCCAGGGCTCGGGACGGCCCCAGTGCGCTACGAACGCGGCTCCGGGCCAGGGCTGCACAGCCACCGCAATTTGTTCACATTGGTCGGTGGCGGCGGACTTCAGCTCGCGGGGCTCGCCACGCGGCTGAATGGTGTGATACAGCTCACGCAGTGCCTCTGCGACCTCTTTGCAGGTGAGTTTGAAATAACTTGCGACATCGTTGGGGTGACTCAAGCTGGCGATGTAGCGAACAAGCTCGGGGCCGAGACGCAACATCGGGGGCTGCATTGCAGTATGTAGTCCTAAACATATAATATGGCTGAAAGGTGACGAGCAAACTCAGCTGGACTGGAGATGCGGCATCCGCTCCCCCGATGATGGGTCCCGATAATGGCGAGCCTTTTGCATTTGAGTCCCCAGCACTTTCCGTCTGGTGGGGCGAAGGGAGTGGCTGGCGGGGGTGGGACGGGGCGCACGGGGCGTAGAACCGGGGGTTGCGCTGGGGGGGGGGGTCGGCCCCGCCCTCCCGGGGCGCACACGCAGGGGTTGTGCCCATGCCTTTCGTCCGACGCCCCGCTCCACGACAGTTGGGGATTCCCTATGGACTCACGTGTGGACTTCCGCTGGCGCACAGCTAGCGATAACTTGGTAGTCAGCTTCAAGTAAAGTACAAGCGGTTCGCGTTGGTACATAGCGTGTGTGTGGTTACAGAGTGGTGCGCACGTTCTTGCGTGCCTTCCTGCTGCGTGTAAACCGGAGGCCCGGGCCGGGGTGACCCTTATAACGCCAGTGCATGATTGTCCTATTTATTGTTCTCCCCTTGCAAGGGGGACTTCCCTACTTCTATGCTCCCAGATGGAGCTGAGTAATGCAGCTAACTTGACAGGCTCAGATTTCAGCATCACTTCGCGCATGTTTAGGCTAAAGTCTAGGCCACTGCACGCTCGTAACTCGGTGTAGGCAGCACATTGCATCAGGACGTGGTGCTCATCCTCCACCTCATTGGCCGTACACAGTGGGCACGTCCTCTCCTCCCTAGGCCTCTCCCAGGCACGGTTCGCGGTGATTGGCCAGCAACATAAACGGAATCTCATCAAAAGCTTATGCTGTGCAACCGGTATGAATGCTCTACTGTGTTCGTGCAGGGTCGGCGGCGCGGACCCTAGTGCGCTTAGCCCCATCCAATGCTTGTGTTTGCACATGTGTATGCCGGGTTGCTTGCCGTCTGAAGGGAATGCGTGCGGGTCCGCTACCAGCCTCTCGTGCTCCCACGCCCTCGTCAAATGGCCCCTGAAGGTAGATAAGATAGGTCCATCGGGTAGGACCGTGCTTGCCCTCCACTCCTCTCTGGACTCGTGTGTGCCTGGCCAATGCCACGCGTCGACACCCTGTGCCGCCACAAAACGGAACAGCCGCGCGCACCACCCGTCTCCCATTGGATTCGCCCATGCCTCCCGTGCCTCGTCGACTAGTGCATCAAAAGCCAGACTTCTGTTTTGCGCGGAAATCCTATTGTAAAAACCCAAACATTGTTTGGCTATGAAAAAGTGCAGCGGCAGTTGGGCCAGCTCCGCAAACAGGAGACGGTGTGACGGTTTGGCTGCTCCCACTGTCTGTCGCATGTATTGGACCTGCAGCTTTACGGCCTCGTCACGCAAACATGCCTCAAATGCGCCCTGTGCTAGGTTGTTCCTGTCATTCCTCCTGGGTGGCGGTCCTCCGTCTAGCATCTCTACTAGCACGTCGGGACCCCATACCTCACATCCGTAGGCAAGGATGGATCGGATTTGCACGTCGAAACACCTCATGCGAATATCTGGTGCGAAAATGCGTAAACGGTTCAATCTAGTGTTAAGCCCACACATGGCTCTCCTTGCTGACTCGCAGAGTGTCTCCCTGCAGCTGACGAAGGCCCTACCCGGACCGTACACTAGTCCAAGATAGCGCGCCTTGTCCACCGCAGGGATGGGCTGCCCTGCTAGCTTTAAACCCTGGCATCCGCTGCACACAGTGCTGGCCGTTACTTCGTTGGCTGCAAAAACCAGCCTCTCACACTTGGTAACGTTTGCCTTCATGCCAAAAGCTAGGCAGAACGTGTCTACTAATGATAGCAAGTGGCGCATCCGCTCAGGGGTGGTGGCCAGCAGGGAAACATCATCCGCGTACATCAGCAGTGACACCTTTTTGCCATTCGTCTCAGGTGCACCTGTGGCTTGAGCTATGAGCGGGTCCCCAGCGACGAGCGATGGGTGGGCTGGGGAGGGCCAAACTGCCGAGGATTCGGGTGGGCTGGGGACGTCAGTATCTCCCCAGAAACTAATGAGAACTTACAAGCACGCGAAAGAAGGCCCCCGCACCCTAAAAATGTCCACGAGAATGTGGGCAAGGACCTGGATTGACCCCCGCGCCCAGTTCCCCGACTCGGGCGCCATGTGGCCCGCCTTCCAACGCGCCACTTAGTATGCTGGCCACTAAAATTTGCGTCTATACACTACTTCATAACTACTAAGGTTCATTACCTAGGCCGCTTTATCGCCCTGTGTCACAGCTCAGACAATGGCATACTAAAATGAAGAAAGTCCAGGCGCGCGTAGTGCAACCAAAGCTGGCCAAAGTCCGAGAGTTTGGTGATAGGAGTAAGGCAGGTAGACTTGCAAAGGAACAAGCAAAGGATGGGCCCCCGCGCCGCGCCGGGCCGCCGAAAGGCGTGCGGCTTGTCAACGCTGCGGCGGAGTATGAATTCGACTATGGTGGCGACATGGAGGCCCTGGAGGCAGTCCCCGAAGCTGGCGGCCAGGCTGCCGGCACCCTGGGGCACCTTGAGGCCGCTGATGCGGACATCGACAGCCCCCGTGGTGCAGACGGCTTTGACAGCGACGAGGAGCGGGATCCGCTGCCATACGACAGCCCCGCCGTCGCTACAGCCTTCTTCTGCCACATGACAGAAGCTTCTGGCGTGCTGGAGACTCAGCTAGCAACAGCACGCACGGCGTACCAAACCAGCGTAGACGAGGCTTCCAGCAGCACGCCATGCCCCAAGTGCGGACAGCAGGGAGACTGCACAGGCCTGACGCCCGTGCCTGTGGTGGTGGTGACGTGGGAGCAGCCAGTGCGCATCACTGTCCCACGCATCATCTGCCGTAGCTGCAAGCAGGCGTACATGATCCAGCCCACGGCAATCAACTGCCTGCCCGATACTCGGGTCTCATGGGACCTGCTGGCGGGGTATGACGGGATCTCCATCCTGTGGTGGCCGAGCACCCGGGGCGGGTGGCGCTGGCGGCGGGCTGGGCGACGGCAGCAGCAGTGGCGGCGCGCAGACTGGCGCTGGCGGCGGGCTGGGCAGTGGTGCAGGAGGATCCGTCCTGTTGCGACCACCGCTGGCAGGCGGTGCAGAGCCTGCCGGCCCAGGGCCATCCAGCCTCCACTCGGGGCAGTTCGACTGTGTGTTCAAGCTCGACCTGTTCAATCGTAGGGGCCCACCGCACAAGTACAGCCGCAACTACAAACAGCTGTCGCGCCGCCGCTACATCATCAGCAACACATTCGTGAGGGGCTTCGAGCAGTCCAGCAGCGATACCGTCCAGCCTGATGTGGGCCGCGGCGTGGACTGCTCCAATTTCACAGCAGACAAGGTGCTGGCGAAGGAGGCGCCGGGGGTAAGTGGGTAGTAAGTAAGGCATGACAGCTAGCTGGCGGGTGGGCAATCCGGGTGGCGGGCACCTGCTCATACAGGGGGGGGGGGGGGGTCATCGTCCGTACCTCACGGCTCGCGCACGTGCGCTTTTCCTTGCAGAAGCTCGTGACTGCTGCCGGCGTGGCTGTGTGCCGTCACGGCATGCTCCTGCGCCTCGTAAACCTCTTTCATGGGGAGCGGCACATGTACTCGACGGCGGCGGCAGCCTCCATCCTTGCTGCTGGGACTGCTGTGCAGTTCTGGTGGTACGACATTGCCTGCCGCTGGAGCAAGTCCTGGCATAAGTGGTGCCAGTCCCAGCGATTGCTCGGCTGCGTACCTCGGCGTCGCAGCGGCCATGGTCAGCCTCGTACCACCGTTCCACAGCTACGCCCACAGGTATGCCAGGCGAGTTCCAAAGCTGTTGTGGCCTTGCCTCACATTCGTATCTATGCCCCTTCGACAGCTACCAGTGCCAGAAGGCGTTCGGGCATCTGGGGCACAAAGGTGCTGGGCGGGGCACCGGTGACGTCTGCGAAATCTTCAACAGCCAGGTCGGGCCGCAGGGCAAGGTGCTGCGATACACTTCGCCCTTGCACCGTGAGAGCGTCCTTGAGGATGTGGGGCGGCGCTACTGCCGGCAGGTGAGTGATCGTATGTGGCAAGACCGCATTTGCTGTGCCCTGCTCATTTGATTGCTGCCTGCAGGTGGAGCTTGGCTTACCAGCCCGGATCTACCGCATGCGGTTGCGGGCGCAGGCGGCTCACGACGCGGCACAGGCCCGCATCCAGTCCCTGGAGCAGGCACTAGGGCCAGATCAGGTACTTAAAAGTATTCAATCGTTGACTGCCAAATGCTTCACAGGCTTGCCCGGTATACAGGTTCGCGCGGCGAAGGACACGCACATGGCACAGTGCGCGCAGACCGTGCGTGCAGCTGCGCGCAAACGGCGCGCGGAAGCGGATGTAGTTACCAGTCCGGACGGCTGGAAGGCAATCTACGCACGCTGCCGCCTTTCTCTCATGAAGCTGCAGCGTTTCGACACCCTCGACAACCCCGCTGATCCCGTGCCTGTCAGGTAAAACCCAGCCGATCCCCTGCCTTGTCGTGGTGGTTGGTACTGCACGGTGTAGCATTGGAATTGGTTGGCGGCTTCAGTAGCTGGTGTTGCGCACCCCGTGTAGGGTTCTGATTGATGGCGGCGAGGACCTGACGCTGCGCCAGCGACCTGCGCTCGTCAAGCAGCTGGAGAAGCAGCGGGCGGAGCTGGAGGCGGAGCATGCCGCAACCATCCCACCGCCGCGGAGCTGGGCGGCTGACTCGCCCGACTTCAAAGGGGCGGTGTCTGAACTGGCGGAGGGAGAGATCCAGAAGCTAGCTGGCGAGATCGAGGTGCGCATAGCATCTGGGTTTGACGGGTGGTGGCGTCAGCTGGGATAGAGGCAAGGATTTTGTTAACAGCCTGCTGCGTAACAGGGGCTGGTGCTTGACTTCAACAGCCTCAACCTCATTGCGGACAAGCTGCGCGGGCGCAAGAAGGAGCAGTACTACGCGATCAAGGAGAAGAAGCGTGCTTACGCACAGCTGCGGAAGCTGTGGGAGCACTTGGAGGCTTGGTGCCGCGTGGACACGGGTGGTCGCCAGGGTATTGCGGAGAAGGAGCGGAACAGCACAATCCTTAGCGGGGGATTGCAAGGAGTGCTCAAGGAGGGGGCTGTGTTCCCGTGGGCGTGTGGGCCTGAAGGTGCTGGAGGGCGTGCGGTTGCGAGCCTGATCCGCGCGTACAACCAAGAGGCGCGGGCACGGGAAGAGCTGGAGTTGATCAAGGAGGAGATTACGAGGGCATGCGCATACTATGGGCGCCGTGTTGCCCTGCTGAATGCGGCCATGGCCACATGCCCTGCTGCCGAGCAGCTGTTGTTCGCCAAGCACCACCGCAGGTGTGGAGCTGTGAAAGCAGCATTCCAGGCCCTCGAAGACCCATGCGGGGAGGCTCCAGACGACAACGAGCTAGAGACGGAGTAGAGGACGACTAGAAGGCGCGAACAAAGTAGGAGTGCCCGTTAGAATTGTTGGGTACTGTTGAGAGGCTGCGCAGTCGTGCTTGGTGCCGCGGCGGTACAGGCGGCGCATTAGGGTGAAACACAGGCCGCCGCGCACAGTAATGTGTGACTTGTGTGCGGCGGCGGTGGCAGTGGGCGGTGGCAGTGGGCGGGCGCGGCGCAAGGCATGGCAAGATTAGTACAGGCCGCAGCTCAGTCGCGTGCAGTCTTGCTTGGTGCCGCGGCGGCACGGGCAGCGCATTAGAGGGAAACACAGGCCGCCGCGCACAGTAATGTGTGACTTGTGTGGGGCGGCGTGGCAGAGGGCGGTGGCAGTGGGCGGGCGCGGCACAAGGCATGGCAAGATTAGTACCGGCCGCAGCTCGGTCGCATGCAGTCTTGCTTGGTGCTGCGTCAATGGCAGCGTGTTGGTGTGTGACTTGTGCACACACGGCTGCGGTGCAAGGCATGGCAAGTACAGGCCAAAGTAGAGTTGGGCGCTGTGATGGCCGCGCGTCTGCAAAATCGAATTCGGTCACATCGATGTGTAATAGGGACTGAGTTTCAGCCGCAGCCGTGACCTTCGACCCAGCCCGTGTGCCTCCTGCGCCGCCGCTAAGCCGGCCCCAGCGACATGTCTACGCCCTACCTCGCCCAACCCGACCCCAGCGTCTGGCTCAGCCGACCACGCCAGTCATGTTTATGTGATTAAGGAATGCTATGCGCCGAGTTTCAGCCGCAGCCGTGACCTTCGACCCAGCCCGTGTGCCTCCTGCGCCGCCGCTAAGCCGGCCCCAGCGACATGTCTACGCCCTACCTCGCCCAACCCGACCCCAGCGTCTGGCTCAGCCGACCACGCCAGTCATGTTTATGTGATTAAGGAATGCTATGCGCCGAGTTTCAGCCGCAGCCGTGACCTTCGACCCAGCCCGTGTGCCTCCTGCGCCGCCGCTAAGCCGGCCCCAGCGACATGTCTACGCCCTACCTCGCCCAACCCGACCCCAGCGTCTGGCTCAGCCGACCACGCCAGTCATGTTTATGTGATTAAGGAATGCTATGCGCCGAGTTTCAGCCGCAGCCGTGACCTTCGACCCAGCCCGTGTGCCTCCTGCGCCGCTGCTAAGCCGGCCCCAGCGACATGTCTACGCCCTACCTCGCCCAACCCGACCCCAGCGTCTGGCTCAGCCGACCACGCCAGTCATGTTTATGTGATTAAGGAATGCTATGCGCCGAGTTTCAGCCGCAGCCGTGACCTTCGACCCAGCCCGTGTGCCTCCTGCGCCGCCGCTAAGCCGGCCCCAGCGACATGTCTACGCCCTACCTCGCCCAACCCGACCCCAGCGTCTGGCTCAGCCGACCACGCCAGTCATGTTTATGTGATTAAGGAATGCTATGCGCCGAGTTTCAGCCGCAGCCGTGACCTTCGACCCAGCCCGTGTGCCTCCTGTGCCGCCGCTAAGCCGGCCCCAGCGACATGTCTACGCCCTACCTCGCCCAACCCGACCCCAGCGTCTGGCTCAGCCGACCACGCCAGTCATGTTTATGTGATTAAGGAATGCTATGCGCCGAGTTTCAGCCGCAGCCGTGACCTTCGACCCAGCCCGTGTGCCTCCTGCGCCGCCGCTAAGCCGGCCCCAGCGACATGTCTACGCCCTACCTCGCCCAACCCGACCCCAGCGTCTGGCTCAGCCGACCACGCCAGTCATGTTTATGTGATTAAGGAATGCTATGCGCCGAGTTTCAGCCGCAGCCGTGACCTTCGACCCAGCCCGTGTGCCTCCTGTGCCGCCGCTAAGCCGGCCCGCGCGCTCAGCTGCGGCCTAGGCTGTGCCTTGCCGTGCCTTGCGCCGCGCCCGCCCACTGCCACTGCCGCTGCACACCAATCCACACATACTGCGAGCGGCGGCGTGTACTTCCCCATAATGCGCTGCCCGTGCCGCCGCGGCACCAAGAAACGACCAAGCTGCGGCCTATGCTGTGCGTTGCCGTGCCTTGCGCCGCGCCCCCCCACTGCCACCGCCGCCGCGCATAAGTCACACATTACTGCGCGCGGTGGCCTGTATTTCCCCGAAACGCCGCGGCACCAAACACGACTGCACAGCCTCTCTAGACTGCACCCTTCAACGCGGCAACCATACCAGGCATGTTGGCACCCTTTGCCACCCGCTTCAGGTGCCCCCGTTGTCCTCCTGCCGCAGCAGCACCTGCCCGCTGGTCCACGACGCCATCCTCGGCAACGCCACCACGACTGACGCTCCCAGAAACTAGAGAGCTAGACACGGCAGTGTTGCTGGATGTGCCGTCGCCGGTGATGTTACTGCTGCTCGGGCTCTTGCCACCAGCACGCTTGGGCCCCGCTCTGTCTGTGGAACAGCAAGCACACAGGCGCAAATGCGGGAAGTTGGCCAACCTGAAACAGGCCCAGGCACACGAACTTGCGGAACGTCACACACCTTTCACAAAAGCGTGACCGGCCTTCAAAGCAGCCTTGACGACCGCTTCCGACCATGCTCCACACGGCCCCGCTGTGGCCTTCACGATCTCGGGCAGGGCCGCCTTGTTGGACCGGCCCTGCGCGCGCACGTCCTTGTACAGGCGGCACATCTCGGACATCTGTAGTCATGCGAAGGTGGGTTTTCGTTGCTTGGTGCTCTTTGCCTCCAGATCATCAACGCATCACGGCCCTAGCAACCTAGCAGTCACCCATGTCCCAGTCTTACCTGGCCGTCGGTGGGCCGCTTGAAACGTAGCTGTACGGCGTCGATCTTTGCCGAAAGCTTTGCCTTCGTGCCGCCCAGCTCCTTGAGCAGTAGGGTGAAGCACTTCACCTGCGTGCCCTGGTTGTACTTCTCGAACACGGCCACAAGCCTCGCGTCGTCATAATCACCTGCTACCAACGGCAATGCGGTGTACAGGTGTGTGTGTGTGTGTGTGTGTGTGTGTGTGTGTGTGTGTGTGTGTGTGTGTTAGGGTAAACACGCACAGTGTGTATGCAAATGCGCAAGCGGCGCGCGTGCGTTGAAGGCCAAAACGGTGCGTGACTGTGAGTGCAGTATGTGTGTGAGAGAGCACAAGGAGAAACGACAACAAAAGACCTTGCGTGCGGTGCAGTGTGTGCGTGTGCGCGCGTATGTGCGCGCGCACGTGCGTGCGTGCGTGTGCGTGTGCGTGCGCGTGCGTGCGTGCGCGTGCGTGTGCGTGTGTGAGCGCGTGCATGTGTACGTGTGTGCACGTGTGCGCGTGCATGAAGACGGTGCGGCATCAGCTTGTAACGCATACCCATGTAACATCGGAACCCAACCGCCTGCAGACATTCTTACCAGCGCCAGCCGCATCGTCGTCGTTGCTACCAGCTTCCAATGGGTCGGGCTCCGCCACGTCCGTCTGCGCCCGGCGCATCTGGCTGCTCGCAGCCAGCTTGCCGCGCTCTTTGGCCTGCACGGACGTCCAGCACGAGCGAGATCATTCCACTTACAGACATGCATCGCTTCTGTATTGCGCTCTAGTACTCACCAGCCGCTTCTCATCCTTGGCGCGGTCATCCTTTGCCCTGTATCACGATGGTGTGCACGCAGATAACGCAAGGACAGAGATAGGCGCCAGATGGATCAGCACCGGGGGAATCAGGTAGACAACAGCACCAAGAACGCCATGCCCAACTAGGCTGCCGTTGCCCTTGCCTGCCCTTGCCCCTAACTCACTCCTGGTAGTCCGAACGGTAGTACGGCGACAGTTTGCAGGCAAGCCGGATGAGCTCGTCCGCATCATGTTGACATGCATAGAAGTCTTCGCCACCCCATGCGATTAAGGGAGTCGTAGGTGCGAGGCCCAGGACGGCACGGTATAGCTTGCAGCTGCCACCGCACTTGCAGAGGCCGTCGTCGCCGACCACCCAAATTTTGTATTCACCTTATTTCTGCTCTGGCTTTTTGCCTCCATTGCACAGGCCGTGTGACCACGTCCCCCACGTGGCAACCTCTGTGTGCGCCCGCTGTACTGCGATGCCGTTGCCTGCTGTCCCCTGCTCTCCTTCGCCAACTGCTGCCGCCTGCTCCGCTGCCTGCTCTCCCTCACCCACCTCCGCTGCCGGCTCTCCCTCACCCACCGCAGCCCGTTCTCCCGCGCCCTCGCCGCCCTGCTGTAGTCCCTCTGCTGCTGTGGCGGCGGCCTGCCATCCATAGAACTTCTGCTGAAAGAAGATCTCAATCTCATGCCAGGCCCGTCGGTACCAGCGTCTACGAAAGTTGCAAGGAGGCTCCAGCGCAGTGCCCTTGGTGGTGGGCTTGCGGTTGATAACGTTGTCATCAGTTAGCACGTGACGGAGCGATGATGTCTGCAGGGGGCATAGCGCAATGTCCCTCAACCCAGGTTTTGAGGCGAGCTACTTGTGGGGGAATCCCGAGGTGCACGGCACACGGCGCACGGCGCACGGCGCACGGCGCACGCAAGTATCAGGCGGTATAAGACAGGCATAAGTCGTAATGTCAAAGTGGCACCCGCACACCCGCAGCTGCCTCGGGCCCCAACTGGGGGCGAGCGACACACGCCGCCGCCTTGTGCTCCCAACCCAACCCACGTCTGTGCCTTACCTTCTGCACGAATGAGTCAGCAACCGCTTGACCCTGAGGCGTGTTGAAGAACCCCCCGCACGCCTTGATGATCCCAGTGGAAGTAGGCAGGGCAACCATGAGTATGAAGCCCCAGAGTCCCTTGATCCTCTCGCCCAGGAGCTTCCCCAGGCCCGGCATTCCCGCCCCAAGAGCTGCTTCTGCGTCCTTCAGGTTCTTGACGGCCTGGGTTGACTTATCTCGGAGCGTCCGCTTAATATGCGCAACCTCCTGATCACAGGCAAGCACGTCAGGGCGGTAAGCACACGCGCTGGCGAAATGTGGCAATGGCCTGCCTCTTACCGTGCTATCTGGTTCTTCATCTGAGAGGGGGTCCACATCATCTTCAACAGGTTTGCGTGCCCGAGCTTTGCTTGCAGTCGCGGCCATTCAAGCCACAAGCCCGCCGCAGACTGGTGCGGCCTAGGTAATGAACCTTACTAGTTATGAAGTAGTGTATAGACGCAAATTTTAGTGGCCAGCATACTAAGTGGCGCGTTGGGAGGCGGGCCAGATGGCGCCCAGTCGGGGAACTGGGCGCGGGGGTCAATCCAGGTCCTTGCCCACATTCTCGTGGACATTTTTAGGGTGCGGGGGCCTTCTATCGCGTGCTTGTAAGTTCTCATTAGTTTCTGGGGAGATACTGACGTCCCCAGCCCACCCGAATCCTCGGCAGTTTGGCCCTCCCCAGCCCACCCATCGCTCGTCGCTGGGGACCCGCTCATAGCTCTGTGGCTTCGTCCGTATCTTCCGAATCAATGTACTCTGCTAAGGTTTCTATAAAGAGGCCGAAAAGCTCTGTGCTAAGCGGGCAGCCCTGGTTGACCCCTTGCGTGGTTGCGAAGGGGGCACTGTGCTTACCCCCGGCCTTCACTACCATCATCACTCTCTCGTACGCTTTTTTCAAAGCCGCCAACATCTCACCCGTTACCCCGCGTTCCTCCAGTCTCATCCAAATTAATGGTCGTGGGACCTTGTCGAAAGCCTTTTCAAAATCAATTTGTACGACAATGAGGGGGGTGGTGGCGCCAGCACGCGTGTGCTTGTTGATGAGATGCCTTAGGACAAAAAGATGGTGCGTTGTGCCGTACTTCCTCCTGAATCCGGCCTGAGCCGTGTGCCTCCACTCAAACTCCTCCCCGGCATTCGCCAGCCTCTCTAGAAGGATCGATGCATAGCACTTTGCGAGGGCGCCCCCTACTGCAATGCCCCGGTAATTACCAGGCGCCTGCACGTCACCTTTCCGCTTGTAAATTGGTGTCAAAACAGTTGTAGTAAATTGCTCAGGATAAGCCCCTTCGCTCCAGATTTTATTAAACAACACGTGCACCAGCGGTGCAACTCTATTGAGTGCCGGTGTCGGCGGTTCAGTGGTGGGGTCGCCCGGTTTTACCGCGTACTTGTAGCACTCAGACGGTACCTTCTCTAAGCCAGCTGCCTTGCCGTTGGGCAGCCTTGCTAGTGCGCGTGTTACCTCATCAAGGGTAATCTCGCTATTCAACATCTCGTGCAGACACGTACGGTCAGCCGCAAAAAGATCTTCGGACATCCTCCCACCCGAACCCAAAATGCAGTGGGCGGCTGCTGGGCATCCCCCGCCTGCGCCGTCGTTTAGTAGGGTCGCAAAATGATCCCGAAACCCATCGGCCGTGACTGGGCACTGCTCCTTAGTCCGTCCCTCAATCATCCTCCACAGCAGTCGGGCGTCTGCGCGGCAGCGTGCCACCTTCTCCCTCATCTCCTGGGTGTCGTGCGCGGCCCTGGCCCTTCGCTTCACCCGGTCATAGGATGCCCTGGCTGCGCGGAAGTTTTGCCACACCTCTCCTTCTCGTACCACTGGACAACCCAGCGCTAGCTTTGCTTGCACAAACACCGTACGCGCCGCAGCACATTCTTCGTTCCACCATGGAGTCTCCTGCTCCCGTAGGTTGGCCGGTCGTGTGGGACCGAAAGCCTTTTCTAATGCATCGTACAAACATGTGCCTAAGGCTTCGACCGCTTCGGTGGTGCTGATGCCACCCTCCTCCGCGCAAAGTGCCACCTTAATCTGTTCGATTTTCCCTACAACTGGCGAACCGTCCGCCTTGAACAAGCCACTGAATAAGTGCTTCTTCTGTACGTCAAACTCTGTGCGCTTCTTTGCGGGGCGTGTGCGGCTCGCTGTGGCTTCCTGCCCTTCGACCTCCAAGCCCAGTGTCAACGTGACCGGCCGATGATCACTCGCTTCCTTCAATCCGCCGTGCCTCCACTTTAGAATCTCGCCCACTTTCAAAGCCACCACCTTCGGGAATAGGGTCGGTGACGCCACACAGAGATCAATCATGCTGCCACCTGCGTCGCCCTTTGGGAAAGTAATGTGACCTGCTGCATCTCCCGGCGCCCTTCCATTCAAAAGTACTAGTCCTTGCGAACGGCACATGCGCCCTAGGTACTCCCCGAAACAGTTTATTTGGGCATCCTCGGATGCTCTCACTGGGAGCCCCGCGTAGTCTGCAGTACAGGGCATATCTGACGTGGAACCACCCCCTAGTGCTACGTCCTCCAGCGCCTCGAGCTGTGCTAGATCCGGTACGTCAATGATGCTTGTTGAGATGCGTGCGTTCAGATCACCAATAATTAGCACTTCTTCTCCGCTTTGCCGTAGCTCCACCATGCAGCCCACCATGCAGCCCACCATGCAGCCCACCATGCAGCCCACCATGCAGCCCACCATGCAGCCCACCATGCAGCCCACCATGCAGCCCACCATGCAGCCCACCATGCAGCCCACCATGCAGCCCACCATGCAGCCCACCATGCAGCCCACCATGCAGGTGGTGGTGATTGCGTGTATGTGGATGTGTGGTTGTTCCGGGGGCGCCCGTGGCTGTAGGTTGCAGGCTGCCCGCCTGGCTGGAGGTTCCGCAGGTGGCTCATCAGTGGGGCTGCAAGGCGGGGTGCGTGGCTGGCGGATGGCCAGCCTGCCAGCAATGATGCCCCGGGCAAAGCAAGCCTCCCCAATACGGTGACCATGCGTGGGGTGGGTAGGCCGTAGGCGCTATGTGCGCGGCTGCCGCAGGGAAGGCGTGCGGCGAGACTTAGATGTGCAGCGCCATGCCAAGCCCATGCAATAATCTGGAATCGTGCCGCCACGGAATGCCGTGCGCGGTGAACGGGTCACCGTGTAAAGTCGTGACGCAACATCCTCCCTCCTTGCTTGCACCTGGCACACACAACTTCCCCGGTTTCATCCCCAAGCCCTGTACCATTCCAGCGTTCCATTCCATCGCATGGAGGGGAACGGCATGACCGCGGACAGCCGGGGCCGGCCAGCGGCCGGCAGCCGGCGTTATGAATGCGACATTACAAGGCAGGGACATTCCAACCAAGCAAGGGGTGTGCCACGCAGCGTTGTGCCAGCCGCGCGCTTCCAGGCTTCTGAAGGTTGGGTGGTGGTAGGACCAGGGCATGGAATAAGAGTGGCATGCCCCAGTAGTGACAGATGACTTCCCTGCCCCAGCGAGCCCTGGCGCGGCAGCAAAGACAGGAGTTGTGACTGTGCGACGCGTTTTACTGTACCGACTGAAGCTCGCTGGAGGCTGTCTCAGTTTGCTGATGTGCAGTCGTCACGCTCCGGGCGCCCGGCCAGGCGATAGCACCACACAGACACGCGCTCCCTGGCTTCTGAAGGTTGGGTCTGCACACTCCGCGACTCCCGCCATCTTGGCCTTACCATCGGCCCTTTCACCATCGAACCATTGTTCCCATCCGGCCGTCATATCCACATCCGGGCTTGCATGCAGGTGGTGCGGCCACCTTGAAACGGCCCAGGACATGTACATGGTGCGGCCACCTTGAAACGGCCCAGGACATGTAGCAGCAGCAGCAGGGGATGACAGTGCAGACACCGCCGCCACCACCGCCGCCGCAGCAGCACATGGGTCACGGGCTCATGCCGCAGGCATGCCGCAGGCAAACCCAAGGCCAAAGGCGGACGCGGGCGCGAGGGAGCAGCAGGGCATCAGGCCGGCGGAAACGGAGGACGAGGTGGGGGGCGCAGTGGCCGCGGGGGTGGGAGTGCTGGCGGCAGAAGCCACTTGCCAAGCCGCGGAGGTCACAGCGGCGGCGGCCACAACCAGCAGCACAATGCGTACGACGCCTTGGGGACCACAGGCGAGACTGATTCATAGGGAGGCGGGGGCCGGGGTGGCATCAGCATTTTCGCATGGAATGCCCATGGGCTGGTCACCGCTGGGGCATGCAAGCTGCACGACCGCGGGATAGGCACTGTTGCACGTTCACACGACATTATCATTATTTCGGAAGCGCACCTCACGAACTGGGTACCGGACCAATCAATCGAGCTAGACGGTTACACAGTTGTCCGTGCACATAGGTCCCAGGAGGCCACGCGGTCAGATTTTGGAGGCGTTGCTGTGTATGTACGGGAGTGCCTAGCGGGCGGCGTTTCGCATGTCAAGACGGACGTCCATCTCACGGGGTGCGAAATTGTGTGGATGCGTATCAAATCAAATGAAGGTTGCAGTGTGCTGTTAGCTTGTTGTTACCTAGCGCCAGAAACCTCGCGGGTTTACAGGGAGGGCGGAAAGACGCGGACAGCACGGGAAGCCACGGCCGAGTCTGTATTCAGCAGACTACAACAGTCGATCCTCGAGCTACGGCAAAGCGGAGAAGAAGTGCTAATTATTGGTGATCTGAACGCACGCATCTCAACAAGCATCATTGACGTACCGGATCTAGCACAGCTCGAGGCGCTGGAGGACGTAGCACTAGGGGGTGGTTCCACGTCAGATATGCCCTGTACTGCAGACTACGCGGGGCTCCCAGTGAGAGCATCCGAGGATGCCCAAATAAACTGTTTCGGGGAGTACCTAGGGCGCATGTGCCGTTCGCAAGGACTAGTACTTTTGAATGGAAGGGCGCCGGGAGATGCAGCAGGTCACATTACTTTCCCAAAGGGCGACGCAGGTGGCAGCATGATTGATCTCTGTGTGGCGTCACCGACCCTATTCCCGAAGGTGGTGGCTTTGAAAGTGGGCGAGATTCTAAAGTGGAGGCACGGCGGATTGAAGGAAGCGAGTGATCATCGGCCGGTCACGTTGACACTGGGCTTGGAGGTCGAAGGGCAGGAAGCCACAGCGAGCCGCACACGCCCCGCAAAGAAGCGCACAGAGTTTGACGTACAGAAGAAGCACTTATTCAGTGGCTTGTTCAAGGCGGACGGTTCGCCAGTTGTAGGGAAAATCGAACAGATTAAGGTGGCACTTTGCGCGGAGGAGGGTGGCATCAGCACCACCGAAGCGGTCGAAGCCTTAGGCACATGTTTGTACGATGCATTAGAAAAGGCTTTCGGTCCCACACGACCGGCCAACCTACGGGAGCAGGAGACTCCATGGTGGAACGAAGAGTGTGCTGCGGCGCGTACGGTGTTTGTGCAAGCAAAGCTAGCGCTGGGTTGTCCAGTGGTACGAGAAGGAGAGGTGTGGCAAAACTTCCGCGCAGCCAGGGCATCCTATGACCGGGTGAAGCGAAGGGCCAGGGCCGCGCACGACACCCAGGAGATGAGGGAGAAGGTGGCACGCTGCCGCGCAGACGCCCGACTGCTGTGGAGGATGATTGAGGGACGGACTAAGGAGCAGTGCCCAGTCACGGCCGATGGGTTTCGGGATCATTTTGCGACCCTACTAAACGACGGCGCAGGCGGGGGATGCCCAGCAGCCGCCCACTGCATTTTGGGTTCGGGTGGGAGGATGTCCGAAGATCTTTTTGCGGCTGACCGTACGTGTCTGCACGAGATGTTGAATAGCGAGATTACCCTTGATGAGGTAACACGCGCACTAGCAAGGCTGCCCAACGGCAAGGCAGCTGGCTTAGAGAAGGTACCGTCTGAGTGCTACAAGTACGCGGTAAAACCGGGCGACCCCACCACTGAACCGCCGACACCGGCACTCAATAGAGTTGCACCGCTGGTGCACGTGTTGTTTAATAAAATCTGGAGCGAAGGGGCTTATCCTGAGCAATTTACTACAACTGTTTTGACACCAATTTACAAGCGGAAAGGTGACGTGCAGGCGCCTGGTAATTACCGGGGCATTGCAGTAGGGGGCGCCCTCGCAAAGTGCTATGCATCGATCCTTCTAGAGAGGCTGGCGAATGCCGGGGAGGAGTTTGAGTGGAGGCACACGGCTCAGGCCGGATTCAGGAGGAAGTACGGCACAACGCACCATCTTTTTGTCCTAAGGCATCTCATCAACAAGCACACGCGTGCTGGCGCCACCACCCCCCTCATTGTCGTACAAATTGATTTTGAAAAGGCTTTCGACAAGGTCCCACGACCATTAATTTGGATGAGACTGGAGGAACGCGGGGTAACGGGTGAGATGTTGGCGGCTTTGAAAAAAGCGTACGAGAGAGTGATGATGGTAGTGAAGGCCGGGGGTAAGCACAGTGCCCCCTTCGCAACCACGCAAGGGGTCAACCAGGGCTGCCCGCTTAGCACAGAGCTTTTCGGCCTCTTTATAGAAACCTTAGCAGAGTACATTGATTCGGAAGATACGGACGAAGCCACAGGTGCACCTGAGACGAATGGCAAAAAGGTGTCACTGCTGATGTACGCGGATGATGTTTCCCTGCTGGCCACCACCCCTGAGCGGATGCGCCACTTGCTATCATTAGTAGACACGTTCTGCCTAGCTTTTGGCATGAAGGCAAACGTTACCAAGTGTGAGAGGCTGGTTTTTGCAGCCAACGAAGTAACGACCAGCACTGTGTGCAGCGGATGCCAGGGTTTAAAGCTAGCAGGGCAGCCCATCCCTGCGGTGGACAAGGCGCGCTATCTTGGACTAGTGTACGGTCCGGGTAGGGCCTTCGTCAGCTGCAGGGAGACACTCTGCGAGTCAGCAAGGAGAGCCATGTGTGGGCTTAACACTAGATTGAACCGTTTACGCATTTTCGCACCAGATATTCGCATGAGGTGTTTCGACGTGCAAATCCGATCCATCCTTGCCTACGGATGTGAGGTATGGGGTCCCGACGTGCTAGTAGAGATGCTAGACGGAGGACCGCCACCCAGGAGGAATGACAGGAACAACCTAGCACAGGGCGCATTTGAGGCATGTTTGCGTGACGAGGCCGTAAAGCTGCAGGTCCAATACATGCGACAGACAGTGGGAGCAGCCAAACCGTCACACCGTCTCCTGTTTGCGGAGCTGGCCCAACTGCCGCTGCACTTTTTCATAGCCAAACAATGTTTGGGTTTTTACAATAGGATTTCCGCGCAAAACAGAAGTCTGGCTTTTGATGCACTAGTCGACGAGGCACGGGAGGCATGGGCGAATCCAATGGGAGACGGGTGGTGCGCGCGGCTGTTCCGTTTTGTGGCGGCACAGGGTGTCGACGCGTGGCATTGGCCAGGCACACACACGAGTCCAGAGAGGAGTGGAGGGCAAGCACGGTCCTACCCGATGGACCTATCTTATCTACCTTCAGGGGCCATTTGACGAGGGCGTGGGAGCACGAGAGGCTGGTAGCGGACCCGCACGCATTCCCTTCAGACGGCAAGCAACCCGGCATACACATGTGCAAACACAAGCATTGGATGGGGCTAAGCGCACTAGGGTCCGCGCCGCCGACCCTGCACGAACACAGTAGAGCATTCATACCGGTTGCACAGCATGTGCCCGGGGAAGCCCCCGTGGAACTGCGGCATGAGCCCGTGACCCATGTGCTGCTGCGGCGGCGGTGGTGGCGGCGGTGTCTGCACTGTCATCCCCTGCTGCTGCTGCTGCTGCTGCTGCTGCGGCTGCTGCTGGGGCGGCGGCGGTGCATAGGGCGGCCCGTAGGCCGTCTGCTGGGGTCCGTAGACCGACTGCTGGTGCCCGTAGGCCGACTGCGGGGCCCCGGGGGGCCCGTAGACCGACTGCTGGTGCCCGTAGGCTGACTGCGGGGGCCCGTAAGCCGACTGTGGGGGCGCGGGGGGCCCGTAGGCCGACTGCTGGTGCCCGTAAGCCGCATGTGTGTGTCCGTAGGCCGACTGCGGGGGCCGTGGCGGCGGAGGGGGCGGCGGCGGTGCTGCCTGGGCCTGGCGGCCCTGACCAGCGCCCCCACTAGTTGCTCCTCCCGGACTTCCCGCGGCCTGTGCCGCCCCCGTGTCTACCTCCATGTCCGAGTCGCCCGCGTAGCCGCTGTATGGCTTAGCCGGCTGGTCACGGTCGGGTCGCCACCACAGCTCAGCGCCCAGCCTCCATTCGGGGCGCATGCCCTCCTGATGTAGGCTGTCGTGTGTGGCCTGCAGTCTGCCGCGCTCCGCCCTGCCTGCGTTTGTCAAGTAGTCATCAAGCCTGATGTCTGAGCCTGACTCGCGCATCGCTTGCTTGGCTGTGAGCAGCCGCAGGCGGAGGTCTGAGTAGCTGCCCAGGTGGAGGCACAGCACGCGCGACTGTGGGTGGTTGCTGCCAGTGACCGGCAGTTTGGGGAGGTAGAACCTGCCCTTGTACTGCTTAGTGACCGCCTTGCTAATTGCATCGCTGATCAGATGTGAATCGTTCGAAATGTTGCCCTTAATTGCTAGTTTGTCCTCGAAGTAGAACCCATTACTGCTAACACGCTCATGCGTGCGGGCCCGGGCCTGCTCTGCTTTTGCCTGTATTTCAGAAAGTCCTGTCTCCAGATGTGTCAGGCGCTGGTCGTGCGCGGTGATCTTCTTGTTCAGAGGTGCGGTGCTGTCTTCGATTTTCGTGAAAATGTCGCCGCGCAGGCCCAACAAGTCACCCCGCAGTATTTCAACCGCATCTTGGGTAAATTGGCTGTTCATGGCTTGTTTTGCAATCGGTTGGGGCTAAGTTATCTACATGTCGGCGGAGTTAGGTCAAAGGTGTGGCATAGCGGTATTCAAAGGTTGATATACTTATGCAGTGCCACTCACGCAGCCAAAAAACATACAGGTTGCATTCATGCGTGGCGTGTAATAAAATTAGTGGCACAGGTTGCATTCATGCGTGGCGTGTAATAAAATTAGCAACCATTCGGAAAGAGGGGAGTGGCCAGATCGCGATCATGTGAAGGCTAGTGACACTAGGAAGGATCGGCCAGGGGGTGCCGCACGCACGGAACCCCAAGCATCAGCTTCCGCGGGTCCCTACAGGCTGCTACAAGAGGCATCCCGCACTATCATCACGCGACGTGACTGTGCGGCCCACCTGCTTGGGTCCATATCCTCGTCTCCGTGCTCCAGCGCAGGCAGGTATTCTGACGCCGGCGGAAGCAGGCCGCGGCCGTTCAGCCAGGCCAGGGCCGCCATGTTGCCGGCAGTAAACACCGCCTGCGCCTGCTTGCTCGACAGCCGGGCAGCCGTCACCGCCCCGGGCTCCGCCGCCGGCCACTCCAGCGCCTCCTCGCTGTCGCGCTCCGCCACCGCACCGAGGTCCACCGCCGCGCCACGCACCCGCAGCGCGCGCAGCAGCCACAGTCCGGCGCCCATGGCGGCCGCGACGTTGGACGCAATTACCAAGAGCCGCAGCCAGTATTTCTGCTCGTCGTGCTGCTGTGGTCGTCGCCTGTCCACATCCGCCACATCGGCGATCCAGCTGAATACCGTCTCCGCCCCCCGCAACCCCGCCAACCCCTTCAGCCCCAGCGATAGAAACGGCTGCACTTGGCCCTCCCCACGCTCCGACAGGTGCCGTAATAACCAAACCACAGCTATCAGCTTGGTGGTCGTCATGGCGACCCCGCGCTGCCGTAGCATCTCGAGCACCGGCACATGGGCGGCACACGCTCGCCTCTCGAACATGTTAATAACGAAACAATCGCGTACATCCACGGGCACGCCGGCCTCGTCCCACAGCCACTCCAGCGCGTCCGCGTGGCCGCCGCGCGCCGCCGCCTGCACCGCGCCTTCGCCCACGTTCAATCGCACGCCGGCGGCGCGCAAGTGCTTCAGCCGCGCCAGGAAGTCCGGGCGCTCGGCTGCCAACTCCCAGATGCCCCACAGCCCACCGCGCTCCAGGGCCGCGTCCGAAGGACGCGGCCCTGGCGCAGTGTGGCTGCGCGCTGAAGCCCGCGGTGCTGACGGCGGCGGCCGCGGCCGGCAACCTGGCGGGCTGCGAGCGGCTGCTGCGCGAGGGCTGCTCCTTCGACCCCCAATGCGTCGCAGCCGCGGCGGAGGGCGGCCACCTGCCGGCGCTTCAGCTGCTGCTGACGTCAGCGGGCGAGCTGCTGAGGCCGCAGCTCCTCGCCGCCGCGCTGAAGGCGGCCTGCGCCGGCGGCCAGCTGCCCGTCCTGGCCTGGCTGCAGCAGGCGCACGGCTGCAGCATGGCGCTGACGTGGAACGCGGCGGCGGCGGCGCGGGCGGGGCAGGTGGCGGCGCTGGAGCAGCTGCTGCTGCGGGAGGTGGCGGAATACGCGGTGGAAGAGGGGAGAGAGGAGGAGGGCGAGGACGGGGGCGAGGACGAGGGCGAGGACCAGGGGGAGCGAGAGCCGCGCTGGCAGCTGCTGCTCGCCATCACACACGGCTGTCCGGTGGAGGGGCTGCAGCGGCACTGCAACCGGCTGTGGCGCTGGCGCGGCATGCTGCGGGCCTCACGCGCTACTGCCGCTGCTGCTGCCGCTGCCGCTGCCGCTGCCGCTGCCGCTGCCGCTGCTGCCGCCACCGCGGCTGGCGGGCCCGACGCAACTGCAGGCGGCGTGTCGCAGCAGCTTGCGCGCGGCCTGTGCCTGGATGCTGCCTTGGGCGCTGCCGCTGGTGGCGGCGGTGGCGGAGGCGGCGGCGGCGCCGGCGGTGGGCACGGGGAGTTTGAGGGCGAGGACGACGCCCGAGATGAGATCTTAGTGAAGCTGCTGTTAGCCGCCGCCGGCAGCCCCACGCCCTGCTGGGCGGCCAAGTTGGATTTCCTGCGCTCGGCCTGCTGGGGACCGGTTGTGGCGGAGCAGGTGGCGAGCGGCGAGCGCGGCGGGCTGTGGGGCATCTGGGAGGCGGCAGCCGAGCGCCCGGACTTCCTGGCGCGGCTGAAGCACCTGCGCGCCGCCGGCGTGGGCGTGGACGAAAGCTCGGTGGAGGCGGCGGCGCGCGGCGGGCACGCGGACGCGCTGGCGTGGCTGTGGGACGAGGCCGGCGTGCCCGTGAACGTGCCAGAGGAGTTTTCGGACCCCGACGTGATGCGGGCTCTGTCCAGCGACGTCGGCGTGCTGGGCTTGCTGCGGGACCGCGGGGCCGTGTTCAGCGCGGCGCACGTGGCGGCGGCGTCCAGGTTGCGCTGGCCTGACGCCGCGCTGCTGTGGCTCGTGGAGGCCGCGGAGGGTAGGGAGCGACATGGCGGCAGCGGCGGCGGCGGCGGCGGCGGCGGCGGCGGCGGCGGCGGCGGCGGCAGTGGTAGCCCGACGGAGCAGGAGCAGGAGCAGCGGGCCTGGTCGGGTGCGTTCTCCACGGTCGCACGCAGCGGCGCCGGGCTGCCGCTGCTGCGCGCGCTGCGGGCACGCGGCGCGGCGGTGGACCTGGGCGCGGTGGTGGCCGGCGGCAGCGAGGAGGCTCTGGACTGGGCGGCGGCGGAGCTGGAGGCTGAGCGCGGCGCCGGCGGCGGCGGCGCTCAGGTGCGCGCGCAGACCGATTGCTGCGGCCAGGATGGTGGTGGTGATGTTGGCGGATGCCTTGTGTTGCCCCCACCCCCCGTGTCCTCTGCCCCCCCCCTTGCTGTGTCTTTTGTCGCTTTCCCGGCGTGCCTGTGGACATCATTCGGACGCCATCGCCCAAACCCGCCGTCCCGTTTCAAATGATTCAACCTCCCTCCCCCACCCGAACCAAAACAGGTCCCGTCCGCCGGCGACCTGGCCCGCTGCGCGTTCACGTTTGGGAACACGGCCGCACTGCGGTGGCTGGCCGCGCGGGGGCGTGCCCTTGAAGCTGGGTCCCACCCGCAGCAGCAGCAGGAGCAGCAGCAGCAGCAGCAGCAGCAGCAGCAGCAGCAGCAGCAGCAGCAGCAGCAGCAGCAGCAGCAGCAGCAGCAGCAGCAGCAGCAGCAGCAGCAGCAGCAGCAGCTGCCCCCCGCGGTCGACTGGCTGCCGCCGCTGGCGGGCGTGTGCGCGGCGGTGCGCCCCCGGTCCTTCCACCAGCTACAGCTGTGGGGCGTGCTGCAAGCAAGGCCGGTTGCGCTGGCGGCTGCTGGTGGCCCGGGCGCAGAGGTGGAGGCGGCGGCGGCGGCCGCAACCGCCGCTGCTGCGCCGTCGGCGGCTGGCGCCCCATGGCTGTGGGCTGAGGTGATGGCACAGCTGCAGCGGGTGGCTGGGGAGGAGGGCGGCCCTCCCACAGCCGCGCCGCCCTCGCTGGAGTGGCTGCTGCTGCCATACCAGGCGCAGTGGATCCAGCGGCAGCAGCAGCTGCTGCAGGGACCGGCCGACAGCTAGCGGGCTGGCTAGCGGGCTAGCGGGTGGCGGCGGCGGAGGCAGTGGCGGCGGCGGCCGGCGTGGCGTCGGCTGCCGTCGTAATGGTGCACGGTTTCGGAGAGGGAGGGGGTTACAAAGGCGGGGGAAGGCGGGGCGTGGTGATGCTGGGCAGCCGGCATGGCGTGGCGCCGCCGCTAGCTGGCAAGCTGGGATTGGCGGCATGCTGTGCGCGCCGTGCGTGCTGCGGTGGGTCTCGGGCAGTAGCCATATCTTCCTTCGTTCGGAACGAAATTTGCCCCCAAACTCCTCTGGCGGAAGTAAATTTCTGTTCTTGCCAAAATAAGCGGGATTTGGGGGGGGGGGTCTTTCGGCAAACAGACAAAGGCAGATTTGGGATTTCGGCCACGTTTGACCAGGAGGCAGGGGCCCAGGGTGGGGTACGTGGGGTACGAGGGGTACGTGGGGTACGTGGGGGCAACCATGTCAGCAAGTGGTACGGTACTTCATGCTGCTGAGCCGCAATTATGGGCTGTGGGCAGTAGCCCCCGATGCAAGACAGCGTGCGCTGGGAGTGTTTTGTGCTGCTGCCACGAACCGTGCCACAAATTAAACTGTGGGCCGCCCGGGGTAGAGCCCCCGAACGAAGCGGCGGCAGCGTCCTTCGTCAATCGAACGAAGCCGTGTTTTTGAATTCGGCCACTGACGCCGCCCCTGCCTTCGTAAGATACGACCACTGGGACTCCCGGTTGCGTGGCGGGTGCCCTGGATGCGATTGTGGGTAGCTGGCGGCTGGTGTGCTGTGCGATCGCAGTGGCTGGATGGTGAAAGCGTCTGGTGAGTCTTGCGCATGCGGCATCCCTAGGTTGTGGGCTGCCCCGGGTTGATGCACGTCAATACCACAATGTAAACCTACGCCCAACGCCTTCTAGCACTCTACTCGCGAGACACTAGAATGGCCGAAGCGGAAGCGAGCAACCGGAAACAGACCTTCCGACGACTCTACCCTAGGTTGACTATCCTAGCAATCATCCTAGCAAAGATCGTCGTGGACTGGAACTGCCGGGGAAGCGAGCTGTCACAAATGGCGGAGGGGTGCTGTGCTTTCACGCGTGTGCTGCGTGTGCCAGTCATTCCACGAACCCGCAACATCTGTGAACAGCTCGCCAACCAAGGCGCAGCCCCCACCACAGTCAACAAGGTCAACATGCCGACCGGCTGCAAGCGACCCGACCGCCGCGCACCCCCCACGCCAGGCCGCACGGCCCCAAATACACACCAGAGAACAGAGAACAGACAACAAGCAAACCAGCCGACGGGACACCACATGGGACCGGCAATGAACGAAACGCAGACAACCTCCTTCCCACGCAACCTCACTGCACCGCTATCCCTCACGCAACATGACATAATGCTCGCAAGAAGCCTTAGCAGCCCGCAAAAGCGGGCTAACGTCCACCCCTGCTCAGCTCGCCTAAAATGCTCCGAGCGGGGTCTAGGGCCGAAATACCACACGGTGGCCACACGCTGTGGCAGACTACAAGTACAAACGGCAGCACCCATCACCTGCACCCTATCGCTCAACAAACCATTAAGCGCTGGCGCCCTCAATGCGGACATGATCCGCGAAGCCGCACGAGGCGGCTTCCCCACGAGTAGTGTCCAGCCGCTGCTGCATCACATAGGGCTACACAGCCTTACCAACAGCAACAGCTACACTACAGAAGACCTCGGCTACTCGCGCCTGCTCGTCAAGGATGCAGTCGCTCAATCGGACCTGCCGGTGGACGCTAAGAAAGAATTCCGCGCAGAAATGCAGAAGGTTGCTAAGGAGCACCAGGCGATGGTCCCTGCCAACGTCGACCAACTGAAGGAGCGCCTCACAGCAGTTCTCAATGCGGCCGGGCTGCCCGACAAGGCCTTCGAAATATACCCGGCGAAGGAGGCGCAAATCACCCACTCCTATGGCATTGATAAGCTCACCCTGCGCGGCGCAGGCATTTCGGTGCGCTCGCAGTACCTGGACAAAGCGACCACGGCACTCGGCGCCATGCGGCTCGTGTGCATCGACGCAGACGCTACGACCGGCCGGCTAAATTTCACATGGCGCCAGCCCACCGTAGCCATCAAAGCAGGCGCCAGCAGCAGCAGCTCGGCTGGCAAGGAGTTCCAGCCGCGCATCCTCAAGCTCAGCCCCGCGGAGAAAATCGCGCCCAGCGAGACAGCGGTCCTGGTGCACATCAGCTCAGAAGTGGCCGGCATTGGCACGAACACACCGGACGTGTGCGCGGCCCACATCCTGATGCACGAGGCGCGACAAATCCTCAAAGGTGAGCACCGGGGCGGCCCCGCACCCGCGCTAACCCATGCACCCCCCCCGCAAAAACGAGCCATCCAACCAACAACAGCACACAGCCAGCCACAATATATTGCCGCCATAACCCCAGAACCACAACACGCCCCACACCCGCCCCACAACCAGCCCCCTGCCCCCCGCCCTCCACCACCCGCAGACCACCTCGGCGACCTCAACGCCTACGGCACGCGCGGCTCCGACCAGGAGCTGCAGGACGTGGCCGACGCCTGCGCCGCCCAACTCCAGCGCCTCTACTACGGTAGCGCCGCTAGCATCCTGGACAGCCGCGCTTTCCCAGCCATCTCGGCAACCGCAGGTGGAATAGTGCCCCGCTCGATGCAGCCGCAGGCGTACGCCCTGCACTGCCGCAGCGCCCAGGTTGCAGCGGCCCTCCGGGAGGCGGGGACCACCTACATCATCGGCGACGGCGGCACCATGCGCATCTGGTGCACGGAACAGCCCACGCCGCTGACCGCGTGGCTACCGGAGAGCATGCAGGCCGCCGCGCGCAGCCGCGGCGTCATCCTCGACCTCGGCGGCCGCGACACCATCAGCCACCCTGACGCCGCCGCCATCACCAATGCCATCGGCAGCAAACTCACAGACGGGGCCTTCTCCAGCCTGGCGAACGACCTAGCTGAGCTGCACGCCGAGCAGACCAGCTCGGACGCAGTCACGTGCCTCCAGCGCAGCAAGCAGCACGCAGCGCAATCCGCGCCACCGCGCGTGCAGCTGCTGGGGGCGGGTCACTGGCCGTACGACGCCACCAACCTCCCCAACCACATGGCCCTGGAGGTGCTCTACGCCATCCACGACGACGGCCTCTGGCAACCGCTGGCCGACCTCGCGCCCAGCTCGTACGACACGGACGGTAACGCCGAGTACGCTGTGCCCACCTCCAAGGTCGGCATCCTGCCCGCCACGGACGCCGCAGCCGGCGTGCTCATGTGGGCGTGCAGCACCGCCCGGTGCACGCTCCCCCAGCTCCTCGACTACCCGCTCAGTTTCAACACCAGCAGCCGCAGCCTGACTCAAGAGCAGAAGCGTATGCTGCGGATGCCGCTGACGCACATCGGACTGGCGCACGGCATGCTCACGGCTGCTGACCCCCTCACGGGACTCGGCCTATGGATGCAGCAGGCCGGCGACAACCCGGAGCTGGAAACAGCGCTGGAGACCATCGCGTTCCGCGCGTTCACCGAGCCGCCGGTGCTGCCCCCCGCGGCACCGGTGGTGCGGGCCGCCCCCGCCGTGGGCCTGACCCGCGAGGAGCTCACCGCGGCCGCCAAAGCCAAGGTAAATGACCCGCATGTCCCCCAGCCTGCGCACCTCCTGGCGTGCGCGCCCGCGCCCAGCCCCACGCACCCCCACCCACCAGCCTCACCACTCCCGCCCACCGCCCGTGCGCACCGTACCGCCAATGCAACCCTGCCCAAACCCACCCGAGCTCACGCCCACATGCCCCGCCCCCTCCCTGCCCCTGCCGCCAGCTCGAGGCCATCCGCCGCGCCCGAGCGCGGCAGCAGGACAAGGAGCGCGGGCACAATCAGCTCCGAACGGCTCGGCACCCTGTACCGCCGGTACAAGCATGCCCAAGCCACGTGGCCCGAACTCCATGCCCAACACGACCAAGGGCGCGGCTTTGCCGCCGCCGCCGCACGCCTCCTCCTACGGTACAAACCCGGGGGAGGCTCCAAGGCACACCCAGTGACCGAAGCCGGCGAGCGCATGCTCCGCGCCCACCTAATGGCAACCCTGCACGAAGGCCTGGGCAGCCACACCGAGCTGTTCGCATCACCGCTGAACGTCTCAGACGGAGTCGACACGTACTACACACTGTACGCAGAAGACGCCCTCTTCGGCGCAAACTACGATGCGTACTCCCAGCCATGGGACGGCGTCGCCATTGCACACCCGGAGCCCACCCCCGAAGACGGGATGCACGCCGTCCGATGGGCGCTGGCATGGGCCGAGCAAGCGGACACCCCCGCCGCCGGGCCCAACCCACCCACCACGGCCACCCTGATCGTCGTACCACGACAGCCCGGCGCACCATACACGAGATACCTCACCCACCCGCGGGTAATGCTCCTCGGCAGCGTCTCCACGTCCATCCAGAACGCCACAGTAGGAGGAAGCCTCTCCGCGGACGTCGGGCGCTCGATAGAGCACGACCTCCTGTTGGTCAGCAACACACCAGGCGCCGCCCTCGCCCAACCCCTCCGCACTGCCCTAGGCACCGCCCTGCGCTCCATCGGGACATACCACGAACCTCAACCCGAGGCCACATGGACGCACACCCGATGGGTGAGCAAGAAGGTCAGCAGCATGACCCGCACCCGCCCCGCCCTGCCCCGCACAACCCTCCCGCACGTACCCGCCGAGCCAGACACGCTGACCCCGTTCCAGGCCACCCGACCGCTCTGCCTCCACCCACGCCAGGGCTTCTATACAGACGGCTCCGTGCAAAAGAACGCGGCGGGCCAGCCAAGCGCGTGGGGCGCCGCGGCCATCGATGCCAGCACCGAGCAGGTCTACCAAATCGATGTCAACCCCGGACAGCACGGCTGCAACACAATTACACGGTGCGAGCTCTCGGCTATTCACCAGGTGCTCAAACTCGACGAGGTACAAGACATGCCCGAAGTAACCGTTTACACGGACTCGGTCGCGTCGCTGTTCCTTATCCGCAAATCTATCAACCAGCCACAACTACTCACCTTCAGCAAGCACAAAGCGCTGCTGGATAACATCCTCGCCCTCCTGAAGCGCCGCTCACACGCAGGCAAGCGCACGAGCTTGCGAAAAGTCAAGGCCCACGCAGGAGTCAGGTACAACGAGTCCGTCGATCAAGCGGCAGTGAAAACCGCCAGGGGCGAGGCGATGCCCGGCGCGGTATGGCTGGAAGAGGACTCTGATAACAACCCCCGCAGCAAATACTTCTGGATACGCAAAGCTATTAAACCGAGAGTAGAGGGGATTACACCCGAGCCCAACGAAGGGCACTACGCCAATGACCTCAATCGCGGTATCGCCACGCTCGCGGCTTCCCACATCACCCGCGGACACGCCCGCGAGACCCTCTACACCGGCTTCGTCGCCAACGCCCTCCCCGACCTCGACATCAAATCCAGCACCCGTACCCTGAACCGGCAATCCGGCCGGCATCGCAAAGCCAAGCGATGCCTGGACTACCTGTACGGCCAGCTATGGAACAATAAGCTGGCAGCCCGCTTCGGCCGGACTGTCACAGGCCGCCGCGCCCCGCGCGCCAGCCCGGACGCCCCCGCACCATGCCCCCTGTGCAGCGGCCCCGACTCAGGAGGGCACATCCTGGGCGGGTGCCACAACGCCCAACTCCGAGCCATGTACATCAAACGACACAACGTCGCTGTGCAAACCATTGCGAGAACCATATCCCGCGGCCTCAACGGCGGCTGCTACATGGTCATGGACGCCACCTCCAAACAAGACCTGCCCGACTACGTAGCAGACAACCGCCTCCCCCCTTGGCTCCTCCCTGAAGCCGAAGGCAAACCACCAGGCCGGCACCTGCACTACCGGCCCGATATCCTGCTCATCCCCTCTGTCACACTCGCCGCTGCCACAGCACCCGATTTCCACATCATCCCCGACGCACAACACACCATACACATCATTGAAGCCGGGTACTCCGCCGACACCAACCACACTGGCAAACAACACGAAAAAGCCCAGCAGCACCAAGCCCTCGCAGCCGAACTGACTGAAGCCGGCTGGAAAGTCCAGTACACAACCCAGAACGCCATCAGCCTGGGGTTCGCCGGCACCATCCGCAAGGACCTGCACCCCCTGCTCACCTCCCTGGGGGTCACATCCCACCACGCCCGCAGCTGCTGCGATGCCCTGCACGACCATGCAGTCGCCTCCCTAAACAATATTGTCCTCGCACGCAGACGCCTCGAACGGGGTCAGCCACCCGGCGACCCCGGAGGACCGTAACAACGGGGCGGGGCGCGGGCTTCGCCCGCGCACCCGCCTTTCTGATCCGGTAGTGGGGGCGTACAGGTTACGGGCTGGGCCCGTCTCCTCATCCCCCCCCACTCCCTTAACTTACACCACCTGTCTCTGGCGGGGTGTAAATATTTCTATTTCTATTTCGTCTGGTGAAAGCGCCCTTTGCTAACGGTGCCCTACTCTAGTTTACTGCCTGCGGCTGCGCGTGGACGTGGGGACGGCGCTAGGACGGTGCGCAGCAATGACGACATGCGGGCGTGTGCCTTACAGGAGCACAGGAGCTGCGGGCGTCAAATGTGCACAGGTCGTGATGCGTGGTGAGCAGCGGCGAAGTACCCAAGTAGCCCAGCGGCCAAGTAGCCCAGCGGCCAAAGTAGCCATGGAAGCCGGGATGCAGGGTTGCACAGTACATACTGCGTAATAGCACGCTGTCCTTTAATGGCAGTACGCGGGAAAATGCGCTGTGCCAGGATTACGTTTGCACATCCACGGGCATCCCCGGTATGTTGGACATCAGCACACGCCTCCCCACTGGTTTATAGCTGCCTGTCGCTCTCGATGGACTTAAAATAAACATAAGGGTTTGTCTGAATATCAGCAAGCGCGGGAACGGTCCGAAACGGACCCGACATCCCGCGTGCGCATCCCAACATCCCGAGATATTGGGGTTTGGCGCCGCGCGCGTATTATGGGAGCATAGTATAAGGCGGGGCGGGGGCGCCTCAGCAATCTCGGGGTGCCGACCCGGCAATCCCGATGTGCCCAGGTGGGGGCGCTTTGGCGATCCAGTCCGCTGACTCGGCAATCCTGGATGTCGGGGTGCTTCGGCGCCTATATGACCAGAGGTTTCGGCGAGCCCGGCAAAGTCCCACCCTCCTCAAGGCCCCTGCTGGCCATCTCGCGCCTTGGCAAGACTCCTCCTGATGCTGCGCGCGTTCCGCATCGGGAGGCTGGCTGGCCTCGGGCTTACTCCCGTCGCTTTGCTTCTTGGGCGATTGTACTGATGCTTGGAAACCCGCTTTCCGGCTCTATCCCCAAGCGCTGCTGATGTCCCCTCATACCGCGCCTATCACGTGCATCAACCACCCGCTTGCTTGTTGTCATGTCGCGCTGGCGGTGAGGCGGAGTACAAAACGTGTACATCCGACACTGTGAGGCGCCACGTGCATAGCACCTACACCTCTCCCGCCCAGTAACTCCGGCGTTCAACCAGCCGCGCGCTCCTGTCTGCTGTCGCAATTTGTTTGTTGGGTCTGGGAGGTTCTGCACACTATGGGACTTCGCCACCTGCCCCGCTTGCATTGTTCCATCGAACCTCTCCCGCCCCGCCTGGATTCGGTGTTACACGGCAAACAAGGGGCAGTAGCTGAACCTCAAAGTCCCGAGAAAACAGGTTTACGCCCTGCCCGGATGTTTGGGCACCCACTAACGGCACGCCGGCATGCCCCAAGCCATCAGCCGCTCATTTGTATTAGCGTGTCGTACACAGACCACAGCACAGCACCTTCCTTAAAGTGCACGCGACTTCACGAGACAGAATGCCTGCCCGACGGCCTCTACCCGCTTCGCCAGCGACCGCTCGAGGCTTGGCGCCTCGTCGGAAGTCGGTACGAGCGCCATGGCTTCACTGTCAAATTCCCACGCTCTCTTGTGACATCATGCCCGGAACCGTGCAGCACAGCAAGTCCACCCCGGCACCCCCACAACCCCACCACACTTGTTCTTAAGAGACCTGCATCACATGTGGCAAAAGGTTTGCTCTTCGAGCACATTAGCTAAATAAGGGCATATGCACGCATGCACAAAACTGGATGAGGAGTTATGCATTCCGAGCTTTCGAGCTACCCATGCATGTTTCCATTCTTCTGGAAGACCTACTGCTGCAGCCCGCTGTCGAGCTGGTCAAGCAAGCTCCCAGGACAGCTGGTAAGAAAAACCCACAGGTACTACACTACTACACCACACATCGGTCCACCCACGTCCTGCTGATTGACTCCTCCTCTATCTGTGCCGTCTCTAATACATCCTCCTCACGACGGCGGTACCACCGCACCCCTCTCGTAGCAACAGCTGCTCAGCGCAACTTAAGTGTAGACGCCCTTGGTTACGCTCTGACACGGCACATTAGCGCGTGCTCCTGTCTACGTGTTCTGCTGCTGCTGCTGCTGCTGCTGCTGCTGGGTCCGCCGCCTGGTGTTTGGCTTAGTTGCCAAGCGCAGCGTGCCAGTCACTGCGGCGTGCCGAGGCGGCGGCTGGCCATTGCGGCCCTTCGAGTGCGCAGCTGCAGAAATCATGGACCCAGACTTGGAAGGGGCCGTGCGCGTCGATGGTGGCGGGGGCAGTGGCGGCGGCTGCGCTGGTAGACCCGGAGGGCTGCGTGGAGCGCGGGGCACCGGCGGCGGCGGCGAAGGATAGGGTGGAGCTGGAGGGGGTGGGGAGGGGGGCGGGGGACCGGGCGGCGGGGGAGACGGCGGCGGTGGCGCTGGAGGTGGGGGCGAGGGAGGCGGGGGCCCAGGAGGCGGGGGCGATGGCGGCGGAGGTGTGGGAGGCTGGGAGGAAGGCGGCGGAGGAGGGGGTGGTGGCGGCGAGGGGGGTGGAGGCGGAGGTGGAGGAGGACTGGGCGGGACTGGTGAAGGCGGCGGTGGATTGGGCGGGGGCGGGGATGGGGGTGCGGGTGACGGAGGCGGAGGCCCCGGTGGGAAGGGTGAAGGAGGCGCCGGGGATGGGGGAATGGGCGAGGGAGGTGGGGGCGATGGCGGGGGCGGATTTGGAGGGGGTGGGGACGGGGGAGGCGACGTTGGAGGGGGTGGCGAGAGCGGCGGGGGAGAGGGAGGCGGAGGCGAGGGGGGAGGCGGGGTTGGAGGTGGAGGCGATGGAGGTGGAGGATAAGGAGGCGGAGGTGAGGGGGGCGGAGGCGACGGAGGTGGAGGATATGGAGGTGCCGGGGAGGGCGGGGGAGGCGACGGCGGGGGTGGAGTTGGAGGTGGCGGCGAGGGGGGTGGCGGCGACGGGGGAGGGGGCGAAGGCGGAGGAGGCGAAGGTGGAGGTGGCGACGGCGGTGGGGGATGGGGAGGCGGCGGGCTTGGGGGAGGCGGGGAAGGAGGCGGAGGTGAGGGAGGCCGAGGAGAAGGCGGCGGAGGTGGTGGGGGACGCGGGGACGGAGGTGGTGGCGACGGGGGCGGTGGCAAGGGCGGCGGTGGCGAGGGTGGGGGCGGAGAGGGCGGTGGAGGGTATGGGGGCGCCGGGGAGGGCGGAGGAGGAGACGGCGGGGGTGGAGGCGGCGGCGGTGGCGATGGAGGCGGTGGATAAGGCGGCAGTGGCGAGGGAGGCGTCGGAGAGGGTGGTCTGGGGGACGGCGGTGGGGGGCTAGGTGGCACGGGGCTAGGCGGCTGCGGGCTAGGCGGGGTCGGTGATGGCGGGACTGGGCTGGGCGGTGGGGGGCGTGGCGGCGCGGGGCTTGGAGGTGTGGGGCTTGGTGGCGCCGGGGATGGGGGAGCGGGGGAGGGAGGTGGGGGAGATGGTGGGGGCGGATTAGGCGGGGGCGGGGACGGGGGAGGTGGCGTTGGAGGGGGTGGCGAGGGCGGTGGAGGGGATGGCGGCGGCGGCGAAGGAGGGGGTGGAGTTGGAGGGGGCGGAGATGGAGGGGGAGGAGACGGAGGGGCAGGAGACGGGGGAGGAGGGGACGGGGGCGGCGGGGGAGACGGCGGCTCAGGGCTAGGAGGCCTGGGCGATGGTGGCGCGGGGCTGGGTGGTTTAGGGCTTGGTGGCGCTGGGCTGGGTGGTATGGGAGGCGTTGGACTGGGAGGGGCCGGGCTCGGTGGCGCAGGCGGTTGCAGGGGCCGCGGCGGCAGGGGGGGTGAGGGGGGCGGCTGCTGTGCGGCGGGCGACGGACTGCTAGGCGGCGGGGCTCCCCCAGCACCCACGTCCCGGCCGGGCTGGGATGGCGGTACAGCGGACGGCGTTGCCGCTGCTGGCTGTGGTGGCGGCGAGTGCGGCGGCGGTGGCGGCGATGGCATTTGTGGCGGCGGCGGCGGCGGCAGGGGCAGCTGCTGCGGCTGCGGCTGCTGCTGCAGCGAGGACGCGTCGACCTCTCCCTCCACGAGCACCAGGCGCACTCTGTTCTCTGCGGCGCCGACTATGAAGCCATCATGCAGCACGTGCAGGTGGTCCTCCGCCCGCCGTGCGTCGACGTACGCGCGGTACGACGACCAGGCATTGTACGGCAGTTTCACCTGCGTTGCGGCGGCGGCGGCGGTGACGGCGCCGCCGCCGCTGCTGCCGTTGCTGCTGCTGGCGGCGGCGGTGACGTCGGCGCGGATGACGCTCCAGCCGCTGCTGGGCTTGAGCATTTCCGGCGTGCGCACACGCAAGTACTGCCATTTCGTGTTGCGGGCGTTGGCGGTCATGGTCAAGCCCCCGGTTGCACTGGGCGGCAGCAGCCTGGGAGGAAGCAGCATCCATCCGTCCACGCGGATCTCCACCACCACAGCGCGGCGGTCGGTGCCGCCTACGGCCGCGGCGGCGATGGGGTCGGACGCTGGGTCGATGGCCGTTGCACTGATGCTTAGCACCGCTGCGTCTGGCACCACGGCCAGCGGGACCACCGCGCCGTCCTTGCTGCTGTGCAGCTGCGTGGGCAGCGGCAGTGCGGTGGTGATGTTGATGATTGATTCGGCTGCAGCACGCCGATGGCCGCTACCGGCCGAGGTCGGTGCAGTCAGCGCAGCAGCCCAGGTTCCGTTGGCGCCGCCGCTGGTGTTGTTTGTCGCCGTGGAGCTGTTGCCAGGTGGCGATGCTGCTGGTTCGGGCGGCGCCAATGCGGCGGTGCGGGCATCGTCGTCCAGTTGTGTGACCAGCATGTCTGGCAGACCGTCGTCGAAATCCGCGCCTGGATTTCATGGTTGAGGCGGGAACCAGGCATGCATCGTGGTGCGGCTCTTAATGCGTTTGTGCGCGTGTGCATCCCGCCGCCTCAACAACATTCCCCCAGCAGTGCAGTTGGTACCGGGATGATGCCCTTGCCTGCCCCCAGCCCCCGCACACCACCAGGCAATCGATTGGACACACGTGCGTATGCACGAACATACGATCTCGCCGCCCTACGTACAAGCGCCGCCGTACCCACCGTTTATGTACACCAGCCGCAGCATGTCGTACAACGCCACACGCGACACCGCGGAAAGCGTGGGGTCGTTCAGGGGGTTGCGCGTGGTGAAGGACGCGTTCAGGCCGCTGAAGGTGCCCTGCATGCGCGGACAGCAGGGGCGGACAGGCAGAAAGACACGGAACACAACTGTGAGCGCCCACTTATCTTGTCACCTGCCATCTGCGCCCCCCCCCGGACCGAGCTTGGAACAAAGTTTTCACAGCGGGAATTCATTGGCAATGTGCCACACATGCCGTTCCCGGGATCCTGGGCCGCCTGACCCAGGGCGCATCCGCCCAGGGACACCAGTAGCCGTCGAAGCTTACGAAGCTGCTGCTGTGGCCTGCATGACCTCACACCCCGCCCCGCACCAACCCCTGGCCCCTCGCCCCCATGGACACACACGCAACAATGACCACAATCAAACGCGCACGCAAGTCCATCGCGACGCCCGCCCGCGATGCGCACCCACCTGCAGGCTGCAGCGCAGGCTCCAAACCACCAGCGCGGAGCTGTTGGGCATGATGTCGCCCACAGCCGCCTGAAGCGCGCGCGGCTGCGGTCGGCCGTTCACGGCCACGCCGGTGATGTTGAACGCGACCAGCAGTCCTTTCTCGTTCTCCAAAATCTTGGGCTGAAGCGACTGCATCTCAAGGCCACGCGCGACGCCGCCGCCCACGTTCGTGAGCAGCGTGGCGAAAGCGGCGGGCGGCGACGGCTCCTGCTCCGGTGTGAAGGGGTTGTCGCCCTGGCGTGCCGATAGAGAGGGCAAGGAAGGGGGCGGGAAGGAACGATGGGCATACCGGGGTTAGAGCGTACGGTAGGGGTTGTTGCAATCGTGTCGAGTGCTGAGCGCGGCGCCATTGTTTGAAAACAGCTGATGCGTGCGCAAGCAGACGTATACAGTGCTGTTCACTAACGTGGTAAAGCGTAACAAATAGTGCCCCGCCAACCCCGCCAACCCCGGGGCGTGACTTCATCCCCGCCTTCGCCGCACGACCGCCAGCACCAGTAGCACCAGGCAATTCAACCGCAACTGACCCGCATCACAGGTAGATAGGGCCAAGTAAGACCGCTCCATATTCTTGCCCCTTAAACACCTGAAGCCTGTCTCCCGCCTGTCCCTCACCACCCCCTGTTCCCGCTATTCCCGCCGGCGGCTACGCACGGAAGAGCAGATGCCCAAAGCACGCAGATGCCCAAAGCACGCACCTGCACCCATTTCTCGACGTAGTATCGCACATCTAGACGCCCCTCGGGTGACACGCGGACGTTGGCAGGCTCCAGCGGCACCATTTCTGGAGGCAAGCCCGGTCCCGGCGTGTACCTATGTGGATGGAGCAGCAAACACATTCGCGTATGATATGCAACTGCTTGCGGAATAATAGGCGAGCGATACAATTTACGGACACCCCGAAGAAGCTCTGCTGCAATCCAGAAGGCCACGGCCGCAACCACACCCACACCCGCGCCCGCGCCCCCGCAGGACTCACCACAGGGTACCACCGATGGTGTACCAGGTATCCTTCGAAAGCGCGGCCGCAACGCGCGGCACCAGCAACCAGCGCAGCGTGCCCGATGCCCCGGCGGACAGCGACCAGGCCCCGGAGCCTCCCTGGAACTGGTCCTGTGCGTGGGGGCACGTGCTTGTATTGTAAGACTTGCGAGCCATCGCGGTGCTTGCCGATCGAGTGTGTAACACGGGTGGTACACGTACGCCTTGTGGCAACAAAGTTAGCATTTTCCCAAACCAAGTTACAGAGTGCCCCTTGTTGAACCCAATGATCTGGAATGAATCAAGTACCCTAGCCCCTCCCCGCGTCCCAACGCACCCATCCATGCGAGAACCCCGCCACAGCCCCCCTCACTGCCTACCCCAGGCCAGTTTTTTGTGTCCCTCAACCTGGTCCCCACGGACCGACTAGACCGACCCGCGTCCCGCGCCCCAGCCTCCGTCCCCTAATCCACCCCTCCAAGTGCGGACTCACACGCACATGCACATGCACGCGCGCACGTGCCCCGCCACAAGCGCGCACCACCCACGCACCTCCGTGAGCGGCTCGCCCAGGGCAAATGTGCCATTAGCTGCCAGCTCTCCGCTTTCGTGCTCCCACACTTTCAGCTCTACGGCGATGTCCGTGATGGGGTCAGCCCCCTCGTTGTCCAGAACCAGGGACGCCTCGAACGCCTGATTACGGGACGCGTGTGCACCATGGTCAAGGATTGATGTGCGGCGCGTTGGCGGCGGCTCGTTGAACCTCCCCTGCCCTGAATTTCGCCATGGCAAAGCCGCTGGCAGCACGCGCATGCCGCAGGCATGGATAACTTGTGAAAACATGCACAGAACCCGGACGTTGGGTAGATGCTGGGTCCAGTCGAATACAGCACTGAATCGACAGCCACTGACGGCGAGCAAGCAACAACCTCCCGTACGTCCCGGCAATAATCACCTGGCGCGTCATGACCAGCGTCTGGCTGAGCTGTATGACCACGCGGGCGCACGTGGCGCCGCCACCGCTCTGGGCGGCGGTCACGTGAGTCGCAACCAGGGCGGTGATGGCTTCGAGGAGCGCGTCCAGGCAGCCTGCAGGTGGGTGCACCAGCAGCATGTCCTTGTGGATGACCCCGCCAAGTCCACGGCTCTTGCCCGATTCTCTTACTTCCCGCCTGCGCAGGCTGTCCTCTGGCCTGCTGCCGACCTCATGTCGTGTCTCCCTACCCCAGCCGTCCCTGCTGGTTGTGCTCCGGAGTTATCAATATTCAAGCAGCCCGTATATATCGGCCCCGCCAAACAGTTGTTCACTTGCTCACCGCGGTATCCAAGCTCCAACGCTGCAATGGTCTCGTTCAGGTATGCCAGCTGCGCTGTTGTCACGCGCACCAGATCGATGGGCCGCGGGCTTCCGTCCGGAAGGTAGCCGCTCATCGGCGCGGCTCCCGTGGTCTGGTTGACGAAGCTTGCTGGGTCCGGGCGGTTAAGGTCGAACGTCACATTCCATCTGCAATGTATAGTGAGCATACATACATGAGCAGGAGGGGCATGAAGCAAGGCCTGTAATGAGGGCGGCGGGCTGTCTAGCCCACAGAGCATGGCCTGCTGAACGTGTGCAGTGACACCTTCGCTGCAACATACAGCAGATAGCAAATCCATTCCCAGCCTTCGCACCTGGCAATCAGCAGCTCCCGCGCGGCTCGCGAGGCAAGCGGTTCATAGCGCTCCCCAAGCAGCGCCGGCGCCTCTTCATTCCAGTCCACGGTAAGGCCGGCGGCCGACCCCGTTGCGGTAGCTGCCTCCCACTTCGCGCGCCACTCAGCCTCCAGGTCTATTGGGTAGTTCGAGCCGATCCATTCCCTGCATACAGACGTTGTGATGCATGCGTGCCATCGTGCGCATTAAGCCATTCGTAAAGGCTTAAATAACCAGGGCGTGCCAATAGTTGGGCGAGACGACCACGCGCACGCACAGGGGGAGAGCTCCCCTGGTGCGCATCACATACACACCGCACTGAATAATCATGTGCCCGCGCGTGGGAGTGGGCCAGTCAGCAAGGATCCATACAGCTTGGGATATGTACCTTCACGGTTTCCTGACCCCACATGCATTGAATGGGGTTGCGTTTATTATGCCGCCTTACTTGATTGTGCAGTAAAACGTAAGCCACGGTGCCAACTCCTATCCGTGTGCTTCTCCCCGATAGCCCAGGCCCCAGCTTACTCGTAGTACTCCAGGCTCCACATCTCCATGGCCGCTGTGTTAAACATGAGCATTGCAGCTGACCACCGAATGACCGCCTTGCCTGCAAATACAATGCGCGCGACACTCGCGTATTCGCTGTTTGGGGGACTAACAGGTTGTCCGTGTGTTCCGACCCAGAGGGTGGGAAAGTCCGACCAGCCATTTCGTCTTCAGTAAGCACACACATGCACAGATACCGTACTGCTACGAGTGATTTATGATTCGTTCTAAGTATTCTAAGGCAGGACACACAGCATGCGACCACGGACATACCTTCCACCGACCGGCATCCTACGCCCCTGATAACGTCCTCCTTACCCACGTGCTCACCGGCAGGGGTCAGGAGAATTGGGTCTGGATCCGGGAGAGCCTTGCCAGTACCCAAGGCTTGCCGGCGTTGCAGCGGCATCATGAGCGGCTGCTGCTCATCGAGCGCAATCCAGGTATTATTGCGGCCCGGCGGCACACCGCCATACTCCACATACTCCATCAGGAGGCGGCGCCGACCAGAGCTGTGCACATCAGAGTGATGAAATGGTTTGGTCGTTGGTGCATGCGTGATTTAATAAGAAGCACGCATAGCGAGCTGGGTTAATAATATGCTTGTTAGGGCATGCACGTTGCATGTTATGAGCGGGTGCGCGGCGCAGCTATGCTGCAATAAAGCTAATGTGAGCATGGTTGACTCGGCACACCCGGCGCGGACACAACATGCCACATATGTTAGCTGGTTGCTCACGGTCGCATGCCCTGTTATGATCCCATGCCCCACACTCAGTCCGTACAGAGGAACCAACCTGCTGCTTCCACTGCCTGCGCCGCGCGTCGATGCGCCCACCCAGCTCCCGGGAGACGCGGATCCGAAGTTGCCAATCGCATTCCCTGCAGCGCCAAGAGCTGAACCCACGGATTTTGTGGCGCTGTTCACAGCGTCACTGATTGCATTCCACATTCCGAGACACTCCGCCGCCATATCGATGAAGCATTTAGGAAGCTTGAGCTTGCCAATGGTCTGCATTCGGGGGCACGCACGTTGCGATGGGAGGATCAAGTAATCGGTGTCACCGTTCAGTGGTCTACCCGAATGAGCAGCTGGATAACCAGCGTCTGGACACAAGTTGTGAACGGGTCCCTGTAGTCCTTGCCATCCGTCAAAGCCTATTGCTACAGCGCACCACCCCTTATTTGGTTCCACGAATTGGTGATACGTAGTTGAAGTCAATACTTACAACGGTCTTGATGAGATCCTGAAAGCATGGAATCAGGCAGTTGGATGCATGTGGTGAGGAGTTGCATGCGGCGGGTAATGTGGCCAGCTAGATGTAGACATTCCTTCCTAAGCGTCAGGTAGGCTCGTCTGCAGACCTTCGCAGCAGGCGCAAGCAAGTCACGGCTAAGCTACAGCTAGCGCAGGCACAGCCCTCACCGTTACGAGGTCGCCGGGTCCAGATACGCCGGTTACTAGGCCGATGACACTGCTAATCGTTATCCCCTTCCAGGCCGCTTGTTGCTCCCCTAGACGTCTGCGGATATGGCGCACTCCAGCCTCCTGCTTGACGAGGTCGAATGCCGACTCGGCCGGCCATGTGCCCGGGCTCCACGGGGAAGAGTATTCGCCGACATGGCTGCTGTGGTCCCAAGGCGCTCGAATGCCATCAGATGCAGAGAGGAGTTGCCCATCGCTGCTGCTGCTGCTGCTGCTGCTGCTGCTGCTGCTGCTGCTGCTGCTGCTGCTGCTGCTGCTTCCAAGCAGCCGACGGCCAGCAGGTCCAACATATCCGGTGAAAGTGTACTGCGGCAAGCAATGCGTTGAGAGGAGGCATCCATTATTACTTTTATCGTGCATACGAGCGAGTGGCCACGCTAAAATGTTGCCTGGTTACTTCATTCCATTTCACGCGAAGTGACAAGCGATGGCAGTTGTGTTGCCCATCCTAAGAACACACCATGCATCAGTCCATCCCCTATCTATTACTCCCTATCCTGTCAAGTGTCGCTATCCTTAGCACCTACAGGGTCGGGATGCCTTCTCCTGCTGCGTGAGGTCACCCATTTTGGAAGGGCTGTACGGGCCGCACCTCCCTGGCCTTGACGTGGCCCCACAAGACGTGGCCCCACAAGATTTTGTATGACTACACATTCGCCGACTAGCCTGTCTTCTCCCAACCCTTTCTCGTCCTTTGCCATCGCCGCCCACCACGGCCCCCTCCGCTGTGTGTGCCGCGCTGCCGCTTCATTCTGTGTATGCACACCATCCAAACGCACCTTGGAAACAATGTTATAGATCGCGCCCAGGAATTTGCCGAGCAGTTCGATCTCCTGTTAGTTAAAAGTCACATGAACATGGAAGGCAAATCAAGTTGAAATTATCAGCAGTCCTCAGTGCCCATCCCAGTCCCCGGATTGTACTGCGGGCGTGCCTATCTATGGCGGCCCACCGTGATGATGATTGCTTATCACTTGATATACATGTTTGAGGGAGTCTCACCTTTGTGGGGGCTACATTCTCTACAATGCAGGCGGCACCCACGAACATGCCTTGGACACATTTGTTGCAGATGTCCAGAGATGGAATTTCGGGGCCGCCGCCCCCGCTGACCTCATACGTGGGGTTCAGCGGCCCACCGCCGGGGGCGCTACCGCGATCTACGTTCGGAGGATCGCTGATGACCCTTGGGCACGGTGATCTGTACGTGCATTCCAGCGTGCGTGCGGTAATCGACGGTAGTAGATAAGCGCGGTATGTATTTGATTGGCGCCATCCAGCCCTCTACGGCCTCTGCCAGCATTAGGAAACCGGGGACACCGCGACGACGCAGAACGAAAACATATTATTACACCATGTTCTGTCTGGTGGCTGCGTGCAACCTACCTAACCGAACATGTCTAGCCTGCCCCATGCCATGGACCCATGCCCATGCATGGGCAACCCCCCGGGGTCATCACCTGTTCACGATGGACGCTCCTTGACCAATTACTGTGCTCTTGCTCGAATCACAGGCATCTGAGAACCTGATGCCAATAATTCTTGAGTCACACGAGCTTTGCAGTCGCCTCCGAGGTGCATGCCGGCCGCTTGGGGCGGGGCCTTCAGCTGGCTCTTCCGCGGCAAGGTCTGACGACCCATTGCTACTGAGAAGGTGCCGGCGGCGCGCACTAGCTCCTGTGAATTGTATGCATAGCAGGACAGCGTGACATTTGAGTAAACGATGCAGCAGCAGAAGCCGAAAGCTGGCTTGAGCAGTGGCCACTCAGCCAGGCATAGCCGACCTATGGAGGGCCCTCTCAATCGAGCATCGCTGTCTGCTGCCGCCGAACAGTCACGCTGCTTACACGAAAGCACATCATCTTCATTCAGGTGCCATCCGCCAGCCCGCCCCGGAGCAGCGGCAGGAACTTACGAAATTGGAGCAAGTACTCGATATTCTGGCTGACACTCAAGTCCAGCGCGAGGTCTGACATAGCTGGCATGCGCCCAATGAGAACCACGAACTCCTGGTCCGGCCCGTACAGGTCCGCCCGGGGGATGCTGGAGGTGGGGAGCCCGGCGTCACCAGCTGCGTCATCCGCCTGCACCGCACTCGCCCATGCCAGCTCGGCCGTAGGTCCTGGCGGGTAGAACGCAACGCTCGCCGTCTCGTTGTTCGAAGTGGCGTTCTCCTTTTGCAACCAGCGCGCGCCAGCGAAGTCTACGTTGTACATCTGCACAGCCAGTTTGGGACCCATGCACAGGTTGCACTTATTAGCTAGGGGAAGGTAGCAAAACATCTCATTAATGCGCCTACCCAGCAGGTCAGAGGACGGTTCGTTTTGAGTGTACCCTTCTATGCTTACAAGGGGGAACCGTGGTATGCGCAAACGAACGTTCTGAGCTGCGATCAAGCCCGTGTTGATGACATGCAAGGTGAGGGGTGTGCCGTCAAGGCTGCAAGCACCGAGCTCATCCCAGAATCTGCGTTGCAAGCACCAACGCGGCGGCGGGTACACGAAAACAGATTAGTTGCAGCTCATCAGTTACATGCATGAACCCGTATAATTTGCATCAGCGATTCTGAACCTCTGGAGAGATTAGAGTGATGAGCCGAAGGCGAAGCAGCAGATGTTGCACCTAGTAGGCATCCTTCACAGCCGCCTTGCATGCATTCAGCCCCGACTCACATGAGAGGTGGCTCCATTCGTATCACAGGCATGGGCACGAACGTCACGTACTCCACATTCACGGTCAACTGCACTGTCTCCTGGAACGTGGTGGGCACCACCGAAAAAGTCGCGCGCACTGCAGTGCGCGCCATAAAGACTCGCAGCTGTCGCCGCCCCCCTGCACGTACATGTGCCGTGGTCAGTTTTGCCGCGACCGCAAGAGCAGAGTCTGTAACCATGCGTTGAGTGCCCGCTGCTGGTGTGTATAAAACGCAAAGGTATGCATATGCACTTTGCAGACCAGAGGCGAGGTGAGCACAAGTAATACAGCAGCAAGCTAGCCGCACGAACTCACACACCTGTGATTGCCACAGTTCGTGAGGTAGTCGAGTGATTGGAGCTAAACGCGTCCAGCGAGTACGTGTAGCCAGCCGTGAGATTTAGGAAGGTGAAAATCCCAGAGCCGTTGGTCTGCACCAGCAATAGAGCGGCGGGGACACATCAGGCCCCCACACATCGCGGACTGCTCATGCACTTCAACATGGCGCACTCCCTGTCACGTACGCACCAGGCCTTGCCCAATGATTCCGCCATCGGGGCCCTTGAGCAACAGGCGAGCGCCAGCAACACGGGGCTGCCCCGGGGCGTATGTGGTGTACTCATCCACAACCTGCACCTGTGTAGGGATGGAGCATGCCGGGCATGCAGCAACCGCGATAGATACTTCACTTTGCCTTGCAGTTTGTCGTTAATACCGTAGTGTGCAGTGCCTCCATGATGGCATTCTATCCAGGAGATCCAGTGAGCCCACCCCATTGTCTGCAGCTTGGACTCCGTCCAGCAGAGGTACGTGTTCACAGGCATTCCCCAAATCTAAAGCTAGGCCCGATTGTTTTCATGCGCGCATGCACAGTTTCTTGTGAAACACCCTGCTGATGACCGCCCAGGAACCCAAACTCGAATGCACGGCAGTTAGGAATAGCTCGCACATACCTCAAGGCTGCCTGTTGGCTCAGAGGCAACCGCCAGCTCCACCGACAGCGGCAGGTGCCCCGCTGCAGCACCGCCCGCCTGAGCGCCTAGCACCAGCTGCTGCACTCGGTACACCTGCCCCAATTGCGCATTATCCGGTGCCTTAAGCAGCAGCAGTAATGTGGCCGATCCGCCGGGCGGGATAGCGGGCATGGGGAAAGGTGTCGCCACAGCAAGCCAGGTCACATCTGGCGGAATGGGCGGCAGCGAGAGGGCCCTGTGGGAGTCGGCGGCGGCGGGGGGGGGTGTAAATGCCAACCCAAAACTAAACCAAGCCCAAGCAGGGGGAGCTTACACATGCCGGTGTGCTGCTGCCTATCCGTAGTATCAGCATGGAAGCTCAGAACTCACCCAGATGCAGTGTTGCCATCGTTGCGAACCTCCACAGTCAGCACCGTGCTGCCACCTGGGGGCAGTACTGCCGCAAGGGCGCCGATCTCCGGGTCACTGACCAGCTTCACCTCCGCAGCCTCCACCAGCACCCGGATTTGCTGCGTGGTCACGGGGCTGCTTCCGCTTCCAGAGCCGGTACCACGGATGACGACGGTCACCTACATACGAGTGGGAAGTATTCAATGTATGGCCTATGAGAGCTCACGTCTTACATGCATGCTTCCTGAACATGCGCGTGCTGTTTGGAGTGCCGGCATGGAGTATGTGGCCGGGGCTCAGCGGGAGCCAAACCATAGCAGCAAGCATTGCCGATACGCCCACCCGCCCACACACAATCCCAATCCTTGACAATGCTTGGCAGTTACCGGACAATGTGTCGCATACTACCTGGATTTGTCCGGACACCCGTATTCTCCGGTCCCCGTATTGTGCAGTCCGGCAGGGGACGGGTTTTCCCAGTGTGTGTATACCACATAACCCATCTGGAAAAACAACCGCCGCCGCTTGATGCGCATCCTGGAGAAATAGATGTATAGCTTGCTAGAAGGGGATAGCTACCCACTATACCCACCTCAAACTCTGCGGCCTGCGTGGCGACATTACCCGGGCCGCCTGTGCCACCTGCTTGGGCCTGCAGCTCCACGTGTGCGACTGACAGCCCTGATGCAGGCTCCATCCCGCCCTGAAGCAGTCGCCTGCTGGCCCCGGGCACTCCAGCAGCGCCGCCAGCCGCCACGGAACCGGTGGCCTGCTGGCAGATGCCACGAATGAGCTCCGAAACAACAGAGCCGGTGGCCTCCGATGTTGAGCTATCATTATTGCTGCCATCGTTGCTGTTGCTAGCCACACAGGCTGGTGCTGGCTCTCTAACAAGCTTGGCAGTGACCTGCAGATATGGTTGATGATATGAGCAGGAAGTGAACAGGGAGGGGGATACATCCTGAACGGTTCTCGTCACAAAGACCATAATCATATGCGACATAGCTAGTTATTATAAACCGCCGCACATAACCGATTGCGACGTACCTCAAGAGTGGGCGGCCGCCCTGAAAAACTGATGAGATCCACTTTGGTGGTAAATGTGAGCGCGGCAAGGTCCTGTGGAGGCACCACGCGTTTGGCACGCGTACGGCATAGTTAACAAACCCAGGGACACGCGAATGGCAGTTAGTTGTACCTCCACCCGACGACCCGCACACATGCGGCACATGCCTGCTTGCGTGCGTGCACGCACCTCGTCGGTTCCCACCAGCACCGCAAATCGGTCCAGGCGCGTGCTCTTTGCTGGGTCTAGGTTCAGAGTGGGACTGGAGAACCGAGGGTCGAGACCTCCATTCGCGGAAAATGCCGCTGGGTCGACAACTGAATACAGGAATGAGATCGGGATTCGGAGCCGTTGAACCTGTCCTGCTGCCTGCAGCGGCAGCACCGCTGTGTCCTGCTGTCCCTGATTCTGGGGGTCTGTCAAGTTGAGCACACGCAGGGCGGCGGGGTGCGCTGCAACCACCGCCAGGGCCCTGCGTACGCGGAACAGACGCGATTGTTCACCGTTGTGACCGGGAGTGCAGGTCGGGGGTGCATGAATTCGCGCTCCGTTCATTAGGAACCCCACAACGCACGATCGTCGCGCGAAACAGAGTTGCTTACCCACGCGCAGATTGCGGCACTGGCCACAGTGCCGAGAAAGCTCCATCCGCAGTGGTGGTTCCTACGATCACCTCGATTACTCCGCTGGTGTTTGCACCACCGCCACTGGCTACCGCGGGTGTGACGCGCAACGCCACGGGTACGCCCATCAAGCTGGGAAGTTCTGTGCACCACGGAGCGAGCAACGCAAGAGGGATGCCGGATACCGATGATGACTTCGCTCTGCCATTGATGGAGCGGCGGGTACTAACGTTAACCGGTCAAGTAGTGAGACGTCTTGCACACTCAACACCTCCCAGGTGGCTAACCCCCACCACTGCATGCCACGCACCCACCACTTGAGTTGCGGGTCGCCAATAGCGCAAGCGCGCGCGGGTGGTAACCCACACGCCCCTCCAGAGCTAGGCTGCCGCCGGCCTTGACGCTGCTGGAGTAATTGCCAGCGCTTGCGTTCATAGGTGGCTGCTGTCTCAGCTCCACAACTGCGTACAGCGGCACGACTATAACAGAAAAGCGGTACGTCGCCGTTCTGCCGTCGTCCAGCGCAACCGCAGCAACGCTGATGTCCACCGCTGTCTTGTTCTTGGACAGGACATCCGCGCTTGGAGAGGTCACAAAAGGCCAGGACACCAGGCCTGTTGCGGCGTCGATCTGCAGGCCCTTGGCTCCACCGCCAGTTCCAGTTGACGAAATCAACCAGTTCACAGCCACACCGTTTAGCAGCCTAGGCTGAGCTTGCCAGCTGCTGCCCTCAACAAGAGTCACAGAACCCCCAATAGCCGCCGGGCCGCCTGTGCGAAGGGAGTAGAGGGAAGACGTGAGATGTAATCGTCAATGCAATACACTGCGCGTAAGCGGAATAACGTGTGAGCGAGCTTCCAACAGCCAGCCACTGGTGCATATGCCCATCCCGGCTGCTTAATGTCTGGTCCCAGATATATATGTTGATGGGCGCACCGTCAATGGACGCGATGGCCAGATTGGGGCGCAGATCTGAGCACGCCTCTCCCATCCACCCGGCGCTGCACACGCACGTGCCGAAGCGGCATGTGCCATGTTGACTGCAGTTGTTGATGCAGGTGCCATAGTATCTGCATCAAGCAAGTAAGAGAGCAGGAAATGATGCACCGCGCGTGATGAGCCCGTGTATACCGTGTATACGAGCGAAGGGGCCTTGCAGTCCATAACGCACGGTGAACAAGAAGGTCAGCAGAAGGGACACGGCCCTGAGCTTGCTGGGCGCATCGCAGCTTACGTGATGTTTGTGCGAGTGTAATTGATGGTCTCGGGTGTAGTGTTGCCGCCATCCGAAGGGCTAGCAATACGGGAAGGCGTGCGCGTGACCATCACCGCCAGCCGCGCAGAGGTAGAGGTGGCGGGCGGGGCGGTGCAGCGCAGCGCGGTGCGAGACACGCGCAGAGCCTACGTGGGCAGTATTAATAAGTATACGTTGATGCAGGCAATAAAAATTTCAGTCACAGTCAAGGCTACATCGAGGAGCGGGTTTGGACGCGAAAACACATGGACACTCATCCTGTAAGCGTCCTGCGATGTCAGCTTGCACTGAGGCTGTAAGAACCAACACTCGCTCACCTGCACATTAATACGGGAAGAGTTCATAGCTCCAGACGAACTGTCGGGCTCGACAAGTTCAAAGACGCACTTGAAGGTAACATTTGGTGCCTGCTGCTGCTGATTTGACGTTACGCTTCCGCCCAAGTCAAAACGGCCGTACAGGGTCAGGACACCACCCTCAAGGGGAAGGAGAAAAGGGGTGACCGTGTACAGAAGGAATTCGGGCCCAGGCGGCGGCGGCGCCGGCGGGGGAGGTGGTGAGGGTTCGGGGCTCGGCGGCTCTGGGGGACCTGTGGCAATGAAATAGAAATATAGAAAACGTGATTCCGCCATGGGCAAGTGGTGTGAGTAATGGGGTTGGGGGGAGACGAGGAAACGGGCTGTGCCCACACCCCGCCTCTGTGTTACGCTCCTCTGGGGTCGCCAGGATGTGCGTGTACGGCAAGGTGAGCGAGCGATCGAACACGTACTTGGCTCTGGGCTCGGCGGCCGTGGCTCCGGGCTGGGAGGTTGCGGGCTTGCCGGCGGATCTGGGGGCGATGGCTCCGGACTCAGAGGCGAAGGTGGCGAAGGTAGATATGGTGGGGGCAATGGGGCTGGCGGCGGTGGGTTTGGAGGAGGGCTGGGACGTGGCGGGCGTGGCGGCGGGCTGGGTGGCCGTGGCGGCTGACTCGTGTCCAGACCTACAGACATGCAAGAATGCATGAGACGAGTTTAGACCGTTTGTCGTCATGCAAAACCACGCACACGGCATTTTATGAAAGATTATTCAAGTATTTAACCCAATAGGCACATACCTTCGGGGGCGGCACGTGATGCGCAGCTCACGCCTACGTCATAATTATGCCCATACAAGGGACGACTGTTCGGATAGTCGTACGGGTTTCCGTTGAAGATCACCACAGGCTCCTCTCTCTGCTGTTGGTTGCATTCCCACAAGGTCCGCTCGTTTCCCGTGCAGTTAATTGGGAAGGACAGCACGGGCGTGAACCAATTTTCGGGACCCTGCGATTATTCCGAGTGAGTGCATATAATTCGCTTTAAAACAGTGCATTATTTCTTACAAAATTTCCCACGAAGAGCTGAGACGCATTTCCGTTGACGGGCTCGAAACCTGCAGAGTCAGCCGGGCAGAGTGTGCGCACACCTTCGGTATATATATTGTATGCGTGAGCAGCGCCAAGTCTTAAACAAAGCAGCAGTCACGCCTGTGTTGATTTTTTGCAGACCTACCAAGTTCGCGACACACAATAGCGGCTTCCGTAGGGCCGAAATACGCCGTGTATGGGGGCATTGAAATGGTTGACCACGCGCCCCTCCAATAGATCTGTGATTAAAGATTATCCGCGGCGAGGTGCACATGGAAACATCAGAGCAGAGTGATCCTGGGCATGGAAGGGTTTTTTAGCAAGCGCCCGAGGTCTGTGGGTGAAGACCATACGTCCCAAACGGACCCTGCCTGCTTGCTGGCAGAATGCCCATCTTGCTTGTAAAAAGCCTTCGCTCGTTCACCACGTACCTCGAGGCGGCCCACATGCGGAACGGCGCCGCCCGTGAGGCGGATTGAGCCTTCCGGCGGCAGCTGTTGGTCTGAGCACGTCAGGATGACCCTGAAATAGTCGCCCACCAGCTGGCCCACACCCCTGACCACACCATCATCGCCCATTTTTAAAGGCGGCGAGGCAGTCGCGGGCTGGGCCGGCCAGCCGCTGCAATCCATGAAAGACGTCTCCTGCCCGGAGCTGCACATACAGGAATTGAATGCGCAGGATTGCATGGGAATGAGCTTGTAAGTCGCATATCGGTTCACGTGGGTCGATCCGGCACGCTAGGAATGCATGCATGATCACCCCTAGCATAGTGCGTGAGGCGCACCACGAAATGTTCTTGATCCACACGGGCAGCCATCCCAGGTCCCAGCCACTGCCCGCGGCCATGGCGTGGGCACCTGCAGGAAGTCGCACGCAGGGTCATCATTGACATTAATCACATACCGGGTGCGCCAGTGCACATTACCGGCGCCGGTGGTAGGTGAGAAAACTAAGGCTTGTGACGTGTTCCCAGCACACATGCACACCCACTACACAATGAACATGCACACCCGCTACACAATTAGCTGTTGCACCAGCCTTGCGAAGCGTAACTCACTCGTGAAGCCCAAGCTCCGGCAGGCTACGTGGGCATCCAACCAGGTCCAGCCGCCTGGAAACGAAGCGGTGCCCCACCTGCCGTGGGCTGCAACTTCCAATCGCCCGCGATTCGGAATACCTGGTTCTTGACCCGCAAGTCGCACTTGCCCAGTCCGGGGTCGAGGTTCTATAGATAGGGCGAGCGCACAAGCAAAGTAAGCACCAAAATTCATTCTGGGCCGTCATACATGGTTGACAGGACGGAGCTCAAAGCGCCCATTTCCATGAGAGCTGCGGCGCCCGCACAGCAGCGCACGTGCGCGCACGCACCATTTGAGCAGATCACTCCCGCTTGATAATCTGCTGACTGTGCGTACACCGTGTTGTTATTGGGTCCTGGGACGCATTCGAGCAGCTTCTTCTCATCGCCCTGGCACATCAGGCCTGACAACCACGCGGCCTGCTGGCTGCGCCGCCAGCCATTGACTGCCCCGCGCCCGCTTGCAAAGCCAAGTTGTGCCTGTATGTTCGAACACGCACGTGGGGTAGCACGTGAGCTAAGCGCAGAGTGACAATGGAAGTCTGGGAATGTGTGTCATTAAACTCTACTACTCACGCAGGCGACTTGCGCGTCCGAGTCACCGAAGTCCGCTGGAAAGGTGCCGCCCAGAGACACGGGCCCCCACGTGCTGTTGTACATGACGTCGAGCCTGCCCTCCATGGGAGTTGCGCCGGCCACCAGCCGCAGGCTGCCCGGTGGTACCGGTTCATCTGTCAAGGTGGCAACATATGAGTTGGGCGTTATCTTATTATGCAACGAAGGAAATTGAGAGGAGACGGCGGATGGAGTCATATCGCACACGCACAGGAAGATGGTGGAACGATGCAGCACCAGATAACTGCCGGCATATGATGCCATAAGCCAATATACCCCATACGTGCATAGCTCCTCACCGTCCAGTGAGCATGCCACAGCGACATCGCTGGTGTAGAACTGGTGGTACCACCATGGCACATAGACTTGATCCATGCCTGCATCAAATGAGCTTCCGGAGAAGTCGCTGCCATAGACTCCACACTCCACCAGCGACGCCTCCGTCCCGAGGCAATCCAATGCATTTGCGGCGATCGGTTCGCCTGCGATCAATGCAGGGCGGCGGGGGGGGGGGGGATTTCATTCCAAGTCCCACTACTACCATTGCAAGGCCTTATAGGTTTAGAAGAGAAGGGGGGGGGGGGTTACACACATATTTAAAGAATGCATGTGGTGGTGGGTGGGGGGGGGGGACGCATCTTGAAAGGCATCAGCAGTATTCCTGATCCCGAGTCTGTCCTCACTTGCGGTCAGTGATAAAGTTGCACCTAAACCTGGATCGCTGGTCGGTGTACCTGAAAGAAGCTCGCCGACGCCCGAGCCCATGAACATGTCTCGTGCGTAAAAGGCCGTGCCAGACTTATAACCCGCGGATCTGCACACATGGTTAGGTGCGATCAACGCATAAGTATTGTTACATAGTGTGTGGCATGTGTGTAGAAACGTGCAGGTATAGGCTTCCAATTGAACACCTAGTCCGAAGGTCGATGAATGTATATTGGCAGCAGTGCGCCAACTAAGTGCAGCGCTGGTAGTGCGGTGCACGTAAGTACACACCTGCACGCAACAGTTGCTTCCTTGTTGGTGAACATGGGCCGGACGTTCTGCAAGGTGTTGTAGGCAAAGCCCAACACACTGCCCCATTCAAAGTCCCAGTAGGCTTGCAGCCGACCGTATGCCACGGAACCGCCCAGCATGATTGGCGCAGCAGCATCAGGAGCCAGTCGCGCTGTACCCCATGCAGGCGGCGCATCTGCACGCACGACCGCGCACCACCATTGAACAACATTGGATTAGTAATCTTTCGAGTTCCCGAAGTTGATACACTAGCTGACGATAGTGCACAGATCATGACCTGATACACAGTCACGTGCGGGCGGGCCTGTCAGACAAATCACAGAACCTTTCACACAAACACTCTGACGACTCGGGCGGGTGGGTGGCGCGGGGAGGGTAGTTACCGAAATGGTTAGTTCGGGGTACGTACCGCTGGTGCATTCAATTCCAGCCACGCCCACGCGGTCATCGACTTGAGACGGATTATTGTCGCTGACACTGCACTGCTGAAGGGATGCTTCGGAGCCCTGCGCACCATGAGAATCCATAATTATAAAGCGCTACATAGAAACCTACATGCGGCGCGTGTGTCCGTCACTGCCGGAATCGGGCCTACCGTGCAATTAAAGATCTTGTTCAATCGTGGTAGCACTCCGGAGCCAAATAAGGCATGTGCCAGTTTCTTGCGCGAGCCTGTCGCCCATCCCAGCTGTCGGCAAGCCACATGTGCAGCCGCAGCGCTCCATCCAGAGGCCAAAAGCACACCCCACGATTCTTCGTCCGGGAGCCGAAGCTCCACTCGGCCCATGCTGGGATTCGGGGCTCCCGCCAGCCGCAGATTACGTTTATTCCTCGCGCCGACGAAGCCTGGTCACCATATGCGGTGAAGACATAAGGACACGGACATCAAGCAAATAACGCAGGCTGTCAGGAAGGCAAGTTACCGCCAGAGGCTGAAGGTACAAAAGATGAAGTACACCGCACACGTAGTGCACTGATGATGGGTGGAAGTAGGCGAGCAGTACATCACGCAAGCAGTACACCACCCACCTTGAGGTTGTGGACAGCACATCAGTCGGACACCGACGAGCCTCATGCAGATAGTGTTGGCCTGTTTCGTCATCGCGTGCCTCACGTCACAATAATTGCTGAGAAGTGAGTTATCGGAATGTAAATGCTGTGTGATTTGGTGCTTGTGGAACATGCGCCCTGCGCTAGGTAGCTTGGAATGCCCGGCCTGTCCAACAGATTGGGGTATATGCACTAGCTACCACACTCTCCCGTATCAGACACACCTGCTGCTGACAGTCCTGGGAGCCCAGCTGGTGTGACACTCCACACACACCCGTGCCAGAAGGGCAAAGCGTCCAGTTCCCCCATGTGCCTCCTTGGAGGCCCGCAGCAGGCACCGTAGCTCCATCGCTGCATGGCAGGTTCATGCGGTTAAGAATGAACATTGTGTGCTTAGTTAAACTGCTGGCGCCACGCACGCACGAGACACACGACCAAAATTGACGACCATCACCTGATCTGCGTACTAATAAGCACGCACCTGCAGCGCAATTCAAGGCCGGAGATTCCTAGCACATCCGCCGGTGGTGACGCATGTGACGCTCCAGAATTGTTACCCAGCTCGTTGCCTGACACGTTGCGGATAGGGTTGAAAACCCGTAGCCGAGCACCTATGATGTAGGGTTGGATGCTATCGCTTCCATTAGCTGCCTGAGGGCACGTGACTGTAGCATTCGTCACAGCCGTGCCATCGGAGCTAAGACTGCCACTAGCGGGCGGCTCGATATGTGATAGCGGAGCTCCATCCTGTGAAGTAACATAAAACACCAACGTCGGTGCGGGCCAAACTTAAAGATTGCCCCCCCCCCCCCCCCCGACGACACGTTCCTCAGACTCGCCTCAATGACAAACGCATCTTTGGATCTAGTGCTGTGCGTGAATAAACGAGTGCTGTACGACTAGATTGTTATTTTTTAGTTACATGTGCGGGACTACAATTGCCATCCGTCACCTGATAGCAAGCGAAGAAAATGCCGGTTGCGCCCCAGGCGTTATCGCCAGTGTTAAAGCGACTCGGGTCCACAAAGCGAAACGTTGCGCCAGAAGCCAGGGACTCGTCAGCGCAGTACGCGACCTCCTGTGCGATGGGGGCGAGTGAAGCTCAGCTGATCAAAACCAGCCCTCCAGCAGCAGCCACTGACAATGCAGGGGATGCAGTACACTCGCTCATCATGCGCGCACCGTCCAACTCTCAAGCTGCGTGGCAGCTTGCAGGCCGGCCGCGTCAAGCTCCACGGCCACACGTGTTGCTGCAGCTGGCGGATTGCAGCGGACGCCCACGTCGTTGCCGTGGTCAAGTTCCACGACGTCCCACAAGCGCTCAAAGCCGGCGCACTCAGCTAGCCGCGTGTCAGCCTCGGAGCAATTAAGTGGCACGGCCCACACCGCGGCCGTGGAGAGGTAGTTGCCGCATTGGAAGTAGCAGCGGCTGGCGCCCGTGAAAGTGTAGTCCGGCCTCTGGAACACGCCTCCGGTGTACCCCAGCTGGCGGCAGACCGTCTGTGCGCGGTAGGCAGAATGGCAATCCCATAACACACACAGTTCCTGGCAGAACAATCCAGACCACCCATTTCATGCCGAACTGTGTTACCTTAGCAAACGTGTCCTCGTTAGGAATGAGCTGAGTTGAACTGAGGGTTCCCCACAGGCCCGCGGTGTAGACCTCAAGCCGCCCTTCCCATGGGCCAACCCCGTCGACCAGCCGCACAGCGCCGTCGACAGCAGCAATGGGCCGCTGCTGCCTGGTCTGGAGGCCAGAGAGCTGTGAGCTTGACGGGCTACTTGATGTCGATGGGTCTTCACAGATGACTCCCAAGTCTGCATCATGGCTTCCTTGGCAGTCCCGTGCGTACGATGGCATGCTGCACTCGTCAAGACTGGTCTCGTTGCCCCTACATATGAGATATTTTGAGAAGAATATTCGTTTATTTAATAATGACGGTCGTGAGAAACACTCACACGCCTGCAGATAATCCTTCAGGCAAACAAAATTGGCAGCACGCCCTTGTCAACAGATATGCGGCTCAACGCACCTGCAGCTGTACGGCCAAGCGCCAGTGACAGCACCGCCGTCGCCGGACCCGAACAAAGCAGCGGTGACAAACCTGCAGACGGACAGCCCGCCGTAATGGTAAACACGCATCAAGAGGACAAACAGTGGCTGAAGGCGGCTGGGGATGCATGGCTACCAAACGAAAGCATCAGCTGCATCAGCGGCATGCATCCCTGACATAATATTAGCTGTTGGCGCACGTGCGTTGTCGCAGCAGTCGCTGCAGTCAAGGCCGACACACTAACCTGCCTCCAGTGAAACCCAGTTGCCTGCAGATGACTGATGCCGTGCGCCAGGAGTCCACAGCCTCGCATGTGGTGGCCCATGTAGCCATTTCGCTCCACCACAGCTCCAATCGACCCGCGTGGGGCCCGGCGGGGCCACCAACCAGCCGTACGGCCCATGGCCGTTGCTGCTGCGGGCCTGCCACGCCACCATCACACGCAAACGGGGGGGGGGCGTTACACAGATAATAAGTAGCAATATCCGCACACAGCGGGATATGTCAACATGCATTAGCAGCGGGGACGCACCGTCGGCTTTGGAGCAGATTACGCCGACTGTGCCACAGCCGCCACTACTGCTTTGCACTGTGGGGTCGTAATCCCCATTATTCAAGTATTGCTGTGACCATGCCCATGGCGAACTGAAAAGTGTCGCCCTGTCTTGAGCACAGTCCAGAATTCGGCTCTCATTTCCATAGCATGTCAGGCTCTGATAAGACAGCTGCGGCATCCGGTGACCTGCAACAAGTGAGGGGGAGACCGATTGCGTAAACGGCTCCAGCAACATGACATCGAGTTCACGCACGATTGCAATTCTTCATTATACATGCATGTGGGGTTGCATTTACCCGCTTAGATCCGCACCTGCGCCGTACACGGATGAAGTTGTCAGCCTGCCGCTGTCGTACCCAAGCTGCCGGCACGCCACATGTGCCAGTTGCCACGTGTTGTAGCTGCGTGGAAAGAGACGGAGAGGGCCACACGCAAGAGCTAACAAAATAAGGAAAGCCCGCTTATCAGGGAACACGCGTGCAGCGTGTTGCTTCATCGCATGCAAATGCCACCACCACTACCACGCCATGCACGCACCTCCAGTCACAGAACACGCCCCAGACGCCATGTAGTGCAATTTGAAGCTGCCCCCAGGCGGTGGCAGTGCCGTTCGCAAGCTCAGACATCGCGGCCTGCCCCCCGCCAGCAAGGCGAAGGTCACCGTCCGCCGCCACAGGGCCTGTGGGAGTAGTAGTGGGAGGCATGCCATCACGCAGTGCGCAATCAAGCGCGCGTGCACCAGAGATATACCCACTGACGACGGACTGCATATATGTAATAAGGCAAGGGATCACTGGATCAGACCTACATACCTTGGGTGCAATGGACTGCCGCCACGGCGTCTCCGCACCACCATGTACCATCCGCCCCGCACTCCGAAGCGCAATCTAAGAGGCGCGTTTCATTTCCGCGGCAATGCGCGCATTTGGACCACACAGCCTGCACATGTGCACGAACATAATTGTGAGGACGCTTAGGTTGGAGCACACGGCAGTAGGTTGGAGCACACGGCAGTAAGGGTTACTAACGTATGACGCCGTTTGGCAATCAGGCAATCGGGCAACCATAAATCCCTTGAGGCTAATCCCGCCAGGCATTGCATGTCATCATTGCGCGGCCGCAGAGAGTTGTAATCCAGGCGAACTACATGAATCGGGGGAATTCGTGCATGTATACATCGATTCGCCAGTGGCCCCATCCAGGACCCAATGCGTGTGACCCGATTCCCAACGTGCTGACCTGATATGACGTAGAAACGCTTGCCAGGGGCTGCAAGTAAGAACGGCATGCAGGATGCAATGAGGATGTACGTAAGCATCCGTGTTTGCACAGCACGGCGTCTGGCCGCTGTGGAATACTACTTTAAATTCATCATGTCTTCATAACATCCATGCGCACTGCAAACTGCAAAATGTACGCAATTACTCAAATACACGCACCTGTAAATCAGTTGTGGGGTACACATTGTATGCCGTACCGTTGTACCCGAGCTGCCTGATACAAACAAGTGGCATATTGCGTACAACATCAATACTACTACGGACCTGATGAGTGAGAGGGCCCACATGCATGCCTGCCCTCCGCGCAGACCCATGCACACACGCAGAAGCGCGCACTTGAGCCTGCAAGCATCCTACACCCACCTACACACCACAGTCGCTGCTGCCATGTTAAAAGAGTCAGCGCAAGCCGACCTCCATGCACCCCCGGAGAAAACTAGCACCTGGGATGCATAGGAATTGGCATGCGCACTTGTTCAGCGGCCTCAAGGCATCATCCGTGTGTGCATCATTCGTTGATAGATATCTTGCACCACCATCTCAATGCAGACACCTCCCAGCAATCACAGTTACATACCTGCCCAGCGTTTGGCAGAGGGCTGTGCACAAGGCGCACCGCGCCCTCGTCCGGCACTGGGCCTTCCTCACACTGCACGCCTGCGTCCTGGTCGTGCTTGCCACTATTGTATGAGTCGTACCAGTCGCTGTGAGAGCAGTCCTCAACCAGGCGGGTGCCATACGCAACCGCTTCATCGGAGCTGCAACTCAGCACGAGAATGATGGGCCTCGTCAATAAATCGAAACAGGTGAGCTGATGATTATTTTGAAAGCACCGGTGATGGCGGGGAATGCATGCCTACTTGCCCGCCCATCTATCCACTACGTCCACTGTCTCACCAGCGGACGCTTGTTGTCCACACAGGCCCTGCATACGGAACCGCTGATAAGCCATGATGATGACGGGTCCAAGTTGTAGTAACCGTGCCACCTTATCTTTGCCTGTGAACGCACCTCGACTTGTCGCAAAGTACGCAGAGTAGTATACCGGCTGCCCGGTTGCAAACCCGAGCTGTCGGCATGCAACCGTCGCAGCGCGCCAGTTCCAATCGCCATGGTGGATGGTGCCCCTGAGGTTGGTGGGTACGTACGGAGCGACCGCACGTTGATTAAGACATTGTCTGAAAATTCGAAATGTACGTGTATACTAGCTAGCACATCCAACAAAGCGTCGGTGGACAACATGGCGAAATAGCAGCAAACATTCCCTGCACCCCCCTCAGTACCAGGCGCCGTCATGAAAGACCTGGATTGCATACGTGGACAGAACAACGCGTATGTCAAAAGCCCCGGCGGCATCACTGCACAGAGTCGATTCAGACGCTTGCGAAATGGAGCACCCGCAAACTAACGAGGCACTGAAAACATCATGACATGGGCGGACCTCCGGACCCATACTTACCTCAAGCGTGCCCGCATTGGCAGACCCTCCGCGGAGACGCAGGTCTCCCTCGCGCCCTGGCACATCTGTACATACGAGTGCACGTCCTGGTTTACAATCAGCGTCGTCAGCGATGTTTTCCCTGCATACGCTGGCCGTACCATTGTAACACTCCACGCCGGCAAAGGTATGGTCTTGATTGTCTGGATAGATGAAGAACGTCTGAGGGAGCGTGGACAGGGAGCCATGTGCATTCAAGCGTACATTTGACGGAAACAGCCGCAAGCGAAGGCATGTGTAAGCATTTACCTGATCCTGACTGTACGTTCGCATTTACAAACCATGACGACTCACAGGGGACGACCAGAGGCGATTGATATTCAAGTGTGCATGCAGCAGGGCTTACCGGCGTATACTTCAGGCGCTCTTGGAGTGCGCCCAGATACTCATCCAGGCACACGCTGAAGTTGTGCCGCCATGAGTTGCACGCGAGTGTGTAATCCGTCACGGCTGTCAGAATGGGGCCAGGCAGAGCCCCGTACACGGACCCCGAGTCCATGACAGGGATGCCAGTCGAGTAGCCAAAATTCCTGCGAGCGAGAGCCAACATGTATTTGCTTGGAGGTCAAAGGAAATCGATGCGCGCGCAGGGCCTTGTAAGCAAGCATCACATGTATGCGCATACGCTGCTGCAATGCGCACGTTGCAGTGGCACTACGCGGACAACCCGGACTCACACACACACGCCGTGGGCTACGTCACGTGACCAGCCGCTGTCGTATATGAGGCTCCACTCGGCGTTGTGGTACAGCTGCACGGTGCCTCGGCCCCACTGGACGGCTTCTGGGCTGCCCACCAGCCGCAGAGCCCCCTCGTTCTCCAAAACAACCACACCGCTAGCAGGTGGAGGCGGACCTGCGTGCATATCGAGGTACGCAGCGCGGGCAATCGCAACAAAGAACTTGTTCATGCTGTTACGCATCAATCACTGTGTCCCGCCAGGGCACACGCTATGAGCAAGGAGGTGAAGCAGTCATTTCCCTCCATTGAGCACGTGCCGAGCGCGTGCAACACGCATCTACAGCATGCCAGCACTGCGATGGACCTGAAAGCCGGGCCGCCGCACTTACTTTCATAACACTTGACCCCAATGTAATCGACGCCAAGTGAGCCGTCGAGCAGCGAAGCTCCCCTGCATCCACGTGCAGCCTCCGAATCAGACAGCAGTAACGAACACTACGGATGTCCCTCGCTCGGGGCATGGCGCCATCCGTATGTATCGCTGAAAGGCAATCAACAACCTCACGGCATCGTACTATATGTGTGCATATTCAATTTTCAGGCTGCTCGTTATCTATCCATGTTCCTCCCATCAGCCGGCAAGCTACTCACTTGTGCACGAAAACGTCACAATCTGTTAGGCGGCGGTGGTAGTAGTCGCAACTCAGCTGCATGGCCCATACGGGAGCCGCTACAGAGCCGTACTCGATGCCGCCGTCTTTTTGAAGCGAGCCGTACTCAAAACCCAGCTGACGGCACGTCGCAGCTGCGATGAATCGTGAGTACGTTTCGAGGCCACGAGAGTCCCACTGAACCATTCCCCTGCGCCCAGCAGAAGTACCGCAGCCGGCAACAGGCGGTAGCAGCAGGCGGTGAGGGAATGCCGGCCCGTCATCATTATCAAGCTCATGATATTGTTTAGTAAGCGCTGACATACCAGGTGCCGGCGTGGTAGATCTGCAAGGTGCCGGCGCTGCTGGACGATCCCAAGCCAACCAGGCGCAAGTGGCCTTCTGTACCGCCTGTAAAAGCGCAGCAATTGTGCGGCGAGTGCGACAGCAAGACATCTTGACGTTCAAGCAAGGGTTAGTTTGCATGTAATGTTTTCCCGAGGCCATTTATATGCCATCCACCCCACCACATGCTGTGCGCACAAATACTGAGGCGGCATTATCGCCACGTATGGAACATACCCATCATGCATTCCGGAAGACCATGAATTCCGTGGCGAGCCAAAACCTTCGAGCATCAACAGCACGCACCTGTCGGCAAGTTTAACCCAAGTCGACCCAGCGGATCGTCGCCTGCATGCATGTACATATCGCGGCAGCAGGTGGCATGCGCAGGTGTTTGGTTGTAGCTATTAATGCAAACTACAAGGACCATCTGTGAATTATCACTACGTACCTTCAAGGTGATTTCAAGAATGGACACAGTGCATGCAGGAACACACCCGGTGGCCAAGAACTAGTCGCCCCCTACCGCCTCGCACACACCGTGCGTATGCGCAAACGTACGGACATAATACATCAGCAGCAGGTGGCATGCGTGGACACAAGCAGACCCAAGCGGAGGAGCGCACGCACCAAGGGCAACAGGGCACAGCCGCGGATCGACCACAGCACCGTCGGTCGACCACTGCTGCCACTGGGAGGGGCTCCGATAGGTGCACCCGTCCGAAGATAGGAGCATCCAAAATACGTTTAACGGGTACTTGAAGTACGTGTCAAACGGAAGAGTGTTGACACACACCACGTCGCGTAAGCCGTCCCCGTCGCAGTCCACGCTGGTGTTGAGCATGGCCCTGGTGAGCAATGAGCAAGGACACATCCATGAACAAGAGATAGGCAGGCATGGTTGGCCTACAGATGGCTTACATGCGCAACAGCAACCGCCAACCGCTAGTTAAACATGAACCCCAACTCACCCTTTGTGGGTGCACCATCCATCGAATGGAACCTCACAAGAAACTGCGATGATGTTGTGTTCGGGTTCATGTCAGTTTGGTTCAGGTCAGGTTTGGTCAACACTCAAAAAGACAAAGACGCATCCTTGCCCCACAGATGTTTAGCGTGATGTTGCTTTTTACGTACCGGGCGTAAAGGAAGGTGAGTCTGGCGGCGGTGGTGGTGGCGGCGAAGGCATGGTCATGGCTGCATCGTCTCCCCCAGCCAGATTGGCGCGGTACGTAGCCAGCTCCAACCGGTCGTCTGCAATGTCATTTGCGCATTTGCGATGAGTCTACAGCAGAAGATTGGTAGCTTTCATCTGCGCGTGCATCTATATGGCCTTCCAAGTCGGAGCATTGGCAAGGGACACGCACACATGTGCTTTGCTGGACTGCTGGGAGACTGTTAATAAAGAAATCCCATTGTTTACGTCTGCTGGATTTCAAACGGGATTGAGTCCCCACGCACTTGCACCACTACTGCAGGCGCGCTCTAAAATGAGCCTTACAATCATGCATGCCTACCTGTGCAGAACAAAGACACGACGTTGGCTGGCCCGCAGGCAGAGGACACCCGGCGCCAAGCTGAGCTGAGGCAGTCCTTCAGAGGCGTGCCGCCTCCTTGAAAGTAGATCGAACTCCGCATACCCTTGATATGATTGGATGAACCAGAAAATCAATATTTCAAATGCATGGGCCACATTACGTGCGTTACGGGTGGCGTACAGTCTGCTGATGAGGTACGGAACAGCATGCACCAGTGGCTCACTAGGCTCACCGAAACAAATGGCGGGGCGTTCTGGTCGTCCAACCATGGGTACTCCCGCGTGTACGCATTCAGCAGCAGGCCATTGGAGAAGCCCACCTCCTGACACAGCAATGACGCATCCGCGTCAACCAGGCTGGAGTACCCATAGAAGGGCCCGTCGTCACTGCATTGAAGTTATCAAGCAGCACGCGTCGATGAATGTCATTTCGAGGTGGTTGTCACCGGCGGCGTATATAGACGCATGTGCAAACAACAGCGCGCCGAGCAAGTAGAGCAAGCGAGTGAATCCGGAGGCCTAGTCGCCGCAGTCTGTTCGCCTAGCTCTTCGGCCTCCCGCTGGTAACGGAGCCGGTGATCTCTCCTTATTAGTGGATTCACAAAAATCTAGGAGTGAAACTTACCAGAGGGTTCCCCATGTGACGCCGTTGTAAACCTCCACCCGCCCCTCACGCGAGGAGCTGCCATTGCCCGCCAGGCGAACTTGGAGCAGCCGCGGCGTGGCAGCTGTCGACGACGATGCTGAGCCTGTGCAGCAACAGCCAGGACAGGAATACACGACGTGCTTACCACCTTGTAACCACACACAACAACATCGCCACGTTCGCTTTCAGCGCTGCCACATTGTACCCCCCACAAAACAGACGCATAACTACCAAATCCAAAGTAGCGGCCGCCCCCGCGCAAAGATACGCACCGCTTGTGGTATTTGACGGCAGGTTGCTGCCCGTTGCTGCAGGTGCTGCTTCAGCAGGCGGAGGGCTGCTCGGGACGCCACCTGCGCACAACTCGGCAGAACGCGCGTGGTGTTTAACTAGATGCCCGTTGCAAACCTTCCTTATGAACCTTCTACTGGCACATCTCATGCAAAGAAGACATTGCAGGTCATGCCTTGCTCACGCGACCGTGCGCACCCCCTTACCGTAGCATTGTACTCCAACGCCCTGTGGACAGTAGCAGCGCAGCGTAGCAATCAGGCTTCCATGACGCATGGTGATCTGGGGCTAGCTAGGCATCAAGCCATCCACTGTCTTTCGGTGGGTACGTACTGATAGTCGTGCTCCCCTCGTCCCAATCTTTCACATCTGCACTGAGCCCGCACCTCATACTCATTGCAACAGCAGTCAGCGCCATACTCCGCAGGGCAGTCCAGGAACCGGGCGTGTTGTCCTGGGTTGCAAGCTGCATACCTCTGTCACCGTGAGGTCGCAGCGAGGGGCAGGTAAGAGGGGTGGTTGCAGTCTTAAATGAGTCGTCTACAGGGTAGGCGCATATTCAGGCTGAGAGCCCCCCCTCCCCCCCCAATCGAAGCGTCCCAGGGGGGGGGGGCGAAGCCCCCTAGGAACACCCCTGTCCGTGGCTGCGTGCGTGCGTGCATGAGTCGGCAAAACATAGCATACTAGTAGGTATGTAACGGCCCCAGAGCCTCATGCCCCTACTAAGCACAGGCGCATGGCTAGGGATTACCGGGTTGGGGCCAGGGCGGGATTTCCCGCGCCATCCATGTTCATGCCTTGGCACGTCACCAAACACCCCAACTATTTCCCAAGCCTTTCTCTAGCCTCCTGCCATGGGCAAGACCCCTCCGGCGCCCCACGCTCAAAGGGCTAGGCGCGGGGCGGGGGCGACCTCGGGGCTTCCCATACGTAGCTCTTGTAAATGGGCAGAATGCGAGGTATGATAAGATCTAATGACGTATTCGATGCTCAAGCACTCACCAACAGGAAAGGCGTGGTGGTTTCACTGAATGCACCGGCACCCACAGCCGCACCACCAACATAGCCCAGCTCACGACATACTACCACAGCATCCCCGGCATCAAAGCCATGGTTGCTGCATAGTCCATAGAGCAAGTGAGAAGCGTGGCGGTCAGTTTTAGTGTCGGTGCGTGCCAACATCACGCATACTAGACTGCCACATACAGCAAGACTAATTATTGGTTCAGCGTACCTTGTTCGGCTGCCGCTATGGCTCTAGGCTGCGTAACATCCCCAAACTCTTACCACACGGCGCCCCACATGGAGCCATTGAAGAACTCCAGGCGCCCCTCCCGCGGACTGATGCCACCCACAAGACGCACGTCGCCGCGCTGTGGTGGTTCCTCAGACCCCACGACACCGATTGCTGCGTCGGGTTTTGGGCACGGCGGAATAGTGAGTAACAATGCCAGCTGCTTGGATGCAGAGGAAGGCGGAGGTTAAGGGTCAAGGGCACAAGGTCACGGCGCAGCATCTGACACGCCTCGTCGTGGCTACGTCGGTTGTCCTCCGCCCGCAGCAGGTGCCACAATCATAATGCGCATCATTCCGCTATGCTTTCATCCATGTGACGCACCCCCAGCAATCAGCAACAGCGAAAAGGCTGCGACAAGCAGCGACAACTCGCCCCTCGTCCGCAGGTGCATCGCTCCAAATTCGCCGACTTGCAGCTGGCTTATTGCTCAGTACATTGTTCTCCCATCAATAGTGAGTCGCCGATCTGCTGAATAGAAGCAGGTCGACTCACAGAGACTGAAATTCGCCTGGAGGTCGGCGGGATTGTAACGCTTCCATAATTATTCATTAGGAGTGAGGCCCTACTATAAAGCGATACGTTTCAAAGATGCTACGATGGGTGGGCAATCAAGTAGGCTCCTCATCGTACCTTTCCGGCCAGGCCTTGGGCCAGGCCAGTTTCGTTGAGGTCTTTATTCTCACTTATTGAACAGGAAGAGCTAAAGGAGGTACTGCCAGCTCGCACTCGCAATTGTTGGTCAGTTGTGGAATTGGAGTTTAAAAAATGCAAAAGCATAAAAGGAAGCCGCCGGTACATGCATAATATGTACACTGAAACGGGCTGCAACGCAAGTGGAACGTCCCGAGTAACGCCTTGCCCCGCCTTCGTTCCCCGGGCACGGGCCTCCCCCACGGGCCTCCCCCCGCAACTCACCCCCCCCCCCCCCAAAATACCGCGCCTCTCCGCAGCAGCCAATGTATGCCACAGGACCATCTCTACAATCTGAGGCGGTGGGGTACCGAGGCAATTGCTGAGTAGGTGCAGAATGTCCGTCGTCAGTCAACTGATGGGAAAATCTGATGCAAGAGCCTCGCTTTCCCGCACAGGGGCACTGGCACGCCCCTGAAGTCCAGAGCTGATCGCTCGCGACCCGTGGTCACCAGGTCCTTCTTGTAACCAATGCGTTTTAGTGAGGTACCCCTTGGTGAGAAGGTTGCGGTATGAGGGGTATGAATGCGACATTACAAAGAAGGGACCGTCCGGCCAAGCAAGGATGCCCTGCACCCAAGTCAAGAGGGACCATCTCCGGCCCGAAGGGAAACCACCCTCCCCCCAGCTGTCAGCCGACCTTTCACCAACACGTGCATTAGGTCCATGTCTCAGCTGCGGTATGCGTGTGTCGCTGCGGCACCAATCGACGCAGCGCCCGGGGCATGTGGAGCAGACACGCGCGGGCAGGCACGGGTAGCAGGCGCAGGCAGGCGAGTTCGAGGTGTATGGCTATGTAGCGGCAGTGTTTCCTGCCGTCCAGTGAGTGGCCCTCTGTGGCCGTAGCTCCCGGCCTCCCGCTACTGTGGCTCCCCCAATCCCGCTGCCAGCGCAGCGCGGCAGGAGGGGCCTTTCTGCGCTTGCTTGTGCCTATCGGCCACTCAGCGTGCCAGCTGCTGCGGCCACCAAGCTGGGCGGACCACAGATGTAACGGACAGGTGCACACGGGAAGGGGGTGCATGGGACAGTGGGGGAAGTGGCTGCCGGCAACACAGACACCGGCACGCAACCTGCAAGCAACGCGAGCAGGTAGAAAACCAGAGACCACTGCACCAGCCACCGAACCCAAGGGCAACCCTCCAGGGCAAAGCAAGGGCAGACCGGGCATCAAACAAATCGGCGAAGCACCCACCGAACTCTCAGAACAGAGCACGAAACAGACAGAGGGGACAGAGCAGGAAAAAGAAAAACAAGGGAACCGAGGCCGACAACCAGCACCCAGCCTGTTGCAAGCAAGGGCATGCCGCCACGCCATGACTCACACGGTGACACGTGCACTGGGCACGGCATTCCATGACGGCTTTCACCCGACATGCGGCACACCGGGGGCCGTATGGGCTCGTGCAATGATGATTAATAAACGTCTATCCAATCAGAGTTTGATTGGTGGTGCATGGCGCTGCGTGACCCAGTCCCTCCGCCTGCCTTCCTCGCGGCAGCCGCCGCGCACACAGCTAGCGCCCACGGCCTAGCTCCCCCACCACGCACTGTCATTGTATTGGGGAGCGCGGCTTGCCACGCACTCCATCAGCCACGCAGTCCGCCCTACAGCCTTACTGAGCCACCTGCGGTACCTCCAGCCTGGCGGGCAGTGTCCAACCTAGCCACGGGTGCCCCAGAAACAACCGCACATCCACGCAATCACCAGCACAGTGGGCTTCCATTACCCTTTTCCCTTTGTGCTTGGTAACACCGCTACCGCCCCCACCACCACCTATGGCACCCGCGCTCCAAGCTCTGGCGAGGGCAGCTGTCGACCTTGTGCTGCAGCCAGGCCAGCTGGTGCGGCAGCAGCAGCCCCTGGCCCTGGCCCTGAGGCTGCTCCCTATCAGCTTGCCGGTCGTCATGGGGATCCCGCGCTGCCGTAGCATCTCGAGCACCGACACATGGGCGTCACACGCGCGCCTCTCAAACATGTTCACAATGAAGCAATCGCGTATGTCCACGGGCACGCCGGCCTCGTCCCACAGCCACGCCAGCGCGTCCGCGTGGCCGCCGTGTGCCGCCGCCTGCGCCGCGCCTTCGCCCACGTTCAAGCGCACGCCGGCGGCGCGCAAGTACTTCAGCCGTCCAAGGAAGTCCGGGCGCTCGGCTGCCGCGTCCCAGATGCCCCACAGCCCGCCGCGCTCACCGCGCAGCACCTGCCCCGCCACAACCGGTCCCCAGCAGGCCGACAGCAGGAAATCCACCTTTGCCGCCCAGCAGGGCGTGGGGCTGCTGGCTGCGGCTAACAGCAGATCCGCCCGCGTATCATCGAGGGCGTCGTCCTCACCCTCAAAATCCATGCCACCGCCACCGCCACCACCGGCACCAGGATCGCGCGGCGCAGCGCCACGTGGCAGGCGCCACAGGCTGTCGTAGTGCCGCTACAGCACCGCCACCGGGCAGCCCTCCACAATGGCGAGCAGCAGGCCCCACCGGGCGGCGCGCGTCGCTGGCTCTGGCTGCTCCTCTGAGACCCCGAGCTCCGGCAGCAGCAGCGGCAGCAGCAGCAGCGGCAGCAGCACTTGCTCCAGCACCGCCACCTGTCCCGCCCGCGCCGCCGCCTCCGCATCCGGCAGCCTAGGGCTGTAGCCGTACACCTGCTGCAGCCAGGCCAGGACGGACAGCTGGCCGCCGGCGCAGGCGCCCTGGGCTGCGGCGGCTAGGTATGTGTCCGTGACATTTTCGCCGGAGACAACTGCCCCCAGCAGCAGCTGCAGCGCCGGCAGGTGGCCGCCCCGCGCCGCGCCGACGAGGGCGTCCGTGCTGAAGGAGCAGCCCTCGCGCAGCAGCCGCTCGCAGCCCGCCAGGTTGCCGGCTGCGGCCGCCGCCGTCAGCACCGCCGGCTTCAGAGCGCAGCCGCACTGCACCAGGGCCGCGTCCAGGCTGGCGGCGTGGCCCGCGGACGCGGCCAGGCACAGCAGCCGCTCGCGCTGCGGGAGCGTGAGAGCGCGCCAGGGCTCGGCGCGGCCCCAATGCGCCACGAATGCGTGCCCCGGGCACGAGTCAGAGGGGTTGGGCCTGGTAGGACCAGGGCAAGGGGCGGGGCGTGTGCGGGGCCCAGTCTGGTCGCGGTGTGTCTCAGGATCACAGCAGGCTCGTATCCAAACCCATTACACCTCAAACTTATGTGTAAAGCTAGAGCGAACCGCTCACTTCATTTCCTTCTTTCGTCGTTAAGTCCAAGCCCAACTGGCACCGCCGTGTACCTCTGCGAGCAGCCTTGCCTTCCGTAAATGAGTACTGAAGTAAGATCTGTCTGGGATAGTCTCACCCCCGAGCTCGCCCGCAAGGTCGCGAGCAAACTGCATGCCAACACATGTGCAGCGACGCTCAAGCTTGTCAACAGCCAGACTGCTGAGGCTTTGCAGGAGTACCATACTGTGATACTGGGGCACAAACGCGCAAGCTCGACGGACCTGGGCCCCCACCGCGCAGTCCAACCCTGGCCAGGGCACGCCTTCGTGGCGCACTGGGGCCGCGCCGAGCCCTGGCGCGCCCTCACGCTTCCCCAGCGCGAGCGGCTGCTGTGCCTGGCCGCGTCCTCGGGCCACGCCGCCAGCCTGGACGCGGCCCTGGCGCAGTGTGGCTGCGCCCTGAAGCCGGCGGTGCTGACGGCGGCGGCCGCGGCCGGCAACCTGGCGGGCTGCGAGCGGCTGCTGCGCGAGGGCTGCTCCTTCGACCCCGACTGCGTCGCAGCCGCGGCGGAGGGCGGCCACCTGCCGGCGCTGCAGCTGCTGCTGACGTCAGCGGGCGAGCTGCTGAGGCCGCAACTCCTCGCCGCCGCGGTGAAGGCGGCCTGCGCCGGCGGCCAGCTGCCCGTCCTTGCCTGGCTGCAGCAGGCGCACGGCTGCAGCGCGGCGCTCACGTGGAACGCGGAGGCGGCGGCGCGGGCGGGGCAGGTGGCGGCGCTGGAGCAGCTGTTGCGGGAGGTGGCGGAGTACGCGGTGGAAGAGGGGAAAGAGGAGGCGGGCGAGGGCGGGGGCGAGGACGGGGGCGAGGACCAGGGGGAGCGAGAGCCGCGCTGGCAGCTGCTGCTCGCCATCACACACGGCTGTCCGGTGGAGGCGCTACAGCGGCACTACAACCGGCTGTGGCGCTGGCGCGGCATGCTGCGGGCGTCACGTGCTGCTGCCGCTGCTGCTGCTGCTGCCGCTGCTGCCGCTGCCGCGGCTGGCGGGCCCGACGCAACCGCAGGCGGCGTGTCGCAGCAGTTTGCGCGCGGCCTGTGCCTGGATGATGCCTTGGGCGCTGCCGCTGGTGGCAGCAGTGGCGGCGCCGGCGATGGGCACGGGGAGTTTGAGGGCGAGGACGACGCCCGAGATGAGATCTTGGTGAAGCTGCTGTTAGCCGCCGCTGGCAGCCCAACGCCCTGCTGGGCGGCTAAGTTGGATTTCCTGCGCTCGGCCTGCTGGGGACCGGTTGTGGCGGAGCAGGTGGTGAGCGGCGAGCGCGGCGGGCTGTGGGGCATCTGGGAGGCGGCAGCCGAGCGCCCTGACTTCCTGGCGCGGCTGAAGCACCTTCACACCGCCGGCGTGGGCGTGGACGAAAGCGCGGTGGAGGCCGCGGCGCGCGGCGGGCACGCGGACGCGCTGGCGTGGCTGTGGGACGAGGCGGGCGTGCCCGTGGACGTGCCAGCGGAGTTTTCTGACCCCGACGCGATGCAGGCTTTGTCCAGCGACGTCGGCGTGCTGGGCCTGCTGCGGGACCGTGGGGCCGTGTTCAGCGCGGCGCACGTGGCGGCGGCGTCCAGGTTCCGCTGGCCTGACGCCGCCCTGCTGTGGCTCGTGGAGGCCGCGGAGGGTAGGGAGCGACACGGCGGTGGTTGCGCCGGCGGCGGCGGCAGTAGCCCGGCGGAGCAGGAGCAGGAGCAGCGGGCATGGTCGGGTGCGTTCGCCACGGTCGCACGCGGCGGCGCCGGGCTGCCGCTGCTGCGCGCGCTGCGGGCGCGCGGCGCGGCGGTGGACCTAGGTGCGATGGTGGCCGGCGGCAGCGAGGAGGCGCTGGAGTGGGCGGCGGCGGAGCTGGAGGCTGAGCGCGGCGCCGGCGGCGGCGGCGCTCAGGTGCGCACGCAGACCGATCGCTGCGGCCAGGATGGTGGTAATGGTGGTGGCGGATGCCTTGTGTTGCCCCCACCCCCCGTGTCCCCTGCCCCCCCCCCCCCCCGCTTGCTGTGCCCATGATGCCAACCTTGCGTTGCCGGCTTGCGAGTACTGGTCGATTACCCCTGTGCCACAGAACACCGCCTCGGCGGCTCTCAGAGCCTGACGCTCACCATGTTTGGCTAAACCGGCTCCTCCTAAACCGTCCTGAACGTGAAACCTTAAGGGCGAACGTTTCCGGTAGTGTCTTTTGTCGCTATTCCCGGCGTGCCTGTGGACATCATGCGGACGCCATCACCCCATCCCGCCGTCCCGTTTCAAATCTCCCTCCCCCACCCGAACCAAAACAGGTCCCGTCCGCCGGCGACCTGGCCCGCTGCGCGTTCACGTTTGGGAACACGGCCGCACTGCGGTGGCTGGTCGCGCGCGGGCGTGCCCTTGAAGCTGGGTCCCATCCGCAGCAGCAGCACCAGCTGCTGCCCCCCGCGGTCGACTGGCTGCCGCCGCTGGCGGGCGTGTGCGCGGCGGTACGCCCCCGGTCCTTCCACCAGCTACGGCTGTGGGGCGTGCTGCAAGCAACGCCGGTTGCGCTGGTGGCTGCTGGTGGCCCGGGCGCGGAGGTGGAGGCGGCGGCGGTGGCGGCCGCAACCGCCGCTGCTGCGCCGTCGGCGGCTGGCGCCCCAGGGCTGTGGGCTGAGATGATGGCACAGCTGCAGCGGGTCGCCGCCGGGGAGGAGGGCGGCCGTCCCACAGCTGCGCCGCCCTCTCTGGAGTGGCTGCTGCTGCCGTACCAGGCGCAGTGGATCCAACGGCAGCTGCAATGCGCGGCCGACAGCTAGCGGGCTGGTTAGCGGTCTTGTGGGTGGCGGCGGCGGCGGCAGTGGCGGCGGCGGCCGGCGGGGCGTCGGCTGCGGTCGTAATGGTGCACGGTTTCGGAGAGGGAGGGGGTCACAAAGGCGGAGGAAGGCGGTTTGGGCTAGCTGGTGGCTGGTGCGTTGTGCAACGCGGTGGCTGTTCTGGTTCTGGCGATAGCGCGTTTTGCTGACGGTGCCCTTTGCTAGTTTACTGGCTGCGGCTGCGTGTGGAGGTGGGGAGGACGCTAGGACGGTGCACAGCAATGACGACACGCGGGCGTGTGCCTTACAGGAGCCGGGAGGCGAGGGCTTTAGGTGTGCTCAGGTCGTGATACAGAACGTGGTGAGCAGATGCCAAGTACTCAAGTAGCCAAGCGGCCAAGTAGCCAAGCGGCCAAGTAGAAGATTCTGGACGCGGGGATGCAGGGCTGCAGCCGGGGCAGTGGGGGCAGCGGGGTCTCGGTGGAGGCAACGGGTAGTCCGGGCGCCAGCCGACATCGCGGCATGGGCGACGCTGCGAGGGCTGGGCGGGGCGGGGCTGCCTGGGCTCTGGCTGGCCAAACCAGGGCTGCTCAGTACGTGCTACGTACTAGTACGCTGTCCTTTAATGGCAGTACGCGGGAAAATGCGCTGTGCCAGGAATACGTTGGCACATCCACGGGCATCCCAAGGATGCTGAGCCGGGATGTTGGACATCAGCACGCACCTCCCCACTGGTTGTGTCTTCCTGTCGCGCTCGATGGACTTATCGCATCCCTAACATGTTCCCTAAGTAACAGCAAGTGCGAGAACGGTCCGAAACTGACCCGACATCCCGCGTGCGCATCCCAACATCCCGACATGTGTGGGTTTTGGCGCCGCGTATTATGGCAGTAGTATTGAAAGCGTATGTGGGGCGTATCGTAGTGGGCAAGCTGCGCACTACGTATCAATATGTGTATTATGAGCTGGGAGGCTAGTACGTCGGCGGCAACCCTGCCGCCGACGACACATGGTCGCGGCCGAGTGGCAGATTTGCAACTGCACACGCGCTGGCAGGCAGGCAAGCGAGCGGGGCGGCAGGGGCCAGTAGGCAGGCAGTGCACGTCATGCGTGCTGCGGTGCACTGGTCTCCGGTGGATGGCGGGTGGCCGGGATGCGGTCGCGGGTGGCTGGAGGCTGGTACCGTACTCAGATTGAAAGGTCACCGGACGCGCAGTTGAGGTGTGTCTTGCAACCCTTTTTCCTGCAAATACTCATCAAGATTCCAAGAGCGTGAGATGGGCGCTTGCGTTCATGAATGCGACATTACAAAGAAGGGACAGTCCGACCAAGCAAGGGTGCCCTGCACCCAGGTCGGGACTCTCCGGCCCGAAGGCAAACCGCCCTCCCCCCAGCTGTCTGCCGACCTTCCACCAACACGTGCATTAGGTCCATGTCTCAGCTGCTAACCTCGAAGCGTTCATGCCTCGGGCCTTTGCCATTGTATTAACCGTACCATCATGCCTCGTCATATGACCAGATGTGCCCCCAGGCTTGTATCAAACACACCCTTGCCGTGAGTGCACGGCCCTGCTCGCTTTCAAGCTGATGACCCCACCCCACATGGACAATTGAGCACTCCGGCCTAGCCCACAGCCACGTGCCCCAAGCCGCAAACGACACGTAACACAAGACACACCGTACGCCCCACCGCACCCAACGTGTATGTACAACCCAGTGGTCCACGGGATGTGCGAAGGCAGCTTCATCATTACCATCACCGGCCGCGAGCACGGTGGTCAGCCATCAAGGCAGTCGGGCACAGGCAGTCGGGCAGCCTCACAGCCACACCTCTCGGGTTCGAATCGGTCACACCTGTACACAAGTCAGCACGGCGACGCACGCCCACACGCACTCGGCAACACAGGCACCACAGGGGCCCGCCCGCTCCTGCCAGCTCTCTCCCTCCCTCCCTCCGCACCGCAACGGTGCAACCACCGCAATTGTTATACCAACCAAACCACCAACACATGCACACGCACACGCACATTTCCGTCTCAGGCCTCAGGCCGCTATAGCCCCCCTTTAGATCTCATCCGCACCCAGGCCGCCGCCGCCCGCCTCGTCATCGGACGCGAACTCGTCCACCACCAGGAATTTGCCGACCGCCACCTTGCTTGTCCGGCCGCACGAACCCGCCGTACCCCGGCAGCGCCTCAAAGTACTTCTTCCCCTTGTGGCTGCCGTCGTTCTTGCCCAGCGGCTCGTCGTACGCCACGCCCACCCAAAACCCCAGCGGCAGCCCCTCCACCCGACCCACGAACCGCACCTCCCTTCGCCTGGATCTACGGAGCAACGGGCACCGCCGCATCGCATCTGCCAGCGCATCCGCAACCCTAGTGCATCTTCGGTATCTGCCTACTCTACCACTGAGATCAGCCCAAGCCAGCGCAGCTGTCCACCTTGTGCTGCAGCCAGGCCAGCTGGTGCGGCAGCAGCGCATCCTGGGCCGGCTCTTGCGCTGGGACCTGATGAGGCTCCTGGGGCTGCTGCGCCTCCGCCGCCTCTGCCGCCACTGTGACAGCAACATCCGCGGCGGCGGGGCGGGCACGCGCCAGGAGGTTGGCCCACACCGACCGCTCCGCGCCATCCGTTCCCTTCTCGTCTGCCTCCAGCTGCGCCTGCAACCGCAGTCGCCAGAACCTGTGCGCACACACATTAAAATCGAAGCCATGTTGTGTCCGTGGGTAGAATACAGCTCCATGTAGAGTAACACGAATGAATCGAAAAGAGGGAAGGGGCGGCCAGGCGCGTGAGCCCCGTTATGGATGGGAGGCGAGTGACCGCACGGAAGGTCAGGCAGAGGGAGTGTGCCGCACGCACGGCGCCCCAAGCACCAGTCACTGCGGGCCTCTACGTGCTGTGACAAGAGGCATCCGCACTATCACGCGGCATGACTGTGCGGCCCACCTGCTCGGGGCCATGTCCGCGTCCGCGTCCGGCAGCGCAGACAGGTAGTCCGACGCCGGCGGCAGCAGGCCGCGGCCTTGCAGCCAGGCCAGGGCGGCGGTGTTCCCGGCTGTCAAGACTATCTGAGCCTGCCTGCTCGTCAGCCGGGCAGCTGCCGTCACCGCCGCGCGCTCCGCCGCCACCCACTCCAGCGCCTCCTCGCTGCCGCCCTCCGCCACCATGCTGAGGAAAATATCCGCGCCACGCGCCCGGAGCGCGCGCAGCAGTGGAAGCCCGGCGCCCATGGCGGCCACGACATTGGACGTAAGTACCAAGAGCCGCAGCCACGATTTCTGCTCGTCGTGCGGCTGTGGTCGTCGTCTGCCCTCATCCGCTACATCCGCGATCCAGCTGAATATCGCCTCTGCCGCCTGCAGCCACGATAATGGATGCGGTACTGTGCATGCCTCCCGCCGCCTCATCAGCCACTCCATCGCGTAAACCACTCTGTCTGTCAGGTCCGGCGTCACGCGCGCCCCGCGCTGCCGAAGCGTTTGGAGCACCGCCACGTGGCCAACACACGCGCCCGCCCCGAACATGCCATCAATACAGCGATACCCAACATCCACGGGTGCGCCGGCCTCGTCCCACAGCCACGCCAGCGCGTCCGCGTGGCCGCCGCGTGCCGCCGCCTGCGCCGCCGCGCGTTTGCCCAAGCGCACGCCGGCGGCGTGCAGGTGCTTCAGCCGCACCAGGAAGTCCGGGCGCTGGGCTGCCGCCTCCCAGATGCCTGACACCCTGCCGCGCTCACCGCGCAGCACCTGCCCCGCCACCACCGGTCCCCAGCAGGCCGAGCGCAGGAAATCCACCTTGGCCGCCCAGCAGGGCGTGGGGCTGCTGCCGGCGGCTGCCAGCAGATTCACCAGGGCTGTATCGCGGGCGCCGTCCTCGCCCTCAAACTCCCCGCCACCGCCACCGCCACCGCCGCCGCCACCACCACCAGCAGCACCAGGGTCGCGCGGCGCAGCGTCACGCGGCAGGCGCCACAGGCTGTCGTAGTGCCGCTGCAGCACCGCCACCGGGCAGCCGTGCGCAATGGCGAGCAGCAGGCCCCACCGGGCGGCGCGCGTCGCTGGCTCTGGCCGCTCCTCCGAGACCCCGAGCTCCGGCAGTAGCAGCGGCAGCAGCACTTGCTCCAGCGTCGCCACCTGTCCCGCCCGCGCCGCCGCCTCTGCATCTGGCAGCTTCGGGCGGTAGCCGTGCGCCTGCTGCAGCCAGGCCAGGACGGACAGCTGGCCGCCGGCGCAGGCGCCCCGGGCTGCGGCGACTAGGTATGCGTCCGTGACATTGTCGTCGGAGGCAGCTGCCCCCAGCAGCAGCTGCAGCGCCCGCAAGTGGCCGCCCCGTGCTGCTGCGGTAAGGGCGTCCGTGCTGAAGGAGCAGCCCTCGCACAGCAGCCGCTCGCAGCCCGCCAGGCTGCCGGCTGCGGCCGCCGCCGTCAGCACCGCCGGCTTCAGAGCGCAGCCGCACTGCGCCAGGGCCGCGTCCAGGCTGGCGGCGTGGCCCGAGGACGCGGCCAGGCACAGCAGCCGCTCGCGCTGCGGGAGCGAGAGGGCGCGCCACCGCTCGGCGCGGCCCCAGTGCGCCACGAAGGCGTGCTCCGGCCACGATTCAGAGCAACCCTCGATGAGCTGCAAGGTCTGGCAATCCTTGAAGAGCCGTGCCATGCTGCTGTTGACGAGCTTCAGAGACCAGGCACGGTCGTTCGCGTGGACATGCCCAGCAATTTCTCGAACGAGGTCGGGCGTTAGGCGCGCCCATTGTTCGTTCACTTCGCGGTGTACATGTTCTGACACGATATCGCCTTGACGGGCTCCAAAGTAGCAAGCGCACCAAAATCGCCGAGCGTGTCGCCGAGCAGACTGTACTTGTTTCAACATTTCAAGCTCTAAGCCTAGGGAGTGAATTATTATTGATGACTGGGCGTGAAGGTCACCAGAGGACAGGAAAGCGTGCCCGCTCGGCCGCTCGGCGCAGCGCGGGTTGCATGCGGGTTTTTACAGTCAGCGCCGCCCTACGCCGCCCTCCCTGCAACAGACGCTGCATCCGGTGGATCCGCGTCGCTGGGGCCTCTCCTTCCTTGTGTACAAATGCTTCGTGTACCGTAACTGATGGCTCAAGTGATGGCTATGTGCGGTCGGCTCGAAACACGCTGGGAACGCGTGTTGCCCACGGTAGGCAAGACCCGGGGCTCGCCAACCATGCCAACCAGCGCCAGCTAACTGCGTGCTTGACTGCGCACAGTGTTGTCCACGACACGTGGGAACTTTGGGCCTTTAGGACGGCTTCCCCAGTGGCAAATGCTGGGGCGCGGGAGGCGTTGGGCCACGCCAGCCGGTGGCATAGTCGCAACGGGATTGCAGCTTTTGTTCATATGTTGTTGTGTGTTCATGGCTAGCCCCCTAGGGCTGTGGGCTGAGGTGGTGGCACAGCTGCGGAGGGCGGCTGGAGAGGAGGGCGAGTGGGCGATCCTCCCACAGCCGAGCCGCCCTTGCTGGAGTGGCTGCTGCTGCCGTACCAGGCGCAGTGGATCCAGCGGCAGCTGCAATGTGCGCCCGACAGCTAGCTGATTATCGAGCGGGGTAGTGGGTGGCAGCGGCGGCGGCAGTGGCGGCGGCGGCCGACGTGGCGTCGGCTGCCGGAGCGGTGCACGGTTTCTGAAAGGGAGCGGGTTACAAGTGCGGAGGAAGGCGGGTGGTTGTGGACTGAGGCGCTGAGCCGTACTGAAGCACATGGATGCCATAATCGTCTGAGTGGCTGAGTGGTCGACACGTGGTGTGCAGCGGCATCGTGCTGGCCGTGTGCATGGCCCCGCACGGCCCCACCCGGAGTCAGCAGATTACTAGACGCCGATACCGGAAATGTGTTTCACACAGCACCCCGCTCGGGCATCCCTTTTGGAGCAGCGTTTTTTCCCTGCTACAATCCGTCGACGTCGTCCAAGAGTGTGGGATGCGCGCCTGTGTTCCTGTTTCAGACCTTCGTTCCGTTCTCAGACCATGTATCCGTACGCTACCATGTATCCGTACGCTACCATGTAACCGTAGACCATGTAACCGTACGCTCTCTCATGCTCTTGATCTCCTGATCTCGCCCGGGCTTGTATCAACCCCACCCCGGCCGTGAGTGCACGGCTGTTCACTCCACCCCACATGGACACTGGAGCATGCCGGCCTTGCCCACAGCCACACACACCAAGCACCGCACACGACACGTGCTGTAACACAAGACACGTCATACGCCCCACCGCACCCAACGTGCATGTACAACCCAGCAGCCATCATCACCATCATTACCACCGGCAGCGAGCACGGGAGTCAGTTAGAGCACTAGAGCACGTCAAAGGCAATCGGGCACAGGCAGTCGGTCAGCCTCACAGTCACACCTCTCGGGGTCGAATCGGTCACAGTCAGGACACACGAACACACGTCAGCACTGCGAGCCGGCGACGCACGCGCACAAAGGCGCCTGCCAGCCAGGTCCCTGCCTCCCTATCCCACACACACCGCCTGGCCCAGCGCGGAACCGCGCAACCACCGCAACCGTTACACCAAACCAAACCAAACCAAACCAAAATCGCACTCTCCACACCCTCCACACGCACATTTACGCCCGCTACGCCCGAGCAGGCCGCTACAGCCCCCCTTTAGATCTCATCCGCGCCAAGGCCGCCGCCGCCCTCGTCGTCGGACGCGAACTCGTCCACCACCGGGAAGTCGCCCACCTTCACCTTGTCCGGCCGCACGAACCCGCCGTACCCCGGCAGCGCCTCAAAGTACTTCTTCCCCTTGTGGCTGCCTCCGCATCGCATCTGCCAACTATGCCAGCGCATCCGCAACTCTAACGCATCTTCGGTATCTGCCCACTCTAACACTGGGATCCGCTCGGGCCAGGGCAGCTGTCGACCTTGCGCTGCAACCAGGCTAGCTGGTGCGGCAGCAGCCCCTGGCCCTGAGGCTCCTGTCCCGGGACCTGATGAGGCGCCTGGGGCTGCGCCGCCGCCGCGTCTGCCGCCATCATGACCGCGCCATCCGCGGCTGGGCGGGCACGCGCCAGGAGGCTGGCCCACACCGACCGCTCCGCGCCGTCCTTCCGCTTCTCGTCCGCCTCCAGCTGTCCGCGCGTCTGAAATCTCCAGAATCTGTATTCACAAAGGTAGGTTCGGAGGCGGTTGCATTCATGCGCGTTGGAAACCTAAAACCTAACACGAATGAATCTGGAAGAGGGAAGCTGCCTGAGCGCGATCATGTGAAGGCTAATGATCCCAGGAAGGATCGGCCGCACGCATGGAGCCCCAAGCACCAGCTTTCACGGGCCTATGCGTGCTGTGACAAGAGGCGCCCCCACTAGCCCGCGGTATGCCTGTGCGCCCACCTGCTTGGGACCATGTCCCGGGTCGCGTGCGGCAGCGCAGGGAGGTAGTCCGACGCCGGCGGCAGCAGGCCGCGGCCTTGCAGCCAGGCCAGGGCGGCGGTGTTGCCGGCGGTGGAAACCGCCTGCGCCTGCTTGCTCGACAGCCGGGCAGCCGTCACCGCCTCCAGCTCCGCCGCCGCCCACTCCAGCGCCTCCTCGCTGCCGCGCTGCGCCACAGCGCCCAGGTCCACCGCCGCGTCGTGTACCCGCAGCGCGCGCAGCAGCGGCAGCCCGGCACCAACGGCGGCCGCGACGAAGAACATGAGTGTCATGAGCCGCAGCCAGGAGTTTTGCTCATCGTGCGGCGGTCGCTTGCCCTCGCCCGCCACATCGGTCATCCAGCTCAATACCGCCTCCGCCCCCTTTAGCCACGGTGATGGAGGAGGCAGAGTGCACACAAACCTCACCCGCCGCTCTAACTCCTTGACCACTCTCTCCATCAGGCCGGTCGTCATGCGGGCCCCGCGCTGCCGTAGCATCTCGAGCACCGGCACATGGGCGGCACACGCGCCCCCCACAAACATATTCATGATGAAACGATCGCTAACGTCCACGGGCACTCCAGCCTCGTCCCACAGCCACGCCAGCGCGTCGGCGTGCCCGACGCAAGCCGCCAGCTCTGCCGTGCTTTCGTCCACGCCCACGCCGGCGGCATGCAGGAGCTTGAGACGCGCCAGGAAGTCCGGGCGCTCGGCTGCATCCTCCCAGATGCATTCCAGTGTACGGTTCTCACCGCGCAGCACCTGCCCCGCCAAAACCGGTCCCAACAGGCCGACAGCAGGAAATCCACCTTGGCCGCCCAGCAGGGCGTGCGGCTGCTGCCGGCGGCTGCCAGCATATACACCAGGATATCATCGGGGAAGTCGGCCTCGCCCTCCAACTCCCCGCCACCGCCGCCGCCACCGCCGCCGCCACCGCCACCAGCACCAGGGTCGCGCGGCGCAGCGCCACGCGGCAGGCGCCACAGGCTGCCGTAGTGCCGTTGCAGCACCGCCACCGGGCAGCCCTCCGCAATGTCAATCAGCAGGTTGTACCGCAGGGCGGCACGAGTCGCCGGCTCTGGCTGATCCTCCGAGACCCCGGGCTCCGGCAGTAGCAGCGGTGGCAGCAGCGACTCCAGCGCCGCCACCTGGCCCGCCCGCGCTGCCTCCATCGCATTATGCAGCCTAGGGCGGTAGCCGTGCGCCTGCTGCAGCCAGGCCAGGACGGACAGCTGGCCGCCGGCGCAGGCGCCCCGGGCTGCGGCGACTAGGTATGCGTCCGTGACATTGTCGTCGGAGGCAGCTGCCCCCAGCAGCAGCTGCAGCGCCCGCAAGTGGCCGCCCCGTGCTGCTGCGGTAAGGGCGTCCGTGCTGAAGGAGCAGCCCTCGCACAGCAGCCGCTCGCAGCCCGCCAGGCTGCCGGCTGCGGCCGCCGCCGTCAGCACCGCCGGCTTCAGAGCGCAGCCGCACTGCGCCAGGGCCGCGTCCAGGCTGGCGGCGTGGCCCGAGGACGCGGCCAGGCACAGCAGCCGCTCGCGCTGCGGGAGCGTGAGAGCGCGCCAGGGCTCGGCGCGGCCCCAGTGCGCCACGAAGGCGTGCTCCGGCCACGATTCAGAGCAACCCTCGATGAGTCGCAGGGTCTGGCAATCCTTGAAGAGCCGTGCCATGCTGCTGTTGACGAGCTTCAGAGACCAGGCACGGTCGTTTGCGTGGACATGCCCAGCAATTTCCCGAACCAGATCGGGCGTTAGGCGCGCCCATTGTTCATTCACTTCGCGGTGTACATGTTCTGACATGATAGCGCTTGCAGGGCTTCAAAATAAGAAGCGCGCCAAAATTGCTGTGTGCGTCGCCGTGCACACCGTTATTGTTTCGACATTTCAAGCTCTAAGCCTAGGGAGTGAGTTATTGACTGGGCGTGAAGGTCATCATCAAAGGACACTGAGCGTGCCCGGACGACAGATGGAACCAATCATGCGCTGCGTCCGGGTACAGTCGAAGCGTCCCCTGCGCGCAGCAAACCCTCCGTTCGTGCAACAGACCGTGCAGCCAGGGCAATTACGCACGGGAACAGTACAGTGTGTCAACGATGCGTGGATGCTTCAGGCCTCTAGAGAGGCTTCCCCCGGGAGTGTCCAGCCAGCGGCGCGTGTTGGGCGGCGGGCAGTGTCGGGCGTTTGGGCACGCCGGCCGGCGGTCTGTCGCGGCGTGTCTCGGGACGGCGCCCTGTGCTGGTTGGTTTGCTGCAGGGGTGCCTAAGGTTTGCTGGAAGCGGCTGCGCGTGGAGGTGGGGGCGGCGCCGTGGCATGGCGTGTCATGTGGTCAGGTCGTGATGCATGGCGTGCGGCGGCCACGTGCGGGCCTGAAACTGCGCGCGTAGTTGATAATAATGTCTCACACGGCATTCCTCTTGAAGCGGCGCTTTTCCTGCTACAATCCGTACGCTCATGCGCTCGATCACATCCACCACCGCCGTGAGTGCACGGCTGTTTACTCCACCCCACATGGACACTGGAGCATTCCGGCCTTGCCCACAGCCACATGCCCCAAGCCCCGCACACGACACGCACACACGACACGTCATACCCAACGTGTATGTACAACCCAGCAGCGGCAACCCGGCAGCGAGCACAGTGGTCAGAGCACATCAAAGGCAATCGGGCACCGGCAGTCGGCCAGCCTCACAGTCACACCTCTCGGGGTCGATTCGGTCACAGTCAGGGCACACGAACACAAGTCGGCACGGCGAGCCGGCGATGCACGCGCACAAAGGCGCCTGCCAGCCAGGTCCCTGCCTCCCTATCCCACACACACCGCCGCCTGCCCCAGCGCGCAACCGCGCAACCACCACAACCGTTACACCATACCAAACCAAACCAAACCCACACTCTCCACACTCTCAACACACGCACACTTACGCCCGAGCAGGCCACTAACAGCCCCCCTTTAGATCTCATCCGCGCCCAGGCCGCCGCCGCCCGCCTCGTCATCGGACGCGAACTCGTCCACCACCGGGAAGTCGCCCACCTTCACCTTGTCCGGCCGCACGAACCCGCCGTACCCCGGCAGCGCCTCAAAGTACTTCCTGCCCTTGTGGCTGCCGTCGTTCTTGCCCAGTGGCTCGTCGTACGCCACGCCCACCCAAAACCCCAGCGGCAGCCCCTCCACCCGCCCCACGAACTTGACCTCCCCCCGCCGGTCGCCCGGGTCCACGGAGCAGCGCGCGCCGGGCTGGATGGCGGCGGCCAGGTCGGACATGTGGTCCGGGTCCTCGATCTGTGTGTGTTAGAGAGCACAAGGGAAAACGATCCGGGGTCCTCGATCTTTGCTTGTGTGTTTGTTGTTGGTGGCGGGCGATGGTGAAGATGAGTGTGGTGATTTTGGTGTATTGTGTGATAGAGTGGTAGCGAGACAGCGAGTGCGCGTGTGTGTCCAGGTAGGCATTCCCCTACCTCCTCGGCCCTCCCTGTCCCTCCCTGTCCCTCCCCCCTGTCCCTCCCTGTCCCTCCCCCTCCCCTCACCTTGACGGGCGGCACCCACTCCTCGCCTCGCCGCTTGGCCATCTCCTTCTCCAGGCACCACTGCGGGTCCTTGGCCAGCTGCTCGTTCTGCGTGCGTGCATGTTTTTTCGGGGGGATTACATTCATCATTAATTAAGGAAGTGGTAGACGGTAGACAATCTCGGAGGAGGGGGCGGATCAGGAGCAGGGATCGAGGTTTGTGTTCGAAAGTCGCCGATTTGGTCGCCGGTCGGGGGGAGGGAGGGAGGGAGGGAGGGAGAAGTGGAAGCAGGGCACTGGGGCCGCAGGCTGGGGACCGGCTTCGGCCGCCGTCGACAACCCACCTTCCACTTGCGGTACCTCCCTCCCCTCCCGACCCCTGCCCACCGCACCCACCACCCGTGTCAACTCCCCCCCACCGCCAGGAAAACCCTTCAAGCCCGCCCCCACCTTCCACTTGCGGTACGTCTTCTCTCGCTTGTCATACGACTCGTCGCTGATCTTGTACTTCTCCACCAGACTGGTGTCCTCCAGCCAGCCGCCCGCGGAGGCGGAGGAGGGGTCTGCGGGGGGCGGGGGAAGGAGGGGGAGGGGGAGGGGGCGGGGCGGGGGTTACATTCATGATTATTAGGAGGGCGCTGGGGAGGGCGGCGACATTGGATAATGGAGCCGGTGATGAGGAGCATGATGCGGAGTATGAGGAGCAGGAGTGAGTGAAAAGCAAGAGCTGCGGGCGGATACCCGCCCAGCTGGCCGCGCACCATCTGCCTTCGCAACACCCGCGCGCCTCATGCCCCTCACAACCCCAGCTCCCGCCCGAACCACGTGCCCCTCAGTACCGTATTGCATTGCCGCTGTCGCAGCCCCACAAAATCCAAGCTCCCACCCAGCCCAGCCCAGCCCCCGTTGATTTCGGGTCTGGAAAACACTGCCCCACCTTGCCGCGCCTACCAGGCTCGCCGGCCTGAACCCGACACCCCCGGGCCGCCGCCGCGCACACACGCGGTGCCGTACATGAAGAACCAATGATTACACGGGGTGCCGCCCATTGAATTGGACAGCACATGAAGCTGTGCGCCGCGCCGCCGCCTCCCCCCTGCCCCGCCGCCTCACCAGTGCAGCGGCCACCTCATCCTCCCCCCCCCCCCGCCTTTGCCCCTCCCCCCCCCCCGGCCTTTGCCCCTCCCCCCCACCCCACCCCCCGCCTTTCCCCCTCCCGCCACCCCCACAAGCCTCCGCCCGCCTCACCCGTGTCGGTCACGTGCAGCGTGCAGCCGTCGCGCGGCGAGTAGAAGCCCAGCTTGCGGCCGTCCTCCCACATGTTGGCCATGAGGCCGCCAGACTCATCCAGCAGGCTCAGCAGCATGGCGCCCGGGTTGGTGCCGCAGTGGAAGGACAGCTTGACCTTGACCGACTCGATGGTGGACTGCGGTCGACGGCAAGGTCAACGGCAAGGTCAGCGGCAAGGTCGACGGCAAGGTCGACGGCAAGGTCGACGGCAAGGAAATGAGGCGCGGGAAGGGGGTTGGGGGGAAGGGTTGGGGTGGGTGGGGAGGAAGGGTTGAATGGGGTGGGTGGGTGCGTCGGCGGTGGCGTTTTGGGCCGTGGCGCATACGCCGGGCGAGGCCGGTGCGATGGGGATGGGGATGGGGATGGGGAGGGGGTTGCGACGGACCAGCGCCCGGCGTACGGACGGCCGATCAGCTGCACCTGGTCTGCGCCGCGGCGCCGCGGTGTATGGACTTCGTTCGGAGTCCAGACTCAGTTCGCAGGCCGCGCGTGCGCCACCGCGCGCCCCCAGAGGCTCCTGCTAGCCCCGGCTGGCGTGGCGCAGCGGACGTTCGGGGGCTGCATGGGCGGCTACTGCGCGCGCCCGAGGTGGGTGCTGGGGTAGGGGCGGGCGGGGCGGCGCGGCAGCGACCGGGGGTGCGGCACGCGGAGGCTGCCCGGCAGCGGCACGCCCCGTGCCCAGCCAGCCCCTCCTCCCTCCCAAATGCCCCACCACACTTCCGTCCTACAGCAGGTGCACGCTTCACTGTTGCCAGGCATATAACCCCAGTCCAGCTCGCCCAGTCCGTCACGTGACAGCTCACTGCGCTGTGCTGGCATACGCCGACGGACTGTGTGGGCGTACCAGACCGTACCGCGGCCACGGCCTTCCGGAACCCCGCGCCCTCCGCAGCACGCCGCCCCTCCTGCTCACAGCTCTGCCCTTCCCCTCCCCCCTTCAGGTCAATGGCAGGTCAATGGCAGGTCAGCGGTAAGGTCGACGGCAAGGTCGACGGCAAGGTCGACGGCAAGGTCGACGGCAAGGTCAACGTGATCGACGGCAAGGAAATGAGGCGCGGGGAGGGGGTTGGGGGAAGGGAAGGGGTGGGTGGGGAGGTGGGGAGGGAGGGTTGAGCGGGGTAGATGGGTGCGTGGACGGCCGATGAGCTGCGTCTGGTCTGCGTCGGGGCGATCACCGTACTACTAGGCGCGCGCCCGGGGTGGGTGCTGGGGTGCGGGATGGGGATGGGCGGTGCGGCAGCGACCCGTCGGGATGCGGCACGCGGAGGCTGCCTGGCAGCGGCACGCCCCGTGCCCAGCCAGCCCCTCCTCCCTCCCTAATGCCCAGCCCCAACCCCGCACGTCCCGCCTACAGCAGGTGCACGCTTCACTGTTGCCAGGCATATAACCCCAGTCCAGCTCGCCCAGTCCGCCACATGACAGCTCGATATGCTGTGCTGGCACGCGCCCTGACCGACTATGTGGGCGTACCGGACCGTACCGCGGACACGGCCTTCCGGAACCCCGCGCCCTCCGCAGCCCACCCACCCCCTGGCCCCCCCTGCCTACAGCTCTGCTCTTTACCCCTTCAGCGCTCCACCCTGCAGCAGCCCCCCCTCCTGCAGTCAGACGGACTCACGTGCAGGTCCAGGCGGATCTCCATGAACCGCGCCTTCAGGTTGCTGTGCGTGACGTGGAGCAGCACCGTCGAGTCGGCCTTGTTGGCAAAGCCCGTGCTGGGCCCCGCGACGTACGCCCGCAGCGCGTCCACATCGTCTTTAGTCAGAAACGGTGCCGCCATGGTTCAGTAAGCTGTGAAGGCTGGGTTTGCCGGCTCGGCGCGAAGGCCCGCGGCCTGGCGACGGGGCGCGGGGAGACGCGGAGTCGGGAGAGATCGGCTCGGCCAGTCAAAGCTTGAGTGTGAGCTCGCCGAGTGCTAATTGGTGAACGTCGGTAGGAAACGAAACTACTGAAAACCGGTGCGTGGGCCGAAGGGCTTCAAGAAAGCTGCCTTTGAAACTCGAGAACTCGCAAGTCGCAATAGTGAACGCAATAGTGAACTGCAGTGAGATAAAGCTGTGGGCTCAACGCTGTGACCGCGTACCACGTAATGTTTTCGGAAGCGCCTGGAAAACCCATCTAGGTCCGCTCCCATCCGGACCCACTCTTGCGCGAGCGAGCTCGTTTATTGTGGGCTCTGCGCTGCAACGTCAATTCACTGCATCAAGCTACAATCAATACTGACGAACAAGCTTGCAACGAATAACAACGTGACCTCCCGCCAAACCCCGGCTGTTGCCGAGCTTTTGCGCTGTGCTTTCTGCCTGCATGTAGCCAGATACTGGTGTGATTGTTCAAACCAACGCTAAACATCATGGGCAAAGGGGGAGGCAAAGGAAAGGGAGGATGCGAGGTACGTGCCCGGAGCGCGTTGCGGTGTCCGCTTGCTTCCCGCTGGTAGCACAGCCCGGCCTCGCCTGGCCCGCGCCCCTTCTGCTTTCCCGGCTACCACTGCCTGCACCCTCTCCATGCACTCCTGCTCAACCGGCATGCGGCAGCTCCGCCCCGGCAGCAGCAGCACGACAAACCAGAGGCAGAAGCACCTCCCTTCCCACTCTCCCCGCTCTTCCCGCCTCCCGCGCCACCGCACCGTCGCCCTGCTGCCCTCACACACGCACAAACTCACACCCCGCCTACGCCCGTACGACACGTACTGCACGTGCTGCTCAACCTGCTGTACGGCACGCCGCAGTCGGGCTGCGAGGCGGTTCACGCCATGGCGTGCTGCCTGTGTCTGGTGCTGTTCGGGGGCCCCATTCTCATCGGCGTGGGCGCCTCCATCCTCAGCAAGGCCGCGCACGACACGCGGGGCGGGAACATCGGTGAGGGGGGGAGGGGGAGGATCAGGTGGGAGGGAAAGGGGCAAAACACACACGCACACGCGTGTCCTCATCGGCGTGGGCGCCTCCATCCTCAGCAAGGCCGCGCACGACACGCGGGGCGGGAACATAGGTGAGGGGGGGTGAGAGGGTGAGGGGGAGGGGGGAGAAAGGAAGGAGGAGGTGGGCAATACACACACGCACGCGCGCACGTGCTCGTGACCATGACGCTCGGGAGCAGTGGGGGGCACGGCGTGCGCACACGTGCAGGCGAACGTGACGGGGCTCGCATCGGACAACACGGCTGCACAGCGCTCACGGCTGGGCACAGCACTGGGCACGGCACTGCGCGGCGCGGTGCCAGCCGCCCAGCCCCAATGCACGCGTGGTCTTGTTGAGCTCCGTGCCACTCTCTCTGCGGTCACTGCCGCACCTCACTGTCACGCACTCTTCACCACGCACCACGCACCGCCGGCCATCCGATCCTACCGCCGCCCCACCCAACCCACCCCCGCACCAACACCGCCTCCTCCGTCCCCGGCTCCCCACCAACCACCACCCTCCCCACCACCGCCGCACACAGACGCTGTGAACGCCGCCATTGACGGCTGGAACGACCCCAACTCGCCCAACGGCTGGGCTCGGTTCAGCCAGGTGCGCGGGGGCTGTGTGGTTGAGTGGGTGTGTGATTGGGGGGGGGCGTGTGTGTGGGGGGAGGGATGCGCGCCGTGCCCGACACATACGACACACGTACGACACACCGCCCGCCCGAACTCTCCCCCTGACCTGAATCCCGCCCTACAACCCTGCCCTCCACCCGTGCCTGCCCCCGCTCCCCTCCGCCCCCTTAGCTCACGGTGTGGGCGGTGCTGACGCCCGGAGACGGCGTGGCGGAGGGCACCAGCTGCCCGCGCGAGGTGGTGCAGCTGAGGGTGGGTCGGCACACGGGGTGTGTGTGTGTGGCGGGGGGGGAGGGTGCAAGGATGGCACAAAGAAGTGTAGCAGGGCAGACAGACAGCAAGGCAGGCAGACAGCAGGCGTGGCGGCGCGTGTGGCACGTGGTGCAGCTGAGGGTGGGTCGAGGTGGATACATGGGGGAAGGTTTTTGCGGGGATGAGGGAGCAGGCGGGAGGGGCTGTGGACGCCAGACAGGGGGCGCGCACCCGAGCGGCCGCCCCGGCTGCCCCGTCCGGCGGCTTCCACTCGCAGACGTGTCGTGCACTTGTCGTGAAACGCCCCGACCCACCCCACCCCACTTGTCGTGAAACGCCCCGACCCACCCCGCTTCTCACCACACCTCCTGGCTACACGCCCTCACGTCTCGACTAATCATGCTTGTACCCCCCCCCCCCACACACACACACAGCTCGACACGCTGGCATCGGACCGCTTCTTGGATGAGAGCCAGCGCTATCAGGTGGGGGGTGGGGGCGTGTGTGTGGGGGGGGGGGGGAGGGGGCCGTGTGGGCAGGTGCGTGGCGGGGTGCTGTGGGCTGGTGGGATGATGTGGGCCGATGCGCTGTAAGGTGCCGGGCTCTGGGCACGTAGACTCCGCATTCCCACCTCGCGACCGCGTCGCGCGGTGGGGCGAGGTGGTCGGGTGGTTGTCGCGGGGTGTGCCTTACGGCCATACGCGTGTCGCCCGTGGCTGCGGCGTTGCACGGCACACGCACTCCGCCCCCTCCCGCCACCACCCGCTCCACTCCCCCGCTCCATGCCCCCGCTCCACTCAGCGCTGGTGTTTCCTTACGGGATTGGTTCACAGTTGACCCCCCGCTCCACCACCACCACCCCGATCGGCTGCAGGCGGTGCGGCAGGCGCGCCTGGTCACCGAGATGGCCTACCGGTGCGTTCACGTGTGCTGGCAGTGCGTTGATGGCAGTGCGTGCATGTGCAGATACCCGAAACTGCGTGTGTTGATACCAGAAACGGAGCGAAGCCTGGAACACCTGGAGCACAGTCACTTCTGCATGAATGTGTGCTGGCAGTGCGTGTGTGTGCGTGTGTGCTCTGGCAGTGCGTGCGTCGTTGGCGGCACTGGTTCATTCAAGTTCAACTCGCAAGCCGCCAGAACCCCCAACGGCGAATGGAACGCGTCATCCGACGCCGCCCCCCCCCCCCCGCTTTCAACACCGGACACACGCGAACACACCTGTCACCCAAACCTGTCATCCACACTAGGCACACGCACACTGATCACACAATCTCATCACCCACGCGCCATCGTCACCCGCAGGCGCTACGTCCTGTGCCGCTACCAGACGCTGCTGCTGCAGCAGCCGCCCGGCGCCACCGCCAACACCACCCTGGCCGCGCTGCCCGTGCCGCCCTGTGAGTGTGTGGCGCACGTGGGAGGGCCCCCGCCTCTGTTGCAACGCCCTGTCAACATCATCTCGCCTCGCGCATGGAATCCCCCCCCCCCGCCCTTGTCTAGTTACTTGGTTCAGCTTGGGCTGGTATTCACACCCTGTTACCTTCAATTAGATCGTGCGTGGAATCCCCGCCCCTCGCCCGCCCAACCCCCGCCCACCACAACACACACACACACACACGCCCCCCCACCCCCCGCCTCGCTGCAGCCACGGGCACGCTGGACTACTCCATTGCGCTGGACAAGGCCATCGGGCCGCGCTCCTGCACCTCCACACGAGACACCTGCTACGGCCAGAACTACGCCGACTGCAGGTGCGTGGGGCTGGGGGGTGGTGGGGTGGGAGGGGTGGGGGCGGCGGGGGGCTGTGGGGGGTGGTTGGGGTTGGAGGTCGTGTGTGTGTGACACGGCAAATAATGTGAAGTGCCAGTGTCAAATAATGTGAAGTGCCAGTGTCAAATAATGTGAAGTGCCAGTGTCAAATAATGTGAAGTGCCAGTGTCAAATAATGTGAAGTGCCAGTGTCAAATAATGTGAAATTCCCTCGGCCGCCTCGCCCTGCCCCGCTTCCGTTTCCGCACCGCGCACCTCGCGCACGCAGCACACACACGCGGCTCCGGTCCGTCTGGTTGTTGCTTTTAAGTACACACACACACACCTCACACACACTTGACCTACGCAGGTACAACTGCCAGTTCTTTGGCGGCTACTTCGACTGCAACGGCAACACCTTCACCTGCAGCCTGCCGGTGGGTGTGGGTTGGTTGGTACTCCGTGCACCGCCAGACCGCCCCGCCTGCTGTCTACGCCACTACACTTCTATGTACCATCTTTGCACACACACACACACACACACACACACACACACACACACACACACACACATACACACATACACACACACACGCACGCCGCCCCCTTTCGCCTCTGCCATTTCGCATGCCCGTGACACTTCTGTGCTGCCGCCCTATGCCTCTTGATTCCCTCTCGCTTATAGGTGAGACTGGTTCTGAAGTGGACAAGACTTGGGGGAGTTGTGCCCGGTGAACGTTGTAGCGCGTCGCCGACGCGGAGCATGGCAGCGCATGCGGGTGCACCTCGGATACGCGGCTGAATGCCAAACGGCCGGGTAGGGGGTTCCAGGCCACACATGCGGGTAAGTATAACAAGGTAGACAACGAGGGCAACATCGACGAACGCGGAGCTCGGTAACCGCGTAGGTATTTGTATGTAATTTCGCACGCGTGTTTGGCGGGTTTGGTCCGTCTGTTTTTGTTGTTAACACACACACACACATACACACACACGCTGCAACACCCTTGCAAGTTGCAACCCACCCACCACCCACCACCACCACCACCACCACCACCACTACCACTTGCCGCAACCTGCCGCAACCTTTCGCTTTGTCTACGGTCTTTCGCTTTGTTAGCTAGTCATGCATGTAAGCCTCCCGCCTCCCGCGTTCGCCCCCCCCCTGTCTACGCCACTACACTTCTTTGTACCATCTTTGCAACCCCCCCTGACATCATCTTCTCGTCTTGCTAGCTTAATCATGCATGGAACCCACCCACCCTTCCCCCGCCCCCCAGGACACGTACTTCTCGGACGTGGCCGTCAAGGTCAAGGCGCGCGACACGTCAGGCGAGTGGCGGGGCCACCGGATGGCGCCGAGTGATGGTGCTGTGGCGCTGTGTGGTGGTGGTTGACGAGCTCAATCAGCAGATGAGCGAGAGAGGCCACCTGGACACGCATGGGGGGCCATGCATGCCCGCGCGTGCCCAAGTCCCCCGCCGCGGATCGGTCGGGAGGAGGAGCAGCGCGGCGTGTGTGGGGTGTTGGTGTGTGTAGGACGCGTGGGGCGGCCACACCCTCACTCGCCAACGCACCACCCGCTCGCCCTCGAAGGCTCATCCCAGCAGCCCCCCTCTCCCTCTTTCCCCATCCCCCTCACCCTCACCCCATCTCTCCAGGCATGGAACCCCCCATCATCCCGCCCTCTCTCCCCCTGTGTGTCGCCCCCGGCCCCCCGCAGCCAACCTGTCGTACGTGCCCGACACCGCGTACCCGGATGAGGGTGGCGGCGGCAACGTCATGCCCACGGGTGAGGGGTAGCTAGGGGGGATGAGGGGTGAGGGGTGAGCGTGCGGGGGTTTACTGTGAACCAATCCCGCCAGGAAACAGAAGCGCTGCAAGGAGAAGCGCGTGCGGGGGTTTCAGGGGGACGTGCGCATGGCGGTTGGGGCGGTTAGGGAGGTTGTGTGTATGTGCAGTTGTGGAGTGGCGGTTAGGCGGTTAAGGGCGAGGGGCGCGGAGGGCGCGATTTGGTTGGTTGGGGTGACCCGGGTGCCCAGAAGGGTGCGTGTGAGAGGCTGTTTGCTTCCAATGCCGCTGCCAATGCTGGCTGCTGCGCCCACACACAAACACACGCATCAATATGGCACGGGTTTTTCTCGTGCCCTACCACACACACGCTCGCTTGTCGGTTACCTCGTTCTCTCTACCACACACACCCAAACACGCCACGCCACGCCGACACACGCCACTGCTGCTGCCGCCGCCCCAGGCTACTTCCGGCGCTACACGCCCGCCAACGGCTCGCTGACCGCGGGCCCCTTCTTCCAGCTGCCAAACATCCGGCCCGCGGGCCGCGGCATGCCCAGCGTCGTGTCCATCACGGTGTGTGCGTGTGTGTTGGCGGGGGCGGGGTTACTGTGAACCAATGGGGATGGGGATGGGGATGGGGATGGGGATGGGGATGGGGATGGGGATGGGGATGGGGATGGGGGGTCGCAAATATATGATACCGTAATCCAAACCATGGGGATGAGCGGGCCGCGGCATGCGTGGTCAGCATCACGGTGACCGCATCACGATGGGGAATTGAGGATGAGCATGGCCACCCACCCATACCGCCACCCCCCACTCTCAACCCGCACTCTCAAATCTCAAGCCCAACCACCCCAACCCCAACCCAAACCCACCCCAACCCCCAGGTGCGCTCCTCCGCCGACCCCTACCTAACCTACATGTGGGTCACCGGCGGCAGCGGCTGGCTGGGCACACCCAAGGTGAGGGTGCGTGTGGTAGCATACGGATATTTCCTCAGTAGATCACCTGGAATACCGTTGTCGTGTGTGTGCGTGTGGACGGGCGTGAGGGGGCGGGCAGGGGCGGGCGGGCGTGAGGGGGCGGGCGGGCGTGTGCGTGTGGGGGCAGGGGCGGCATGGGGCGGGCAGCGGCTGGCTGGGCACGCCAAAGGTGCGGGTGGGCGTGGGCGAGGCATGTGTGTAGAGGAGCGGGCATGGCAGAGGCGGGTGTGCGTGTGCGGGCGGGCGGGCGGGCGTGGGTGCGGGCGTGTGCGGGCGGGCGGGCAGGGGCGGGCAGGGGCGGGCAGGGGCGGGCAGGGGGACACCGGGGCGGAATGGGGCGGCATGGAACGGGCGGCACGGGTGTGTGCGTGTGCATGGAATGGGTGGGCCGATGTGAGATGTGAGATTGCCGCCGCCGCGCCGGCACCCTGACGCCCCACCCACCCCCCGGCCCCCCTCTGCTACTGCCGCCGCTGCTACCACAGAGCACGCTGGTGGCCAGCGGCGTGGTGATCCTGGTGGTGGGTGTCATCGGCACCCTGGCCTGGTTCTGCTTCGGCTACTATTGTGAGTGGAGCGGTGGCTGGGTGGGGGTGGGTGGGGAGTGTGTGGTGGGTGGGGGAGATACTGAGAGTTGACTGGCTGTGCGCCCTAGCGGGCGGGCTGTGCGCCCTAGCGGGCGGGCTGTGCGCCCTAGCGGGCGGGCTGTGCGCCCCCAGCCAACGGGCGCTGTTGTGCGCGCTTCCAGCCCGCTCCAACTCCCAGCGGCTTGTTGTTATGTCGTACCTATATTCTGTGTGCCGCTCTCGCCCGACCTGCCCCACCTGCGCCCTGCCCCCTGCTCCGCAGCCTGGCGCATGCTTTTTGCGCGCAACCGGCCGCGCGAGAGGCCCGACGGCGCCGTGGAGGCGGCGGCCTGGGACATGGCCAATAGGTGCATGTGTGCGGGCGTGTGTGTGTGTGTGTGTGTGTGTGTGTGTGTGTGTGTGTGTGTGTGTGTGTGTGTGTGTGTGTGTGTGTGTGTGTGTGTGTGTGTGTGTGTGTGTGTGTGTGTGTGTGTGTGTGTGTGTGTGTGTGTGTGTGTGTGTGTGTGTGTGTGTGTGTGTGTGTGTGTGTGTGTGTGTGTGTGTGTGTGTGTGTGTGTGCTGGTCCCCCAACCTCGTCAAATCTCTGCCAAACCTACACCATTCCTCCCCATCCCTCCCCACCCACCCCCCACCCCCATCTCGCACCCCACACCCGCCCTCACAGGTTCGGCGGCCAGTACGCGCCCGCGCTGGGCGTGCCGGTGGGGCACGACGGCCTGCCCACCGCCCAGCCCCTGTACATCCCCTCCTCCACCCCCGTGGCCGGACACCCTGCGTACGGCACGCCCGCCGACCCGTACCACCAGATGCCCGGTTACCCGGCCACACCCGGCGGCGGCGGCGCCGGCGGCGGTTACCCGCCGTACGGCGGCGGCGGTTACCCGGGCAGTTACCCGAGCGGCAGCTACCCGGGCAGCGGTTACCCCGGCGCCGGCGGCGGTTACCCGCCGCCGGGCAGTGCTGTGGAGATGACGGTGTACGGCGGCGGCGCCGGTTCGGTGCACGCGCCGCCGCCGGATGCCGGCGGCGGCGCCGGCGCCGGCGGCAGCGGCCACCCGCCGTACTCTGGCTACCCGCCCGGCGGTTACCCGCAGCCGTACCCAGGGGCGGCGCCGCCCTACCCAGGGGCGGCGCCGTACTCTTCATCCTACTCGGCGCCGGGGCCAGACGGCGCCGCCGTCGCCGGCGGTGGCGGCCCCGACGTCGGTGCTACAGCCAGCTACGCCTACCCGGCCACGGCAGCAGCCTCTGCTACAGCCTACCCGGCCCCCAGCGCCTACCCCTACCCCTACGGCTATCCCTCCCCGGGCGCGGGGCCGGGCGCCGCGGCTGGCGGCGGCGGCGGCGGCGGCAGCAGCAGCTCGGCGGCAGTAGCATCGGGACTTGTGACCGGACTCCCCGCCAGCACCGGTGCCAGCGCAGGCGAGGGCGGCAGTAGCAGCAGCGCCTTCGCCGGCGCCGCCGCCGGCCCGGCGGCTGTAGCAGCCGCAGCTGCAACAGCCCGCGATGATGATGACGAGGAAGGCGGCGGCGGCAGCGCGGCGGCGGGCGGCGGCCGCAGCGGCCGCGGGAAGCGGGGCAAGGGAAAGAAGGGCGGCGATTCGGGGTGGGACGATGGTCCGTTGCTGGCAGGGGCGGGCAGCTCGAGCGGCCCGGCGGGCGGCGGCGGCAGCAGCGGCCCGGCGGGCTCCAAGGGCAAGGGGCGGTAGGCAGTAGTTATCTAAGAGGTTAATGGCAGGCACGGGAGCGCGCCCTCCCTCCCCCTCCCACCGGCGTTTTACCGCGCCCCGTGCGTGTGACCGAAAGTGTGTGCCTGCACGCGGCCGACTACCGGGGTACCACAGCAGGTGGCCGTGGTGGTGTGGTGTGGCGTGGCGTGGGTCGTGCCCTACGTTGTTTGTGGCCGGGGCCACTGCCACTGTCACTGTGTTAGATACAAGCCAGGAAGAACCGACACGGTCACTGTCACTATGTGGGCCCAGCGCTCTGCGGCGGCGCGGTGGTGGGCGTGAGCCAACTGGGCGGTGGCGGGCGTGCGGCACGTGGGTGCACCCGAGCGCGCATGGGGCCCATCGCACACGCGGGGATACACACGCAAACACGTTGTTTGCTGCACGCACAGTCTTCGTTGTTCTGGACCCGGAGACGTTTTTCGTTTAGCGTTGGTAGGAAAAGGCGGTTATTACTGATATGTGGTTGGTTTCCATGCATCCGGGGCATGAAGCGGTCTGGGGCGCATGTGACGGAGGCGGCCGGCGTTGGCGCAGACGCGCGCGCGCGGGCAGGCAGGCAAGTGAGTGGGGCGGCGGGGGCCAGTAGGCGGGCCTTGCACGGCATGCGCGCTGCGGTGACTGGTCTCCGGTGGTCTCCGGTGGTGGATGGCGGGCGCCCGGGATGCGGTCGCGGGTGGCTGGTGCTCAGGTAGCTCAGATTGAAATGTCACTGGACGATTAACAGCTTTCGGATGCATTGCTGACCTGACAAAATGCGCAATTCAAGGCGTGCTGCTGTGGGGCCAGCCGCTGTCCTCTCTGTCGTGTTCTGCTTAGCAGTCTTGCCGTCACTCGCCAACGGTGTGATTACACCGTCATTCGACCAGGGTGAGTTGACGCTTTGAGTGGCCGCTTTCCTCTGCTGCTGGATTTGCCCACGACCCGCCGCGCGCATTGCAGGCCTGCTGCGCGAACTTATCGCCTTTTGCAACGAACAATTCAAAGCACCATCCGAACTCTTGGTCCTGGCAGCCTCTGGCGCTGCTGACTACTGTGCAGCGGTTTCACAATACTACATGTGGACCTCAGCATCCGCCGGCAGCAGCAGCGCGGAGCAGGGACACTGGGCCCCTGTTAAAGCTCATCGTCGACCGATCCCAGAGCCTGTGATGTCCGTGGTGTCTACAGCCGCCGCGGCCAACAATGGCCGACTGGTCCCCAGCGTCCTCGCGCTCCTGGGCGCTGGGGACCTCTGGTTCACGCTGTCCGCCCCGCCCCAATGGCCCAGCCACATTCCGCGCGTGTATGCGTTCAATCTCGTCTCCAGGATGTTTCTCATGCAGCGTGAGGACAGCCGGGCAATGTTCAGCCCAGACGAGGCCTATCTGCTGGTGGGTGATCTGCTGTTGACGCTCGTGGTGGAATCCCTCTTCCTGATGGCCGTCAAGACCAAGCGCGACCTGGTTCGGGTGACCGTGGGCGACTTACTTGACATTTGTGATACGGACCCCGTAACGGACGAAGCCGTGTTGCCGGGGGATGGCGGCAACGAATCCAAGAGCGCCTTGGTCTCCCAGTTCTTGAGCATGTTTCGCATTCCCAGTCCCAGCCCGGGAGGGTGGAGCAGTGTGGTCGTGAAGCTCAAGCCCAACACCGGCGCTGGAGCTGCTACTAATGCTGCTGCTGTTGTTCCCGCTGCTGCTGCTGCTGCTGTTAGCGAAGTGCCTTCAGAACGTCCGCGCGTATGAACGTGCTGTGCCATTGAAACACGCGGGTTATCAACTCTTGTTTGCGCAATGTGGATGCGAATGATGTATGTACGTAGCCTGTGACGTGGCTGTGGATGGTAAGTGCCGGAACGCAGCACGTGCATTTGGGCCATGGGTACTGTGTGTGGCGTTCGATTACTTCAATTATTCATTAAGCCATTTGTCCCTTCAATGACTTGACCTGTGCACATTTCTGGGCCTTGGCTGCGGGTGTGATGAGTCTAGGGTGCAAGGCGAGTGAGCGAGACGGCCCCCTCAAAGGAACGAGGCTGCTCGGCGGGCCGTCCTGCCTCGTGCGTGCGTGGGTGTTGGAGCTGTCATTGATTGCTGTCAACAATACTAGTACGCCGTTCTTGAATGGTAGTACGTGGCATATCGATAATACGCTGTGCCAGGAACAGGTTGGGACATCCATGGGCATCCCAACAGATGCTGAGCCGGGATGTTGGACATCAGCACACGCTACCGCAATGCTTGTAGCTGCTTTTCGCGCTCGATTGCCTCGTCATACACACACCATGTTGTTTAAGTATCAGCAAGCGCGAGAACGGCCCGAAACGGACTTGACATCCCGCAGGCGCATCCCAACGTCCCGACATCTATGGCAGCGTACTAATAGCCCTTTCGCCCCGACGTACTAGCGAACTAGGCATATCGTACTAGGTGAGCTGCGTACTACGTATTAATACGCGTATATGAGCTAGGAGGCCAGTATGGTAGGTGCAACCCTGGCCCTAGGTTCCGACTGCTGGAGTTCGCCGGTGAGGTGGTTCTGGGTACCGCCAGCCTGTCGGCGCTGGGACGGCCGTGTGGCAGCACGGGCTGGGGATGTGGGTGTGGGTCTGTGTCGAGGGTCTGCGGCGGTCCGGGTGTGTCAGCTCGCGGGACGGCAGTAGGGATCCGGGTTGCTGCCTCTGCGGTCTTCGGTGCCTGGCCTCTCGGCCGGGGGTGGGGGCGTGTGGGGACGTGTCTGCGCCGTTGCCTTCGGTTTAACCAGTCGTGCCTTGTGCCTCCGGGGAGCTCCTTGTGAGCCCGGCGGGTTCCTCAGATGCATCACCACAAGTACCCAAGGCAGCTACACGGATGGGCAGCTACGCCGCGTCTGGCGTCCACAGCCGGGGGTCAACTCCCACGTCAGTTGCAGACTGCGTCGAACTCGCATCGCCTTCTCCACCTGACGTCAGCGCCGATGACTTCTTGCTACCGTTTTCGCAGCCGCAGTAAACCTCCACCGAAAACATGTCGCAACCATCGCCTCCGTTTTAGGGCGCGCGTTCTGTCTTCCTCCGAACTTCAGCTCCGGCCTCCTCTCCCGTCAGCCGCGCGTCCTCGCCTCCGGTTGTGTTGTGTTGTTGGCGTGTTTGCACCGCATTCGCTTCGCCCATCACTGTCGTACTCGCGGGCTCCCTTATCTGCCTTGCCGCGTCTTGTTGTGGCCCCTGCTTGTCACTCAGCGCCCGGCCATTGCTTTGTTGCACACTGTTCGCATTACGACCGGTCTCCGTCTACGGCGCTCATCCGTGGACGCTGGTCGCATGCTTGCAGGTGGGAAGCTTCACGCGTTTTGTGGCGTCGTGCTCTGTCTGTGTGGTGCTATCGCCTGGCCGGGCGCCCGGAGCGTGAGGACTGCGCGTCAGCAAATGATACAGCCTCCAGCGCGCTTCAATTCGGTACAGTAATCGCGTCGATTCCGCCGCAGCTTCTGTCTCTGTTCTCGCGCACAGGCCTGCTGGGTACGGGCTATCATCTGCCACAACTGGGGCATGCCAATTCTTATCCCTTATCCTGGTCCTACCACCGCAACCCTGGCCCTAGGGCAGCCGGCCCTTGCATGCGGGGCTAGCCGTAACGCGTTTCTCGGGACTCAATTTACACCAGCTAGTCAGCTACTTTCTTCCGTTGCCCTGCACCATCGCCCCAAGCGCGCGCGACTGTACAGGTCAGCTGGGGCGGCCGTGGCGCCCCAAGGCCAAGCCCGCGCGCCGCAAACAGAGCTGTTGCGAGGCTTGGCGCGCAGGCGGGCAGGCCGGGCTTCACGGTATCGCGGTACGATATCACCAGAAGATAATTTCTGCAACAAGCCAAGCCGCGGCCACAGTTTACAGCAACATGTCCAAGTCTGGCCGCATGCAGCCAGGGGGCTCCACGAGCTGCGGGCATGCCTCCATACATGCCTCCATGCATCACTGACCTGCCTAACCGATTGCCGGGCCAACCGCCGTTGCTGCACCCAATTTGGAGCGCTCGACGGCGTTTGTTCTGCATTCGCATTCACTCGCACACACAACGCTAACTTTCCGCGCACACAGTCCCCTGTTAAAGCGGTTGCACACGAGCTGCACAGCAGGGACTGCTGCCACGCCGTGCCTTCCACACCACGCCTTTCGGCCCCCCCATCATTCCGTTGCACCCGCCACCGCCACACCTCCAAACTAACACCGCACGCACAATCCAGTGCGGTACGCGCCACCCACCGGCACTCCCACCCACGGCACCCAGCGGCACTCCCAACCCCGGCACCCACCGGCACTCGCACACACGGCACCGTCTTCCATTGCCCATGAGTTCGTATTCATCATGTGCTGGGATGGGGCGCTAATTCTCTCTCTCTCTTGGCTTCAACACATGCACCACGCCGCCACCTCCACCTCCGGGCCTTTTGCAGCTGGAGCATGAATCCCAGACGGTCGTCTGACGCGACCCAACTCGCTGGGCCTCGCGCAAAAAAAACACTGACTCCCAGACCCGGGCCCCCGGCGCGCCCAACCCCGCTCACAGCCCGCCGCCGCCAAAGAGCGCATGCAGCGGAATGGGGAACAGCTGCTGCCCTCCGCCGCCTCCGCCCGCGGCTCCGCCCGCGCCTCCGCCGCCTCCGCCGCCTCCCAGGTGCGGAGGCAGGTGCGGCGGGTGCGGGGGGTGCGGCGGCAGGCCGAAGGGCCCCTCCGCCATCTCATTGTCCGCCACCAGGCGCAGCTGCATGCGGGAGTGGAGGTGGGAGTGGGAGGGGGAGGAGTGGGAGTAGGGAGGCGTGCGGGAGGTGTGGGTGGGAGTGGGAGGAGTGGATGGGAGGTTGCATGGAGATGCTTGGAAAAGCAGTACACGGTAGGGCACGCGGTAGGGGGGAAGACGCAGTTGCAGCGGGGAGGCGGCAGGGAGAGGCGGCGGGCAAGTTCTGGTTGGTGAGATGGTGTTGGCAAGGGACAAACACTCACCCCCCTGCACCTGCCTGTCCCTTGTCTAGTTTTGCTTGGGTTTAGATTGGGCTGGTGTTTACAACCCCCCGCGACGACTAGATGAACAAGACTGAAGACCGCCAACAAGAACACGAGTATACCGCCCTCCTCCGCACATGGGTTTTGGGTTGGCAATGGTCGATTTGGGAATTGGAAAAAACTACCCCCCACCCCACCCCAACCCCAACCTCAACGCCACACGCACCTTGCAGTACGGCACGCCCGCCTGCATCACTCGCCGCACGCGGTAGGTCATGTAGGGGCGCAGGGCCTCCATCTTGAGCGACCTGAGCGGGTGCGTGTGTGGGGGGCGCGTGGTGGTGTGTGTGGTGGTCGGTGGTTGGTTGGTGGTGCGGGGAGCGGGGAGCGAAAACGCGCCCTTGAACAAACCCAATCAGCCCTTGCCACACAGGATTGCCCCTTCTTTACAAGGGGCGATGACAGGAAGGGCGCATACATTCACACCCGCAGGGGCCGGGACGGGGGCGCGCGGGCCGGGTCGGGGGCAGCTCCCTCACGCGCACACGCACGCGGTCACGGCCGCACCTCAGCCGCGTGAGGCGTGTGAGGGGCGTGAAGTCCACGCCCGCCGCCGCCCAGTCGCTGCCGTACACATTCCACAGCTCCAGCTCCTCCAGCGCCGGCAGGGCTGCGTGCATGCACACACGAGGGGGGCGGGGGTTGGGGTTGGGTGTGTGCGGGATGCAGGGTCACGAGATGTGGCGTTTTGGACGCCTTCGTGGTGCTTCAAGTACCGTCCCCAGCCCCTCATGCGCATACTGCCACACACCCAACGCAAGCTCTCTCATCCCCACACGGACCCCCACGGACCACCCCCACACCCACCCGCCAGGTCGTCCACAAGCCGCTGGTCCAACACCCCCGCCAGGTCCACCTGCGGTTGCGGCGGTTAGGTGACAGTTGGTGAGTTCCATGTGCGGTCGGCAGTTAGGTGGCGTGTCGTCGCTTTGCCCCCCCCATCTAGACGTCAAATATGGGCTAGCAGCTCCGGCGGGCCAACATGCTGAAGCCAACGGTATGACGCTTTCCCGCTGTACCACTGGACATCGGCACTTCCAATTATTTGCAAAACACCGTCTCGTGGACGGCTACCCCCCCCCCCCCCCCACCTCGTGCGCTCACCAAGAGCCAGAGCCACGAACGGACAAAACGGAGCAAAGCCGCGCCGCACGTCTGTGTGCATTCCCCTGCTACAGCCGGACTCGCTAGACTGCTACAGCCGCCCACCCACCCATCCACACCACCCGCGACCAAGACGTGTGTGTGCCCCTGTGGACTCGCTGCTGCAGCCGCTCAGCCACACTGGCCCCCCACCCCCAGTTCAGTGCATCCTGTACCGCTTTTCCATATCCTTGCAACCCCCACCACACACACGGCCCCACACCCACAACCCCACACGGCCCCACACCCACACCACACCACACCCACACCCCACACGGCTCCACACCCACACCCACACACCACACACCCACACCACACACACCGAGTGGCTGTCCGCGAAGAAGACGCCCAGTGTGCTCAGAGCCGACAGCGCAGACAGCGCCCGCAGCGGGGTGTGAGCCGGCGGCGGCGGCGGCGGCGGAGCCGGGGCTCCGAAGCCGGCGGCGCCGCCGGCGGCTTTGCCACCGGCGCCCGGCTGCCTGCTAGCGCTGCCGGTGGTGGTGCTGCTATTCCCGCCGCCGCCGCCGCCGCCGCCCCCGGCAATGGCGGCCGCCTCCTTTCTCGACTTGGCGCCGCCGCCGCCGGCGCTGGTGTGGCCCATGAGTCGCGCGTACTGTCGCGTGTCGTACTCTATGGTGAGGCTGTACGGGCAGGGGGTTGGGGTGCGGCGGGGTGGGGGATTGCAAGTTAGTTAAGAAGTTGCAGGCTGTGTGGCTGCGAGGAGGAGGAGGGGAAGAGGGGTTGGCACACAGCAACACCCTACCGCGTAACACCGGCACCCCGACGCCTAGCCACAGCACCGAGCATTTGCACGCGGCCGCGCCCATCCCATTGGGCTGGTATTCAGAATCCCCCCCTTCACATTATTTGCAAAACACCGTCACATGGACGGCTACCCCCCGGCTACCCGCGGTTCGGTAAGACCGCTGCCCAAGACCGCCCGCCCAAGACCTCCGTACCAAGACCGCTCACCCAGGACCATCTGACCAAGACCGCCCTGATGTACAAGACTGCACTGCAACGTCGCCGCCCACCCAGGCTCTGCCCGCGTGCCGTGTCTCGGGACTTGTCGCGGGATTGTGTCCGGGTTACACGCCTATCGCCCTCCCCTCCACATAGCAACGGTCCCTCCCAGTCCCTCAGTTTGGTGCAGGCAGACAATGAGCGAGCGTGCGTGCGGGCGCCCGGACTGGCAGGAGTGTTGGGGAGCCGTTCGCGGCCCGCACCCTGCCAGTCTCACCCTCCACCTTCCCCTGGCCCCTTCAACGGAGACGTCGCGATCGCCCCCATGCAGTGCCCATGCAATCGTGCCGGCCTACTTAGCCTGCGCCCGTTGCAACCGGGCGCAAGTCACCCGGGCTCGCGCGTTTGCAGTCATAGGATAGGTCATAGGATAGGTCTTCCATAGGTTCCTTTCGTCTGCTCACACGCCCTGCTCGCCTCTACCCTCCCCGCATGTCGATGATGCTTTGGATGCTCCTGCCGGGCTGATCGTGGACGCTGCCCGGCCCTTCCGCGTGTGGCTACAGGTGGGTATTGTGTGTGATTAGCGCAATAGGCTGGGTCGGGCTGGGTGTGAGTGCGCGGCGAGCCTGGGTGACGCGAAAACGCCGAACGGCGTTACTTGCTACTGGAGTCGACGACCCAAGATGCCGGCGACGACTAGATGAACAAGACTGAAGACCGCCAACAAGAACACGAGTATACCGCTCTCCTCCGCACATGGGTTTTGGGTTGGCAATGGTCGATTTGGGAATTGGAGAAAACTACCCTCCCCATCCCCACCCAAACCCCCCACAACCAAGCCCCCCACACACCCCCACCTGGCCAGCCGGCCGCAGCCGGCAATCCAGTCGTACAGCCCCGCGCCGCCGTTGGCGGCCGGCGGCCAGTGCACCGTGGCGTACAGCGACAGCCCCTCCAGACCGGCCTGGGCGGGCGGTGGGTGGGTTGGTTGGGGCGTGTGGTGGTTGGTTGGTTGGTGGGTTGATTGGTTGGGGTGGGTGGGTGGGTGAGTGGGTTGCAAAGGTGGTACATTCATCAGTAGTTAGGGCGTGAAGGCGTAGGCGTCCAAAACACCGCCACACGCCACGAGAGCCATACCGCGCCTCGCACACAGGCCGCACACACGCCAAGTACACATCCGCCCCGTCCCGCACCTGCAGCTGCCGGCCCGCCGGCCGGCCGCCGCCCTGCAGCACGCAGTTCTGAACCCCCAGCGCGCGCAGGCAGCGCGGCAGTAGCTGCAGCTGCAGCACGTACGGCTCAGAGGCGGACTGCGCAGCAGTAGCAGTAGCAGCGGCAGTAGCGGCAGTAGCAGGTGGGGGCGAAGTCAGCGAGCCAGTTGACACGGCCACACGCACGCAAAGGGCTGCGTGTCCCTTTTGTGAAGCCATTCCATACAGCGCGCACACAGACACACGTGCACACGGCCGCCCACCCACACCCACCCACACGCACACCCACGCCGGCCCCACCCAACCACCAGGTCAGGGTGGGTGAGGGTGGGGCACACACAAAGGGCAGCGTTTCCCGGGGGCTTTGTGTTTTCCCATCATCACAAAGTAGCACCCTTATCACGCGCCTCCACGCCCCCCCCCCCACCTGGTTAAACAGGTCAAGATGAGCCAAGCGGTGGAAGCCGCCCAACTCCGCCGCCGCCAGCCGCCGCGCCGCGCCGCCGCCCAAGCCGCCTAACCCCGGCCCCGACCCGGCGCCGCCCTGCGCTGCGGCCACCAACAGCTTCGCCACGCCGCTCCCCGCCGCAGCGGCGGCGCCGCCGCTACTGCCTCCTCCGCCGCCTGCGGCTGCTGCTGCGGCGGCGGCGGCGCCGCGGCCCGGCCGCCGCCAGTCGCGGGGCGGGCCGCGGCCGGCGGCGGCGCCGTCGTCGTCGTCCCCCTCGTGCGCGCGGCCCAGTGACACGCGACCGAGGACGTATATGTCCGCGAGCGTGTAGCGCCACGCCGCGGCCAGGGCCTGGGCGCATTGAAGCGTGGGTGCGTGTTGTTGCGAATGCTTAAAGTGCTGGTGGGTGTGCGTGCAGTGGCCTAACAGTGGCCCCAGCTGCCCCCACCTCGCCGCCTCTACCTCCGTTTGCGCTGACACCAGGAACGTGTGCCACCTTCCGGCTCCACTCCCGTTGCCACCTTTGCACCCACCCGCATCCCCAACCCCCACACGCCCGCACGCACACAAAGCACACACGCACCGCCGCCGCCTCGTCGTCAATCTCCAGGACCCCTGGGTCGTCGTAGATTCGCACCCGCTCCACAGCAGTCAGCGCCGCCAGCTGGCACGCCGGACTGGCGCCCCCGCCGGCAGCAGCAACAGCGGAGGCGGCGGCGCCGCCGCCACCGGCGGGCGGCTGCGCGCCGGCGCCGGAGCCGTCGGCGCCTGTCGTTCGACCCGCCGCGCCGCCATCAGCAGCCGCGGCAGTAGCATGTTGCTCCCCCTGCTGCTGCTGCTCCCCCTGCTGCTGGCCCGAGGGCTCGGCGTCCGCCATCTCCACATCGCCATCGCCATCGCCGCCGCCATTGCTGCTGCCCGGGGCCGGCCGCCCCTCGCCCCCCGCCTCCTCCATCGTCACCACCCGTACCGAGCCATTGCCCGTTTGCGCGCCCGCCGCACCCGCCGCCTGCCTCCCCGCCGGCTCCCCATCCCCTTCCCCTTCCCGCGCCTCCTGCTCCGCCTCCACCTCCTCCGCCTCCTCCGCCTCCTCCTCCGCATCTGCCGTCAGCCGCGCCAGCTCCGCCAGCAGGTCCGCGGGCGCGGCGGCGGGCGGCGGCTGGTGGGAGGCGCGGCCCTGGTTGGTGTGGTGTGTGTGGGGGGGGGCGTGTGAGATGTTAGGTGTGGGGTTATGTGTGTGTAAGGTTGTATGTGTGGGCTGTGTGGGGGTTGTGTGGGCTGAATGGACGATTCCCCTCCCCTGCCCCGGTCCCGCTCCCCGACACCCCCGCCCACCTTGACGGGCGCCACCACCAGCGCCAGCGTGTGTGCGTGTGCGTGCGTGTGCATGGCGTCCCCGCCCCCCCCCCCCCGCTCCCCTCTCCCCCCCCACCTTGACGGGCGCCACCACCAGGGTGAGCTCCTTGAGGCAGCGCCCCAGCGGCGCCAGGGATCCCAGGTGGTGCGCGGCGGAGGAGGCCTGTACGGGTGTGGGGGTGTGGGGGGGGGGGTTACATTCATCATTGGTTAAGGGGGGTTGCAAGGATATGGGGGGGGAGGAGGTAGCCGTCCATGTGTGGTGTTTGGCACACAACGGGGGATGGGGTGGGGCGGGGTGGGGCCGCGCCCGACCCGCACTCACGCACAATGCACACACACACACACCCCTACACACACGCACACACACCCGACTCACGTGCAGCAGCAGACCCAGAGAGGTCAGGTCCCTGAGCGGCACAGCCGCCGGCTGCCCCTGCTGCTGCTGCCCCTGCTGTGGTTGTTGCTGTTGCTGCTGCTGCTGCGCGCCCGGCCCCGCCGCCGCGGCGCCGGGCCCCCAGGGCGCAGCAGCCGCTGCAGCAGCAGGGGCGCCGAACGCCGGCAGCGGGCCGGGCGCGGCGGCGGCGGCAGTAGCACCGGGCGAGGGGTGTAGCACCAGCTTGGCCAGCAGCCCCAGCCGGTCGTCGTCTAGCGGCGCCTGCGGGCGTGGGCGTGCGTCTCAGCGTGTGGGCGTGTCAGCGTGTGTGCGTGTGGCGAGGAGTGCAGTTACTTAGGCTGGAGCGTTGGCTTGGGTTGTGCATGCGCCCGCCCTCTGTTCCAACCATCCTGGCAGCGGCCCCACTCGTCACAGCAACCCCCACTCAGACACTGCAACTCCACTCGACACCCACACACCACCCACACACCACCGGACACACCACCCCACCTCACCTCCTGCCAGGCGTTGACGTTGAGTCCCTTCAGCCCCGGCAGCCGCGGCAGCAGCCACCACAGGCGGGCGCTGGCGGCGGCGTCGTGCGCCGCCGCCGCCGCCAGCTCCTCCTCCGTTGGCCCATCGTCGTCGTCCTCCTCCTCCTCTCCCTCCTCCTCTTCCCCCTCTTCCTCCTCCTCCTCGTGCCCCTGGTCCTCCTCCTCCTCATCGCCCTCGCCCTCGTCAAACAGCGGCTGCCCCGCCGCCGGCTCCTCCTCTTCCGGCTCCTCCTCCTCATCGCCGCTGAGTAATTCCATGCCGTCGCCCTGCGCTGGCGGCGACAGCGGTCCCAATTGCAGCGGCAGGCCGCCCCCTACCCCTTGTTGCTGCTGGTGGTTGTTGTTGTTGTTTTGGTCGCTCCCCACGTCGCTGCCGTCATCGCCGTCGCCATAGCTGCCGCTGCTACTGCCGCTGCTGCCGCTGCTGCTACTGCCAACGCCGCTGCTGCCCTCGTCATCGCTATCCGGCGCGGGCGCGGCGGCGGCGGCGGCGGCGGCGCCGGCGGCGGGCGTCATTTCGACGTCGAGAGGGTGCGACGCCGGACCGGCGGCGGCGGCGGCGGCGGCAGCAGCAGCCGCGCCGGCTGCTGCTGGTGCCCCCGCCGCCGCTGGCTGCTGTTGTTGCTGTTGGTGGTGGTGGTGCTGCTGCAGCTGCTGTAGTTGCATGGGCAGCAAATGGGCCAGCACCGCCACGCCGTTCATTGGGCCGGCCCCCGCTCCCGCTCCCGCCTGCCCTCCCGCCTGACCTCCCGCCTGACCTCCCGCCTGACCTCCCGCCGCCGCAGCGCCGCCGCCGCCGCCACCGCCGCCGCCGCCGCCGCCGCCGCCGCCGCCGCCGGCAGGGGCCACCACCGGCCCCAGCCACGGCCCCAGCGGCCCCAGCTGCAGCGCCAGCTGCTGCCCCGGCTGCGCGCCCAGGTGAGCTAGCAGGGCGGGCGGCAGGTGCACCAGCCAGTGCGGCGCGCCGGGCGCCGGCGGGGCGGCCTGTGAGAACGGGCGTGGGGGTGGTGTGTGAGAGCGTGTGCGCATTTCGCGTGGGTGCGTGTCGCGTGAGTGTCTGCGGTCGGGTGTGTGAGGCCGAGCGTGTGCCTTGCAAACCCGCCAATCCACCCAAATACAAAACCGAACCTAATATGTTGTTGGCATTCACGCACCGGCGCTCCCGGCGCGCCGCCCGGACCCTCATCCATCGCCGCCTCATCCGCCTCGTCATCCTGCTCGAGCTCGTCCTGCCCGAGCTCGAGCTCGTGCTCCTGCTCGGCGTCGTGGCCCGCGCCGCCACGGCGGAAGAAGAAGCCCGGCAGCGTGAGCTCCAGGTGCGTGAGGTGGCGCAGCGGCGCCAGGGCGGACGGGTCGGCCAGAGCAATGTACCTGTGAGGTGTGGGTGTGGTAGTGTGGGTGTGTGGGTGTCGGGTTGTGGGGGTTGTGGGGTGTGGGTGTGTTGGAGAGCACAAGGGAAACGACAAGACACGAGAGCAGCGGGAACAGTAAATTCGCCAACACGGGTGCGTGTCAGAATGCGCGCCAGCGTTACGCCAGTGCCATCCCAGCCCCCCCGACCGCCACGGGCCACCCAACACACTTACACCCAACCCCCAACACACCAAACAGGACACACGAACTCACTTGAGTTTGAGTGACGTCAGCCCCACCGCCGCCGTCGCTCCATCACCACCACCGCCGCCCCCTCCTTCTCCGCCTCCGCCGCCTCCTGCTCCAGCCGGCGGCGGCAGCGGCGGCCCCGCCAGCGCCAGCAGCGGCGCCTCGCCGCCCGCCGCCACCGCCGCCAGGCCCTCGCCCGCGTGCTGCAGCTCCAGGGCAGTGAGGGCGGTCAGCGCGGCCAGGGCGGGCGGCAGGCCGGCGCGCAGGCCTGCGGGCGTGTGCGGGGTGTTGCAAAGATGTGAAGGTTGAGGTGGAGGTTGAGGAAGGTTGTGTGTGTGGTAGACAGGTGTTGCAGGGGGTGCAGGAGAGGCATGGTGTCCCCTTCGTCACGTGCGAACCCCACCAGGCCCAACCCACCCACCCAGTAAAATTACAACCAGCAAGGAGTGAACACAAATCTGGAAACCAAACGACAGGCAAGAAGTGAAGACAAACCCGGAAACCAAACGACGCGTGCCAACCCACCCATGTGCAGGCTCAGGCTCTTGAGCGCCGTCAGACCCCCCAGCGCCGCCAGCCCCGCCGCCGCCGCGGACGCCGCCGCCGCGCTCAGCCCGCCGCCCATACCCACGCCCATCCCAAACACGCCGCCGCCAAGACCGCCGCCGCCGCCGCCGCGGCCGCCGCCGCACTCGGACCGCGTGTATTTGAGGTCGGTGAGGGTTGAAGCCAGCGGTGAGGCGGCGAGTAGGCGAATGGCGGTGGCGAAGGTTTCGGCGTTCGCGGTCAGCTCCAGTGAGGTGAGGTCGCGCAGTCGGGCCAGGTGCGGCGCGGAGTCGGACAGCGCCGCACAGAGCTGCACGGTGTGTGGGTGTGGGAGTGAGTGGGATAGTGTGTGGGATTGTGTGGGCTTGTTTGGGAGTGGGTGGGTGTGTAATGCATTGGGGGTTCCATGCGTACGTGACTGTATGTGACGGGCGGGGTTGCACCCGCGGCCCCACGCCGCCCGCATCCGCCGCCCCACTCAGCCGCACCCCCGCCACGGAGCCCACCCACCCACAGTCCCCAACCCACCACCCCGCCCCGCACCTGCCGCCCCACCCATGACTAAGACAAGGACGAACCTGCCGCCCCACCCATGTATGACTACGCACCTGCCGCCCCACCCAGGCGCTGCTGGCGGCCAGGCGGCCGACGGTGGCGTCCCAGGGCGAGTCACGTGACAGCGGCAGCACCGACGGCGCCACCGTCAGACCCAGGTGCGACCACGCCAGCGTTCCGCCGCCGCCGCCTCCACCTGCTACAGCTGCTGCTGCCGCTGCTGCTGCTGTTGCTGCTACTGCCGCTGCATCTGTGTCGTCGGCGGCGGCGTCCTCCTCCGTTGACGCTGCTGGTGGTGCTGCTGCCGCCTTCGTTTCCCCGGGCGCGCCGCCAGCCGCGGAGGAGGAGGGGGCCGCGGCGGCGGCGTCCGTGGGGGACTGGGTCCGGTTGGTGTCGGCGGCGGCTTTCAGGGTGGCCAGGCAGGTCGCCTGTATGGGTGGTGTGTATGAATACGTGGGGCGTCAATACCTCCCACCCACCCCACCCCACCCAAAAAGAGCCCCACGGCCACACACCCCTTCCGCATTGCCGCGCGCTCCACCAGCGGCCCCGCGGCCACGCACGCGCCCAACCACACCCAACCACCACAACCACCACAATCGCCCAACCACCCAAGCACCTAACCACCCACCCGCACGTCCGCCTGCTCTCGGCTGGTGTTGGCGTCCACGTACAGCACCAGCCGGCCCGCCCTGCAGCACACCGGCGGTTGGTTGGTTGGTTGGTTGGTTGGTTGGTTGAATGGATCGGTGTGTGGGTGGCGTAAAGTTGGTTGGCGCCACAGTTGCGGGTCTTCCCGTCTTGCCCGTCACAGCTCCCGGACGACACGTTGCCGCCGCACCAAACGCCCCCTCGGTTGGTTTTGCAGCACACAGGCGCATGTACAGACTGCGCGGACGGACACGGCACACCCACACACTCACGCGTGTTTCCTCTCTCGTGTTATCTAACACACAGCCACGCGTAGCAGCACACGCAGACACAGCCACGCACACTGCACAGTCTTTGTTATCGTTTTCCCTTTCGTCACACACTCTAGCCCAGTCACACACGCCCGCACAGCCACACACGCACCTGGGGAAGGCGGACTGCACCGCCGCCAGCCGGGCGCCGGGGTCGGCCCGCGGGTGGTGCAGGTGCACCTGCGTGGGCGGGTGGGTGTGCGTGGGTGAACGCCGCCCATGCGAAGTGTGTTCAGTACATGTTTGAAGTGTTGATGCTCTAAAAGGGGTAGAGGAGAGAAGAAGAAGCGTGTGTTGTTGCGGTTCGTGGTCTCCAGCCGGTCCAGCCCACCGCCGCCTGACACCGCATGCCCGCCCCACGCGCCCACGCCCACACGCCCACTCCCACGCCCACAACCCCACATGCCCGCCCCCACCACCTACCCACATGACCACTCCCACACGCCCACCCACCCACACTCCCATACGCCCACCCACTCATTCACACACGCCTACACGCCCGCCCACACACCTTGATGGTGCGTGTCACGGGCGACAGCGCGCGGCGCCAGGCGCGGCTGACCAGTCGGGCACATAAGAAGTCGTGGCCAAACACATGGCTGCCCACCGCCTGTCAGGGCGGGTGCGAGCTTGTGAGGTGAGCGGTTTGGATACATTACCACAGGTCACATGGGTTTGAGGCTTGTGGTTAAACGTGGGCAAGCCAGGCAAATATGTGTTCCGGCTAGCGCGGGGCGGGGGGCGGGGTGTGAACGCCAGCCCAAGCCCAAGCCATAACGGGAGCCGTCAGACGCAACGGGCGAGAGATGCATCGTGTGTGGATGCAGGACACGAATAGGGAGTCGCGCCGTATGGTGGTACTGCGCCGGGGGGCTAGGTGGGGAGGCATGGGTGGGGCACGGCCGAGGTGGCGGAGCCGGGGGGAGGCTTTGGCGCGTTTGTGCGTCTGCAGCTCGCGGCGACGACGAGGGTTTGGCGAGCCGACTGTCCCTGCTCGGCGCTAATTGATCTGCGTTGCTCACTTCCAGCAAGTGGTCCGGGAGATCACGCCAGGTGGTCTGGCTCGCCTCGCCGGGCAAAGCTTCCATTTTGCCGCTCGGAAGTCTGTCTTGGCCGACTCCAGCAAGTCCTGGCTAGATCAGATTTGCCATCCTCATGCTACAACGTTCATTTATCACGCGTTTGGAGCAGCAATGAATAAGGAAGGCGACAATGCGCGCAGCAATTTGCGCAGGCGCGCTCTCAAGCTGCAGTGCGTATTCGAGTTTATACACTGCAGGCAAAGCTGACTGGAGGACATAACTGTTCCTATAGTTAATAGCCGGAGCCCGAGTGACATTTGGCACGGCGCATGGCGGTCCCGTGTCAAGTGCCCCGGCAACGACAGTGACCCTGACCTTACCCTGACGCCCCCGATACTGCTCTGGCCGTGCTCTGCCAGGCAAGCGACAAGCCATGCGTTTCGGCGTCACTGCGTCAGCCGGTCCCTCACAGCCGTGCCCACAGTCACGCTTGCTTCCTGTCCTTCAGTCCTGGGGCTACCCAATTACCCATCGTCCCAATTCCCCACATGCCACAGCCACAGCATGCGGACGTGATTACAGCCGCCGCACGGCACCACTCCAGTTGGGCAGCCCGCGAGCATCCGTTGCAGCATTGGATCCGGCGGCGCCACCGTGCGTCATGCCAGGCGCCTTCCATTTTGAGTTCTGAAGTTACACCCCGTAAGTTCATGCAGCAGCACCTTACTTGGCCTCAGCCACAACGGTACACACACGCTCCCATAGCCTCCACAGCCCCCACTTGCGACCCACAACAATGCCCGCCCCGGACTGCTCCCACCAAGTCAATTTGTCCCCCGCTTGCTTCCTTTGACTGCCTGTCCCGGCCACCTGTGTCATGCACAGCCTAGCCGTGCCGCTCGCCCGCCGTCAGGCCGCCCTAGTGCCCCACCAAAATTCGGCGACCCTTGCGCCGGCACCATGCCACCACCGCACCCACCAGGCCGCGCCCATACCCGGGACTTGCGTCGAGCCTCTGAACCACCTACTAGAAAGTAAGACAGCACGTGCCATGTTGCCCTTGTTTACTTGTCGAGGCCGAACGCCTTGCCGAAGGGGCCTGAGGTGGCCTTCTCGCCCAGGTCGCCCTGCGGCAGTAGCGGCCGTAGCAGTAGCAGTAGCGGCGGCAGTAGCAGGGTGAAGCAGTAGCAGCGGCAATAGCAGCAGTGGCGGTAGCGGTGGCAGCAGTGGCAGCAGGGTATGAGCCAAGAGGAGGCATGCCGATGGCGGAAGCAAAACACCGCTGGTCACCCGCATCACGCGCGCCCCCCCCCACCAAGCTATCCACGCCCCCTACCTGCACGGTGTTGCACTTGAAGCGGCCGGGCTCCTCGCGCAGGCACGTGTCGATGGCCGACACCTGCAAGCACGCGCGCGAGGGCGTGTGTTAGAAAACGCGCGCACGTGTGCGCGCGGGCGTGTGTGGCACGGAGAGGGAGCTGTATCGGATGGCGGGCATGGAACGGTGACGGGAACGCGGCCGGGGCGCCCATTCTCAAACGATGGTTGAACTGCATAGTCGCTACGAGCAGGCGTGCACCCCGCCCACCCCCGCTGAAACTTCATGCTTGCTGCGCCACACGATCCTTGACGGCCCATGCTGAGCTGAAGCTACGCTAAGTCCACGGCCGCCCGATGATGACACTGCGCACGAGGACCGCTCAACCCAGCTCCCCGCCCAGCCCCCCCATTGCTGGCGTTTACAAGGCGGGAACAACATGGAAAACAGGCGCCCCACCAGGCCCATCCTCGCTCGTCCCCCGCTGATGTTTCCGTTAGGGATTGGCTCCGAGTCAACTCCCATATCCCATCCTCCCACCCCACCCAACCCCCACCCCCATCCCCACGGCCCACCGCGTTAAGGATGGACGCCGCCTCGCCGTTCTCCTGCCAGTAGAACTTGTTGCCGTACTGCGGCCGGTTTCAAACACGTGCCGTACGGCAACAACGTTTTAGTAATTCTAATAAGTAGGTTTCAGGCCCCGCTGCCCCCGGGCGCCCCAGCCGCAGTCCCATCTGCCGATCGCGCCCCCCACCCCAAAACACGGCCAGCCGTCCCAACCGACCACTCTAACTTTCCCAACCAACCCCGCAACCAACCACCCGATCTCCCGCCCCAACGGTCAACCGTTCCAACCGTCCCAACCGCCCGTTCGCCCGGGGCGCTCACCTTGCCCGCCAGGCGGCCCCAGAAGCTCTGTGTGGTGGCGGTTGCGTGCATGGGCGTGGAGGGCAGGGGCATGGGCTCAGCAGGGGGTGGCGGCGGCGGCACAGCGTCGTTGGGCGGGCTTCGGACGCCACCCGGTGCCCCACACACAGCTCTTGCAGCACCTACCCTAGGTCGTACCTTTGCCGCCCCCCTCTGCGTCATGCGCCATGCTGCTCCAACAGCTACACGGCGGGCTGGCTCGCATCTCCGTCCCGGTCTTGTTTATGTCTCAAGGGCGCATCCCCTCCCCTCCTTTCTGCGTCCGAACTGTCCACCCCACCTACCTGTCTAAACCATGCCCACCCGCATCCCGACGACGCACCTCCCATCCCCGCCTCCCAATGCATGCCCCACTCATCGCCCCACTCATCGCCCATCATCACTGCCCTTCCACCCGTCACTCATCTGCACTCCTGCACACACACACACCGCCCCCCACCGCCCACCCACCGCCCACCCACCCCACCCGCCCACCCACCCGCCCACCCACCCGCCCACCCACCCGCCCACCTACCCACCCACCCACCCACCCACCCACCCACCCACCCACCCACCCACCCACCCACCCACCCACCCACCCACCCACCCACCCACCCACCCACCCACCCACCCACCCACCCGCCCGCCCGCCCGCCCGCCCGCCCGCCCGCCCGCCCGCCCGCCCGCCCGCCCGCCCGCCCGCCCGCCCGCCCGCCCGCCCCGCCCGCCCCGCCCGCCCGCCCGCCCGCCCGCCCGCCCGCCCGCCCGCCCGCCCGCCCCGCCCGCCCGCCCACCCACCCACCCACCCACCCACCCCACTCACGCGCGGCACCTCCAGGTCGATGCCGGCGCCCACGTTGAAGTTGAGGATGTCGCCAAAGGTGGGGTCGGCCACGAACACCACCGTATTGTCGTCCACGCCCCAGTACTCGCGGATGGCCAGGCCTGCGGTGGCGTAATGTGTGGGCAGGTGTGGAGGTGTGGGCAGAGGTTACATAATAGCGTTACAGGACACACACAGGAAAACACCACATTATTAGAGCGTGTGTGGAAAGATGTGGAGGTGTGCAAAGGTTTGGGTGCGTGCGTCAGTACCCGCGAATGGCCAGGCCTGCCAGGCGGCAAGGCGGTGTGCAGTTAGGGTGCGTTAGGAAACACGGACAAGGAAGGTGCCTACGTGCACCACACCACACCACACCACACGTGTGCGCCCCACCCCACCCACGACTAATCCACCCAGCCGGCGTCTCGGGGCAGTTCTGCGCCCTCCCCCCAACTGCCGTACACCACCCACCGGGGGTCTCGGGCGGTTCTGCGCCCGCCCGCCCCCGGTGGGTGGTGTACCCGCCGATACGCCTCGGCCCTTTCACTGTGCCCTGCCCTTTCGAATCTCGCTTTCCCCTTTTCACATGTCGCTGTTCTGGTCCGGCGCTTGCTGCCTGGCGCCGGGGTCGTCTGCCTGGTCGCCAGGTGGGTGCATAACGCGTGCATAGTATGCACTGCTAGTTAGGACGTGCGTCTGTGACTGTGCGAGCCAGGGTGGCACATGCGACGGCGGCGCTCCTCGTCAAGACCGCCTGGATGCACTCGACCGAAGCGCTCATCACCAGCGCATACCGAGTATTTCGCAGCTGGGTCGACGGGCCGGGAATTCGGGAACTGGGTGGCAATGGGCTTGGGGCCGGGACCTATCGGGACTTATCGGGGTTCTCCACCACGTCGCATATTCGGCCCCGCTCTCCTCCTCGCTCCTATCCATATGCACTGACGCACACGCATTGGTTTGGTTTGGTTGGATTTAGCTTGGGATGGTATTCACAACCCCCCCTCCATTGCCGTACACCACCCACTGCCGTACACTCCCCCCCCCCACGCTACCCACCGGGGGTCTCGGGGTAGTTCTGCGCCAGCACGCGCAGCTTGAAGCCCGTGTCCCGCTCCAGGCCCGACACCTCGGCGGCGATGCGCTTCTCCTGTTCCGTTGTAGTGTGTTGAGGGTGTGTTGATGGTGTGTTGATGGTGCTGATGGTGCTTGATGGTGTTTGATGGTGTTTTTGCGTGTTTGATGGGCTTAGGTGGTTGGATAGTGCACATGTTGTTGTGCCTGGTGTGCCTGCCACTGTGGTTGTAACCGATGGCGGGCAGTCACACGCCGCGCCTGCATCGACAGTGCGGGCCGGTCTGGGTGCCGGTCTGGGTGCCGGTCTGGGTGCCGGTTTGGGTGCCGGTTTGGGTGCCGGTTTGGGTGCCGGCTTGGGTGCCGGCTTGGGTGCCGGCTTGGGTGCCGGCTTGGGTGCCGGTTCGGGAGCGGGCATCGGCGCGCTTCAGCCGCTGCCGCAGGGGCACCCCTGCGGTCGCGCACACAATGGGCGCCCCGCCCCGCCCCGCCCCGCGGCGCCCCTCTAACCTCCGAGGGCGTCAGGAAGCCGGCCACATCAATCACCGACGTCACCTCGCCCTTGGGCAGCAGGTCTGGCCGGTTGACGCCCTCGGGGCGCGCGAGCGCGGGGCCGACACCTGGGGAATGGTGGGAGGTGCGGGCATGTGCACGCGCGCATGTGTGTGTGGCCCGCATTTGTGGGTCAGGACTCGGATTTTGTTCCGGGCCAGGAGCTGCCCGCGAATTGCTGCGAGTGTTGACGCACGACCCACGAGGCGTGGCGAGTGCTCACCCGAAGCAAGAACGGTGAGAGCAGCGATCGAAGCCACGCAAGCATGCGCCACACGAGTGACAGTGGAGGGCCCCTCCTCAGCAGGCTGAGCGTTGCGACTCGACGCGCTGCATGCCACGCGCAGAGAGCCACGCGAGACTAGTCGCGGAGAGCTCGCGAACGAGTGGCCGCGCGAGCAGCGCAGCGACTGGGACTGGAGGCTCTGCATGTTGGCAAGATAATCGAACTAAAGGGCACTCCCTATTCCGATAATATAGGCACATTAAAAACTGCGTTAACAAGCTCGACGCGAAGATGCATGGATGCAAGCGAACTGACTTTCAACTCTGGAATGACCTACAACTCTTTAATAATATGTGTTAACGCGCATACCAACTGCTCACTATGAGCTCGTCGGGGAAGGAGCTCGCCAGAGAACCAACTTTAACGGGACCGGCGCGGCTGACCCAGGAGCAATTGGAAAAGTTGCAGACTCAGGTTCAGGAGCTTCAGGTGAAAGTCGCAGCCATACAGGCTAGCATGCAGCGGGGTGAGTGCTTACAGCATTTGACGGGTGGTGCGTGGTTCGTAAGAAGTTGTGTTGCACGCATGACAAGAGCCGGCAGGTGGGACCCACTTGAGGGAGGGGGCTCAGTCGCCAATCCGCTGTGTTGCGGCCAGCTGAACGTGTAAAGGTGCCCCCGTTTCGCCACTGTGCGCTGCCTATCTAGTTGGTCGGAGGGCCCCCGCTCCGGCACGCCGACATAGTCGATTTTGGATTCGACCATCTTATGGCTGAAACCCCAGAGTTCGGCAAGTTGGGATGCCGCCGACAGGCTAATGGCTCTTCTTTAAGCCAGCACAGACAAGGCTGCAGGATGCCACGTGTTCAGCTAGGCACACCCGACACACCCGGCCATGGCACTGTACGGCGTGTGCGCCCAGCCTTGACGCCCAATGGTCCGGCCCCCCCACTGCTCAGACTCAGGGCTAGACGGTGACCCGGATTTCTCTAGGTGCTTCAAAAACATTGACAGGGGCTCGTTATGAAGGCGTAGGTTATTTGCCCCGGACCAGCAGCAATTCAGACTTGAGTTCCTGGCTCTGCTACTGTGACCTGTCTTTCTGCAAGATTGGACCTTCATCTCGTATAATATACACCTGAGCAACACGCATTGAGGTTGTCGCTGCCAGAGCGGGCAGGCTTGCTAGCCCGTGCCCGCAGGAGCCTGGAAAATGGCTCGCGCATTCTTCCTAGGTATCTACAGAATTGCTCAATGCAATGCATCGGTCAGCAGCTTGAAAAGGAGGCCTCGCCCGCAGCACTGGGCATTTCAGCGCGGAGTGTGACGCCTTCATGGTTTGCCCGTTTACAGGGTTAGCATGCTTGGGAGTGTTGTCTACGGTAGCAATCGCGCAGGTAGGGTCCAGGGAGCGCGAGCGCTGGAAAGGAGTGAGGCGGGCGAGGAGTCATTTACCTCGGGGGGCGCACAAGTCGGGCTTGCGCAGCTGCAAATTTATTGATGCAAGCATTGAAGAGGCTTGGTTGAAAATGTGTTCGCGGCGATGCATCCCCCGCAGTCGCCCTTCACCATCACCACCGAGTACCAGCTCCTGGACAAGCTGAATGCGGACCAGCAGGTTATGCTTAAGGATGCGGTGAAAGCGGCTTACGCGGCGCTTCGCAAGTATATCTCGGTGAGTCTGCATGTCACTCTCCCAGGCTTCTCCTAGGCTCGCCAGCGCGCTCCTCTGCGCCTGTTATTCTCATGACTTGGTCAAAGTCTATGCTGCCAGCGGCTTGGGGACGCTGGGAGGGCTTGGCAGGCGCGAGGGACTCCACTCGGCAGCGGGTGCTCTCCGGGTGCAGCCGAGGCGCCGCCTAGGTGCAACACGCCCGCGGCAGGGCGGCAGCAGCCGTGGTGGGGGAGCGGCGGCCGTGGCGGGACCCTAAAGATTGTTGCAGCAGACCCAGCCGCAGCCGCAACGATGCAGGGGGCGCGGGCGGCGCGGGCGGCGCAGCGCTTTGCGCGGGGCGTGCATGTGCCCGGGCGCGGCGCCGGACGCAGAGGCGGGGCTGGTGGGGTGGGGGTAGTTCATTCCAGAAACCGAAGCGAGTGGGGGGGGGGGGGGAGGGAGGCGGAGCGCACGGCGAGGGAGGAATGCGGGGCGGCACGGAATACGGCGGCATGGAGGCACGGAATGCGGCGCAAGCGTCCGAGTCATCACATGACCACACCTCCGCTCGCGCAGCAGCCGCGGGGCTGGCGGGGGCGGCAGCCGTCCATGTGACGGTTGGGGCGGAGGGGTTACTGTGAACCAATCCCCAGAGGAAACAGAAGCGCTGCATGGAGAAACTGAAGCGGTTGCGGCGGAGGGGGGGACCGCCACTGGCGGCCACCAGCGCCCCAGCGGGGGCCGGCGCGGTGGCGGGCAGGGGCGTGCAGCGCCCGCACCCGAGGTGGAGGGCGCCTGGCGCCCGGCGCGTTTGGGAACGCGGGCTGGGGTGGGGGTTGTGAATACCAGCCCAAGCTGCCCAAGGGGGGCACCGCCCGAGGGGGGCACGGGTGGAGGGCCGAGCGCGCACTGGGTCCAAGGGTGGCGGCGCAATGGGCGGCACCGTGGGGCCGCCATGGGGGCGCCATGGGGGCGCATCGTCCGGCCACGTCACCTGTGCATGCCCCTCAATCCCTCCCAGACCCGCCTCAGCGGATTTAGCCATGCCCGCGACATACCCCCCCCCCCTGTCATCATCTTCTCGTCTTCATTAATCATGCATGGACCCCCCCCACGACCCCCCTCGCCTGCCGGTGCTGCTTCCAGTGCCCCGCTGCGCCTCCTTCCCAACCACCCTTACAAGCCCCCAAACATCCTTGCAACCCCCCGCGCAACCCCCCGCTGGCCGCAGGCCAAGGCACCTTCCGGGCAGCTGCTGGCGGACCCCATCGTCCACACCTACGAGCTCATCCCCTCGCCGCCGCCGCCGCCGCCCTCGCCGCCGGCGCCGCCCAGCCCGCCGCCGGAGCCGCAGGCGCCGCCCTTCCCGCCCTCGCGCCGCCTGCTGCTAAGCAAGGTGGGGAGGGGCATGGGGAGGGTTGGGATGGGGTGGGGAGGGGGCATGGAGAGGGTTGTGAACACCAGCCCAATCTAAACCAAGCTAAACTAGACAAGGGACAGGCAAGTGCAGTTGTGGCAATACAGGGTAACGGTATACGGCGCGTGGGGATAGCCGTCCATGCGAACGGGGGGTGGGGTGTTGCGGTTGTGTTTGAGGCACAGTCGTGCGGCGAAGGGCGCGCGCACAGCGGGACGCACCCCTGCACCCCTGCTCCCCTGCACCCCCTGCTCCCCTGCACCCCCTGCACCCCTGCACCCCCTGCACCCCCTGCACCCCTGCACCCCCTGCACCCCCCGCACCCCCGCACCCCTGCACCCCTGCACCCCCGCACCCCTGCACCCCCTGCACCCCCTGCACCCCCCGCACCCCCGCACCCCTGCACCCCCTGCACCCCTGCACCCCCTGCACCCCCTGCACCCCCTGCATCCCTGCACCCCCGGCACCCCCTGCACCCCTGCACCCCCTGCACCCCTGCACCCCTGCACCCCCTGCACCCCTGCGCCTCGCCACGGCCGCCCTCCCGCCACCACCATCACCACCCCCACCTCCACCTCCACCACCCCACCACACACCCGCCACCACCACCCGCAGCGGCAGCAGGAGTCGGAACGGGAGGACATTCTGGACCTGGCTTCCGCCGCCTCCGCCGCCTCTGCCTCCTCCTCTCAGGCCGCCGCCTCTGCCGGCGGCGCCCGGCGCGGCCTGCTGCAGGCGGCGGCCGCCAGCCGCACCGCCACCTACCCCGACTTCAGCGCGGGGGCGGACCCGCGCCTGACCAAGTGCGGCCGTGCCACCATCAACACCAAGCACGTGCGCAAGGCGGCGGGCAGCAGCTTGTCGGTGGCGGGTGAGAGCGCCCGGGGTCGGGAGGGCGGGGGTTGAAAGGGTGAGGTGGAACGCTGGTTGGAAGGGTTGGGATGGTTAGGGGATGGAAGCTGGGGGACGGGGATGCTTTGTACCGGGAGGGCATAGGCACTGGGGGCGCACGTTGGGACGGCCGGGGCTATGAATGCGGTTTGGGGGCGCACCACGACGCGTATGGCGGCACGACCCCTCCCCCCTGTGGTTTATCCCCTCTCCCCCCGGGTCTCCCAACCCCCAAAACACGCAATCCACAACCACACATCGCCACCAATCTCTCACAACCCCCCAACCCCAATCCCCCCAAACCCCAACCCCCCCCACACACACGCCGTACAGACACGCCCGGCGAGTACACAGACCTGTACCTGTACGTCACGGCCGACAACAGCGGCCCCGGCATCTGCCCGCCCTTGAACGACATCCGCGCCGCCACCTGCCTGTACGACGCCGCCAGCCGGCGGCCCGTCATGGCGGCCATCAACGTGTGCCCCAGCGTGAGTGTGATGTGTGGGTTTGTTTGGGTGTGATGTGTAGGCGTGTGGGGGCGTGAGAGTGTATGTGTGTGTGTGTGTGTGTGTGTGTGTGATGTGGAAGAGAAGGCAGCGTTTAGAATGTTACGGGCGGAGTGGCGTTGTTGCAAGGGTGGGTAGGAATTAGGAAACCGGCAAAGGGGGATTTTAACTTGAAAACCAACTGTATTGGGTTGCACATTCCCACCGGGAGAGGGGGAGTTACGGGCTACGGGTTGAAAACGAATCGGCTGAGTTGCACCCCGCCCCCCCCCGTCTTAACTAATGATGAATGTAACACCCCCCCCCCGACAGGCCCTGGACGAGTACGACACGAACACACTGGTCACCCGCATCCTGAGGGCCATGATCACCGCGCTGGTGGGGCAGGCGGAAGGGTGGGGGGCGTTGCAAGGATGTTTGGAAAAGCGGTACAGGATGCACTGGGGGGGGGGGTCTTGTGAATACCATCCCAAGCTAAACCAAGCTGAACTAGACAAAGCGGGGCGTGTGTGTTCGTGCGCGCGTGGGTGTTGGTGCGCGTGTTTGTGGCGGCCTGCTGGCGGCCTGGCCTGGCGTGTTTAAAACCGAAAAACGGAACAGAGCTGCCAAACGCGCTGGGGTTCGGATGCCCGGGCGCACAATAGGGGGCGTTGCTGTGACACTGTGATATGTATGTATATCCGGGTCGCATAACACAAGCCTTTATCCAACACAACACGCCACAATAAAATAATCCATTTGCGCGGCGCGCAGGGTGTGGAGCGCGTGGGATTCTTCGGCGCCGCCGCCCCCTCCGTCTACACCGCCGCCATCGCGCCGCTGACGGACGCCGGCGGCAACGACCTGCGCTTCCTGGCCACCCCCGCCGTCAAGCAGGTGGGCGCGACCGTACAAGGGTGTGTGTGTAACCGTGTGCGTGTGTGTTTTGCTCCTGGCCACCCCCGCCGTCAAGCAGGTGGGTGACAACAGTAGTGTGGGGGCATGTGTGGGGGCAAGTCGCCCACAGCTTGTGCATTGTGGCAGTTGGGTTTTGATTCACTTGGGGTACCGTGTCAATACCCAACCCGCCGCATACACGCGCATTGACACCACCACCACACCACACCACATCGCACAGGCCGCACGCACCTTCTTCGCCTGCGCCGACCTGCCCGGCGCCATGATGGAGAACCTGCGCTACAGGTGCGTGCGCATGTGCATGTGCGTGTGAATGTGTGTGTGATCGCGTATGATTGCGAGGTTACAAGAAGGGGACAGTGTAAACACCATCACGGCTACGAGGGAAGCCACCAGTCCGAAGAACGCAGCAAACCGCAACCCCCGCTTGGCTGCCAACCCAACTCACAGCTGCGTAGGTGCGTCGAAGCTAAGCCGCAGCCCGCCAAAGCCACACCAAACAGCAGCATCACAAAGCACGCGGCTCATAAGGCACCGCAAATCTGAGCAACAGCCAAGCAGACAGACCACACGAAAACGCGGAATCTAGCGCCAGCAGACGCAAGCTAGGGCGGCGAAACAGGTGGGCACGCCCAAACACTCCCACAGACGCACAACACCAACCTCATGGAGACGGCGGCGGAGACGCATCATCCCACGGCGGAACCAACGCCACGCCACCACCCGACCCGCGCGCCAGGAAGGGGTGGCCAGAGGGGACCGCATCCCACCCACCAGGCCTGACACCCAAACTAGAGAAGGCCTGCAGGCGCCCCCAGAAATCCGTAATGACAGCAACACCAATAGCTAACACACGCGCTGACGGGAGGGTTGCGGACACAGGCAAACCGTGGCCAGCCATAACCACCCGTTGCCGCCCCAAGTCCATGGCCGACAACGCAGCAAGACACACAACATCCCACACCGGCTGACACAGCCCAACCGGCGGCTGGACCAGCCACAACTCCGACCGGGCAAGGGCATCCAAAGAGTCACAGGGCAACGCGCCCATAGCCATACCGATAGCTTCGCGTATGCATGTGTGATCGCGTGTGATTGTTTGCGTGTGTGTATTCGTGTGTTATGGGTGGCGGGGGATGACGGGCTTGGGTCGCCTTTCCGAACCCGCACGCCTTGCCCACATGGTTGCACTGCATCCCTATGCATCCCTATGCATCCCTACACACCCACACACACCGCCACCCACACACACACGCAGCTACTCGCTCCTGGACGGCGCGGACAGCTCGGTGGTGTTCAATGCCAGCCTGGCGGTGAGCGTGGGCTGCTGGGCGGGCCCCTCGCGGGGGCTCCTGCTAGCGGGCTAGCGGGCTTGCGGGCTAGCGGGCTTGCGGGAGTGCTTGCGTTACGGAGCACACAGGGGAACAACACACTTCCGTGTGTATGTATGTGTGTGTGCGGGGTGTGCGGGGGAGGCGGTGGACTGGGGCGTGCGGGGGTGGTGGTGGTGGCGGGTTGGACTGGGCACGAGGACTTGGGGTGGTTGGTGGGGCTGGGTGCTATAGGGCGGGGCTAATAGCCTCCGTCTAACCATGATTATGATTTCCCCTCGCCCACACAGGAGCGCCTGGCGACCGCGGACTACGCGGACCGCATGAACTACGCGTTCGTGGGGTGGGAGTTCACCCACTTCCAGGTGCGTGCTTTGTGTACCACACCGGTATGTGTGTGGAAAACCCAAACGGAACGAAAGTCGCACCGTATGTGTGTGTGTGCCTGTGACATGGTCGAGGTGTGCTCGGGCCTCCCGTGTGCCGCTGCTGTGTTTGTGCAAACCCACACCCTAATCCACACCTCACAACCCACACTCCGCCGCCATCCACACATCCCACCGCCACCCATCCACGCACAGGAGGACATCCTGGTGGGCTCCAATGAGCTCAGCTACAGCGGCCTGGCGCCGCAGGTGCGTGCGTGTGCCCTTGCGTGCGTGTGTGAGCTTGCGTGCGTGCGTGCGTGCGTGCCGCGTGTGTTGCCACGTGCGTGCCCCCTGTCACCACATTCTTCCAATCCCCACCTCCCCCCACCCCACCCCCACCCCACACACACGCAGGTGACGCAGCTGACGCTGGCGCTGCTGTCGGACACCAACTGGTACGCCGTCAACGTGAACAGCCAGGTGGGGGCATGTGTGGGCGCGTGTGTGGCCGTGTGTGTTTCGTGTGCGGCTTCTTGTGTGTGTATTTGTATTCGCGTGGGTTCTGGGGTGTCTTAGAAAACACGAGAGAGGAAACACGCTGGAGTGTGTGTTCGCGGGTGTTTCTGTGCCCGTGGCAATGCTGTGGGGGAGTGTGGGAATGCGGGGGAGGGGGCTGTGACCTCAGAACCCGATCGCCCACACCCACCTACACTATCACACCATCACACCACCACACCATCACACCACCCACGCTCCCACACAGGGCTACTGGACCTACGGCCGCGGCAAGGGCTGCGCCTTCGGCCGCAGCCACTGCAGCGCCCTGCTCAACGCCACCTCCGCCGCCGGCGACTCGGTCCTCATCTGCGACACGGGTGAGTGGGAGGGAGAGGGAGGGAGGGACCTCGGCGGCGGCGGCGGCGGCGGCCGCGCCCGGGTTGCGACGCGTGGCCATTGCTGTTGTTACCACACACAGAATCGCCCGCCCCTTTTCTGCCCTACCCTACGGTTCTCCCTCGCCATCTTTTTGCAACCCTCGGCCCCCTCATCACTTTACCATCCATCCCCGCATCTCACCTCCCCGCTCGCGCTCACCTTCCGCTCCGCCCTCCCCCTCCCTTCCACTCCGCCCCCGCCCTCCACGCAGCCACGTACGGCGCCAAGCAGCAGCTGTGCGCGGCGGGTGGCGTGGCGGTGGGCACATGCGAGCAGCACGACGGCGCGTGCGGCGTGGTGCGCTCCGCCACGCCCGGCCTGCCCACCTGCCTGCTCAAGGTGCGGTGCGGGCGGGGGGGGGGGGTAGCCGTTCATGGAGAACGGAGTGAATAAATCACTTGTTGGGGGTTGTGAATACCATCCCAAGCTAAACCAAGCTGAACTAGACAAGGGATAGGCAAGTGCACTTTGCGGCAATACAGGGTAACGGTATACTCTTTTGTTTCGGGGCGGAGAGTGTAGACGGGGCGAGGTCGGCGCGCCGTCGACGAAATGCCACCCAGGCTCGGCTCGCGCACAGCAACAACAGACACGCAAACACGCAAATGCAAAACACACGACTTACCTGGCGACCAGGAAGGTGACCCCGGCGCCAGGCAGCAAGCGCCGGGCCAGAAGAGCGACATGCGGTTGAGGGGAAAGGCAAGGGTCGAAAGGGCGGGGCACAGTGAAAGGGCCGAGGCGCATCGGCGGAAGGGAAAGGGTAGGGACAGCACAAAGTATATCACGCACGAGCCTGGGTGCAAAAGAGAAAGGTGGGGGCGTCAAAACGGGTTAAGAGGTAGGCGCCGACGGCATGGAGGCGGTTAGTGGCAAAGGTATGCGGCAGGCAGCGTGCGGGCCGCGTACGGCTCCCCACATCGCTGCCAGCCCGGACGCCCCTCACGCATAAGGGGGCATCCGGGAGCGTGGGCGGTGAGCGGTGAGCGGCGACGACGTGTGTGGGGGGGGGGCGGTGAGCGGGGGCGTTAGCGGGATGTCAGTGGGGGCGTCAGGAGGGGTGGGAGTGGGGGCGCGGTTAGCGGGGGCGTTAGCGGGGCGTCAGTGGGGGCGTTAGGAGGGGTGTGAGGGGGGGCGTTAGTGGGGGCGGGGGCGGGTGTGTTAGCAGGGGCGTCAGCGGGGGCGTTAGTGGGGGCCTGAACGGGGGCGTTAGCGGGGCGTCAGGGGGGCGGTAGCGGGGGCGTTAGCGGGGGCGTTAGCGGGGGCGGGAGCGGGGGCGGGAGCGGGGGCGGCAGCGGGGGCGGCAGGGGGCGGGCAGGAAGACTCACGTAGCGGCGGTCGGGGTCGTACGGACGGCGGAGTAACGTTATGGTAACAGGGCTAGGGCAAGCCGGCGGCCGGCGGTGGTGGCGGGGGTGGCGCCCCGTGTAGGTAGGCGTGCAGCCGCGCGAGAAGGTCGAGCGGCGGCTGCATCTGGGCGGGTGCGGCGGGCGGCTCCGGGTGTCCACGGCGCACAAAGTAGAAGACGTGAGGGTTGCGCCGTAGGAGGGACACGAACTGGTTGAACATGCAGGGCCGGGAATAGCCTTGCGCGCTGAGGGCGGCCACCAGTTGAGCGGTCTCGTAGGCGAAGTTTTCCGCGCACGTGACGACCCGTCGGAGGCGGTGGAATTGGCTAACGAAGATGTTGCGCTTGCACATTTCGCTAACAGAGGAATGGCGGGCGACGAAGCGGGAGAGGCGGACGCTGCCGAACGCCGGCTGCTCGCGCTTGTCGTAGAGATGAGTGACGATCCAGCAGCGACCATGGTGGACGGTGGAGCAGAGTAGCACGTCGAGGAAGGGGACGCAGGAGGCCGGAAGGTGGGGGTGGGCTTGCTCGGGGACGGCCAGGGAGGGAGGGTAGAGGCCGCGGAGTCCCTCGTACGTCTGGGAGGTGTAGAGCAGGTGTTTGAGCCAGGGGTTATTGAGGCAGAGTAGGTCGTCCAGAAACCGCCGGCTGAGGCGGAAGCGTCACAGGATGGCGCGCTGGATGGGGCTGGGAGTGCCGACGCGGGACTGGCACACGAACTCAAATTCGTACCAGCCCAGGAAGAGGTTAGCAATGAAAGGGGCGGCGGAGATGCCCATGGGTATTCCGCAGATCTGCCGCACCAGTGCGGGCCCGAAACGGATGAAGGTGGAGGAGAAGAGCACGTCGAGAAAAACGTCGCAGAATTGAGAGACCGTAAACTCGCGGGTGAAGGATTGCGCGCGGGGGGGGGGGCACAGGTGGTGGTTGGAGGAGGTCCCCAACGCCACGCCACTACCCTTCTATGTACCATCTTTGCAACCTCTCAACACCCCCAACACCCACATCACGCAATGGCATTCACGCACGCAATACACACACGCACGCAATAACCACACGCACGCGCACCCTCTTCATCCACATTCGCAATCCCCCTCCAACACAACGCAGGAGCTGGAGCTGATCACGCTGTCGGGCTCGCGCACCGACGCCGCGGCGCTGTACGGCTGGGGCAGTGGCTTCACCTCGAGGTGGGTGCGGGTGTGGGGTGGGTGAGGCTTGGGGGTGGGGCGGGGGTTGCAAGGATGTTTGGAAACGCGGTACTGGATGACTGAAGACTGCGTCTCGAAGGGGGGCCATCCGGGTGGGAGAGACGACACGCAACGACCACAACGACCGGGAACCTCCTCCCGTCCTGTGCCGCCCCCGCCGCCGGCTACCGCGTCTGACCACACCCAACCGCCACCCCAACCGCCACAACCCCCAACCAACCCCAACCGTCACCACCACCGCAGGTGCTCGCCGGTGCGGTGGCCCTGGAGCGCACGCACCTCGTCCGTGCTGCCGGCCCAGTCCTGGCCGGCCGGCGGCGCGCCCAGCCCGCCCACCGGCGGCAGCTGCTTCAGGGCGCTGTGCGGCGGCGCAGCGGGCAACGAGCTCAGCTTCAACGGTGGGTCTGGGTTGTGTGTGCGGGGTGGCGGGGGCAGGTAATTTTCTCCAATTCCCAAACCAACCATTGCCAACCAAGGGGGGAGGGGGCCGGTGGGTGCGTGGGTTTTCATGCGCTGGTCGTGTGTTTTGCCCTCCCGTGACCCTGTGCTGCCCCCACCCCGCCCTGCTACACCTCTCTTAGCATCCTTGCACCCCCACCCACACCCTCTCCCCGCCCCCACTAATCCCCGCCCCCCAACCACCCCCCAATCCCCCGCCACCCCCTCCCTCACAGTGCTGGGCACGCAAGTGCGCTGCCCCACAGGCGCGCTGGTCAACCTGACGGCGGCGCTGCCGGCGGGGTCGGGCCTGGTCGCAGCCACGCTGGGCCCCTGCCCCTACAACGACGAGGTGCGTGTGTGTGTTCTTGTGGGGGGACGGGTGCGTGCGTCGGCCCGGGCGGCGCGGGGCGAGGGCTCGGTCTTGTGCGGGTTCGTGCGTGTGTTTGCGGGTTTGTGTTGTGTGCGGGTGTCCGTGGCTTCGATTTTTTAATAACCCTGTACCCAAACATACCCGCGACCCCCGCATCTCCCTGCCCCCGCCCCCTGTCAGGTGTGCGCCGTGTCCTCGCCCTCCGCCTGCACGCCCGCCTCCTGCTCGCCGCGCGGCGGCGAGTGCCGCGACGGCCGCTGCTACTGCCGCGCCGGCTACAGCGGCGCCGACTGCACTACAGACCTCATGACCGGCCTGAAGGAGGACCTGGCGGGACAGACCGCCGCCTACTCGCTGCTGGAGGTGAGGCCGAGGCGGTGCTGCTACTGCCGCTGCCGCTGCATCTGTAGCAGCAGCAGCAGCAGCTGCAGCAGCTGCTGCTGTTGATGTGCTACTGCCGTAGCAAGCAACCGGCGTCCCCGCGTGCGCTCCTCCCTGGTCGTGACGAACGCGCGACGCCAGCGCATCACCCACTGGGCTGCCTGCGCGGCGCCGTGGAGCTCACGCCAGGACGAAATTTGTGTGCATTGTGCACCGCGTGTCCCGCCACCCGCATGCCCTCGCCGCCCATCCCGCATCCCCCCGCCGCCCATCGCATCCTCCTACCGCCGCCGCCCCGCCTTCACTTGTTAGCTGATGCTGAATGCCCCCCCCTCCGTCTTTAATTAAACATGCATGTAACCCCCCCCAGTTTTCAGTGCATCCTGTACCGCTTTTCCATATCCTTGCACCACCCCCCGCCCTACATTGCGCACCCCCTTTTGAAGGTGTCGGTGGCGCTCAAGCTGCCGCTGAGCCGCTTCTACGCGCGCCAGGCGCAGTTCCTCAAGGTCATCTCGGACAACGTGTTTTCGGTGGGTGGGGTGGGGCGGGTGGGGTTGGGTGGGTGGGGTGGGTGCGTGCCTGCCTGCGTGCGTGCGTGGCTGCATGTGTGTGGAAGGGACGCTGGACCTGAAACCAGCTCCCGCACTTCTCACCCACCTTCTCCGTCGCGCCCCTGACTCTCACTGCCTCTGCCTCCTGCACCCGCCCGCCGCCCCCCATCCCAACCCAACCAACCCAACCCCAACCTCACCACCCCACCCCATCGCCCCCATCACGCCCCCACCACAGGGCTTCACCTCCAGCCTGACCGCCCAGCTGTCGGTGGCGCGCGTGCAGACCGCCGCCAGCCTACCCGACACGCTGCGGCCGCTGGGCGAGACAAACATCCAGGTGAGTGGGCGGGTGTGGGTGTGCCTGCGTGTGCGTGTGCGTGCCTGGGTGTGTGTCGTGTATTGGAGGAGGCGGAAGCGCGTCGCAGTTCGGTGCGTGTGTTACAAAACCACACACGTGTTGCATTCCCAACGACCGGGTGCGTGGGTGCGCATGCGTGCCTCACTGGACCCGATGACAGCATCCGCGAAACCAATAGGAATAGATTTGCAAACGACATTCAACATCCAACATTCCAAATGTCCACACATTCGTAACACACTCCTGCCGGTGTGTGTGTTCGTGGCGATGCGCAGGTGGTCACGCGCTTCGCCGCCGCCAACTCGCTGCAGGCAAGTGACACCGCCGCGTGTCGGGTGCCGGGCGCCGTGCCGTGCCATGGGTCCGTGGGCCGTGTCGTGCCGCGCCGTGCCGCGTCGTGCTGCGCTTGGGGTTTTCACCCACGGCCCTCCCCCTTCACCCCTCGAAAACCCGGCGGATGCCACGCCAAACCGTAGCGCCGTACTCCCACACCCAGCGGCGCGTGACCTGACCTAACCTAACCAGCCCTCACACGAACCGCCCCCTCCCCATCCCCACCCCTGCAGGCGGACCTGTTTGAGCGCGCCTTCAGGTCGCAGGGCCTGCCCACCGCCGCCCTGGACGCGCTGGGCTTCACCACCCTCGCCAACAGCACCGTCTACCTGGTGCGTGGCGGGACGGGGGGGGGAGTTGCGGACACGCACTGCGGGCGTTTCCGTTGTCTCCAACACACACAGCCTGCAGCGTTGCTGCATGTCATTTCGTTTGTGGCGCCTGCTAGCAGCCGTGAAGCCGCACCCGGGGGTGCGGAGAGCGGGCTGGGATGGCCCTCAAATCCTCGCACCGACACGCACATCCATGCGCTCACATACACCGCCACATCACTCCAATCCCCTCCGCAGGGCCAGACCGTGCTGCGGACAATGCCGCCCCCCTCGCCGCCCTCCCCGCCTTCGCCACCCACGCCACCCCCCGCGCCGCCGCCGTCGCCCCCCGCCGCCCCTCGTGAGTCCTCCTGCCCTGCAAAAGGGTTACGCTTGGCCATTCGTGCCGCCTCCCGCTCCCCGCCCCAGTGCCTGCTGTGCCGCGTTTCCTGACCATCCTTGCAAGCCCCACACGCCCCACGCGCCCGTCCCTCCCACGCGCCAACGGACCGGGCGGGGTTGGCTTTTTGGCTCCGCTTGGGCGGGCACTCACGTCCCTGTCCCTGCCTCCCTCCCCCTCCGCCTCACCCCTGCCTCCCTCCCCCTGCCTCCCTGCCCCTGCCTGCCTCCCGCGCGCGCGCAGCCTCCTCGGGTGGCGGCGGCGGCCTGTCGGGCGACGAGAAGGTGGCCATCGGCGTGGGCGTGTCGTTCGGCGTGCTGCTGCTGCTGCTGCTGTTCGCGGGCTGGCGCTCCTTCCGGCGCTGGAACGAGGTGCAGCAGAAGATCGTGGAGGGGGAGCACGACAAGGTGGGTTGGGGGTTGGGGTGGGGTGGGGTGGGGTTGCAAAGATGGTGCATAGACGAGGGGGGGGGGGGGTAGTTCATTCCAGAACCCAAAGCACCGACCAGAGAGGGGGGGATACTTGGTCGCGTTGGGTTGGGTCGGGTTGGGTTCAGCCGCCTCCTCCCTCCGTGCATCCCGTACCGCGTTCCCAGCCCATCCTTGCAACCCTCCGCGCCCCTCTCCCCGCCGCACCCGCACCCGCACCCGCACCCGCACCCGCACCCCCACCCGCACCCGCACCCACACCTGCACTCACACACTGCAGAAAATAAAAAACCTGGAGGAAGAAATCAGAAAGGCGAAGGAGCACGAGGAGGAGAAGCGGATGGGCGGGCCCAGCACCAAGCGCGGCCGCAGCAAGCACGGCGAGGGTGGCGGCGCGGCCAGTCCGGAGGAGGTGCAGCTCACGGAGGGCGCCGTCAGCAGCAGCGCCGACGCGGGCGCGGGTGCGGGCAGTGCCGCGGGCGCACGCGGCGCGGGGCCGGTGGTGATGGTGGGACAGATCACGACGGGCGGGGGCGGCGGCGCCGCGGCCGGCGAGGGGCCGGAGATCAAGTAGGGGGCGAGCGGGCCAGGGAGCGCTGCGGCGGCGCCGGGTGTGCGCTGCTGATGTGCGTCCGGTTGGGCGTAGCAGCAGCAGCCAGGCGCAGGGGGGCGGAGTCCGGGCCAGCCCGGGCCGGCGCAGGCGCAGGACGGCGCCCTGACCCGGTTGTGATGACCGCTCGTGAGCGCAGGCATGGGCGTGGGCTTGTGTGCAGTGCGCTACTGCAGTATTCATGATTTGACACAGCGGCCGGAAGTTTGTGCTTTGGTTACGGATTGACACGTTTCGGACAGCGAACACCTACCATTGCAAGGCATGGCGCGTGCATGCGAATCGGCACTTTGTGTGGGGGCGGGTCGGCGTGAGGGCGTTCGTGTTTTTATCTGATTTTCGCTTCCCCGTTGAGTTCGTGGCGAGCCGGGCTGCGTGCGTGGGTGGAGGTGATGCTGCCATGTGCTGCGCGTGCTAGAAATGATGCGGTGTCTGTTTGTGTGGTGTGCGCGCGCACAAGTGCGTGCGTGTATTGTGGGCATGGCGGGGGCAGCATACAACCCAACGTGAAGGCGTGTCGTGCAGCCTGTGGCTCGGACATGCGGGTGCGGGAACCTTGCGGCAGCTGATGAGGGGGAGGCCGTTGCCGTTCACACACTACTACTAGGCTTCACTGCTCGGCCTCAGTGCGGGTCAATGTCTGTGAAATCGCTAATGATACAAGGCCAATAGCTCAAGCGCACACTCTAACATCAGAGGTCCCACACAAGACCGCTAGCCATGATACCGGCACGCCGCCGACGTGCCGTTGACCCTAGCAAATAACCTGACTCCTCGGGATGCCCGTCACGCACGCACGCACACGCACACGCACGCACACGCAGCTGCCTCACTCGCGGATGCAATGCTTGCAGACTCGCCGCCAGCGCCACACAGCACAGTCTGTTCTGTCATACGCTCTCCCCCTGCTACGGTAGCTTGCATCTCCTTGTACATTCTGTCCAAACATGTCACAGAGCGCGTTGCCCAATTGCCTCAACTCTGAATATGCAGTAAGGGTGCCCACTCTCTAGCTAGCAAGTGACACCAGGCGGAGGTTCCCCTGCCCAGGGTGACAAGGATACCTGCCTACCGCCCTACCCGCCCTACCCGCCTACAACACACGCAGGTTTCGCAACAACACGAACACTCCAGCCCCAGCCGCGGCAAATGGCAACAGACGGAATGCGATAGTCAGCAGCATCATAACGAGGATTGCTGCCATGTCCAACAGCATGGACACCACGTGAGACCCGAGGTTCAGGATGAAGAGGACTACACGAGCCGCCATCGTGAACACTAGCTGAAACACGTGCAAGATGATTGCCGACACAATCCACAGCACGCGGATGATGAGCGAGAACACCGTGGTAATAGGCCAGAGCAGCAGCTCCCAAAGGCTACCAAGAGCCGAGTCACCGCCGCTGGGCATTGCAACGCTAGGACCGCCGATAGACAGCTGTGAAGACGAACTGACTGCGCTCTTTGTAGTGCCGAGACCGAGAGGCAGAATAACCATGAAGAGCAGACCTAAGGCGACGAGGACCTGCGGCGCCAGAAAGAGAAAACAACCGTGCACCACCACATGTAACACGTCCAATCGTACAAGACGTACGGCTGCTGAATGACAGGATGAGCATGGCAGAGCAAGTAGCGTGGGTGATAGGTGGGTGATTCGGCTTGTGTCAAGAGTGTGCGCGGTCAGCACTCGCTCATGAGTTGAGGGCGAATACCGTATTCGAATGGCCAGGGGATCCCGCCCCTCACGGGATCCCATACATGCTCAGGGCCCCCAGGAGCTTACCGCAGCCACTAGCACTATTGCCTCGCGCCTCCCGTGGCTGATGACATTTTTTGCCTTGTTGCCAGCCCTGTAGCACGGCAGTTCAAGGGAGAGGTCCCGGGGGCCAGGTCAGGCCCAGTCAGGTCAGGCCCGGTGAGCTCGCGCCTCTCAGGTCCGGCGCCCGTGCGCTGCTCAAGGCAAGATCGTTGCGGACTGCGGACTTCTTAGTCAATGTGCGACCCACTTATTTATAAGGAAGACGCCGCCAAGGAGCGGAAGGAGCGGAAGAAGCATTCTTCTCAAGAGCAACTTGTCTTCGCAGAGTCTCTCACGCAGAAGCTCTCACAAGAGGGGCAAGAGCAATTTATGATATGAGCCAACGTTAAATATTAAAGTTCACGAGACTGAGAATTCGTCGCATCACGAATGGTCTGGTGGGAAGCTGCAGGAAGCTGCCTCCAGGAAGTCTCATGCTTGATGGATTTAACGCACAGATTGACCTTCTTGTGAGAGCCTCTGCGTGAAAGCCTCTATTCATATCCTTTACAGCGCCAACACAGCGCCAAATACAGCCACGCCAAACACAGCGGCGCCGAAGGCCGGACTTGAGCGACCAGCAAATAAGCCAAATGGAATATCGCGACTGATTTTTCTTCCACTTCTTGCTCAAGCCACTGGAGGAGGCCGCCTAGCGCTGCTAGCGCTGCTAGCGTGGCGCTGAACAGGTGGGTTGGTCTGGACGCAGTGGACGCCAGTGCATGCATAGCAGAAAACAGCGCAAATGGAAAGTAATTCACATAATTCTAACTTGGCGCCTTCTCATCCGCAGGTGACATTCAGCGCACGGTTGGGCACGGTGTCGGCGTTCCCGCACCAAGCGCGCGTCGTCGCGCGCCCCTGGCAGACAGGATGCTCCGGGGGCTCAGGAGCCTTGAGGGCGCTGTCATCAGCAGCGGCCAGTTCGACAACCTGCCAGGAGTCATCCAGACCTACCGCCGCATCCTGGCCCCAGCGCTGCAAGAGGGCATGGAGCACTACGGTGTTGTCTCAGCCGTGGACGAACATGGCGTCCCCACGCGGGTCATTGACTACGACGGCCAAGGCGTGCTTGCTGAGAAGGACATAAAGGACTTCAAGGCGGAGGGGTGGAGCGTCGTTGCACATGCTCCCAGCCCAGCAGCGTCGGTGGGGCGGGCCCAGCACGCGCTGCGGCAGTACAACAACGACAGGACGTGGCGGGGCTCCTACCACTTCTTGTTCAACAACTGCCAGACGTTCGCAATGTACTGCTGCTACGGCACGCGCTGGAGCCTCCAGATCGAGATGGGCCTGGCGTACCTTGGCGTGATAGTGACTGACTTGGTCGTGATCATGACCCTGGCCCTGCTCGTGCTGGGTGTGCTGACGTGCGCGGTGTGGGTCGCCCATCACGTCCTGTCAGCCGCCAGCGGGCTGCTCGTTGCCGTGCTGCTCGAATCACGTAAGGCGGCTGCCGCAGCACTGGGTGACCTTGCCCACGTTGCCAGCTCGGTCTTCTGCGGCTCGGGAAGCTCTGTGTTGGCCTTCTCAAAGTTTCTGGGCCTCCGCTCCTGGACTGGCGTCTTGGGCATTCTGGGGTCTGCGTTTCACGGCCTGGTCCTGATGCTGGCGGGGTGTCTGAGCGCTGTGGGCATAGGGCTGAGCGTGTTGGTGCACACCCTGCGATTTGGCATGGCGTTGATACTGGGCGCCCTCCATGCGGCCATGTGGGTTGTGGCACTGTTGGTCACTGAGTCGGGCGGGTCCCTCGTGCTGCTTATGAGGATTGTGCTTTGGCTCTTGAACGGGGTGATCCGGGTGATGGTCCTGTCGTACTTCGCGCTGCGGTCTGTGGTCATATTTGACAGGGTAACGGGTGGTGATGAACGCGTACGACAGCTTGTGAGGTTACCTGGGCGATAGTCTCGCGCTGTTCCGCTGGACACATCTGAAGGGGACTGCCATCGATCGTCCCGCATCCCTGCCGGCGCATACCCCTCGCTCGCTCCCTCATCGCATCTAATGTGTGTTACGTAAATGATTAAAATGGCAATGTGAAGATTGGTGTGTGTGAGCGGGGCAAGCGCAACCACAAAGACCACGGGCGCCTTGCCCACGCGTGTGAGTTAGAGGAGTGTTAACTTTGCAGTGCGAGACCGTGTGTGTGTGTGTACTTGACGTTGTGCGTCCTGCGGTGTACAACATTGACAACTTGCACATTCGTTCGTGTGTGGGGACGCCGCTTTGGCGGGAGTCACGGCCGGCCTACCCGTGGCCGGCACGGTAAGAAGCGTACACGCCAACCCTGTGCACCGGCCTCCCTAGCGAGCTGACACACCGCGCGCACGGGCTGCACGTACACATTGTCTATCATCACGCAGGGGGGATGGAGGGTAGAATCTTCCAAAACAGACCCCATGCTTCAAATCATGAATGCGTCCCCGCGCCCTGCATTGCGCCACCCCCACCACCCCGCTGCCAGGTGTCGGTGGCGCTCAAGCTGCCGCTGAGCCGCTTCCACGCGCGCCAGGCGCAGTTCCTCAAGGTCGTCTCCGGCAACGTGTTCTCGGTGGGTGGGGTGGGTGGGTGGGTGGGTGGGGCGGGTGGGGCGCCGGTGTGTGTGTGTGGGGGGGGGGGGTAGTTTTCTCCAATTCCCAAATCAACCATTGCCTTGACCATTGCCAACCCAAAACCGGGGGGGTTGCGTGCCTGCCTGCCTGCGTGCCTGCCGGCCTGCCGGCCAGCCGGCCTGCGTGCGTGCATGGCTGCATGTGTGTGGAGGGGACGCTGGACCTGACACCAGCTCCCGCACTTCTCACCGCCCATTCCGTCGCGCCCCGGACTCTATCTGCCTATGCCTCTTGCACCCGCCCGCCGCCCCGCACCCCACCCCAACCCGCACCACCCAACCCCGACCCCCACCACCCCCATCACGCCGCGCAGGGCTTCACATCCAGCCTGACCGCCAAGCTGTCGGTAGCTCGCTTGGGTTTCGCACTCCCACCCGCAGAAGATCCAGAGCCTGGAGGACGAGATCGAAAGGGCGAAGGAGCACGAGGAGGAGAAGCGCATGGGCGGGCCCAGCTCCAAGCGCGGCCGCAGCAAGCACGGCGAGGGCGGCGGCGCGGCCGGCCCCAAAGAGGTGCAACTCACTGAGGGCGCCGTCAGCAGCAGCGCCGGCGCGGGCGCGGGCGCGGGCGGGGCCGCGGGGCCGCGCGGCGCGGGGCCGGTGGTGATGGTTGGGCAGATCACGACGGGCGGCGGCGGCGGCGGCGGCGGCGGCGGCGGCGGCGGCGGCGGCGGCGCCGTGGGCGGCGAGGGGCCGGAGATCAAGTAGCGGGCGCGCGGGCCAGGGGGCGCTGCGGCGGCCCCGGGTGTGCGCTGCTCATGTGCGTCCCGTTGGGCGTAGCAGCAGCAGCAGCCAGGCGCAGGGGGACGGAGTCCGGGCCAGCCCGGGCCGGCGCAAGCACGTGCCGGCGCCCTGACCCGGTTGAGATGACCGCTCGTGAGCGCAAGCATGGGCTTGTGTGCAGTGCGCTACTGCAGTATTCATGATTTGACACAGCGGCTGGGCGTTTGTGCTTTATTTACGGATGGACACACGTTTTGAACAGCGGACACGCGTGCGGAGGTTGGTTGCAAGGCATGGCGCGTGCATGCGAATCGGCAATTTGTGTGGGGGCGGGTCGGCGTGAGGCCGTTTCGGGTTGTGTCGGAGTTTCGCTTCCCCGTTGAGTTCGTGGCGAGCCGGGCTGTGTGCCGGGGTGGGGGTGATGCTGCCATGTGCTGCGCGTGCTAGAAGTTTCGTGTTTTAGGTATCACGCGGTACTATGCGCGCACGCGTGCGCGCATTGTGGGCATGGCGGGGCCACTGCACAACCGCACGTGCAGGCGTGATGTGCAGCCTGTGACTCGGACCAGGGTTGCACCGTACTAGCCTCCCAGCTTATAATACGCGTATTAGTACGTAGTACGCTGCTCACTTAGTACGATACGCCATAGTTCGCGGGCAAAGGCTAGTACGCTGACATAGTACGCTGCGCCAAACAAATTCCGGGATGTTGGGATGCGCGCGTGGGATGTCGAGTCAGTTCCGGGCCGTTCTCGCGCTTGCTGATACTCAGACAACGTGTTACTTTTATGACGAGGTCATTGAGCGCGACAGGCAGCTACTACGAGCGTGTATGCGTGTGCTGATGTCCAACATCCCGGTTCAGCATCCTGCTCAGCATCCCTTGGTTGTCCCAACCTGTTCCTGGCACAGCGTACTTTACCACGTACTGTCATTCAGGAATGGCGTACTAGTACGTACTACGTAATGCCAGCCGACGCCTGGGTGCTCATCCGCAGCTGCAGGCCTGCAGCGGGGGCAGCGAGTGCAGCGGGGGCTCGGTGGAGCCATCGGGCGCCAGCCGACGTCGTGGGATGGGCGACGCCGCGAGCAGCAGCGCCTGGCGCCCCCTATGCCCATTGCAGAGAAGTTCTGGTGGCAGCTATCTGGTGGCTTCGTAAGGTTCGGCCACGTGCTGCTAAAGTGGCTGGTAACTCCCGTGGACGAGGCGACACGACCAGTCGTTTCGTGTGTTGGCGGACGTGCGTTGCTCCGATGGCCTGGACATGCCCCACATCACCTGGCTGTGGGTGAAGCGCCGGGGCCTGGGCGGCTGGAGGTAGTTTGGTCGTGTGGTGCGGAGGGGGTAGCTTTTCCAATTCCCAAGGGAGGGAGGGCCGGCTGGCGTGTGGTAAAGCATGGCAAGGGGTGCGTAGGGTGCGCAGGTCGCATGGCGGGTGCGACGCCGCATGTTGCAGGTATGCTGCCGCTGGGTTCAGGCGCATACCAGGATGAAATATGAGCGAGTGTCTTTGAAGGAGCGCAATTGTGCGCCCTGTTGCGTAAACTTGCAAGGCGCAGGTGGTGCGGTGGGGTGACATTATGACAATGACAGCCTTCTGCAGCGACGTGCTCGCAGCGCGTGCTTATAGGAACATGGCAAGGGACGAGAGTTGGCGTGAACCAGCTGTTATGCACGAAATCTCGTACCCAGCAAGCCCCGCGCGCGGTAATGGAGGCAGGATTCATGGCTGGGCACGCACGTCGGCATGCAGTCACTGGCAGGCATATGCAGCGTGTGGGCTGGCGGGGGCCACAGTCTTGCGGGTTGGATGGCGGTATGGGCGCAGTGTTATGGGTTATGGCACCAGCACACGCATTTCGGTAATGGAGCTTTGCCTGGAAGCGGCGATAACGAGTAGGTGCCGTGACAAGCTGTTGGCCGCCCTGGCATTACCCATCTCACCGCGACAGCTGGTGCACGGGCGTGCAGGGTCGCAGGGGCCGTGATTTTGCTGAGCGGGCGGGGCGGGTGCGGTAAGAATCGTGTTTGTGAGGGACTGACCGTAGCACCCTTGGTCAGCCAAGCGCCGAGACGGGGAGGGCGGGGGGGGGGGGGGTGCGCTCGGGATGGAGGCCGATGAAACACACACGGTCCATTGCATCGCCGACTCCGACCGCCTGCTTAATTAGTTTCGCGTCACTCGGTGGATGAGTTGTTAGGAAAAATGGCTCTCCGCAACGCTGCCACGTTTCTGGGCAAGAGCCTCGTCGGTGCAGCGGAGCTGGGCTTCAGCGCGGCCAAGACCGCTGGCGGAGAGGCCCTGACCAAGTAGGATCCTAGCCTGAGCATCACGACACGTAGCTTCTGCTAAACTCTTTGTGCCCACACGTGCAGTGCCTTCGTCACGGACGGTGTGCGCCATGCCTCCAATCAAGCCGGTGCGCTGGGCCGGAGCAGCCAGCCAGGAGTAGGCCATGTAGAATGCGGCATGCAAGGCTTCTGGAGCGGGTTTGCGGGGCCCGTCGCGCGAAGTCGTGCTCTCTCGGTGTCGGCGAAATGGCAGGGGTCTCCGCTGACTTGCTGCCCCGGTGTCGCGGTGTGGCTTTCTGAATGCAGTCAAGCAGCGCATCAGGGCTATCAAGAACATCGGGAAGATCACCAAGGCCATGAAGATGGTGAGCCGGGCCGGTTCTTGAGGGGATTCAGGTTGCTGCAGGCGTTCTAGATGCAGGGGATGCATTAATTGACATGCGATAAGCTGGAATGCGATACCGTGCTGCTGCGCAGGTTGCCGCTTCCAAGATGAAGAACGCCCAGGTCGCTGTGGAGCAGTCGCGCGGCATTGTGAACCCGTTCGTGCGCCTTTTCGGTGACCACCCAGGTACGGGGGGCATGTTGGCGGAGCAGCGGAGGGGGCCTGCATTCTTTGATTCGCTCACGGAACGATCGTGCCCCGGCGTCGTGCAGGCGTCGAGGGCCTGCAGAACGTGACCGTGGCCGTCTCCTCGGACCGTGGTCTGTGCGGTGGCCTGAACTCCAACATCGCCAAGTACACGCGTGCCCTGCTGAAGATGGACCCGACCACGTGTGAGTGCAGCCCCCGACGGGCGCGCCGAGCAGGGACAGAGACGCAGCAGCACCTGGCCACTCCCTGGCAATGCCGGAACGTGCGCTACGCTGCTTTATTTGACGCGGGGCGGGTCGGGTAACGTACGTGCCGTGCGTGCATGCTGCGCAGCGGAGACCACCAAGCTGGTGTCCATCGGCGACAAGGGCCGCTCGCAGCTGATGCGCACCAACGGCGAGATGTTCACGCACACGTTCAGCGAGACCTACAAGGTCCGCGTGACCTTCGCCCAGGTGCGCAGCGCGGACGCGGAAGCGGGAGCTGGAGCAGGAGGCGCGGGAGCGGGCGGCGCGGGGGCGGGGAGGGGAGGAGGGAAAAGAGAAATGGAGGGGGCGCCGGGCGGCGGCGTGCCTGGAATGTGGTGCGCACGGCACTGCTGCAGCCCGCGGCGATGTGGAGGAAAGGAAGGGAACGGGGAAGGCGGGTGCCGGGCGGCGGGCGGCGGGGGGGTACCACAATCGGTTGGGATGCGGCTGCAGCGGCCGCAGCGGCCGCGGTGGCCGCGACATGGCGCCCGGCTGTTGGGCGCTCCCCCCCCCCTGAACGCAGCCCGTCATGTCGCGCTGGGCCGTCGTGTCTGGCTGTGGCTGTGCCCATGCCTGCGGCTCGCGCCGACTGCTGCGGTTGCCGGCCGCTCCAATGCCAGTGTGTTAGGCACAAGGAAAATCCCCGTGTGTGAGCATGCGTGTGTCGGAGAATCGAACGCATGTGCCTGCGTGCCTGCGTGTGCCTGTGCGCACGCACTGCTGCCCACGCTGCAGGCCTCGCTGATCACGGAGGACCTGCTCAAGGGCAACCCGGCGGCGGTGAAGATCCTGTTCAACAAGTTCCGCTCCGCCATCGCCTTCAAGCCCACGCTGGCCACCATCCTCACGCCCGAGGTGGGGCTGGGGCGGGGGTGGAGGGGTGGTTGGGCGGTTGCGGGGTTAGGTGGGGTGGCAGCGGATGTGGTAGAGGGGTAGAGCGTCTGGGTTTGGGCTGTGTGCGCATGGGTAATGCCAGCCCAAGCTGAACTGAACCCAAAACAAATGGGGCGGGAGGGACGCGTTCTGCATATGGGGCAGTAGTCGCATGCATTCCCAGCATGTTGCCCGGAGCCGGCGGTGGTGCGGCGGCGACAAAATCGCAGCAGCCGCATCAGCTACAGCGGCGGCGTCCGCGCCAGCAGCAGCAGTGGCGGTGGCGGCCGGAGCCGGGTCTCGCGGTTTCACGGTCGCCGGCCTGGTCGGCGGCGGCAGCGTGTCACGCGGGCGGGCGAGGGGGCGAGGGGGTGACAGCGGCGGGGCCAGCCAGCGGCTCGGGCTACTCTGGGCGCAGCAGGCTCAGGAGGCAGCGGCTGGAGGCGCGGGCGCGGCCGCCAGCCAGCCAGCCGCGCCTCGCGCCGCCGGGGTGCCAGTGACAGTACCAGGGCCAGTGCCGGACCTCGCCGTGGTGCCAGCGGGTCGATGACACGGCGGCGGAGGTGGCCGCCGTTCCGCGCCGCGCCGGGCTCATGCGATGCAGGCTGCAGCAGCACGGAGGCAGACCCGGAGCCGGCCGGGCCGCAGCAGCAGCCGCAGCAGCAGCCGCAGCAGCACTGGGCGGCGTAGCGGCCGCGGCGGCATGCGCGCAGCTTGGGGCCGCGGGGGGGCGGGGGGCTCTGGAGGTTTGGCGAGCGGCGTTGCCGGATCAGGGTGCGGCCCGGAGCGGCAGGCGATGGCCAGCCAGGGTGCAGCGCCTAGGGGCGGCTGCGGCGCGCGTGAGGGAAACGCGTGCAGCAGCGCTGCGTGCGTCAGCAGCGTCGCGTGCGTCAGGGCCAGCAGCTCGGCGCGGGGGCATGCGGCAGCTGCGCTCCCGCCGGCACGCTGGCTGTGGTGCCCTGCAGCCGCGGGTGCAGGAGCGACAGCAGCGGCGGTGGCGGCGGCGGGAGCGGCGGCGGGAGCGGCGGCGGGCGCAGAAGCAGGAGCGCCGGCAGCAGCGGCAGCTGCGCATGCGGCGAGGGGTTATGCGCAGCGGAGCGGACGGCTCGGGCGCAGCAGCAGCAGCAGCAGCAGCAGGTGGCCGGGGTGCAGCCTGGCGGCGGGCGAACGGGTCAGGGTGTGGCCCGCCCCGGGGGGTGTCGGCAGCCTGCTTCGGCGGCTCTGCGGAGTGTCGGCGGCTGCAGCCGCGGCGGAGTGGCGCGGGCAGCCGTCGCATGCCGGCCTGTGCACCTCTGTCAGCCGCTGCCGCCAGATGGGGATTCCACCTCACGGCGCCACCTCACGGACGCTTCGGGCGGCCAGCAGTAGCAGCCACGCCACGCACCACGCTATGCTGCAGCCGCAGCGCCAGCACCAGCGGCGCCCTTCGCCACTCCGCGTCTCCGGCGTTGCTTCTGCGGGCTGCGGTGAGCGGGCGGCGCGGTGAACGGAGGGCGGCAGCAGCGCCACTGGGAGAGCCGCGCAGCCGCCGCAGTGCCGCTGTGCAGCCGCCGTGCAGCCGTCTTGCCGTCCCGCCGCTGCTCGCTCGCAGCAGCGCAGCAGCGCAGCAGCGGGGCTCATGTGGCCAGTACAGCGGGGGGGGGGGCGCAGCGCATGGGCCGCCAGCCAGCACCTGTGTTCGGGTGGCCATTACAGGGGCCAGCGCAGTAGGGGCCAGCGCAGCGGCTGTGTGTTCGGGTGTGTGGGTGTCCTGCCCCTGGCGCCCTCGCGCCGCCACGGTCCGCACCACGCCGGGGCCGCCGCACACCGCCAGCGACCCGACCCGACACGCGGGACAGCCGCCTGCAGCCGCCTGCAGCCTTCGCGGCTTGTTGCGGCGCGGGGCTCCAGCAGCCGCGTCCCACAGCAGCCGCCTCACCCCCTCGAGCCCCCAGCACCCGGAGCACCGGCGCGCACCTCCACGCACCACGCACGCACCACGCCCCCGTTGCTCCCCTCCGCACCCCACCACTCCTCTTACCGCCCTTGCTCCTCCCCCCCCCCACAACTTCACTCACCAACGCCCTCACACGCACAAACCCATCCCCACCTGCCGCAGGCGCTGGAGAAGCAGCTGACGGAGCCGTCCGGCAACCGCCTGGACGCCTACGAGATCGAGGCCAGCCACGAGCGCAGCGACGTGCTGCGCGACCTGGCCGAGTTCCAGCTGGCGTCGGTGGGTTTGGGGCGGGGGAGCGATTGGGGAGGGGAGGGGGGAAATGGGGCGTGCGTGTTTGGCCCGCCAGCCCAACCGACTCGAATTCTCCTGCCGACAACCGCACTGTCAACTGCACGACACCCCAGCGCCCCAGCCATACGACACGCCACCCCGCCCCATCACACCACACCCCCACACCCCGCACCCAACCCCGCACGCCCCCTCCTGCCGTACGCCGTACTCTCCACGACACGCAGACGCTGTACAACGCCATGCTGGAGAACAACTGCTCCGAGCACGCCAGCCGCATGTCGGCCATGGAGAACTCCACCAAGTCGGCGGGCGAGATGCTGGGCAAGCTGACGCTCGAGTACAACCGGTGAGGCGCGTGTGTGTGTGTGTGTGTGTGGGGGGGGGGGGGTTGTGAATACCATCCCAAGCTAAACCAAGCTGAACTGGGGGGCGTAGCGTGTGTGTTTGCGTGTTGTGGGTTGGGGTTGTGGGTAGGGGTTATGATGTCGGTAATGTGGGGTGGATGGGTGGGGGTGGGTGGGTGGCACCAAAAGCGAACGAAGGAGCGGGAGCTGGGACACGAGCTCTTTGCGCCCTGCATGGTCGGGAGGTTTGGGACCGGCGGGCGTGGCTTGGGCTGAGAGACCACAGTGCGGCCTCGCCACCCACACACAATACTTGCACACACGCTGAGCCTCTCCCTCCGCCCCGCCCTCCTGCCCCCCTCCTCGCAGCAAGCGCCAGGCCACCATCACCACCGAGCTCATTGAGATCATTGCCGGCGCGTCCGCGCTCATGGACGCGTAAGCGCTCCCCTCATGGAGGACGCGCAAGCGCTCCAGGCGAGCGCGCGGCAGGCGGGTTTCAGACGGACCCGGCCGGTTGGTTACCGGCGGCTGGTGGCTGGTGGCTGGTGGCTGGCGGCTGGCGGGGGCGCGGCGGGGCGGGGCGTGTGGTTCCCTGGGGTCGGAGGGCCGCGAGCATGCAGGCGCGCGTAAGAGCTCTGGCTGCAACCATGCTTGAGGCTGGATGGTGCCAGAGTGTGTGTGTGCCTGTGCCGTTGTCCTTTGTGCGGCCGGGTGGGGATTTGTACGGCGGGCAGGGGGCGCGCAGGCGGCCGGCGGCCGGCTTGTTGGCCCCCGCCGTCGTTTGGCATAGCAACATGAGCCGAGCTTTGAGTTTGTTGGGGCACTGGGCGGCGGCGCGAGTGGCACACGGGCCTGTGGGCAGTCAGTGTGGAGGCCGCGCATTCCTGAACAGGGCCGAAGCCGGTCGTGGAATGGGTGCAGGCGTGTGCGCAGGCCGTGCCATGTCACTTCGTGTCACGCCGGTGCGCTGTGATGTAGAGCAGTGGTGCTGAGGGGAAGGCAATTCGTGTAGGTAGGTAGGTTGTGCCGGGCAGCAGGGAGCGTGTGGCGGGGGCCGGCTCGGGCTTTCAGAAGACGTCGCGGCGTTTGGGAGTGCTGGACAGGCAGCGGGAAGGATTATCGAGTGCGACAAGGCATATGCCTGCGTGCACAGAACATGTGTGTGCGTGTGTGTGTGTACGTGTGTAAGCTGCCGCAATCGAGGCCCGCCGGCGTCCTCCGCCCCACACGGCGGTACCTGCATCAACGGCATGTGGGTTGCAGCTGCCGCGTCGCACAGCCACATCTCCAGTCGCTCTTGTTGCGCCACGGCTTGCCGGGTCGGGGAGCGCATCTGCGAACGCTGGGGCGTGCCAACTCTCGTCCCCTGCCCTGGTCCTGCCACCATCACCCTTGGGCTGCAGCTGCCGCACTGCCGTACTGCCGCACTGCCGCAAGGCCTCCGCTCCAGGTCCTGGCTAAAGGGGGTTGAGCCACGGGGTTCAGCATTTGCGGTCCGGCATGTCCCGGCGGCAGGGCCACTCACACCCTTGGCCACTTAACCTGGCCGCCTACACTTTGGCGATGGCGGGGCACGCCGCTCATGGTCGCCTCTCTTGGGCGACCGCGAGTGCGCACGTGGGCACAAACACATGTCCCGACCCTGGCAGGACTGGATACGACCCGGGAATACAACCTCAAATGGGCACAAGGCTCAAGGCACAAGGCGGTATACCCTTCCTATGCCTGCTCTCGTGGCTGCACTGACACGCGCTGGGCCGAGCACACACCGCACCGGCAGCTTTGGGCCGCACCAGGGCGCCAAGGCTGTTCGTGTTTCCGCTGGCCCGCGCGGCGCGGCGTCCGCCACGGTCAGGGCCTGCGGGCGCAGGTGCGCACGCACTGCGGGGGTGGACGAATGCGTGGGTCCTGGGGCAGGATGCGGCACACATGGGAGAGTCCGAGCCCTGCGAAGTATGCCAGGACTGAAGGGCGCCTGGACCAACTGATGCTGCCAGCAGGAGACCGACTTGATGCCACCCGACCCTGGGACATCAAGATGACAGCCCTGCTCGACTGTCTTTGGGGCCCCTCTGCCCGGTGTGCCGTTGCTTCGCCCCGGAGGGGTGCCCTTTTTTCGGTGGCTGGTGCGGTGGTTTCTGGCTCCCCGCTTGTAGCCACCCGCCCGCACATGGCAACACTAACTGCTATGGTGGGGGGGCAGGGGCACGGGGCAAGGGCCCACCACCACCACCACCACCGTTCTCCCGCCACTGCTGCCGTACTTTCGGGCTCGTTAGTTCCTTGCCCTGTTCCATCAAACGCACGGTGGGCGCACAGCCACGGTACGGCATGGCGGCCAGGCGAGACGCGTGTGATCCCAACATCCCAACCCCAACATGTGTTGACGGACGGCAGCCGTTCGTCTTCTGGTAGGTTCCTGGCGTTCCAGCCTTTATAAGCTTCCATAACATCCTTGTGGCAATGGTTGGGGCATGTCCAGCTATCTGATAGGCCCTATGACGAAAGTTCCCGGCCCACCGCGACGAAACCTTGGGGACCCTGGGCACCGAGGATCGACCCTCGACTTCGCGGGCCCATATCTTTGCAATTGCTACCCTGATCAAAATTCTGAAAGCGGATTCTGTACGCTCTCGTCAAGCTCTTTCCATCTGAAGGGTGGGGTGTGTCTCTGGCATTCTTACACCCCCCCCCCCTGGGTTGGGGCCGCGCATCTACGGAGCGCAGACGTTTTGGGCGGATTTTGTGGTATTTTAGACAGGGAGCGTAGATGGTTTGGGGGTTTGAGGGGCGTGCCCCTAGGAAAATGTTTCCGGGCGTAGATGGCGTGGGCCGGGTCATCTACGCTGTGTAGACGCCGGGGGCCTACAGTCATCTACATGATACGGCATCTACATGATACGGCAGTGCTCGTATCTTCCATCTACGCTGTAGAAATTTGCCCAAAATCCGCCGAAGGCGGAGAAAAAATTTTGGGTTTGGGTTTCGGCATCTACGGAGCGTAGACGGTTTGGGCGGGTTTGGCGGTCTTTTAGACAGGGAGCGTAGATGGTTTGGGGGATTTGGGGGCGTGCCCCTAGGAAAAGTTTTCGAGGTGTAGATGGCGCGGGAGGGGTCACCTACGCTGTGTAGACGCCGGGGGCCCAAAGCCATCTACTTGATACGGGCACTGGCGTCTCGCCTGACAGAAACTGCTCAAAATCGCGGACCGGAGCAGGAACCAGAGAGGATTTGGAATGCCAACATAGGCGCGTATCTCACGCATGATTTCTGTAAGAACACCTCTCACGGTCGCAAGACCATGTGTTGATGACATGGCTGACACGGACACGGTCCCTGTGACCGTTCCGTGTTAACACATCAATAGAGCTCGCGGAAAGCAGTCGCTCGACACCATCTTGGTAGAAAACAGACGAGGTTTTTTTGGGGGGGGGGATGTACGGCACGGTACGGCACGGTCGGTCGTCGGTCAGGAGGGGTCGGGAGGTTTTGTTGGGACCGGAACTATTGTTCGTCCACCCCCCCCCCCCCCCGCCCAAACCCCAAAACGTTCTCTGCCTTCGGCGGATTTGGGGCAAATTTTCACAGCGTAGATGTAAGATACGAGCACTGGGCCCTTCCCTGCCACATCGCACACTTCGGGCCCCTTCTTCTGCTTTGCCGTGCCCCGGTTTTGCCCCTGCTTACTCACAAACTCCCAGGCAGGTCACTCGCGGCGCACCCCCAGGGTACAGGGACGCCCCAGGGTGCGATGGTACAAGCAATTTGACGAAGTGCCGTACGTAGTGTGCAGCAGTAGCAGCAGAGCCCTATACCCGACAGTCAAGAAGCAATTTGTGACAGCAGGCAGGTTGAACGCCGGAGTTACTGTACCGATGCGATGCTGGATGGCTGCCAAGCTGGTTGTTTGCAATGCGCATTATTCCTCACGCTCCGGGCGAGACGCAACGCCACACGCGCGAAGTTGTTTCGCACCTGCCGGCAGGCGAGCGTCCACGGATGAGCTAGCGGCGGAGGCGACGAAGAGAAAAGGGACACCCCAGGGTACAGGGACACCAGGGGACACCACCCACCCTTGTATCCCCAGGTCCAGCGCCAGATGGCGTACGGCAACTACAGCGTGAACATGGATACGGCTACAGCGGCCTGCAGGGGCAAGCTCAGCTGGTGGCGGGAGTGAGAGAGCCAGGGTGGCGCGACGGAGCGAGCGACGGCGCGAGCAGGGGTGCGGCGTGCGAACCGGGCCAATAAGGGGGGTCCCATGCAGCGCGAGCCTGGATCCAGGGCGAGTTGCACACCCCCTCCCCTGGGGCCGATGGGTGTTTACTGGGATATGAGTGGCACGTTTGCGCGTGCAGGCCTGGAGCACACGTGTCGGAGTCCGCGGTGGGCCAGCCGTGCGTTGGCTAACGTGGCGAGGTGCGGCGATGGGTTGTTCCCGGCACGGTTTGTCCCCAGCGCGTGCCAAGTGACTTTTACAGTCCAGCGGGCCCGCCTGGGCCGAAGACGCTGAGTGGCGGATGTTGGGGACCACCTTCGCAACACAAGTGCACGATGAGATATGCAAGTGAGGGGGCGCTGAAGGCCACTCTGAGCGCCCATGTACGGTGTGTACCATACGTAATGGCCCTGACGTGGACACATTCCGAACCTAAATGAACGTGCCGTGGCTATCACATTGTAGTTAACAGATGCGCTATCAGACAAGTAGGAGCTGTGCGCCGCTAGTTTGCGAGGAAGTTGAGTAGTCTGTTGAGTAGTCCCAAACTTTCGGCTGAGTCTGTCCTGTAATATCCATCAATCAATCGAAGCACTCTATTGGAAGATGATTTTTTGTCGACGGCGGATGAGGCGCAAGGACTGTGCCCAGTTTTGCGTCTCGGCATTTAGTCTTCTTGTGCTGCTCGCGGACGTCGGAACCGGCGACGAGCACACGAACGGCTTGGAGTTCCCGACCTCAAATAGGCTGCTGTCGTGGAGTCACGCGTGGCAGCACAGGTGACGTTTGTTGGCCGGCTGCGCCGGCAACTTTACTCGACTTTCTGACCGCCTGGGCCCACTGCAGGTACTCTACGGTTGAGCCACCGTTAACATGGGATTGGCGCACAACCGGAGCGATTAGCGAACCCAAAGACCAGGGGCAGGTGAGTTACGCAGGGCGAATGCCGTGGTGCGCGCCTGCAGCTGCTGCTTCTTCTGTTCGCACTTGGTCATAGGTCTGTGACCCCTAATTCTCAAGTCAACTTTTAAAGTTGAAAGATTGGAACGGGGCCTTGTCTCTTTCAGCGTGCGCACGGGTCGAGTGCCGGCCCGCACGTGTTCGTTCCTTTGCGCGACCATCCTCCCTTCCGTCCCTGCATGCGACAGTGCGGCGCCTGCTACGCCTACGCGGTGGTTCACGCCATCGCGGCGATATTCTCCCTGCGCGGCGGCATCAGCAGCGCCCGGGTGGACTTGGCGGAGCTGCAGGCGGCGCTGTGTAACGCGGACAAGACCACTGCCGGGTGCAGCAGCGGCTGGATCGGCGAGACGTACCAGTACGCCATGAAGCGGGGCATTCTGGAGGCGGATGCGTGGAGCGCCATGATGGCGGGTGGGTGCTCATGGGTGAGGATGGTCTGGGAGAAGGGGGCCCTTCCTTGAAATCCTGATGAAGCGCGCCACCCGAGTTGCATTAGTTGCATGCGACGACTTCCTGGATCGTACGTGGAACAGGTGTCGCCACCCAGCAGTGCCCTCGCGATGCGGTGGAGGCTGAGCTGGCCAAGCTGCTGGATGCGGCGACACGTGCGACAGCCCGGGCCAAGCAGATCCTGGGCTGGGAGAGGGCGCCCCCGTCCGAGCACTCTGTGACCCAGGTCTGCATTGTTTGATAAGGATGCACTCAGGTTCTGTGTGCACCTGCGGTATGTCTAATAGGGGAGGGGGGGATCGAACTCTCTGGGGCGTGGAATGCAGTGGAATAGGGTGAGGAATGCGCGTCAGCAAAAAACAGGCCAGCAACTTCCAGCCAGCTTGCGACATTGGTACAGTACGTCATACCTCATGTCCTTGTGTTGCTTGTTGTATTAATTAGACAAGGGATGTCAGCTTTGTACAGCTGGAAAATGGGCTGAGTCATGGGCTCGGTTTTGACAGGGGGATTTGACACGATCACTGCAACTGGCACCGGCACTAGCTGACACCCATACTGGCCCAGTGCCTCCAAGCCTGAGGCGGACACCCCTTGCTTAATGCGTAATGGCCTCCAGCCACTGCGAGTCACGCACGACACGGCATCAGCAAGGGGTCCGCGGGGCCCCGCAGTCCGCGCGCTGGGCGCGGGGCGGCAGCGACCTCGGGCGTCATGGGCAATCAGGACCAGCGACAGCATTGCTCAGCAGTCGCCGCGCTAGTTCCCCGAGTTGATTGCCGTCGACATAGTCGACTGAATAGATACTATAAACGCGAGCGTCGGAGGCTATCCTCGCGACCTCGCGAAAGTCAATTGTCCTTGAAAGCGCTTGGGCCGCTTCTCGCTGCGCCCGAATTTTCCCTGCCGCCTATTGTTCTACAATAGGAAATAGAAAATATTAATATGCAGCACTCGTCGTTTGCGCTATCAGGGTAGTTTGGCAGGACACACGCGACGCCCCCCCCCCCCTGGACGCTTCGCTTGGGGGGCTCAGCCCAACTCGTTGTTGGTGCCAGTATGATTTTTTTTTTGTGTAAACACGCTCACCCGCTCGCACACGGCGGATCGCAGCCTTATTTTTCTGGGGCTTTTGGGAGCACCTTGGGGGCTGCGCCTCGCTCCCCGTCCCCCCATCCACTTCGGTTAGGGGGCGCAGGGGCCTCAACCCGAGATATGGCACGAATTGTGACACAACGACCGAGCAAACCATTGACCGACAACTGTGGGACCCTGTTTACACGCATTCAGCCGAACGAGCGAGCTGAGGTTCTTGCCATCCCCAGATCCTTCCCTCACGCTGGATCATTGTCTTTCCGTACAATAAGCAGATTTTCAATCGTTAACTTGTCTCTATCATGGGGGCTCTTTTGGAAGAGTCTGCCTCCCCGTGAGCAGACCCCTATTACCCACACCCGCCCACAATTCAACAGATCGTGTCGAACCAGCCAGCGGTGGCAGTCGTGCATGCGCCCGAGGACTGGAAGACCTACGACGACGGCACGGGCGTGTATGTGGGGGCGTGCAGCTCCGACCCCCGCAGGGCCAACCACGCAGTGCTCATCGTGGGGTACACCGGTGAGTGGGTGGGTCGGTGCGTGGGCTGGAAAGCATGCAAGTGAGGTAGGGCGTCACGCGAGATCCAGCACCAGGACTCGTGCACGCTGCATTACATTCATGCGCTGCCCATCGCCCTTGCCGCATCCCCTCCCCCTTTTCACGCCCGCAGAGACGGAGTGGATTGTCCAGAACTCCTGGGGCACGCGTTGGGGCACGGGCGGCTACATGCGGCTGCCACGTGACCCGGACAGCGCTCTGGGCAGGAACCCGTGTGGGCTGCTGAACCATGTCACATACCCCGTGCTGGACCAAGGCAAGTGGACGGATGGGGCGTGGCGGAATCGTCGTCATGGGTTCCGCAAACAGGCTCCTTGCTCGACCCCGCCACATCAACATGTCGCATCGCCAGCCACCCCGCTCGCCACCATGCCGGGCTTACCCCCTTACCACTACGTACTGAAGGGGCATTTATGCTGGCACCGGCGACTGCCAGCCGACGGGTCTGTTATGCCTGTGCCGGCCTAAAGGGTCATTATCTGCTGTACACACGGCCCTGAACTGTGTCCTGCTTTGGACCCAATAAAATTGACGGCAACTGCCGCCCCACCGCTGCACATCCATGCACCGGGCCTGTACTGTATGCCTCACGTTGTCGCAGTGACCCCCGAGCGGCGCGGCGACCTGGTCCAGGAGGGCTACTGCTCGGGTGTGGACTTGGTGGCTTCCAGTGGCGGCGCCGGCCGTACCGTACGGCAGTTGGCCGAGCACTACAACGTGCCCATCAACGACTTCCTGAGGATCAACACACACATAACCGTAAGCACTCATTGTAATTGCAACTGTGACGAGATGTTCGAGGTGAGAGACTCATCCCTTCCTCCCTTGCCCTTCTCATCGCACCGCTGCCTCATTCATCAGGCCGACCCCGACGCGCTGTTAGACGTGAACACGGCATTCTACGTGCCGCCCTGCACTCGCAATGTGCCCAAGCCGCCCGTGCCCACCCTGGACTGCGGCACCACCTACCACGTCTCATACCAGCCCGCAACCGGCACCGCCACCAGCGCCTACGACCAGAGCGGGGCAGCGGGGCGGCGGCTGCGGGAGGCGCATGCGGCAGAGCTGCAGCAGGAGCAGGCGCGGATGCGCCGGAGGCATTTGCTTGGACTCCAAGTAGGCTTTCCGATTACTGCAAGCAGCTTCCAGCAGCGGCACCTCCTTCACACTGAGGAAATCCTTTCCCCTTCGCCACCGCCTTCGACACCATCACCTACGCACCCCTCAACGGCCTTGTCTCCTGACCCGCCCTCGCCCGAGCCTCAGACGTTCTCATCACCCCCTTCGCCTTCACCTGTTGCACTGCCTCAAACCCCGCCTGGTTTGCCCTCGCCGGCTCCTACGTTGCCTCCTGTGCTTGCTACACCCTCCCCCGGCGACCTTGCAGTTCAACACATTGGTAAGGTCTTGCATAACGCGTGTCACATTATATGCACATTATATGTACATCTCTTTAATGGCATGCACGCAGGCTACAAGATGATCCGCTCGACGTTTTACACCGGTGCATGCGTGAGTGCCCAAGCTTGGGACGGCGGCCAGGCGGCTATGGCGGCCTGCGACGGCAGTGACATTAGCCAGCACTTTCAGTTTGTTGCCAATGGTGGGTATCTACCATGACTTGTGATGGATGACTCATGAACAGTGACACGGCCGAGCTCTTTACCTTGCTGGGGGCAAATGTGCCTGATGGCCCTACTTGCTGTACGTACTGCTTGCAATCATGCATTACCTGTCTACCCCCATCTACCCAGCCAAGCGCGCATGCATGCCTGCACACACATACACATTGCTGGATTAATAATAGCATAGGGGATTACACCCCGAAGTAGTAGTGTAGGCTACGAGAGGCGGGGGTGATGTGGCACACCTGCAACCGAGAAGGGTAGGGCAGGCGTGCAGGTAGGCGGCAGGGCCTGCACGCACCCCGCCGCCAAGTTGTTAGCTCCCGCCGGGGTCGCCCAACGGTTGGCCCCGCTCAAATGCGCTATCTCTAACTTTGTGTGCACCATCCATGCAGAGGACCAGCATCAGACATATACGATCAAGACTCGAGCAAACCCAGCGTTTGCCCTCGAATACGATCCAGCCTCCATCCATGTGCGCGTTTGGACGACAAGCGGCAACCCAACACAGCAATGGCAACTGCAAGCAGCCGCAGGCGACACCGCAGGGTGAGGTGGTTATACAGTCACATTATTTGTGGAGGCATAGTCGACCAGCAGAGGTCACATATTGCTGCAGTCGGGTGTTGGGTTAATTTGCTATCTAGGGTTGCTTGGGTCGACTCATGGATGCATGTGAATCGCCCTGCCGCTGCACACCCTACTGCTACTGCTACTGCTACTGCTGCAGACTGCTGCAGCACGTCACTCTCCAATCAGCCAGCGGCTACGGCAGTAGTGGCTACGACTACACTGCTTGCATGTATCCAGTGTACAACGTTCTAGGAAACAAGCCCGTGTATGTGTTTGGTTACTGCGACAACAGCGCACAAGTCTTTGATGTGGATGAGGCCCCGTCTCTGCCGCCGTCGCCACCCGCGCCTATGCCAGGTGATCATGTTTACCTACCTTTCGTGCTAGCTACCAGACGTGCGTGTATGATTTGGCGCTCGAAAAGCCGCAAGCACATCTGGCATGACCATTGCATGTATGACTGCCACCTGCCATATGTATGCAAGCAAATCTCGTCGGTAGTGCGTGTCTCCCAAGCATCATGCGCCATTTCTGCCCTGTTGGCATACCCTCATGCTCGTGTTATGACAACCAATCCTGGTTGCTATGTCAAGCAGGATACAAGATGATCCGCTCAACATATTACACCAGCGCATGTTTGAGTGCCCAAGCTCGGGATGGCGGCCAGGTGGCTATGGCGGCCTGTGACGGGAGTGACATCAGCCAGCAATTCCTCTTCGTTCCGCAAGGTAAGCCGACCGGGCTTGTTGTGGTTGGTGTACTGACATGGATCGGATATGCGTGTGTATGATTGGTCGGATGACAACCGATGCATTGTCCACGCTCTAGAATGCGCGCGTCACGGGCTTGTACGTAATCTGGGTTGTGTCTCGCTCCATGCATGCACTACTTCAACATCATACACGCAGATGACCAGCAAACATACATCATCAAGACAAAAGCGGACACCGCCTTTGCTGTTGATTACAATTCCGATTTCCCGGATAACATGGATGCCATTCCTGTCAGGATCCTGACCAGCAACAGCAATTCAAACCAGCGCTGGTACTTGCAAGCCGGCGGCTTTGAAGGGTAAGAGGCCGGTTTTGCGACAGAATCCGATACCGATAGATAGGCGATACTCAGTCAATGCCGGGGTTGGTAAGGTTTGACATGGCCTGAGGCATCTGCGCTGCTGTTTTAGCTAGGTAAAGTGCAGTGGTAGCGCCTTCGTGTGTTTATTCAAAGGTGCATGTGTAGCACGTGTAGGTACGCCGGGGAGCGTAACGTAGGGAGAGTAACGTAGGACAACCGATGCTGTTCACTCTGGATATCTGCCTTTCTCTGATCTTATGCCTACATACACAAATGCATGCAGGCTGAGCACTACTACCGTCCGCACTGCAAGCCAATATGGTGCTTATGGCGAAGGTGTCTATGCTTGCCTGTACTCGTATTACACAGCTTACTCCAAAAAGGTATTTATTTATGGCTACTGCGACAGCATCCAACAAAACTTCATAGTAGTCGATCCCCCGCCGCCACCGCCACCTTCTCCACCAGCGCTTCCACCCTCCCCGTCTCCACCGCCATTGCCATCTCCACCACCGCCTGTTCCACCGTCGCCCTCCCCACCACCGCTTGCCCCACCGTCGCCACCGCAGCCGCCCCCAAGTCAGTAAGCAGGACCAAGTATGAATTATTTCTTTACTGCTTGCAAATCTTGCAGATCGAAACAGTCAAGGAATTCATGAGGCGCCTTAATGTCGTCCCTGCTACTGTTGCACGCTCTCTGATGATGCACGCAGGCTACAAAGTGATCCGCTCGACGTTTTACACCGGTGCATGCGTGAGTGCCCAAGCTTGGGACGGCGGCCAGGCGGCTATGGCGGCCTGCGACGGCAGTGACATTAGCCAGCACTTTCAGTTTGTTGCCAATGGTGGGTATCTACCATGACTTGTGATGGATGACTCATGAACAGTGACACGGCCGAGCTCTTTACCTTGCTGGGGGCAAATGTGCCTGATGGCCCTACTTGCTGTACGTACTGCTTGCAATCATGCATTACCTGTCTACCCCCATCTACCCAGCCAAGCGCGCATGCATGCCTGCACACACATACACATTGCTGGATTAATAATAGCATAGGGGATTACACCCCGAAGTAGTAGTGTAGGCTACGAGAGGCGGGGGTGATGTGGCACACCTGCAACCGAGAAGGGTAGGGCAGGCGTGCAGATAGGCGGCAGGGCCTGCACGCACCCCGCCGCCAAGTTGTTAGCTCCCGCCGGGGTCGCCCAACGGTTGGCCCCGCTCAAATGCGCTATCTCTAACTTTGTGTGCACCATCCATGCAGAGGACCAGCATCAGACATATACGATCAAGACTCGAGCAAACCCAGCGTTTGCCCTCGAATACGATCCAGCCTCCATCCATGTGCGCGTTTGGACGACAAGCGGCAACCCAACACAGCAATGGCAACTGCAAGCAGCCGCAGGCGACACCGCAGGGTGAGGTGGTTATACAGTCACATTATTTGTGGAGGCATAGTCGACCAGCAGAGGTCACATATTGCTGCAGTCGGGTGTTGGGTTAATTTGCTATCTAGGGTTGCTTGGGTCGACTCATGGATGCATGTGAATCGCCCTGCCGCTGCACACCCTACTGCTACTGCTACTGCTACTGCTGCAGACTGCTGCAGCACGTCACTCTCCGATCAGCCAGCGGCTACGGCAGTAGTGGCTACGACTACACTGCTTGCATGTATCCAGTGTACAACGTTCTAGGAAACAAGCCCGTGTATGTGTTTGGTTACTGCGACAACAGCGCACAAGTCTTTGATGTGGATGAGGCCCCGTCTCTGCCGCCGTCGCCACCCGCGCCTATGCCAGGTGATCATGTTTACCTACCTTTCGTGCTAGCTACCAGACGTGCGTGTATGATTTGGCGCTTGAAAAGCCGCAAGCACATCTGGCATGACCATTGCATGTATGACTGCCACCTGCCATATGTATGCAAGCAAATCTCGGCGCAGCTGCAGTATAGACGTTGCTTGGAGGTGATATCTACTGCATACACATTTAGAATTAGCAACAAGCGACAGATTGGGGCTGGGCAAGTAGCATGGTGTGTGACAATGTGTGTGTGAGAATGTGTGTGTGATCGAGTGTCCTGAACAACAACCAGCGCTAGAGCCTAGGGCTCCAGCACAGTAGTGTTCGCATAGTCTGGTAGTGCGTGTCTCCCAAGCATCATGCGCCATTTCTGCCCTGTTGGCATACCCTCATGCTCGTGTTATGACAACCAATCCTGGTTGCTATGTCAAGCAGGATACAAGATGATCCGCTCAACATATTACACCAGCGCATGTTTGAGTGCCCAAGCTCGGGATGGCGGCCAGGTGGCTATGGCGGCCTGTGACGGGAGTGACATCAGCCAGCAATTCCTCTTCGTTCCGCAAGGTAAGCCGACCGGGCTTGTTGTGGTTGGTGTACTGACATGGATCGGATATGCGTGTGTATGATTGGTCGGATGACAACCGATGCATTGTCCACGCTCTAGAATGCGCGCGTCACGGGCTTGTACGTAATCTGGGTTGTGTCTCGCTCCATGCATGCACTACTTCAACATCATACACGCAGATGACCAGCAAACATACATCATCAAGACAAAAGCGGACACCGCCTTTGCTGTTGATTACAATTCCGATTTCCCGGATAACATGGATGCCATTCCTGTCAGGATCCTGACCAGCAACAGCAATTCAAACCAGCGCTGGTACTTGCAAGCCGGCGGCTTTGAAGGGTAAGAGGCCGGTTTTGCGACAGAATCCGATACCGATAGATAGGCGATACTCAGTCAATGCCGGGGTTGGTAAGGTTTGACATGGCCTGAGGCATCTGCGCTGCTGTTTTAGCTAGGTAAAGTGCAGTGGTAGCGCCTTCGTGTGTTTATTCAAAGGTGCATGTGTAGCACGTGTAGGTACGCCGGGGAGCGTAACGTAGGGAGAGTAACGTAGGACAACCGATGCTGTTCACTCTGGATATCTGCCTTTCTCTGATCTTATGCCTACATACACAAATGCATGCAGGCTGAGCACTACTACCGTCCGCACTGCAAGCCAATATGGTGCTTATGGCGAAGGTGTCTATGCTTGCCTGTACTCGTATTACACAGCTTACTCCAAAAAGGTATTTATTTATGGCTACTGCGACAGCATCCAACAAAACTTCATAGTAGTCGATCCCCCGCCGCCACCGCCACCTTCTCCACCAGCGCTTCCACCCTCCCCGTCTCCACCGCCATTGCCATCTCCACCACCGCCTGTTCCACCGTCGCCCTCCCCACCACCGCTTGCCCCACCGTCGCCACCGCAGCCGCCCCCAAGTCAGTAAGCAGGACCAAGTATGAATTATTTCTTTACTGCTTGCAAATCTTGCAGATCGAAACAGTCAAGGAATTCATGAGGCGCCTTAATGTCGTCCCTGCTACTGTTGCACGCTCTCTGATGATGCACGCAGGCTACAAAGTGATCCGCTCGACGTTTTACACCGGTGCATGCGTGAGTGCCCAAGCTTGGGACGGCGGCCAGGCGGCTATGGCGGCCTGCGACGGCAGTGACATTAGCCAGCACTTTCAGTTTGTTGCCAATGGTGGGTATCTACCATGACTTGTGATGGATGACTCATGAACAGTGACACGGCCGAGCTCTTTACCTTGCTGGGGGCAAATGTGCCTGATGGCCCTACTTGCTGTACGTACTGCTTGCAATCATGCATTACCTGTCTACCCCCATCTACCCAGCCAAGCGCGCATGCATGCCTGCACACACATACACATTGCTGGATTAATAATAGCATAGGTGTTTACCTAGGTAGCATATGACAACACCCAGGATTACACCCCGAAGTAGTAGTGTAGGCTACGAGAGGCGGGGGTGATGTGGCACACCTGCAACCGAGAAGGGTAGGGCAGGCGTGCAGGTAGGCGGCAGGGCCTGTACGCACCCCGCCGCCAAGTTGTTAGCTCCCGCCGGGGTCGCCCAACGGTTGGCCCCGCTCAAATGCGCTATCTCTAACTTTGTGTGCACCATCCATGCAGAGGACCAGCATCAGACATATACGATCAAGACTCGAGCAAACCCAGCGTTTGCCCTCGAATACGATCCAGCCTCCATCCATGTGCGCGTTTGGACGACAAGCGGCAACCCAACACAGCAATGGCAACTGCAAGCAGCCGCAGGCGACACCGCAGGGTGAGGTGGTTATACAGTCACATTATTTGTGGAGGCATAGTCGACCAGCAGAGGTCACATATTGCTGCAGTCGGGTGTTGGGTTAATTTGCTATCTAGGGTTGCTTGGGTCGACTCATGGATGCATGTGAATCGCCCTGCCGCTGCACACCCTACTGCTACTGCTACTGCTACTGCTGCAGACTGCTGCAGCACGTCACTCTCCGATCAGCCAGCGGCTACGGCAGTAGTGGCTACGACTACACTGCTTGCATGTATCCAGTGTACAACGTTCTAGGAAACAAGCCCGTGTATGTGTTTGGTTACTGCGACAACAGCGCACAAGTCTTTGATGTGGATGAGGCCCCGTCTCTGCCGCCGTCGCCACCCGCGCCTATGCCAGGTGATCATGTTTACCTACCTTTCGTGCTAGCTACCAGACGTGCGTGTATGATTTGGCGCTTGAAAAGCCGCAAGCACATCTGGCATGACCATTGCATGTATGACTGCCACCTGCCATATGTATGCAAGCAAATCTCGGCGCAGCTGCAGTATAGACGTTGCTTGGAGGTGATATCTACTGCATACACATTTAGAATTAGCAACAAGCGACAGATTGGGGCTGGGCAAGTAGCATGGTGTGTGACAATGTGTGTGTGAGAATGTGTGTGTGATCGAGTGTCCTGAACAACAACCAGCGCTAGAGCCTAGGGCTCCAGCACAGTAGTGTTCGCATAGTCTGGTAGTGCGTGTCTCCCAAGCATCATGCGCCATTTCTGCCCTGTTGGCATACCCTCATGCTCGTGTTATGACAACCAATCCTGGTTGCTATGTCAAGCAGGATACAAGATGATCCGCTCAACATATTACACCAGCGCATGTTTGAGTGCCCAAGCTCGGGATGGCGGCCAGGTGGCTATGGCGGCCTGTGACGGGAGTGACATCAGCCAGCAATTCCTCTTCGTTCCGCAAGGTAAGCCGACCGGGCTTGTTGTGGTTGGTGTACTGACATGGATCGGATATGCGTGTGTATGATTGGTCGGATGACAACCGATGCATTGTCCACGCTCTAGAATGCGCGCGTCACGGGCTTGTACGTAATCTGGGTTGTGTCTCGCTCCATGCATGCACTACTTCAACATCATACACGCAGATGACCAGCAAACATACATCATCAAGACAAAAGCGGACACCGCCTTTGCTGTTGATTACAATTCCGATTTCCCGGATAACATGGATGCCATTCCTGTCAGGATCCTGACCAGCAACAGCAATTCAAACCAGCGCTGGTACTTGCAAGCCGGCGGCTTTGAAGGGTAAGAGGCCGGTTTTGCGACAGAATCCGATACCGATAGATAGGCGATACTCAGTCAATGCCGGGGTTGGTAAGGTTTGACATGGCCTGAGGCATCTGCGCTGCTGTTTTAGCTAGGTAAAGTGCAGTGGTAGCGCCTTCGTGTGTTTATTCAAAGGTGCATGTGTAGCACGTGTAGGTACGCCGGGGAGCGTAACGTAGGGAGAGTAACGTAGGACAACCGATGCTGTTCACTCTGGATATCTGCCTTTCTCTGATCTTATGCCTACATACACAAATGCATGCAGGCTGAGCACTACTACCGTCCGCACTGCAAGCCAATATGGTGCTTATGGCGAAGGTGTCTATGCTTGCCTGTACTCGTATTACACAGCTTACTCCAAAAAGGTATTTATTTATGGCTACTGCGACAGCATCCAACAAAACTTCATAGTAGTCGATCCCCCGCCGCCACCGCCACCTTCTCCACCAGCGCTTCCACCCTCCCCACCATTGCCATCTCCACCACCGCCTGTTCCACCGTCGCCACCGCAGCCACCCCCAAGTGAGCACAAGAAGAATGAAGCATCTTTTGGGTGGCCTGCAAAGCTATTCTAAGGCAGATAGCTAAGCACACTTCGTACTTACGTAGTAGTAGTAATTGTATGAGGTTCCCGGTTCATTCGCTGCACGACGGTCTTCCTCGCATCCGCCAAGCAATCCGCGCATGCATGGGCGCGCACGCAAGCATGCACGCACGTACATTGCTCAACCTCACGGACGCACGCACATGCGCAGGCTACAAGATGATCCGCTCAACATACTGGTCCGGCATATGCCTGGGCGCCCAGCCATGGGAGGGCGGCCAGGTGGCGGTCGCGCCCTGTGACAGCAGCGACTTGAACCAGCACTTTGTATTCGGTGTTGCTTCCGCGGGTAAGTAATGCATGAAGGCTAGCTAGTCATCCCGCCATCTGAGAACGACTGGGGAGGCGCTCATCACATGCCTGACCACGCACACTGCGTTTATGTCTCCCGTCGCCATACGCACCAGCTAGCGCTCCTCCATGCACAAGTACTGGTTACAGCACGGCGGGCTGGGTGATACGGAATGTACTGCGGCGGGGGCGGAGGGAGGGGAGGGTGAGGGGCACCAAGTGAAGCGAGGCGCGCCCCCCGAGGGCCGGTCCCCCAGGGCCGGAGGCCCGACCGTGCGTGATGGCTTGATTGCTTGCAGGCGACCAGACGTACATGATCAAGACACGTGGAGACACGGCCTTTGCACTCGACTATGACATGGTGCAAGGCATTGTGAGGGTTTGGTCGACCTCTGGCAACGCAAACCAGCGCTGGTATCTGCAAGCAGGGGCTGTCGAAGGGTAAGCTGCGGCGGAAAGCAGCAGAAGATTGCTTGATGCTCACTCCCCAACGTACTTATTGGAAGACCTTACTTCTGGCGTGTACCTGTGCATATGCATGCGTGCTCACAGCGTTAGGGTCGCATGGGGCAGAGTAGATCCAGGCATCATGCATCTGCTGTTGACTTCATGTGTATTTATATCTAATGCTCGCATCTGCTGGCTGTATGCGCATGTACATACCTTGCACGCGAGCAGGTGGCTGAGCGCCACTACCATCCTATCTGCAAATGGCTACGGCTCGTACGGCTACGGTGTCTATGACGCTTGCATGTACCCGTCATCCTACTATGGCAGCAGCACTACAGCTGTGTACGTAACAACTTGGTGCAACGGCAACAGCGTTTCGCTGTTTGCGGTAGTCGATCCCCCGCCGCCACCACCACCTTCGCCGCCAGCGCTTCCGCCCTCCCCACCATTGCCATCTCCACCACCGCCTGTTCCACCGTCGCCCTTCCCACCACCGCTTGCCCCATCGTCGCCACCGCAGCCGCCCCCAAGTCAGTAAGGAGGACCAAGTATACGTTTTTGCTTTACTGCTTGCAAATCTTGTCGATCGAAACAGTCAAGGAGTTCATGAGGCGCCTTAATACGTCGTCCCTGCTACTGTTGCACGCTCTCTGATGATGCACGCAGGCTACAAAGTGATCCGCTCAACGTATTACACCAGTGCATGCGTGAGTGCCCAAGCTTGGGACGGCGGCCAGGTGGCTATGGCGGCCTGCGACGGCAGTGACATCAGCCAGCACTTTCAGTTCGTTGCCAATGGTGGGTATCTACCATGAATTATGATGAATGACTTGTGACAAACATGACACGGCTGAGCTCTCTACCTTGCTGGGGGCAAATGTACCTGATAAGCCCACCACACGTTATTTCCACCCACGCGCGCGCCGCGCACGAACGCACACATGTGTGCCGACTGAGCTAACTGAGCCTGCTGTAGTGCAACGCATGATCATAACTATCTACCACCATGTACCCCATGCGCCCGCGCATGCATGCTTGCGCACACATACCACATTGCCTGATGACGGATGGAGCAGCTGACCGCAGGTACGTATGTTCATTGCCTGTCTATCTGTGCACGCAGATGACCAGCATCAGACATATACAATCAAGACTCGAGCAAACTCAGCGTTTGCCCTCGAATACGATCCAGCCTCGTTTGTTGTGCGCGCTTCAACAACCAGCGGCAACCCAACCCAGCAATGGCAACTGCAAGCAGCAGCAGGCGACACCGCAGGGTGAGGCGGCTATACAGTCACATCATATAGGTTATACACTTCTCCCCCGGCTGTTGCTTGGTATTCTTGCTTTTGCTAAGTTAGAAAAACATATTTAAATTAAATCGACCCAGGGATAAGAACTACCCCCCCCCCCCCCCCCCCTCGTGGCCGCTGCAGACTGCTGCCTCACCTCACCCTCCGATCAGCCAGCGGCTACGGCAGTAGGGGCTATGACTACACTGCTTGCATGTATCCAGTGTACAACGGTCTTGGAGATAATCCCGTGTATGTATTTGGATATTGTGACAACAGTGTACAAGTGTTTGATGTTCAAGAGACGACTCAGTCATCATCATCTCCAGCAGAACTCCCACCATCGCCATCCCCACCACCTTCCCCCACGCCCCTGAGCCCGGCACCTTTGTACCCACCTGGCGTGCCGTTTCCACATTCTCCTGCTCCTGATCTGCCGTTGCCACCTACGCCTCCTTCTAGCCCGCCATCTCCGCCTACTCCACCACGAGGGACCATGGATGGTGATATCCGGCTGGTGGGAGGCTCATACAGTCATGGCCGGCTGGAGGTGTTCTACAACTCTACCTGGGGTTCTGTTTGCGATGATGGGTGCGTGGTTTATCGATTTGTCCGTTGATTTGTCTCCGGGTTATTATGACTTCGCTTTCCTGTATGCATGTAGGTTCACCAACAAGGGCGCCGCAGTAGCATGCTCCCAGCTGGGACTTTCTGGCGGCAAAGCCATATGCTGTGGATATTATAATGGACCAAACGCAGGCGGGAGCCCGCCCCCCATGTGGCTTGATGACGTGCTGTGTTCTGGTACTGAAAACACACTGATGCTCTGTCCGCATAATGGCTGGGGTGTCACTAACTGTGTCGACAGCGAGACAGTGGGTGTGCAGTGCGGCATACCTTTACACACACCACCGTCTCCTCCACCCCTGCCACCATCACCTCCGCCTACGCCGCCTTCACCACCTTCACCACCCCTGCCGCCTACACCTCCTCAGCCGCCATCTCCTGCGCCCAACCCGCCTCTGCCGCCGTCCTTTGACGGTTAGTGCCCCTGTTGGCTTGTGTCTAGCTAATAACACGTTGGCTCAGTTATGCTCACTGTTGTTAATGCAGGCTATCACATGATACGCTCCTCTTCTGGTAAATGTATGACGGCCCGACCCAGGGATATCCATGGAGACCTACGGTTGACGATCCCATGCAACCAGGACGACGTCAGCCAGCAGTTTCGTCTGGTCGAGCAGAGTACGTAGATAGTCGGCATGGTGGCTTGCGTCGAGCTTCATTTCGCCTCCATTCGCAGGCTTCATCGGGACAGGGCCAGATATGAAAGTAACGTACGCTATCACAACAGCCTTTGGCGATTTTTCAATTGCTTATGACTACAGCTCCTGGCTGGGCTTTGTCGGCTTGTCAGAGTTGTCCGCTCCTGTACAGGACAATCAGTTGTGGTATACGACAGGGTGCGTGACAGGATTGGCAGAAAGCATGTGAACCTGAGCGAGAGTTGTCTGTACTGTGTACGCCACAAATCAACCCTGCCCGCAGATTGAATGGCGCCGTGCTCCACTCAGCCCGCGACAACAAGTGCATGTTAACGTATCTCTACGACTCAGTCATGCGAGTAGACAGCTGTGAATTAGGCGAGACATGGCATCTGGATCTAATAGGTAGGTAGGCTGATGGATGTGATAGGTCATGCCTTATAGAACTCACAATCCCAAGTTACATCAGTTCCGTCTTGGGCCCCCCCGTCACCGCCAATCCCACCTTCGCCACCCAGTCCACCATCCCCGGCTGGCTACAAGTCAATACATTTAGCTGACTCAGCCGTGGGCGACATCTGCATCAGCGTGCAGTCGTGGCAGGGCGGCGCTTTGAGCTTGGTACCCTGCAACTCAGCAGACATAAGCCAGCAATTTTTTTTTGCTGCACAAAGTGAGCACGAATGTTTTTTGTCCAGGAGGTAGATGGAAGATTGCTTACATCCTGCGCCGTGTGACCCACATGCAGCCGCGGATGAGTACACCCTTGACATGACCTATACAATTGCAACTCGATCACGCCCGGACCTAGCCATAAGCGTCTATACTGGCGGTTTGATTCCTGTTGTCCACATATATAGCCTTGATGGGGCCGACCCAAACGAAAACAAGCGCTGGTACTTACCGCGGTGGGTACCAAAAGCGTACGCCCAGATCATTTTGCAAACTGAGTATCCATGTTAATGAGCTGCAGATCAACGGCTACGTCAGCTACCACGCTGAACTCAGTGTACATGCAAGGCTGCCTCAAACTTGCAGCAGATCACGGATCCAACTATATTCAAGCCCCATGCTTTTCTGGAGAGCTTTACTACCTGGTCGAAATCAATCCTGGTGCGTGGTGTGAGTAGATAGGTGACTTACAGGTGCCTGACATATTTCCATGGCTAAATCCATGGCTTCTAATTGCTTGCAGAGCTTCCATTTCCGCCGTCGCCTGCTCCTAACCCACCTTTAGCTCCAAGCCCACCTTCTCCACCACCACCACTCCCGCAGCCACCTTCACCCCGTCCACCCCCTTTACCAGCAGGTGCGTACCGCTCGCTCACACCCGTGGATGCATGGCAATCAACGTCACCACCTGGCATTTTTGTTGTTTGCCGCAGCTTTTTGTCAAGCGATGGCTGGTTTCTACACGTTGGAAGGCTATTTGCATGAAGGCGACAACCTTTTTGTACCAACCGTCCTTGAGCGGGGGAGCCCTCGCTTTACAATTGCAGCAGCTGTAACCTCTGCGGCTGCCGCGTGCAGACTAAATCCAGAATGTCACGGTTTTGTTGTGACAGGGGCCGCTTACTACAGCTCATACGACAGCATCAAATATGAGTTGAAGTCTAGCGTGTCTCCCGCGTCATACCGTGGCGTGGAGGGACGATATGTTGGGGGATACTACAATGGAGAAATTTACCGATGCTTGTACCAGCGGTCCGGTAGGCAATAGTGGGCGGCAAGTGCATAGCTTGCAACATAATCATATCAACAATTCAGGATGCGATTCACAACCCCTTCGAGGCTCCTCAAGCACCATCGAAGATCAAGGCGGGAGGCTGTTGACCGCAGCCAGCGTGCAAGAGGGCGCGGATGTGTATTTTCAACTACCAGGGCAGGCGGAATCAGCAGGTGGTGGCGGTGATGGGCCCAGTGCTAATCAGCTGTGGTTTTTCATGCCAGCACCGCCCAGCTCTGATAACCCCCAAGCGGCAAGGTCTGTGCGTGCGCGCGTGCGTGCGTTGCTCTGTTCAGGTTTGGCGGGATAACTTATCTACCGGCCCTCTTTCATGTTCGTTCAGGTTTCATCTGGTTCTGCGTGCGTCCGTGGACTGGGCTATGCCAAGTTCAGATGATGCCGACCTCAGCGGTTTGAAGTTTGAGTACGCACTGTGTCTAGGTATTGGGGACGGGGTGCTCAACTCCGTTGCGACGTTAGTGCCTTGTGTCCGTCAGTATGGCAGCTACACACTCACCAACCAGCTGCTCTGGGTACTGAAGGGTCCAAGCTCAACGTCCTGGCCGGTAACAGCCCCATCGTATTATAACTATTACTACCCGTCAGCCGAATGGTCATCATACGCATGTGAGGGGGGTATGCCCCACGGCTACGTAGCACTTGGTATGTCCTACAGTAATGTGCGGCTGCTGAGTATTGCCGCGTCGTCGTCTGAGCAGGACAGCCCAAGCCTAAAATTGAATGCGTCGTTCGATTGCTATGATGCATGCAACACAAGTGTTTTGTATGCTCAGCAGTTCCGCTTTGCATTCCCACCTGCACCAGCGCCCAATCTGGCATCTCCAGGTAAGCAAGCTCAGCCGGTAGATAGAGAATGAGCGATGCATGCGACACAGGTAGGCTCTCTCGTGTGCACAGATCTGTGCCAAACGCTGGCTGGCTACGACACCTTGGATGGATACGACCACGCTGGCGACAACCTGAATTCCCAAATCACGCGAGATACCAGCGAGTTTCCTCTGAAAGACATTGCTAGTGCAGCCGCTGCAGCTGCAGCCGCCTGCAGGCTTTTAGACACATGCTCCGGCTTTGTCCTAAGTTCCAGCGCCACGGGTGGCCTAGTGTATATCCTAAAGTCAAGTACATCTCCAGCCACGCCCAATGATGGAACGGCAAGCACGTGCTTGTATCAGCGCTCAGGTACGCGCACGAATAAACTCACTGGCGTCTGCGCTTACTGCACTCACGTACTGACCGCCGTCCGAGTAATTTGAAGTTGTCTGCTTCAGGCTGCGACCCAAGAGTAGTACATGGAGCATGGCGGGCGGCAGCTGATCGTTATGGGAGATATTTAACTGCAATTCCAGCATCTTCCTCAGTGCAGTTCCAGCCAGGCGCTGGGCCTGACGGCGCCGCAGATCAGTTCCAGCGCTGGTTCGTGGTAAGGGGCCCCCCTGGAGACTCAAATTCCAAGCCGAGGCAAGTCCTTCCTTGAACGTGGGCTGTCAATGTGCATGGCGCATCCATAGCGTGCATGCAGGTATTTGCTAGCCATTCATCAGAAAGGGGATGGACTGTTTAACTTGAGCCTTTCGAGTGCGCTTTGTGTGTCGGTAGACGCAGCTGTTTCATTGGCAGCTTGTAATGTTACGGATGATCGACAGTTACTCGCAGTTTTCCTTCCAGAGACGTCAGACTGGGTCGCTGAGCTAGACTTCAACGGGTACCAAGTTCCTCAGGCAAGCAAACACTTGACCCTTGCCAATTGAACATGTTGCGGCAACTGGATTTCTCAGATGAGATCATATTACTGTGGTGGCGACACGCCAGCGGGCATGCTACAACTGGCATGGCAAGACTCCCTTTCAGACTGGTCAAAGTGCTTGCGTGCACCAAATAAGGCAACCTTGCAACCTCGCGACATATACTCTCCAACCGTGGGCATTTGCGAGCCGAGCAACTTCCTCTACGTTGCAGGTACGGACTCAGATAGAGTTGACAGGTTGTCAGCCCGTGCGTGATTGTTTACGTCCTTCCCACCCTGCACGAATGCAGATCCAGCCTCAGAAACGGTGCTGCCGTTGTCAGGTGCAAGGCCAACATACAAAAGCCTGGATGGCAACAGCATCCCCATGGGCCCAACGTTATCCTACGCATGTCGTCCTGGAACATTTGTTGTCGGAGTCAGGGGAAGGGCGTTTGGTAGAATACCCCTGCTACCCGACTGCATATGGCGGGCAATGAATCACTCGGGTCCCGATCAGGTCAACCGCATCATGTGGCGATATGCAAGGCTGGGGGCCATCACGGTGCGTCAATCATGCTGTGCATTGCATGTGTGCTTAGACCTACCTTTGATGCTGGTTGCTCGCCCGGCAGACGCGCACGCTCATATGCAGCGATGGGTCCGTGGTGCGTCTGGACGTATCGGACGACGACATGCCCGTCAACATCAACAACAAGGACTACAAGTACATGGGAACGGAATGGACTGAGTCTGGCTGTGCCGGCGGCTATGACTTGGTGCGCTGGCGCTTCTCAGTCCGTGCCATGTCTGCATACTCAGAAAGCATGTATACCTGGGATATTCCCTACCCCGACCTCTTCTTCAGATGCCGCGAGACTGGGGAATGGACGTCGTATACAGGTGGTGTGGGCGTGGCTGGCGGCTGGGAGGGTATTCCACCAGCACCACCCGATGGCTATGACATGACACAGTCAATGGATCCCAAATTTGAATCGGCATTGGCACAAGAATGCGGCATCTTCAGCCTTGACAATGCGTACGAACTGAGGACGCCCACCACTGGGGAGCAATCTTCATTTGGGATGGGCCAATGGCTACATGGCGAAGCTTATATGGCGCGACGGTCACATGATCATCTTCGGATATTTTCTGAGTCAGTGGAGCTAGAAAAGATGCCTCAATTTGTCAACTGCCCACCAGGACAGCTACTGGCAGGCTTTTTGGCTCAGCAGGCCCGAGATGTTGGAAATGGATACAGTGGCGGTCTTGGCCGCCCTGACACCCTGACACTGGGTCCCTACAAGGTGCCCATTACCCCTGAGCCACTGCCTAGAGGCTTTGTGTTCATTTCATTAAATATACTGAGTGCTGTGTGTCACACCGTTGATGCCGCGGCGTATGCACTTGCACCGCAACTGACTCATCCTTCGGCTGCGGAGGAGCTGCCAGAAGGTGTGTGCGGCAGATGGATGACAAATGTACGATGCCATATGTAACAACAATCTGTGACCTTTGCAGTTCAAGATACTAGCAGCACCTACCTCGGTAGTGTAATGCCACAGAAGGGCAGTTCGCCGCCAGCGGGAAGCACCATCATTCAGAGGACCCTTTCCTGCCCCTCTAATGCATACATGACATCTGTGTTTGGCGCGGGCGACCGGGTAAGCTCATCAGCAACACTACGTGCTAAGTAGTGCTTCAGACATGCCTTTAATTGACTGATAACTCTCGCATGTACGCGTGGCCGCTTGTGAACATTCCTAATGGTGTCACCAGGAGCACTTGAGCCTGCTGGGTCTGCGCTGTTCTGATGGTTCTTCTTCCTCCTACGGACAGTACAAGGTTTACAAAGGGTCTATAATATCTGATAGCGCCGTGGAGGAGGTGCGGGGCTACAGCATGGAAATGAGCTGCCCCGACGGATTCGACGCGCTTCAAGTGCGCGGAGAAGAGTGAGTTTGCATCCCGCGGGCCATCCCCAGCATCCCCATCCCCATGCACCTCATGCAGTTCCATGTGCAGGCTCTGGACGCAATCTGCTTTCGGCATCAGCACCTTCGCGCTGCACTGTGACACTACCACTGGAAGCAGCAGCAACGCTAGTAGTGTACTTGACGGCACCATTGCTGGAGGCCGTGCTTTGGCACAGATCGGTTACCCACTGGTAATCCGAGGTGCTGGACCGGACAGTGGGCGGTCATTCACAGGGCCAGAGGCGACCTTTTTGCGTGGCACTGAAGCCCGGTGCGGGCAAGACGCAGACGGCAAGCTGCTCTTCGTGTCCAGCATGTATGTGGAGGCTTATGAAACACCAGACAGCGCTAGCACGAAAATGATAGTTATCCGTGCCGTCCACGTGTACTGCCGTGCCAAGCCCCCGTTTGCTGGAGACGCTTCCTTCTATGACATAGCCCTGCGGTAGGTGTGGTACCGTCCATCATCTAGAAAACATTGTCAGAGGTTATTGCTCCATCCAATGCAGGTACGGCATCACACTGCGCGAGCTGCTCGGCGCCAATCCCCAGGTCGACCCCACTCTCGGCTTGGCGGCGTACGACAACACCACACTGCAGCTGCCGCAGCGCTGCGCCGCCACCGCCCTGCAGCCGCCCGTGTCAACCATCGCGGCCGTGGTGCGTGCGTGCGAGCACGGCATGCTATTTGGTCATTTTCGGTTGGTCAAGCAATTACGGGCTTGCTGCTGTACCCCTGCTGTACCCCTCCGCTAGATAGTCCCACACACGTATATATGTACACACGTCCATTGCATTCCTCCTTGTCTGGCGTCTGTGCATACATATACATTCACAGTGCTCACGGCGATGGCCCCTGCCGAACACGACTGTAACGGGCAGTGAGACATGCGGTGGCGTAGCCAGCAGCAACCGGCTGACTTTAAGGTGGAGCATCTGCATGAATTGAGGGTCTAGACATGCATAGGGCCGCACGCATTAGTGCGCTCGCTCTGCTAGGTGATCGGTAGATGGGGGACCTGTTTGCTGCCGCTCGTTGTGCATTTGTGCACACAATTATTGTCCATCACTGGCCTCCAACGGCCATACCGGGACCTGCTGGTAATAATGCCGGCGGCATGCAATGCCATGCGCAGGTACCTAAATGAGATCAACGCTGGCCTTTGCCCCACCGCGGCCACGCGAGTGGAGAAGGGCATGCGGCTGTGCATCCAGCCGCCATCCTCTGTGGCAGCCGCAGCCACAAAGGGCCATCACCGCCGGGCGGTGCTGTCGTCGTGGACGGATGATGTCATCCAGCACCCGGCGCTGATGATGATGAGTGGCAATGATCCCGGCAGCAGCAGGGCGCGCATGTTGCTGTCAGCGACGGGTGATGATCCGGACTGCGCGTCTTGGCGCTGGGTTGCGGAGGGAATGTCGTGTGACGGCATTGCAGCTGTGCACCGGCTCACAAGCAGCAAGCTCCTTCAGCTGCCAGGCAACGCAGGCAAGCTTCATTGCGCGTGTGTGCAGCAGTAGTCAACTCATCACGCACTCGCAGGGCGGGGTGGGTGTGATCGCTTACCGGTCCTGAATCGGTCCGTCACATTATGAACAAAACTTACAACGCGGCATGCACGCAGTTGTGTACACCCGTGGCGGGGGGGGGAGGAGGCTGACCTATCTCGCACTTCAGCAAACATACCGTACATACACATTGCTGATTGACTGCTTGTGGATTGATGCGCATGCAGGCCTTCGCTGCGAGGACATGGCCGTGGGAACAAAGATATGCGTCCAAGACCGACAGGGGAATGGCTCGCCTTCTCCGTACCGCATCCTGAGTAATTCAGAGATGGTGGTTGAGGGGGATGATGACAACACTGGAGGCACAGAGGCGGTCCAAAGCCCCGCCTATGCTTCCCCGCCCTCTGCCCCGCTACCACCTAGCCCAGCGCCCTCTCCGCTCGCCCCATCTCCACCCGCGCCCTCTCCGCTCGCCCCATCTCCACCCGCGCCGCCCTCTCCTCCCATGCCTTCTCCAAATTCACCCTCGCCCGTGCCGCCGTCCCCGTCATCATCGCTCTCACCACCGCCACCCTCATCACCTGCCTCTCCTGCCCCTCTTCTGCAGCAGCCATCACCTTCCCCTTTTCCGTCGGCGTTGCCGTCGCCACCTAACCCACCCCCACCACCAGTCGCGGAGGTTCAGTTGCCATCCTCACCTCAATCACAACCTGGTACAAGCGCTCCTACCTCAACAGATCCGCGTGATCCACCTCCCCTCAGCCCTTTCCCGCTACCGTCTCCCAGCCCGTCTGCAGCAGCAGGGGGCGCCAGTACCGGAGCAGCGAACCAGAACACCACCGTCCTGCATACATCAACCTTACCGCCGTCCCCAGACAATAGCAACGGCAGTGGCAGCAGTAGCTCTGCACCACGGACGTTATCGCTACCGCCGCCCAATCTGCTGCCTCTAGCTCCGGCCCCGCCGCCAGCTCCTGCACCAGCGCCTGCGTCTTATGATGAGCAGAAACGCCCACCTAGCCCACCGCCGTCCCCTGAGCCTTTGATGACATCGCCACCCAAGGCGCCGGCACCCCCCACCCCCCGTGGCAAGTATCGGAGGGTCCCCCCATCGCCCCCGTCGCCGCCTTCACCAGGCAGCTCTTCGAAGGAGTTGGCCTTACCCCCTAGCCCACAAAACGGCCTGCGCCGCCGCAAGAGCCCACCGGCATCACCTGCTCCTGCTCCGCTACCGGCGCCACCCAGCTCACCCTCGCCTCCCGCCAAGCCCATGCAGAAGCGGAAGAAGAAGCCCCCACCGCCTTCGCCTGACACTCCTGCGCCGCCATCTCCATCACCCCGTCATCAGCGGGGCCGGGCCCTACGAGGTGGCGATCAGTAGATAGTGCACGTCATGATCAGCGTGTGCGGGTGATGAGATAGATTTGTCTGAGATGTACTGAAAAGCAATGTTGTTGGTAGCATAGAGCTTGGAGTTCGATGCTATGGTGTTTGGGCTGAGCTCCCCCAGCGAACCCCAGGGGGTATGTATGTTCCATGTTCCTTCGCGCATACATCCATGGACAATTGACTTCCACGAGGTCGAAAGTAAAGCGGTAGTGGACCTGGTCCCAATGGCAGTGGCAGCGACGCTAGCTGGGCCCAGCGGCAGCGGCGGCGAAGCTGGGCCCAGCGGCGGCGGCGAGCATGTGCAGAGGGGGCTGGTAAGGCCACGTGGAGGAGGAAAGCACGGCGCCGCCCAAGAAGTGGCACATGCGCGCAGGTTGAGACTGGCCAGTGTCTGGTTAGCTGTTTGGCTGGCGAGCATAACATGGTATGCGGAAGTAGGCCGCAGCAGCTAGTAGTGGGAGTGTTGCGGCTACAGGACGTCGTGCTGCTGTGGTTGTGCTTGAATGTATAGCTGGTCGCGACTGCTGGGCATATGGCTGGCGGTGCCTGTGCAAACCGACCCCGGCTATGTCCGGGAGATGAGGTAGTGTCGCAACACCTTCGGCCTCAGACAGGAGACACGACGTGGACTCAGCCCACTCCTCCCTGGAGGGGAGAGACACCTCCTTTTCTTGTTGGTGGAGCTCTCGGGGCTTTTGAAGTAGGGTGGGGGGTGGAAGGAAGAGCCGCTCTTCAGGGGGGCGGGGGGTGATTGCACAGGCTAGAACGGGTCACTCGACCGCCGTCGCTCGCGTGCCTGTGGACGACGGATGGCGCACCTCCATTGGCGGTGTAATGGGCGGACGGGCGAGACGCGCGGCTGGGCGACCCTGGACGACGGATGGAGCGGAAGGACGGCCGGATAGTTGGCTGCATTACTACGCGTACTATGGAGGGAGGGTCGCGTACTAGGCAACCCTGGCGTCCGTCGGTAGAAGCGATTACAAAGAAGGGACGTCCGGCCCAGCAAGTAAGCAAGTAAGGGTGCCCCGTACGCAGCGGCGCGCAGTCGGCATACGTACCGCTAGCTAGCTACAGGCAGGAATGCGCGTAGCAGACAGCCTGTCTGACAGTTATTTAATATTATAGTGCCCGTATCTTGTAGATGGCTTTGGGCCCCGTGCGTCTACATGGTCAGCGTGGATGACCCCTCCCGCGCCACCTACGGGGTGTGTTTTCATTCGTGACACAGCAGGTAGGGGGGTAAGGGGATGCGTATGGAGGCAAGGGGCTTATATATTCGCACACAGGTTTCCTCGACGCCGGCGCTTGATTCGCGGACCCCACTGATGCGCTGCCGCTGCGTTGCAGCACTAGGTACCTCCCCTGCTAGTAGGTGCACCCCGCACACCTGCACGATCTGCGTGCCGGCTCTTTACTCCGTACTTCCTTCGTACCCGCATCAATCAACAGCACGGTAGTCCTCAATCCTGCAGTAGTCGTGCGTGCGGCGCCCCGCCTCTTTAAGACTTCATTGAATACCCCCACATTACCGTCCTCCCCCGCCTCCTCCCTCACCGCATCTTCCACTGTCCCCTCCTGCTACTTCATCCTCCACCCCCACCTCCACCGCGCCATCCTCGGCCTCCCGTGCCGCCGCCGCACACCCTCCCCGCATACCCCGCACGAACGCTCACTCATCACTCAGACATCCGGCTCCGGCTCCTCAAAGCGGCTGAGGTCGAACGTGAAAGTCTTGCTGCAGCTGGTGCCGCCGGCCTGCAGGTGGTGCGCGGTGGCGGCGGCGCCGCCGCCCGCCTTTGAGCCGCCCGCCTTTGAGCCGCCCGCCGCCTGCTGCTGCTGCTGCTGCGGGTCGCCGTCGCCGCCCAGGTCGCGGCACACGCCCACCAGCGCGTCGGCCTTCTCGTAGAAGATGTCCTGTGGTGTGTGTGTGTGGGGTGGGATGTGTGGGGGGCGTGTGTGGGGCGTTGTATGAGTGAGTGTGTGTGTGTGGGGGGGGGGGGGGGGGGTTGGGGTGTGAGAGAGTGGCGGTGTGAGCAGACGTGGCTCGAATGAAGTATCCGTCCAACCCCCCACCGCACACGTACACGCCCACCCCCCCACCCCCCACCCCCCCCACCCACCACCCACCCACCCACCCACCCACCCACCCACCCACCCACCCACCCACCCACCCACCCACCCACCCACCCACCCACCCACCCACCCACCCACCCACCCACCCACCCACCCACCCACCCACCCACCCACCCACACCACCACGCCCCTATCACGCCCTTCCCTCCCACCAGCCCCCAAGCATGCGCGCCGCCCGCACGCACCTTGAGGCTGATGACGATGGATTGGAACCCCCGCGCGCCGGCGCCGCCGCCGCCGCCCTCCTCGCCCTCCTCCTCGCCCTCCTCGCCGCCGCCGCCGGCCGCGCCCGCGGCCCCGCCTGCTGCCCCCGGGGCCGCCCCCGCCGCCTGCCGCGTGCGCCGCCGTATGTAGTGCGCCACACGCGCCACGTTGGCCGCGTCCAGGGCCGCGTCCACCTGGCGGGGGGGGGGGGGGGATGGGGTGACATTGATGACTTGTGAAGTGGCAGAAGGGGCGGGGGAAGTGCGTGTGTATGTGTGTTTCCAAGGGAGGGTTGCGTGTGCATGCCCCCCGTTACGTCCGAGCGCGTGTGTGCTGCGGATGCACACGTGCGTGTGTAGCACTCATTGAGCGAGTGGCCCCGCCGCCAGCACGCTGCACCCCCATCCGCCCCGCCCACAACCACAGCCCATGCCCACAGCCTGGACTCTGGAATGAGCGAGGGCTTTCCACACCCCAATCTCACCCCCACACACCCCACACCCCACACGCCCCCCCCCTCCCCACTCCCCCCAGCCCGCCCCCCACCTCGTCCAGCACGAAGAAGGGCGAGGGCCGGAACGAGTGCAGCGCGAACAACAGCGCCAAAGCCGCCACCGTCTTCTCACCGCCTGGTTGGGGTGGGGTGGGGTGGGGTGGGGGGTTGGTTAGGTTGGTTGGTGCAGTTCATGTGGTCCACTGCGCGCCTCCAAATCCCCTCCCACCACCCCCACACAACCGGTACACGCTGCACCACGTGCACGCGCACCACGTGCACGTGCACGCCCCCGCGCAACACTACACCAACCGCGCTCCGCCAACCCCCAACCGCTCCCCAACCGCCTCCCAACCGCCTCCCCAACCAGCTCCCTCACCGCTGAGCTGCTCCATGTCGCGGAACCTCTTGGCGGGCGGAATGGCTGTGAACTTGATGCCGCCCGCGTAGGGCTCCTCCTCATTCTCCAGGTGCAGGTAGGCCTGGGGGGGAGGGGTGGGAGGTGGGTGGGTGGGTGTAAGTGGGTGGGTGGGGTGGAGAGTGTGTGGTGGGGTGGGGTGGGAGTGTGCGCACTTGCCACGCCACGGCAGCTGTGTGGAAGTGGAATGAGTTGCCGCCTCACAAAACCCCTCCATCTCTGCAACCTAATCCAACCACAACCCGTCCACCCGCTCCCCCCCACCTGGCCGCCCAGCGGGTGTGTGGAGGAGCGCGTGAGGTCCTTGTAGATGGCCGAGATCTGTGTGGGGGGGCGTGGGGCGGGGCGGTGAGGGGGCGGGGGGTGGGGGCGTGGGGGGTGGTGGATTAGGTGTTGGGTGGGTGAGCGGGGTCGGGGTGTTTAGGTTGCGTGGCAGCGTCCTCGCCCCTCCGTCCGGCCGAGCACCTCCCACCCCGTACCTGGCTATAGCCTCCCGCCCCGCCCCCACCTGCCCCGCCCACGACCGCGCAACCCACCTTTACACCCACCTCCCACCCACACATCCCACCCGCCCTCACCACACACACCTGCTGCGCTATGTGCCTGAAGGCGGCGCTGAACAGGTCGTGTCGCTGCCCCCGCAGCCGCGCGAAGGCCTCGGCGGCGGCGCCGGCGGCGGACTGCGCGGCATGGAGCTCCGCCAGCTGTGGGGGTTGGGGGGGGGGGGGTGAGGAAGAGCGAAGCACGGGTAAGAGTTGGAAAGTGGAGTGTGAGAGAAAATACTGGAGGGGAAGGGGGGAAACAGGTGCGGCATAGCCGAGCCGTGTGAACTCTGACGTCCTGTTCCCTTGCCAACCCACCCCACTCACCCATACTGCGGTATGCGGCAACTTCCTAATCCCCTCACAGCACTGCCCCTGCACCCCCCACTGCATTGCCTGCTCCTTGTCTAGTTCAGCTTGGTTTAGCTTGGGATGGTATTCACCCCCCCCCCACACACACACACACCAGCACCCACCTGCGCCCGCTCGCGCTCCTTGATCGCGCCGTACTGCTCCCCCGCGCGCATGTTGGGAGCCGCCCGCGCCGCCAGCGCCGCCGCCGCCGCCGCCACCCGGCCCTCCAGCTCCGCGCGCACGCGCTCCCGCTCGCGCGCGGATGTGGCTGCCAGCTGCGCCCTGCGCGCGTCGGGTGGTTGGGTGGTTGGGTGGTTGGTCGGTTGGATGTGGGTGGTGGGTCGAGTGCCCGAGATGGGATGGGATGGGCTAGGGTGGTGGATGCGGGTGCAGGCGCACAGCACCCATGTCAGGTAGCACCCCTGCGACCGCAACCCCGCCCCGGCCACAAGTCCCGACCAACCCAACCCGATGCCCCCGCCGCCACAAACCACCGTCAGCCGGCCCCGCCTCCCCCATCCCCCGCCACTGCAGCCACCAACCGCCACGCACTTGCTGAGGCGGCGCGTGTCCAGCAGCCCCGCCAGCCGCAGCATCGTCGCCGCCAGCGCGGCGGTGGCCGCCGCCACCAACGCCTCGCCCTCGCCGTCACCACCGCCCGCGGCGGCGCCGCCGCCGGGCAGACCCGCCACCACTTCATCCAGGTCAATGTAGCGCCCTTGGCCGCCGCCGTCGGCGCCGCCGTCGGTGCCGGCGCCGCCGCCGCCGCCCTCCGTCCGCGCGCGCTTCTTGGCCCGGGCGGCGCCGCCCTTGCGCCCCTTGGCCTTGCCGGTGCCGCCCCTGCCCGCCGCCGCGCCGCCGCCGGCCTTGCGCTTGCGGCCGCGGCCCGCGTCGCGCATTTCGGCGTCGCCCTCTTCGTCCTCCTCCTCATCTTCCTGCTCCTCTTCCTCTTCCTCCCCCTCGGCATCGGAGTCGGAGTCTGACGCCCCCTCTTCCGCCTCGGCGGCCTCCTCCTCGTCCTCCTCCTCCTCGCCGTCGGCTCGCTTGGCCGGCAGCTTGACCTGCAGGGGGCGGGGCGGGGCGCGAAAGGTGTGGGTAGCCAGGGTAAGCATATGTAGCACGTGTAACGCCAAGCCCGGGGCTTCCGTTTTTGTTAGGATGCATGTGACGAAATGCTGGTCATGCAAGGTGCTGGAGCGCGGGCAGTGCCACAGAGGGGGGAAGTGCTTTGGCGTCAACCTCTTGTGCCGTGGCCGCCAACGGCACCCGCAGCGCACTTTCATAGCACCATCACCCTAAGCGGCCTCGCTATGCTCCATCGGTAGCACCCGACGAACTAACTCCAAACACCCAAATGCGCCGATGAAATACCTTCAAGAGTTATACCTAATGACGCTTTCAACCGAACAACAACACGCACCTGGTCCAGCCGGGCCGCGTTGATGAGGTCCAGCATGCGCCCCGCCCGCTCCTCCGCCGCCGCCGCCGCGCCCGCCGCCGCCCGCCGCAGCTCGCCCGCCCGCCGGCCCAGCTCCGCGGCGGCGGCCCGGATGTCCGCCGCCTCCGCCTCCACGGCCGCCACCTGCGGGTGAGGGCGTGTGTGCGTGCGTGTGCGTACGTGTCGTAGGTTCGGTAAAGGGCCGCTGAGAGTGGACAGGGCACTCCGCCGGTACCCCCAGTTGACACACGCCGCACTGTGTTGCCAAGCGCGTGAGCCGAGCCCCACGCATCTGCCATGCTTGATCACACAACCAACCACATTTATGCACGCACAGAAGCACAAACACACATCACGCACACGCACACGCACCTGCTCCCGCAGGCTGTCCATGCGCTTGGCGCTCTCCGCCACCTCGCCCTCCGCCGCCGCCGCCGCCTCCTGCGCCGCCGCCACCGTCGCCTCCAGCTCCTTCTGCCGCGCGGCGCCCTCCGCCACCTCGGCCGCCGCCGCCGCCGCCGCGGACCGCAGCTTGTCCAGGTGGCTGCGCTCGTAATCGAGCTGCGTCTGCGTGCTGGTGGTCTGCGTGGCGTGGTGGGGCGCGTGACGGGGCACGTGTGCAAAATGCACACACATTTACTCAGTACGTGCACACGTGTTTCGAGGTGAGCAGCTGGAAGCGATGGTGGCGCATCTTAGGGGCCGGAGCCAAGGTGCGGCTGCCGCAGGCCGCCCCCGACCAGCCGCCACCCGCCCCTACGTGTGCCACCCCCCGACACGAACGCGTGCTACGCCTGCCTCTGCCCAGCTCGCAACCAAATGCCCCCTGCCCCACACCCTCGCCGACCCTCCCCACCCCCACCTCCCACCCCACAGCCCACACTCCCCACCCCCAAACCCAACCCCACACCCCCAGCCCTCACACGCCCGCACCCGCAGCTGCAGCTCGCGGCGCCGCTTGCTGACGCCCGCCTCGAATGCGGCGTGGCGCTCCTCCCACTCGCGGATGTTGGCCACGCCCGCGCGCGCGCTGAAGTCGGACATCACGCGGTCGGCCACGGCGTTTATGGCGTCGGTCAGAGCCTTCGTGTGGGGCGTGTGGACAGAGCGTGTGTGGGCAGAGCGTGTGTGTGTATGGCGCGGGCGCGCAAGCAACGCACATGCACATTCAAACTGGAGTATAAGCTCACACACGGGAACGCCAGCACACACGCGTAGAACCCACATCCACGTTGCGCCGCCGCGTTGCATCGTGCTCTCCACCACACCCACCCACATACACACGCGCACACACGCCCGACCCCCACCAACCCACCCACACACCCGCACACCCCACCTGTATGCGCCCCTCTCGCGCCTCAATGGACTCGGCCAGCGCCTCCGCCGCCGGCCGCTTGCGGCCCGCCTCGTCCTCGGCGCGCTGGGCGGACTGCTGCAGCGAGGAGATCTTGCTGCCCGACTCCTGACAGGGGGCGCGGGGGGGGAGGGAGGAGATGGGGGATTGGGATTTGGAGAGGTTTGGAGTTGGTAGCTGGGGTGTTGTGTTGTATGCGTGTTGGGTTGCGGGTGGGTCGAATTGTGTTGTAAATGTGTGTTGGGTTGAAAAGCGCGCAGTGTGTTGTGCTGCTTGCATCAGTCAGGACAGGGGGGATGATTTGACATTGTTGGTCTTTATTTTGCGTTGCGTTTGCGATGAGGATTCGATGTCGGCCGATCGAGGGCCAAAACAATGAAACACTGAACGTTCCTGAACGTGCTGTCGGTTGCTCTGACGCACCGCCTCGGCGGCCCCTGGGCTAGCTGTTGCTCCCCAACGCTCTGGGAGGCGGAATGCAACAGCATGGCTTGACTCCGGCTTGGCGACCCGCTGTCAACGGCGGACAGCCGCAACGTCGCCAGCAGGTCGTTGCAAAGGGGTGGGGACCCGGCCGCGCCCTTGGGTTCGCTGCCCGACACCCCCAGCGGCAGGGCGGCAACCTGCGCAGCCATCTTGTGCGTGTCCGCTTTGGGCGTGCGTGTGTGACTAGGGGCTGTAGTGACTAGCGTTCAATTAACCTGAGGGGTGCCGGGTGCAACCGCCTGATGACAGTGGACGTGCGGGGCGCACTGCTGTCATGACGGCGCACAGCCGCAACGCACTGCTGGTTGGTGTCTGAGGCCCCGCCGGCGGCGCAGGCGTGTGCACCTTCCTGACAGCAATGCGCCCCGCACGTCCACCATCATCAGCCGGTTGGACCCGGCACCCCGCAGGGAGCATGACAGGATGGATTGAGATTGGGTGTTAATGTTGCGTTGCGTTGCGATGTGGTGCGGATTCGATGTTGGGTCGATCGAGGGCCAAAACAATGAAACACATTCAGAACTGAACGTGCTGTCGGTCTGACGCACTGCAACGGCGCCACCGGGCGCGCTCTTGCTCCCCAACGCTTTGGGAGGCGGAGTGCAGCAGCACGGCTGACTCTGCTTGACGACCCGCTTTGCACGGCGGACAGCCGCAACGTCGCCAACGGGTCGTTTGCGCAGGCCAACCAGGCTGTTGCATTCTGCCTCCCAAAGGGATGGGGGCCCGGCCGCGCCCCGGGTTCGCTTCCCGACACCCCTGCAGGGCCGCGGCACTGGAAGCCCTGAAGCCAGAGCGCGCACTGATATGACGGCGGCAGGAGCTGCGGCAGCAGCCGCCCCCGCCGCCTGCACCATGCGACTGCCGTGCCCCTGAAGCAGCAGGTCGAGAGGTCACCCGCCAACGCTTCCGGCTGCGTCCGGCGCAGGCCGCGGGCGTGCAGGCCAGACCCGCCGCCGCGGCCGGACGCTGTGGTGGTGGGCCTCTCGACCTGCCGCTTCAGGGGCAAGGCAGCCGAATGGTACAGGCAGCGGGGGCGACTGTTGCAGCTCTGCTGTTAGTTAAACGTGCTGCTGCGGCGTTACTTTGGGCGAGGCGGAGGCGGCTGCGGCTATCAAGGCGCCGGCGCTGTGCTCGGCAGTGGCTGGCCGCGCCGTGCCGTTGCCGGCTGCAGCGGCGCGGCCAGTCGCGGCCGAGCGCAGCGCCGGCGCCTGGATGGCCGCAGCCGCCTCCGCCGCCCCGCCCAACGGCCAGGCGGCACGCGCGTGCCCCCGAGAAGCGCTGCAGGAGCTGCAGCAGCAATAGCAGCAGCCCCAGCACCTCGCCCCAGTGACAAGCCGGGTGCCACCGCCTGTTGGACGCGCGGGACGCCCCCCCGCTGAACGCCGGTGGACACCTCCTCATCGCACGGCCGGCGGGCGGCACGTGCGGCACGTGCCGGTGTCAACAACCGCTGCAACGGCGCGGTCAGCCACGGCCGAGTGCAGCGCCAGCGCCTTGACTGCGGCGGCCGCCTCCGCCCCGCCCAAAATAACGCCGCAGCAGCAAAGAGCTGCAGCAGGCGCCCCACCGCCTGCACCATCGTGTTACATCGAGGCGCCGTGCCCCTGAAGCGGTAGGTCGACAAGCCAGCCACCAAAGCGTCCGGCCGCGGCGGCGGGGGTGGCCGCCGCGCCCGGTACGCTTTGGCGGCGGGCCTGTCGAGCTGACGCTTCCGCGGCACGGCGTGCGCATGGTTCAGGCGGCGGGGCGGCTGCTGCCGCAGCTCCTGCCGCGGTCATGTCATTGTGCGTTCTGGCTTCAGGGCTCCGAGCCCTTCGCCTGGCAGGGGATGTCGGGGCGCCCTGGCAGAGCGGGGACACGACACCAGTGCAGCAGAAAGCAGGATTGACATGGCATACTTGGTGTGCAGCCTAAGCACGGCCAGCGCACGATGTCTGGTCCGAAGCCAGGCCATCAAAAAGCGGTCCGGCGTTTTGCGCTCCGTGTGGGGGCCAGCCCCAGACGAGAGACCCATACCTAGACCGTACGCAACTCGGCCGTGGCTGGCCGCGCCGTTGCAGTCGTTGACAACGGCACGGCGCGGCCAGTCGCGGCCGAGCGCAGCGCACGTGCCTGGATGGCCGCAGCCACCTCCGCCCCGCCCAACAGCCAGGCGGCACGTGCGTGCCCCAGAGCAGCAATAGCAGTAGCCCCAGCACCTCGCTCCCCACCCCAGTGGGAGGCCAGGTGCAACCGCCTATTGGACGTGCAGGACGCCCCCCGCTGTGGAACAACAGTGGGCAGAGGCAACGCACGGCCGGCGGGCGGCGCAGGCGGCGTGCGCGCAGGCCGCCGCCGCCGGTCGTGCGTTGCGGCTGTCAACCGTTGACAGCGGGGGACGTCCTGCACGTCCACCACGCGGCTGCACCTGGCACCCCACTGCTGGGGTGGGGAGTGAGGTGGTGCGTCTGGCGGGACCGGCCGGTGGATTGAGGGGGGGGGGGCGGCGGTTGGGGCGCTCCGGCGCTCCGGGTCGAATAATGAGTTCTTAATGTGTCGTGTTGGGTCGTGTTGTGTTGTGTTGTGTTGAGAACCAAAGGTAAACAAAGCTGCCGGAAACGCGTGGCGTGTTTGCGTGTGTGTTGGGAGCACTGTGGGCGTGCGGCGGCCAGGCTGTGCACTGGCTATGGCTCTTGCGCTCTAAGGCTCTGGCTCGTTGTTCGAGGCGGTGCCGGTGTTAGGGCGGGGACAGGGTCATAGCAAGGTGGTGCCAATCGATGGTGCCGATTCGATCGACCACACACGCCAAAAAGGACAACAAACGTTACGCTTTACATTTATCTTCCATAACAAAACTCACCTTGGCGTCGGCCTCGGTGTACTTGATGCGGTTGGTGAGCGCGCCGACCTCGCTGCTGAGGCCCGCCTCCGCCTCCAGCTGCGTCCGCGCCGGCGGCAGCGCCGCCAGCGCCGCCGCCAGCTGCTCCACCTCGCGGCGCAGGCGCGTCACCTCGCCCTCGTCCCAGCGCGCGGCGCGCGCGTCCGGCGGCGCGGAGCCGCCTGCGCGCGCGCGGCGTGGTGGAGTGGGTGGGTGGCACGGTGTTAGAGGCGGAGGGATGGGAGGACAGGCACACATGGCACACAACCAGACCACACAACCAGACGCGCCCCCACATGAACACCCACACGCACCGCACACACAAACCCCGCACGCGCCGCACCCACTCCAACACACGCACACAGCACACTCCCACACACACCGCACACACAGCACGCACCCGTCATGGTGCCGCGCTTGGTGATGAGGGTGCCCAGGAGCGTCACCACCTTGAGCCGCGCAGGGCCGCCGCCGCCGCCGCCGCCGAATGCCAGCCGCCGCGCCTCCTCCTCGCCGTCGCAGATGACCGTGTCGCTGCGCGCGTGAGCGTGTGTGAGCGTGTGCGTGTGTGTGAGCGTGGGTGGGCGTGTGCTGGAGTGAGAGAGTGAGTGGGTAATTGTGGTGCCGTGTGTGAGTGTGTGTCGGAGGATGTGCTCAGCTGCGTCCCTCTGAACTGCCCATGCGACCTCTGCGGCGGCGACCGAGTTCAGATGGGTTGGGGTTGATTTAGACAATCACAGCCCCCGGCGTTTTCTCGTAACTCTCCTCGCCCCCGACCCCCACCCCCTCTCCCGGCGCTCACCCCAGCGCGTACGCGAACGCGCGCTCGTGGCGCGGGTCGGCGATGTGCAGCAGGTCGATGGCCAGCCGCGCGGTGGGCGCCGCGTCGCGCTGCCGGCCGCCACCGCGCCCGCCGCCGCCGCCGCCGGCTGCCAGGCTCTGGCGCAGCGCCTCGTTCACGGGCCGCGCCTGCGGGGATGACGGGAGGTGCACAGTTACACACAGTTTGCGGCACATTTACGCCACCCATGCATCAAGCCCCAGCCGCACCCCCGCTCTCCCATCCCAACCCCCAACCCCAACCCCAACCCCACCGCTCCGCACCCACGCACCCGGATGAAGTTGAGCGGCAAGAAGTCCATGCGCGGCTTCTTCTCGTCGCGCAGGATCTGGTAGGTGGGGGTGGGGCGGGGGCGGGTGCAGCGGAAGGAGGCGGCGGCAGCAGCATGAGGCAGGAGGGTGGCGGCGGTGCGGCGAACAAAAACAGTCATGTCACAGGGAGCGGCACATCGTCGCGCGCAACACCCAGCCAGCCCCGCCAGCCCCATACCCAGCCCATCCAATCCCGCCAGCCCCCTCCCCTCCCCACACCCCGTATACCGTTACCCTGTATTGCCGCAAACTGCACTTGCCTATCCCTTGTTTAGTTTAGCTTGGTTTAGCTTGGGATGGTATTCACCCCCCCCACACACACACACACACGCACACACACACACACCTGGATGCAGGCCTTGGCGGTCTCCGCGCTGTCCACCACCACAGCGTCCAGGTCGCGCTGCATGGCCACCTGCAGAGATGGGGGTTGGGGTGGGGGGTGGGGTGGGGGGGATGGGAGGTCGGTGGCCAGATTGAGGGCGAGAAGGAGGGGAGGTTTGAGGCGGGTGCAGGCAGCCAGAGAGCGGGTGGGGCGACGCTGCGGGGACCCAACTAGACAGAAGCGAAACCGCGCCGCGCCAGCCCCTCCTTCCCAACCCGCTGACGTTCAAAAGGCTTACACCCAATCCGCCCCCCCCCCACCCCCACCCAACACACCCACACACCCTATCCACCCCACCGCCCCAACCCGCCCCCACCTGCAGCGCCAGCTGGTAGCGCGGGTTGGCGGGCTTGGCCAGCGTCACCAACTTGCCGTACACGGCGCCTGTACGGCAGGAGAGGGGTGGGGGTGGGGTGGGCGGATGGTTGGGCGGGGAAAGGGAGGTGGCAAGCGAGGACGAGGGGTGGGGGTTGTACAAGCCAATAGGACCCCCGCAACCCATAACCCGCAGCCCGGCACAGCCGCACAACCCAACCAACCCGTCCCACCCACCACACCCACCCCACTCCCACCCCACCCCACTCCCAGCCCCCTGACCCCCTGACCCCACATCCATACCCCAACGCCCCACCCGGGAAGCGGCGCCGCAGCTCCTCCGCCATCTCCGCCATGTCGCGCTCGCGGCGGCTCTGGCTGCGGTCTAGCCGAATGCCCTCCAGCGCCCCCTCCGCCGCCGCCAGCTTGGCCGTGGCCGCCTGCCGCTGCGCGCTGCACGCAGAAGGGAGAAGGAATTAGGGCAGGAAGGGATTTAAGGGAGTATAAGCAGCCAATGCGGCGCCAGATGAGCGTTGCGGGCGCCCAGCGCATCCTGTAAAGCCGCGCACGCCCATGCATAAGCACGTGTGTGCACGCATCCTCGCGACCCGCCCGCCAGCCCACTGCCCCGGGAGTCCACTCCACAACCTCACTTGGTGCGGGTGCGCTCCTCCGCGGCGCGCACGCGGGCGGCCTGCTTCTCTGCCAGCTCGCGCCTGCGCGGCGTTTGCCGGGTGTTGGGGGAGGGGGAGGAGTGTGGCAGTTCAGGGGGGACCATAATGACCGTTTGAGGCGGGTTGCGGCGAGGCGTGGCGCGGCACGGAAGGTGTCGAGCCTTAGCCTCAGACATCACCTCAATCCGCCGCCACTCCCTCAGCCCCACCCCAGGCACCCCCTCTCCCCCACCTCAGCTCCTCCAGCTTGCCCGCCACGCCCGCCTGCTTGGCCTCCGCCTCCGCCGCCTGCGCGCGCAGCTGCTCCGCGCGCGACCCCAGCTGCCGCAGCCCCTCACGCAGGTGCGCCAGCTGCTCGCGCTCGGCCTGGATGGGTGGGGATGGGGGTGGAGTCAGGGGGCGGAATGGAGGGCAATGTCTATTTTTAATGTGACATCGCCACAGCCTGGGCCGCCCTTCGCGCGCTCCTCCAAGACCCGCGCCCCCATGGTTGCTGCTTGAGATTGAAGTGAGCTACCCACCACCCACACAAACACACACCCCAAACACGCACCCAACACAAACACACACCCCAAACGCGCACACGGAGGGCAACGTCCAGTTTGGGTGATAATGTGACATCGCCACGGCCTAGGCCGCCCTTCGCGCGCTCCAGACGCGCCAGACCCGCGCCCCCATGGTCGATGCTTGAGATCTGAAGTGAGCTACCTACACCAACCCCGCAAGCTCGCGCGCCCGCCCGCCCGCACACGGCCCGCCCGTCCACCTCCTGCTCCGACTGGAGCGTGCGGCGCTCGCCGTCCTGCTTGGCAGTCTGCGCGCCCACCCGGGCCTGCAGGGAGGCGGAGCGCGCAAGGGGGAGGGGGGCGGAAGTGTGGAGGGCACATGGGCCGAGGGCATGCAGACGAGGTGACGGAGAGTTGCGGGCTGTGGGATTGGATCAATTACCCGTTGGTGTTTGATGGTATTCACAATCCATCTCCCCGTGTGCCTGCACCCGTCCGACCCCCGCACCTTGAGCTCCGCGTACTCTGCCTGCATTGCCGCGCTGGCCAGCCCGCCGCCCGCCGCCTGCCGGTCGTGCGCGGCGTAGTGCGCCTCCACCTCCGCCGCCAGTGCCGCCTCCTCTGCGGGTGGCAGTAGCAGTGGGCAGTGGCAGGCAGCAGCAGGCTGCAATGGTCGGTGGCCGGTGGTAGTGGCAGGCAGGCAGGGTGTGGGGTTGGGTGGGTGGCCGGAGCGAGGACCCCACACGCACCCTCCTCCCACCCTTGCTACCGGTATTGAATTTAATCTGCCCTCTTGTCCCGTTGGTTGGTTTAGCTTGGGCGGGTATGCACAACCGCCCTCAGCTTCCCACGCCTCCTCCCACACCCCCACCACAACCACAACCAATGGTTGATTTGGGAATTGGAGAAAACTACCCACCCCCACCCCTACCCTCCACCCCCACAACCGCATCCCACCCCACCCTGCTTGAACTTGTCCAGCTCGCGCTCCAGCCGCCGCAGCTTCTTGTCCTGCTCCCCCACCGCCTTGTCCTTGTCGGCCGCCGTCTTGGCGCCGGTCTTGAGGAAGCGGGACACGCGGCCCAGCTCCTCCTTGGCCTTGAGCAGGCCCGGGCTCTGGCAGGTGAGGGGGTGAGGAGGGGGTGTGGAGGGGGGAGGGGGGTTGAATGCATGATTAATCAAGACAAGACGATGCTGATGGGAGGGGGGTTCAAGGTGGGACTGAAGGAGCGGCGTTTCCGCGCATCCCTAGAGACGGTGTTTCACGGGGGAGGGGGGGGGTCGGAGGTCGGGGGCGGATGAATCAATGGCAGGTCCGGAGGGGTCCGGAGGGGCTGGCCGCCTTGCCACGACGCGTCAGCCGCGCACCGCCGAGCCGCCAAGGCCCGCCGCCAAGGGCCCCCTGCGCCGCCAAGCCCACCCGCCCCAGAATGTTGCCCCGTTGCCAACCGCCCGCAACCAACCGCCAACCGCTCACCTTCTTGTCGCGCTCCGCCTGCATCTTCTTCAGCCGCTTCTCCAGACTGGCCATGTCCTGTCAGGGGGCGGGCAGGGAGCGGTATGGGGTTGGGGGGCAAGGGGCGGGGGGCGGCGGGTGAATGGCAGGGGGTGGCAGGGGCCAGGGAGGGAGCAGAGCGGGGGCAGAGGATACAGGGGGGGACGCGGTGCGGGTGTTGGGGTTGCCGAGAGGATAAGCGAAGTGTAGCAGGGTAGGCAGCGGCTACTGCGCTAGGCCCGGAGTGCTGGCCCGATCGCAGTCCCTCCCGCTTCCATAGCCAGCCACTCCCGGTGCACCGTGCCGCCTTCCCTTGCTCGGTTGTTCCTCCTCTCCGGAACCTTCGCGCGCCCCGGCGCCCGGACCCCCCGCGTTCTCGCACCCGCACCCGAAAGGCGACGTTGGCATAGTTTGGGCTGGTGAACACAACCCCCCGCACCCCCCCCCACCACCGCCTGCGCCGCACCTTTTTGAACCCCGCCGCCTTGCGCCGGAGCGCCTCCAGCTTGCCGTCGCTGTCCGACGTCTTGTGCTGCGTTGGGAGCGGGGTGGGGATAGGGGACAGCTCGCATTGGGCGGATGCGGGCGCGCAGATGTGGATGCGTTGCGGACACACAGCGGTTGCGGTTGCGGTTGCGGTTGCAGTTGTGGACCGCGTCCGGTGTGGCGCAACACCTCCAGAACTATGATGAACTGGGATGATTTGCGGCCGGCGTGTCGCCGGGGAGGCTGGTCACCGCGCCGCCCCTTCCCGCCCACATCGTTGCCCCAGCGCCACCCAGCCCGCTGCCCTCCTGCCCCCACCCCACCCCACCCCACCCCACCCACACCCACACCCACATCCATCCACACCCACCTGCAGCGCCGCCAGCGCCTCCTCCGCGCGCCGCTGGTCGTCCACCGCCTCGCCCAGCGCGCGGCCCTCCGCCGCCAGCTGCCACACAGCCAGGTCGGACTTGAGCAGCCGCTGGGGAGAGGAAGGGGGGGGGGTCAAGGCGATGTTTATTTATATAGCAAAGCCTGGTGTGACGGCGTCATCAGCAGCGGCAGGATGCGCGCGTGATGCGCCTGTTTGGTTTAGCATAGCGCCCTTTGGTGGCAGCTTGCGAACAGTGTTTGTGCAGCGACTGTGACTTTGTGCAGCGACTTGGGCGGCGTGACTCGTGGCATGCGCGCCTCGTGTTGCAGCGCATAGGGTCGCCTAGCTGTGTCCGGGGTTGCTCAGTTTGAGGGGGAGGTAATTCCTCCTCTGCGGCCAATGATTGGCCTTGCCAGCTCCCCTCGTGATTGGTTGGCTGGCAGGTGACGACGGTTAGCTGTTGGACCCAGTTCGGTCCGAGGGGGGCTGTTGGTGATTCGGGTTAACGGGCGCAGCTACCCGTGGGGTGGTGCGGCCCGAACTTGGGGTGCCAGTGCGCGCCCGCATGTGTGCGGGGTGCGCCATGCGGTGGATCGGCGCCGCGGGGGAGTTAAGCCCCCGTTGGGGCGCGGTCCAAGTTAACTACACACGCAGGAGGTAGCAGACCCGACCCAGTCAATACGGTGCCAGGCAGCGCACAGCTGCGCGCGTGTGTAACGCACCCGCCGCAAATCCTAGCCAGCGCGACCCCAATATCTCCAACAGGTTATGAGCCCCGACAAGCGAGAGTTGTGATGTTGAGTAGATAGCCTGGCCCGGCACGCGCACCAAAGCCCCACCCATCCCACCATCATCCCCACCAAAGCCCCCTCCTCCCGCCCCACCACGCTCGCGCACCAGCTCCTCCGCCGCCGCCGCGTGCCGCTCCGCCTCCTCCTTCTCGCGCTTCTTGGCCTTCACCTCCGCCAGCAGCTGCTTGCGCCGAGTGAACAGCAGCGACACCTGAGCGTGGGAGGGGTGGGTTGGTGGGTGGGGGCAGGTTGGGCAGGTTGGGCAGGTTGGGCAGGTTGCAAGGATCGGCACATTGGCACATTGGGCACATCGGGACATTGGCGAGGAGGGTATCGCGCCTCTGGGCACGATGCGCGCCCCGAGGCTCCTGCCTTGCTCACTTGCGCACCGCCGCACCACCGCCGCGCCCTCCTCCCTTTCCCCTCCCTCCCCATGCCCCCCCTCCCCCAGCCCCGCACCCTCACCTTCTCCTCCGCGGCCGCCTTGTCCGCCGCCGCCGCCTCGAAGGCCTCCTTCAGCGCCTCGCTGCCGCTGATCTGCTCAAACAGCTGTGTGAGGCCGGCGGGGCTCTTGGAGGCCACCGCCTCGATGTCGCCCTGAAGGGTGGAGGGTGGGGTTTGGGGGTTGGGAAGGTGGTTGTGGGTGGTTGTGTGGTGTGGTGGGTGGGGGAAAGGGGCGGGGGGCAGCGGGGCGAGGGCGGGAGGCAGAGCGGGTGGAGCGGGCGTGGGTGAGGGCGAGTGGACCCGTGGCCCGGACAGGTTAGGGTGTCAGCACGCACGGCCGCACGCGCACCCACGCCGCTCCACCCCGCCGTGGCCCCTTGCTCACAACCTCCCCACCCACCCACGCCCCACGGTTGCTTCGGGTACTAACCCCACCCACCCGCCGCCCACCCACCCTGCCCACCACCCTTACCACAACCCACCCACCCGCCTCCCAGCCACCCCACCCCCCATCCCCACTTCCTCCTCCCCCCACCCGTGCCCCCCCACCCCATCATGTTCCCGCCCCTCCCCCTCTGCCCAACGCCCCACTCCCCATCCACCCCACCCACCTGGAACACCAGGAAGTTGCGGACCTTGACCAGGATGCCCCCACGCCAACACCGAAACACACACACGCCCCCAAACCCCCCGTCCCCACTTCCTCCTCCCCCCACCCGTGCCCCCCCCCCTGCCCACCCCACGCACCTGGAACACCAGGAAGTTGCGGACCTTGACCAGGATGCCCAGCCCCGCCAGCCGCTGGCCGTACGCCTCCCAGGACACCGCCCGGTCGTCGACCCGGAACTCCGACTTGTAGGTGGCGGCGGCGCCGCCATCTGGGTCAGCGGCTGCGGCGCCGCCGCTGGCGGGCAGGATGTGGCGCGCGAAGACCAGCTCGCGCTCGCGGGGCGGGTCGCCGGGGCGCGCGTCGGGGGCGCGCTCCTGGAGGAGGGGGTGTGCGGGGTGCGGGGAGGAGGCGGGTACGTGCGGGGGGATGGTGTGGGGCAGCGTAGGGGTGGGGTGGGCCGTGGGGCGCGCATGATGCGCAGCCCCGCGCTGCGGCGCACACCGCTGGCCGCGCCGCCCTGCGCGCCCACGCGCTTTCTCCCTGCAAGCCTCCCAGGAGCCCCATTGGCAGCCGCCGTGCCCCCCCCCCGCAGGCCTGCTAAGCGCTCCGCGCGCCCCGTCGCTCACCTCCACCACATACACCAGCTTCACGTAGCCGCGCCGGGCCTGGGTGCCGCCCGGCGTGCCGTCGCTGTAGAGCAGCTCCTTGAGCGAGCCGCGCAGCTGAGTGGTCTTGACGCCCAGTACGAAGCTAATGGCGTCCATAAGGTTGGATTTGCCGCTGCCGTTGGGGCCAATCACCGCGGTGAAGGGCTTGAAGGGCCCGATGAATTGCCGACCCCGGTAGGACTTGAAGTTTTCGACCTCCAGACGGTCGATGCGCCCCATCGAATAGTGGTAGGTCCCATCGGAAGCCATCGTGGCGCCCAGCGCGCTGCGCCGAGCACGCTGCGCGCGTCCAAAGTCCTTCCTCCCGCGCGAGAGTCACAGCCTGCTGTCCGTGCCCCACAGCTCTCAGCTGCCAATTTCAAGGTGCTGTCATTGGTATATGGTAGTTTAGCCTAGCTGCCTCAATGGCAGGCAAACCGAACTATGAATACGAGCGCACAAAAACGAAAGGCCCCGCTGGGAGCCGGCAGCATTGATAGTTGGTACAGCTTGAGTAAACGGCGTGTATGCCTGGGACGCAAGAAGGAGGCAAGGAAAAGCAGCGGGGCCGGGCATTTCGTGCATTTCGCGAGGCACTTTGCGATCCCGCGTGTGCGCCTCGATTCAGGGCGCGTCCTTCGAATATTACTGAACTTGTCATCCTCACACGCAACCTGCTATCATGCTCTTGATTCCGCTCGTTTGTGAAGTTTGGGCGCGAAGGACATTCCTGCTTCATTAAGATGTAGTCCTTCAACACATGGCATACATATGCATTGATTAATAACAATTGATATCGCTGACTTCTCGCGCACACGGTTACGAGCAATGTTGAGCCTGGGCCCCCAGCGGCTTGGCCCTGCAATTTAGTGTCCAAACATTTGATATACACGCAATTTCCGACATAATGGAATCAAGTGCACGCGCCAGCGCGGTGCCCCAGCTCACCGGCGACGCCATGGCCACCAGCCCGTTGCTCACCCCCGCGGTCCTGGCTGCGGGCGGCGTCACGGCGGCCACCCTGGCCGTCGCCGCGGGGCTCTACCTCGCTTCGGCACGCAGTGTGCATGGGGCCGCGGCCCCGCCCCGCCACCCAGCCCCCGTCAAGTCCGCCGGCGTCCTGACACGGCTGTGGGGGCTGCTGGTGCTGCGAGCCGGGGAAAGCGGAGGCGGGGCAGACCCCGCGCCTGACGCCAACGCCACGGCTCGAGATGCGGAGCCGGATCGGGACTGGGACGCGGGCGCGGGCGCCGATGATGAGGGTGGGTGTGAAGCTGAATTGGGGTGGTGTGTGTGTTGGCACGGTTGGTGTGAATGAGCAAGTTCTCGGAGCACGTTTGGGATGGGCTGGTGTCGGTTCGGGGGGCTGTGTCCAAGGGCGCCTGTACAGTACATTATCAGTCCGCCACTGCTGCTGTACACGTGCTGCTGTACACGTACTGCTGCCCACGTACTGCGCTTGCATCGGTCAGGTGCTACCACCTGCGCCGCATCAGTCGGTGTTTGCATCAGTCAGGTGCTGCTGGGAACGTGATGCACCATGCCATGTTGGTTCCGGCCAACCCTCATCCAACTCGTACCGCCCGCTCCCGCTGCAGGCGATGGCGAAGAGGGGGATGGCGGCGGGGAGGACGTGGGCGAGGGCGAGGAGGAGGACGGTGGCGGTGGCGGCGTGGCGTGGCGTCACCTGCTCGACGAGGGCAGCGAGGGCGAGGAGGAGGTGGAGGTGCCGGTGAGTGGTGGTGGGGTAGTTCATTCCAGAAACCAGAAGCGAGACGACCAGGAGAACCGGGGGCGTCGAGAGGGCATTGTTGCGCGAGAGGGGCGCAGGCATTGTGTATTCGGGTTGTGGGGCCGGGCATGTGGAGGGCCTGCTGCAGGGCCTTGATTACGGGGTGTGGGGCGGGGGGGTGCAGGGGACGTGCCGCTCCGGGCAGAGCTGCCAGGGCCACAGCCGCCCGCAGAGTGTCAGCAGAGGGCAGCAGTGCGGGGGTTGGAGCCATGGGTTGGCCCCACGCCTGTGGGCGACGGCGGAACCACTGCTGCCGGCGCCACCTGATTTACACTCTGACGCTTCCCCTGTCACCCACTCACGCCCCACAGGCCGACTTCAAGGACCCCATCACGCTCAACGTGAGGCGGGGGCGGGGGGGCTGTGGCTGCAGGGATGGATTTGGCGGTGGCGGTGGCGGTGGCGATTGGTGTGGTGGGCGGCAGGCAGCGGCCACGCAACACCCACACACCCAGATACCCAGAACCGCGGCTGCAACTGCGACCTCAACCACACACAACGCCTGCTGCCGCCCCCCCCCCCCCCCCACACACACACACACGGAGAAAACTACCCCACGCACACACACACACACACGTACGCACACGCACCCAGGTCATCTCCGACCCGGTCATCCTGGCGGCCACGGGTCAGGTGTACGACTACGTCAGCCTCATGGACTGGTTCAGGTGTGTGTGTGTGGAGGGGGGGGGTCAGGGGGGGTCAAGGAGGGAGGTGGAGAAATGGATAACAATCATGGGAGCGAACATGGGGGACGGCGAGCGGTGCACGCCGGAGTGCAAGGGGTGATGGGGTTGCGAGTAGCCCGGTGACGTGTCCCCCCCACGTGCCCCACCGCCACCACGACGTGCCCCCCACCACCACCACACACAGGACGGGCCACCGCATCTGCCCGCGCTCCAATATCGAGGTGCTGGACGTGCAGGTGCGCGCAGTGGGGGGGCGGGGCGGGGCGGGGCCGGGGGGGGGGGCAGGGCGGGGGGGGGGGCGGGGGGCGGGGCGGGCGGTGCGTGGGGGCAGGGCGGTGCGGGTGCGGTTGGGGCAGTCAGTGTCGGTCAGTGTCGGTCGGTGGGGCAAGCAGGCATGCAGGCCGTGCATGTAGGCAGTAGAATGGAGACTTTGGGTGCCAGGGGGTTTATCCTGGATGTGTGGGCAGCGGGTGGTGCGGGGCAGCGGGTCGGGACGTGGGTCAGTCAGTCAGGCAGTGGTGCGGGGCAGCGGGTGGGGACGTGCGGGTGCGGCGGCAGGGTGGACAGGCGGGGGGGCATCGGCGCAGGCAGTGGGGCCCGGTGGCGGCGGCGCGTTTGGAGGTTTGGGCTATAGGGTCCGACACTTAGGGGAGTTTACGCTGGACGTCCGTGGGGGTCTGGCAGTAGCATGGTCACGTGTTGCTGACGGCCCCACACCGCGCCACACCACACCGCCCGGCCGCCGCTGCTACTGCCGCCGCTGCTGCCGCCGCCGTCGCCGCTGCTGCGCGCAGGTGGTGCGGGTGCCCTGGCTGCGCTGCCGCATCGGGGAGTGGGTGCGGGCCCACGGGTCGCCCAGCCAGCGCCGCGACCTGGCGGCGGCGGAGGGGCGGCCCGATGCGGTGGAGCGCCTGGCACGTGAGTGTGGCGGGGGCTGGGGGGTGGAAGGGGGATTGGGGGTGGGCTCACCAAACCCGCACCCACCCACCCACACCGACACCCGCAACCACACCCCCACCACCACCACCACCACCACCACACACACACACACACACACACACACACACACACACACACACACACACACACACACACAACCCCCCACCACCCGCCCCCAGGCCTGCACCCCGCGCTGGGCGTCTGGGTGCACGCGGTGCGCAACGACACGGGGCAGCGGCGCACGGCGGCGCTGGCGGACGTGTATGAGATGCTGCGGCAGTGAGTGTTGGTTGGTTAGTTGGTTGGGTTGGTTGGTCGGTTGGGTTGCGTCGGTTGGTTGGTGGTTGGTAGCGATTTGGTTGGCTGGTTAGTTGGGTGGTCTGGTTTGGTCTTTGCACGACACGTCACGTGCCAATGCCAAGGCTGGCATGGGTGGTGCGTGTGGGCGGCCGGGGCGGTGAGGGTGATGGGCCTGGCCCCACACCGGAGCACTGCTGCGCTGCGCTCATCCCCGCACGACACGTCACGTGCCGTACCCCTCCTAACAGAATGCGGAACTGGCCGTTTGACCCGCAACTGCCGCAACTGCCGCAACCGACTCCGCGCCCGCCGGCCAGGTGGGAGGCCGCGATGGCGGCGCCGCCGGAGGACGTGCCGGCCCCGGCGGTGGCGGCGGCGGCGGCCGGGAATGGTTCCGCGGGCGGTGCCGCGGGCGATGCCGCAGGCACGGGCGAGGCAGCCGCCGGCGCGGCCGGGGATGCGGTCGCGGAGCAGGAGGCGGAGGAGGAGGCGGCGGAGCAGAACAAGCAGGAGGCGGCGGTGGCGGTGTCGCCGGCGGCCTTCGCGGCGGCGCTGGAGCGGCTCCACAAGTTCGTGCGCGGCGCGGTGATGGATGAGTGCGTGTGGCTGCTGAGGTGGGCGGGTGGTGTTGGGGTTGGGGGGTTGGGTTTGTGCGACGCGCGTGGGTGCAACGCGTGTGGGTACGACTCGTGTGGGTGCGGCCGGGTGGTGGCGCCGGTGTTGGCCTGCGCCTGGGGCAGTGCAGTCGCCCTAGCCCGACTGCCCGACCTCGTCGGTGGGGATCAGATCACGCCAGCGTCCGCCAGCGTCCAGGTTTCTACCGTACAGTGTCTACCGTACGACTTTCTTATTGTTGTAGCGGTGCGGGCACGGAGTGCGGGGTCCGAACTCACGGTACGTGTGCGGACGTACGTTATGTCGTACGGCTGACGTGCCATGTACGTGTCGTGTCGTGTGCGTGTCATGTGCAGGTACGGCAGCCCCTACCTGCAGGGCGTGGCAGCCTCCATCCTGGCCTACGCCGACACGCCCGCAGAGGTGTGTGTGTGTGGGGGGGAGGGGGAATGAGGGGGCTGTAGCACGGGGCTGCAGCAGGGGGCTGTAGCAGGGGGCGGCTGCAGCGCGCGGCGTCCGTAGAGCTGGAGCTGCCACGTTTGCTCACCCCACGCACGCACGTTTCCATTGCATAACACGCCGCTGCTGCGCCTGCGCGCCGCCCGCCCCGCCCGCAGGTGTGCTGGCTGGCGGCGGTGGCGGCGGTGCCCGCCGCGAGCCTGGTCATGAGCCAGAACCGCTACAGCAGCCAGGTGGGAGGCGGCGGAGGGCAGGGGGGGGGGGGGTGTAAACACCAGCCCAATCTAAACCCAAGCGAAACTAGACAAGGGACAGGGGGGTTACCGATGGATGGCTGTTTTGCGGGGAAAAGGGCGTGTTCACTCGAAACCGAAACGGAACATAGGTTAGGCGGCGAAACAAGGGCAGCCGCCCCACACATTGTTATCGCCCACTCCCCTCCCAAGAACCTGTCATCATCTTCTCATCTTCTTCAATCATGCATGGAACCCCCTCACACACACACACACACACACACACACACACACACACACACACACACACACACACACACACACACACACACACACACACACACACACACCAGGCCGCGGCCCGCCTGCTGTACAACCTGGCGCGCGGCGGCCCCGTGGCGCGGCGGGCGCTGGTGGGCGCGGGCGCGGTGACGGCGCTGATATCGGTGCTGGCGGCGGACAGGTGCGGGGGCGGCGGGGTGGGGCTGCGGGGGCGGGGTGGGGCGGGCGGATGTCGTGTTCCACTCCGTAATCATACGGTACCCACCGCTGCTGCCGTACTGCCGCCGTACTGTCGTACACACACAGGCACGAGTATGGCTACTGCCGCGACCGCGCCGCCGCCTGCCTGGCGCTGCTCATCCGCGACCCGGACGGCAAGGCGCTGCTGGCGCGATACGGGCTGCCGTGAGTACCGGGGCGAGGGGTGGGGGTGGGGGTTCAACCATTGCTAACTCGTGGTGCAAGGTCTTGGCCTCGCGTGCGCATTCGTGTTGGTCGCTGAGAGTGACGCACGCCCCCCCCCCATTTCGTCGACGGCGCGCCGACCTCGCATCGTCTACACTCTCCGCCCCGAAACGCACGAGTATACCGCTATCCTGTATTGCCGCAAACTGCACCTGCTTGTCCCTCGTCTCATTTCGCTTGGGTTTGGCTTGGCATGGTATTCACAACCCCCCCTCCCACCCACCCACCCACCCACCCCCCCGCAGGCACCTGGTGGCCATGGTGGGGCTGGCGGACCGCGACCGCTGGGAGGCGCGCGACGCCGCCACCGTGTTGCTCAAGATGGGGCTGGGGCCGGTGAGCGCGTGACAGCGTGCCGGAGGTTTGTGTGTGGTTTGTCTGATGTGCGTGGCCGGGGGTGCGGTGGGGTGGGGTGCGGGGTGCGCGTGTGTGGAGGGCTGTGAGCCCGGCTTCGCCCGGCCAAGCGGCTGGCTCCGTGCCATTTGATCCATCAGTGGTGTGTGCCCTTAAACGTACAAGCACACCCACACACGCCGCCCCGCCCGCCCTCCGCCCCGCAGGACGACCTGCGGTCTCTGGGCCTGAGCGCGGAGGCGCTGGTGGCGCTGTGGTGCTGCAGCCGCGCCTGGCTGGAGGTGTGTGCGTTGGCGATGTGTGTGTGGGGGGGGTAGTTTTCCAATTCCCAAATCAACCATTGGGGGGGTGCATGGGGGGTGGTGTACGTACGTATGTGTGTTGGTGGGGGGTAGCCGTCCGTGCGGCGGTGGGGTTTTGCAAGTGCGGCCGCCGCCCTACCTACCCGCCTGCCTACCTACCTGCCACGCGGAGCCGGCAAAGCGCACTCCTCTTGCGATTTTTTCACCTCAATCCCCGCTCCCACTCCCTGCGCACGCCTGCGGCCGGCAGGGGCGGGTGGCAGCACCGGGGCAGGGCTACACACCTGCGGAGCGGCAGGTGCGGCGGCGGCGGCGGTCAAGGTCGCTCGGGCTGACGGTTGACGGGTGACGGGTGGCACAGAGTTCTGGAGTTCTGACACAACTGCATGATGCCGCCATGATGTCGCCACGATGCGGCCATGAGTTTCACGCCTCACTCCTTCCCTTCCGCCTGCCCCTTACCTCCCGCTCCCTCCAGCCCCCTGCCCCATCAATCCCTCCCTCCCGCCCCCTGCCCCATCACTCCCTCCCGCCCGCCTCAGGCGCGGCAGGCGGTGGCGCAGCTGCAGGCCGGCACACTCACCGCCGCCGCCCTCGCCGCCTATATCGCGGACCAGGTGCGTGTGCGTGCAGCGGGTGGGGTGCAGTCGGGTATGTGTCAGGGAGCAGGGCAGGGGTGGGTGAATGCGTGGCATGGGTGGCATGGGTGGGCAGGGGGTGCGGCCACAGTACAGAGGACAGAGGGGGACCAGGTGCGTGTGTTGGTGCGTTGGGCGCAGGGGTCGGCAGGTGCACGGCTGCAGTAGGGGTTGCTAGGTAGGCGTCCGTGCGGTGTGTGTCGCGCCCCGTCCCATGCACACACCACATAGGGTCACACACGTCAGCCCCACATGCACCCGTGTCCGTGAACACGCTAGCTGTGCCGACTGCGTGTGCGACCCCGCACGTGCACGTGCACGCGGCACCCGCAGGACGCGGATCTGGTGCTGCCACCCGCGCCGCCAGACAACGGCGGCGGCGGCGGCGGCGGTGGAACGGGCACATCGTACGACTGGGATGACCCCTGGGCGGCGGGAGGTGAGGGGCGGCCAGGGCGGAGGGGTTATATATTTCCTTGCCCGAGTAGAATCAGTCACAAGCAAGGGAACGCACAGTCGGCCGTGAGGGCGGGGGGCGGCGGGCGGGGCCGACGAAGGTGAGGGGGCGGGGAAGGTGAAGGGGAGGGGGTGGGGGCTGAGGGCAGGCGCAGTGCTGCACTGTGGGGATAGGTGCTGCTGGGGCTCCGCAGTGCTGCACCGTACCGTGCGTGCGTGTTGCTTCCGGCCGGCCGCCCTGCTGCAACGTGTCCTGGGATCGCGTGTTGCATCCCAACTCTGCGCCAACGCACCCACCTCCTAGAACCTCCTAGTAACCACTATAATCACACGGCGAGTTCCCGCACGGCGAGACCTTTGCTGCCAGGGTGTGGTCCGGTTGATCGCCTCGACCCTCGTGCCCTTGGTTCGTGCCTTGTGCGTGCCTGTGTGTTCGTGCCGTGTGTGCCGTGTACGAATGCCGTACACAGCACACGACGGAGCCGAGGCCGCGGCCGCGTGGCGGGCGGTGGAGGCGACCGCGCGGCAGCAGCTGGAGGCGGCGGCGGCGACCACGCTGGCGCAGCGGCAGGTGTGCGGGTGTGTGGTGTGTGGGTGTGGATGTGGGAGTGAGCTCAAGGCTGGTGATGTGGCATTCGTGCCGTTTGGGACATTTGGTATCGCCTGCGGTGCCCCTGCCTGCTGACACCTGGTTGGCTGACTGGCGGCTGGCTGTTGCGCCAGACTGACGCAACTGCCTGACTGACTGCGCAGGCCGAGGAGGAGGAGCGCCGGCGGCGGGCATTGGAGCAGGCGGCGGCGGCGGGGCCTCCTGTGGTAAATGCAGATGGGGAAGGGGAGGAGGGAGAGGAGAGAGAGGAGGACGAGGAGGGAGAGGAGGGAGAGGAGGGGGAGGAGGACGAGGAGGAAGGGGAGGACGAGAGGGAAGGGGAGGACGAGGAGGAAGGGGAGGACGAGGAGGAAGGGGAGGGGTAAACGGATGGCTGACGGGGGAGCAGCGATAGTGACGGTAGTTCATGTGATTGTCCGTCTGTCGCATTTGCCGAGTCCGTCCTCTCTGACGGAGGATGCGTGCGTGCTGATGCGTGTACGGTTACAGCGATGGGAGCGATGGTTACAAAATGGATGTACGGGCGCGGCTGCAGCGGTCGGGGAGGGCGCACAACGCGACGCCACACGCCTCGCACCGCCACGACCCGCCACACCTAAGGCCACTGTGCAGTCCATTTGCGCGCGCGGGTATCAGTCTAAAAGTAAATACTTAATCCTTTGGCATAAAGCGCACACATTGACATACCATAACAGTGTGCTCGGCGACCGCTCGGCGGTTTTTGGCGCACTCGCTACTTGGAACCTCTGCAAGCGCTATCATGTCCGAACACGTACACCGAGAAGTGACGGACCAATGGGCGCGCCTTTCGCCCGACCTCGTTCGGAAAATTGCTGGGCATGTGCACGCGAACGAGCGTGCTTGGCCTCTGAAACTCGTCAACAGCAGCATGGCAGGGCTTTTGAAAGAGTACCGGACTCTGCAGCTCATCGAGGGTTGCTCTGACGCATGGCCGGGGCACGCGTTCCTGGCGCACTGGGGCCGCGCCGAGCCCTGGCGCGCTCTCACGCTCACGCAGCGCGAGCGGCTGCTGTGCCTGGCCGCGGCCTCGGGCCACGCCGCCAGCCTGGACGCGGCCCTGGCGCAGTGCGGCTGCGCTCTGAAGCCGGCGGTGCTAACGGCGGCGGCCGCGGCCGGCAGCCTGGCGGGCTGCGAGCGGCTGCTGCGCGAGGGCTGCTCCTTCAGCACGGACGCCCTTACCGCCGTGGCGCGGGGCGGCCACCTGCCGGCGCTGCAGCTTCTTCTGACAGCCGTTGCCGCCGGCGACAAGCTCAGGGACACATACCTAGACGCCGCAGCCCAGGGCGCCTGCGCCGGCGGCCAGCTGTCCGTCCTGGCCTGGCTGCAGCAGGCGCACGGCTACAGCCCCAGCCTGTCCGATGCCGAGTCAGCGGCGCGGGCGGGTCAGGTGGCGGTGCTGGAGCAAGTGCTGCTGCCGCTGCTGCTGCCGGAGCTCGGGGTCTCGGAGGAGCGGCCAGAGCCCGCGACTCGCGCCGCCCGGTGGGGCCTGCTGCTCGCCATTGCGGAGGGCTGCCCGGTGGCGGTGCCCGGTGCGGAGGGCTGCCCTGCAGCGGCACTACGACAGCCTGTGGCGCCTGCCGCGCGGCGCTGCGCCGGGCGACCCTGGTGCTGCTGGTGGTGGTGGCGGCGCTGGCGGTGGCGGTGGCGGGGAGTTTGAGGGCGAGGACGGCGCCCGCGATACAGCCCTGGTGAATCTGCTGGCCGCGGCCGGCGGCAGCCCCACGCCCTGCTGGGCGGCCAAGTTGGATTTCCTGCGCTTGGCCTGCTGGGGACCGGTTGTGGCGGGGCAGGTGCTGCGCGGTGAGCGCGGCGGGCTGTCGGGCATCTGGGAGGCGGCAGTTGAGCGCCCGGACTTCCTGGCGCGGCAGAAGCTCCTGCACGCCGCCGGCATGCGCGTGGACGAAAGCGTGGCGGACGTGGCGGCACGCGGCGGTCACACCGACGCGCTGGCGTGGCTGTGGGACGAGGCCGGTTTGCCCGTGGACGTAAGCGAGTCTTTAATCATGTACATGGCTGTGGCGGGCGCGTCTGTCGCTCATGTGCCGGTGCTCGAGATGCTTCGGCAGCGCGGGGCCCGCATGACGACCCACCTGCTGAAGGTGGTCGGCTGCGAGCTAGAGGCGGTGAGCGGGGTGGCGTGCCAACTGCCGCTGTCATCAATGCGGCGGCTGGAGGGGGCGGAGGCGGTGCTGAGCTGGATGATCGACGGGGCGGATCCGGATCCGGATCTGCATCCGCATGAAGGCAGGCGATCGCGGCACGACGAGCTGCTGCGCTGCTGGGCACATGTGTTCTCCTCCGCGGCCGCCCTGGGCGCCCGACTGCCGCTGCTGCGCGCGCTGCGGGCGCGCGGCGCGGCGGTGAGCCTGGGCGCGGTGGCGGCTGGCGGCAGCGAGGAGGCGCTGGAGTGGGCGGCGGCGGAGCGCGGGGCGGAGTCGGGCGCGGTGGCTGAGGCGCGGCAGCTGCGGGCTGTGTTTAATGCCGGCAACACGGCCGCCCTGGCCTGGCTGCAACGCCGCGGCCTGCTGCCGCCGGCGTCGGACTACCTGCCTGCGCTGCAGCACCCGGACATGGACATGGACATGGACATGGACACGGGCACTGATGTGTGAGTATGCCACGGGATGGCGGGGGCGGCTGCCACAGCGCGCAGAGGCGCCGAGCAAGTGGGGCTTGATTGAGCATGACTGCGAAATGAACAACAGCGTGCATGGCCCATACAGCACGGTGCATGCCCCTTGACCTGTCCTGGTGTCCACCAGAAGTAAGCCCTCAAGTAGATAGTCCCCGGAACTTTACTTTCAAGACGCATGCCTGCGACCGCCTCTCAATCTGTGTGCGCACAGGTTCTGGCGACTGCGTTTGATCGCGCAGCTGGAGGCGGACGAGAAGCGAAAGGACGGCGCGGAGCGGTCGGTGTGGGCCGGCCTCCTGGCGCGTGCCCGCGCCGCCGCGGATGCCGCGGTCGTGATGGCAGCAGAGGCGGCGGAGGCGCAGCCCCAGGGGCCTCAGGAGGGCCCGGGGCTGCTGCTGCCGCACAAGCTGGCCTGGCTGCAGCGCAAGGTCGACAGCTGCCCTGGCCCAAGCTGTCCTCAGTAGGCGGGTACCGAGGATGCAGCAAATAAGGACGGGAATGTGCAACGCGTTGGAATAGGTCGTCGTGGAGGTTGGCAGACGGGCAGTGGTGCCATCAGTAGCCGCAGCGGTAGCATGCTTGCCGGGTTCAGACAATCGAGGTCCTTATCGCAGCAACAAAACATCATCACTAGAAGAGAAGCGCGATCATGGTGGCTGGTGCTGCACATTGTGACATGGCTGGATGGCGGGCTGTGCCCGGGTGAAGCCAGGTTGCCATGCCGGCACGGCGATGGTGATGGTCATGGTTGCGGTGTCTGAGAGCACATTTGGAAAGGGGAGGAAGATCAGGTATGTAGGATGTTACTCCATGCTCAGAATCTCGGAGCACTTGGAGAGCATTAAGGCATGCGCTACCGCATCTTATCAGGGGTGAAGTTCTGGGCCCCCGCCAAAGTTGGGTGGCCGGTCGGTCGCAATGGGGGTCGGCCGGGTCTCAGGAGCCCATCCTGCCGGACAGGTAGGGGGAAGCGGCGAAGCGCCCCACAAGCAGGCCTACGGGGCCAAACGTAGGCTCCCTCACCTGCTGTAATAAGCACAGCGTTGGATACAGGCAGGAAGGTGGCCCCAGAGGTGCGGGGCGGCTCCAGGGGTGCGGGGTGGCGCGACAGAAACAGATACCCCTGGTTGGCCCGGGCCGCCATCAGTAGCAGCGGCGGTAGCAGCGGTCGGCAACCCCCGGGCTTCCCCCGGCCACGCCGTGTGTTTGCCGCAATCACAACATGCAGGCACTGTGACCGGTGGGGCACATTGTGGGATGGCGGGGTGGCGGGTTGCCCGCGGGCGAAGCACGGTTGACCTTGCGGTTGACATACGGTTGACATACGGTTGACCTTGCGGTTGACATACGGTTTCGGCGCAGTGATGGAGGTGGTGGGACCAGGGCAAGGGCCGAGCGTTGGCATGCCCCAGTGGTGATAGCTGCAATCCCGCACCCAAGCCAACAAAGGCAAGGATCATGGCGACGCAGTTGAAATCTATAGAAAACGGGAAACCCACCCCCCGCACGCCACCCCGCCTCCTAGCCAGGGCCCCCGTGCGGGGTCCCCTGCCCTCCTAGCCAACACACTACTGCACCACCTGCCAGCCCTGCAGCACGCAAGCTAGCTCCAGTTTTGGCGGAGGCGCAGAGCCCGCGGCGTGCAAGAAGCACCGCCGTATGCTGGCTAGGGGCTTGAAGCCTGGGGCCGCGACTGCGTGGCTTGAAGCTATACACGTGGCGTACGTGGCGGGGTCTGTGACTGCTGCGCGCGAGATGGGGGCAGGTTCAGGTTTGGAGGTGGCGGGGCGTTGCGAGCGTGGCGAGTCGGGGTTGGTTGGGCTTCAGGCTGGTGGTAGCACCTGGGCAGACACCAGCGCCCTGGGTTGGGTAAAGGTGCGCTCAGGGTGCGCCGCGCCACCAAGACACGTAAACACACGCACCCGCAAGCGAACCGCTCACGCCGTTGCAGCGCGCATGTCGCCAGCCCCAGCAACCCAGCCCTGCCCCAGCGCCTGCTGCACAACCCACAAAGGCCGTCCTCAGCCAAGCAAGACGCGGTGCGGCTAATCCACCGCCGGCACCCGACCACACGCGGGCACACATGCGCCATCACGCCACCAAAACGGGTCAGCACACTAGGAGGGCCGCGACCTCGAGCAGCTGCGGCACCAGGCCCCGTGGGCACGTGTGTGTGTGTGTGTGTGGGGGGGGTTGTAAACACCAGCCCAATTTAAACCAATCTAAACTAAACATGGGACAGGCAGGGGGGCCACCACCCAGTCCCGCCTCGTTCCAGGCCCACACCAGGGTGCGAACCTACGTAGCCGCTGCCCAAGCGCCATCGGCCTCGCCGGCTGCGCGTGTCCGGCAGTCCCCGCGCCCTGTCCCTGGCTCACCATCCCGTTACTTCCACCGGGGCTCAGCCCGTTTCTCAGCTGTACAAAGCTGCTTGTTGGCTTTCGGTTCGGCGTTTCCCGTGTCGTGCCGGGCGGGCTGGTGGATGGCCAAGATAGGGAATGGGGACTGACAGCTGGGCAGGGGTGCGCCCGCGGCCGCCGCGACCTACCGCCACGCAGCGCCGGGTCCCCGGCGGGCGCCGGCTCCACCTCCATGGCGTCGGGGCGCTCAGCCAGCGCCGGCGCCGGTACGGGCGCGGCAGCGAGGCGGTGGCGGAGCTGCGAGGACGAGTCAGGCGACTACAGCCGCGGGGACGGCAGCGCCGGCGGAGCCGCGGGCGGATGGCAGCGCCGGCGGAAGCGGACGCAGGTGTATGAAACCGTGCCGATAGATCCGGTCGCCCACTCGGCGCTGTGACATTACGCATCGATGTTGGCTCGAGGCTGAATACAATGCATCGAAACTTTTCAGAGTCCTGTCCATTGCAGAGTCCTAGAGTCGGCCGGAGTTCGCCAGAGTGAGTCCACGATCGACCTCGTCAAGTTTACTTTATATACATTACTGTATTTACCTACAGTAAAAATGCAGTCTCCGATGTTGCGGCTCAGCCACGAGCTTTTTCGTTACATCGCCAACTTGCTGGACCCCAGCTTGAATGAGGCAGTTTCCTTCAAGCTCACCTGCAAAGAGGTCGCGGAGGCACTGCAGGAGCAGTATCGCACCATCCAGTTGCGTGGGCCCACCGCCCCGTGGCCTCGCGTGCTGCAGTCCCCCAACGACGTGCTATGGACTTCCGGTGGCCCTCCGATGGCTCTGCAACCCTGGCTCGGAGCTGCGTTCGTAGCACACTGGGGCCGCCCCGAGCCCTGGCGCGTCCTGTCCCGCTTGCAGCGCGAGCGGCTGCTGTGCCTGGCCGCGTCCAGCCACCACCCACCCAGCCTGGACGCGGCCCTGGCGCACTGCGGGACGGAACTTGCGGCGGAGGTTCTGGCGTCCGCTGCCGCTGCGGGCGACGTGCAAGCGTGCCGGCGTCTGTATGCAACCGAGGGCTGCAGCCTGGACTACAGCCTGGTTGCGACAGCGGCAGGGATTTCCGGCAGTCTGCCCGTGTGCGAGTGGCTTGCGGAGGCAATGCCTGGCAACAAACAGGCGGAGCTGCGGTGCGTCCTGTTGCCGGCGGCCGCCTTCGCCGGGCACGAGCGGGTGGTGGAGTGGGCACTGGAGAGGTTGGGGAACACCTTTTTCTGGAGCGGCACCTGGGTGGGGGCGGCTGCCAGGGCCGGCCGGCTGGAACTGATGCAGCGCCTGGCGGTTCGCTATCCCTTCGACCTGCTGGAGGCACAGCGAGGCAAGCCCAGCCTGCTTGCGCAAGTGGCGTTCGGCTGCCCGCTTGCGGTGCTGCAGCAGTACTACGAGCCCTGGGGCACGGTGCTTTTGCAGTTAGTTGAGCATAAGCAGGACCTCCTGCTTGCGGCAGCGGCTAGCCCCACGCCGGACTGGGCCGAGAAGTGCGACTGGCTGTGGGCGCGGTGGGGTACGGCGGCGGCAGCGTTCGGCACAAATACCAGGCGCTTGTACGGCTGGGCAGTTGCTGGTGTTATGCAGCACACGGACATCCCGCAGCGCTTGCAGCTGCTGGCGTCTCGCGGCCTGGGCTCATTCTTGGAGCGCCACGCCCCGTGCGTGGCCGGACAAATCGGCAGCACTGCTGCTGTAGGGTTCTGCCTCGACCAGCTGCCGGCGCTGCTGCGGCAGCAGGCGGCGGCGCCGGTGGTGGCTGCTGGGGGTGGAAGGCCGGTTGCGGCTGCTGCTGCCGGTCAGCTGCCGGGAGAGGCTCCGGTGGCGCAGCAGCTGCAGCAGCAGACCAATGCATTTAAGGAGACCATCGCAATTGCAGCAGCTCAGCATGGCCACGTGCCTGTGCTGCGGCTGCTGCGGGGCCGGGGCTTTGTATTTCACGCCCACCACTTAGAGGACGCGATACAACACTCAGAGTCCTTGGGAGCACCCGACACCCGCGGCCTCGCTTCTCTGCGCTACCTGCTCCTGGAGGACCCCGCGGGCCTGGCGCCGGGCCTGGCGCCGGGCGGTGGTGCCGAAGCGGACTGGTCGTCTCTGTTTCGGGAGGCGGCGATCGCTGGCGCTGACCTGCCGCTGCTGCGGCACCTCCACGAGCAGGTGTGTGGGTTGTGCGGTGACTAACCTCAGTGCTGATCCTGATCTGCTTGCTTGAGACATGAATTCATGGAGTTATGAGTGGAACATGCTTGGTTGCTGTGCTTCCGTGAGACCCGTCTAAATGGGCTCGTGTTCCCTCGTGTGTGCCGCTTACGCAGCGCGGCGCGTCCATTAACCTGGTGGCGGTGGCGCGGGGCGGCAGCGAGGAGGCGCTGTCGTGGGCGGTGGCGGCGCTGGAGGCAGCTGGGCAGGCACCCAAGGTGGGTGTGGGTGGGCGGAGGCAGCGGGCAGGAGCTTGACGAGTGTACACATCAGGGTAGCTAACCTGACTAGTGTCACATCGGCGGCGTCTTCCATTTGCATTCACACGCGCAATAATTTCTCTGACCCGGGTGACCGGGCAGGCGTCGTCGTCGGGTACCGCCGTGCGTATGCGCGAGGTACCATGACCCCATTGACTCGGTCCATCTGCGTCCTTTCTGCCCTGATCTCGGCTTTGGCCTTACTTCACAGCCCCTGCCCTATGTCCTGCCGACCCACGCCCCTGCTCGCAGCCGCTGTCCTGCATCAATTTGGAGGTCGTGCTGTCCAGCGGCAACTGGGCGGCGGCGGACTGGCTGGTCCGGCACGTGCTGGCGCCGCCCAAGCAGGAGATCTTAGAGCAGATGCTGTTGCGACCTCGAACGTTTTCGGGTTTCATGAGTTCGCTTAGCATCCCTAATCTGCAGTGGGTTCCTACTCTGCAGTGGCTTGTGGGAGTGCGCGGCGGGCAGGACGGGGCGCACGGCCAGGTGCAGTGGACGGCCGAGCTGCACGCGGCCCTGGTGCGCAGGCAGAATAAGGGCATTCACAGTCTCGGCAAAGAGACGCTCGGCCGGTTGCGGTGGCTTGCAGAGCTGGTGGAGGCCGTTGGGGTGGAGCTGGGGGGTGCCGCGGGGGCGCGCCAGGGGCGGGGGCAGCGGCGCCGAGCTTGTAGGGGCGGGTGACTCTGGAAGCTTACTCACTTCACCGACAGCTACCGGCACTGGCACGTGTGGCACCAGACACCCCTATGAGTTCTTGCTAGCTGCTAGAAGTCTGGCTGAACGCATGTGCACAGGGGGCCTCAAGAAACGAATGCTGCATACCCTTGTTATGTCGCATCCATACCACCGTTTGATTGAATGAGGGAATGCCTGTGTGGTGAGGTGGGTAAGCAATTGAGGTGGCGGGTGCACATGTACAGGACACACCACCAGCCTAGCGTGAAGCGGGTCTGCGCTATGGCAGGCACGCGTCACTGGATCGAAGCTTGGGGCGACGTGGGGGCGGTATGTTAAGGCTCGACGTGCCGGGGTTTGAGGCTGCGCGCGACGTGGGGGCGGGCTCAGGCTCGGCGGGACACAGGACATGAATGAACGTGAGTGAGTGAGTGTTACAGGTGGTCCCTTCTCGGGTTCTCGGGATGAACGAATGAATGCACGTGTGGCGAGGCCCGTAAGCAAGTATTGCGGGGGCGGGTGCACATAGGCAAGACACGCCACCAGCCTAGTGCAAGTGACACGGGCCTGCGCTATGGCAGGCACGCTGGCTCGAAGCTTTGGACGGCATGGGGGCTGTACGGTACGGTACGCTGCGACATGACGAGGACGGGGGCGGGCTCAGGAGGGCGCTTTACAGGCTCGGCGGGACTTTGTGGGACGTCGAGGTGCGTAGTGAGGCCGACAATGGGCACACATAGGCCTGCGGCGCGTGTGCGTGCGTAGCGTGCGTGTGTACGTGAGCTGCCCGCGCACGTGCTACACATGCAGGCTAGACGCAGCGGTGGGTGAGGCCGCACACACATGCCCTTTCCACACCGCCCCTGATTCGATCCAGCATTCGCTCATGATCTCGCGTGAAACCTTGAAGGGTGCTGTGCTGTGGTAGCTGTGGTCTCTGGGTGACACGCAAAACAAATGATGAGGCGCGCGGCTGCTGGCGGCCTGGTCAGTCCCCGGTCTGCCGGTCTGGCGCTGTTGATGTCGTACCGCCGTACAACCTGGTGACGCTGTGGTCTGTGGAGCGCCTGGGTTAATGTACATGCCACATGGCTACCCGCGGGCGATTCCAGTTTTGGCGGAGGCGCAGTGCCCACGGGTATGTAGGCGTGCGTGACGCACCCGTGTCTTGGCCAGTGGATGCAAATGCAGAACGTCATTAAAATCTCAAGGCTAGCAAGCAGCCGTGCTAAAAGGGGCCTGGCTCGAAGCTTGGGTGGCTTGAAGCCTGACGCGACGTGGTTGCTCGAAGCTACACCGCCGGGCGGGGTTTTAGCGGGGTTTTGCTTTCTGCGACATGGGGGCGGGTTCAGGCTCTTTATGAAGGAGTGGTTACAAAGGAGAAGGAAGGGGGAAAGCACAGCAACACAGACACCCGCACGCAACCGGCAACGCGAGCAGGCAGAACACCAGAGCCCCTGCACCAGCCACCGAACCCAAGGGCATCCCTCCGGGGCAAAGCAAGGGCAGACCGCCCCCCACCCCCACACACATCGTTTTTGGGCTGAGCCCCCCCAGCGCAGCGTTCCAGGGGGGGGCGAAGCCCCCCAGGAACACCCCTGTCCGTGGCTGCGTGCGTGCGTGCGTCGGCAAAACATAGCATACTGGCGCAAACCGCGACTGCTACGTATTAGTGTTTGTTAATGCCTATTGCATGTAAATAGGCGGCAGGGAAAATTCGGGCGGAGCGAGAAGTGCCTTCGCGCGTCCAGGGACAATTGACTTTCGCGAGGTCGCGAGAAAAGCATCCAGTGCCCGCTTATATGCAGTCTATAAGGCAAACTATGTTGGCGGCAAGCAAAGCGGGGATGTATATCGGACGTTTTGAGCGACTTGCCGAGCCATGCCTGCCGACGCGCCAGAATGCCGAGCAGCCCCGAGGTCGCCCCCGCCCCGCGCCTGGCCCTTTCAGCGTGGGACGCCGGGGAGGTGCTGCCTATGGCAAGGGGCTTAAGAAAGTCTTGGGGTGCTTGGTAACGTGCCAAGGCACGCACATGGATGGCGTGGGAAATCCCGTCCGGGCCCCAACCTGTGTGTCCCTAGCCATGCGCCTGTGCTTCGTAGGGGCATGGCGGCTCTGACGGGGCCGTTACATGCCTACTACCTCCCAAGCGTACGGGGGCTCAGCCCATTTTCCAGCTGTACAAAGCTGACACCCCTTGTCCCTTGTGCTCTCTAACACACACAAAAACAGGCGAGGCAACCACCGAACTCAGAACAGAGCAAGGAACGGACACAGGGGACAGAGAAGGAAGAAGAAACGAAACCCGCACAACAATCGTGTCGGAGCAATCCTGCGCAACTGCCGGGTGTGACCGCTATTGCTTGCGTTGTGTTTGCTAGAGAATGCGAATGCAAGACGCCGCCGAGAGCTCCCGGCTAGCAATAAGCTTTTGCTTGGCGTTCCGAGATGATCGGCGCGTGCGGCGGCCAGTCGCACCTCTTCGGCTCTTCCACCAGTAGGGGCGGCATCCGCAGCCCGCGTCCCCCCAGCCCACGGCCCACGCAGCGCGGGCGGTGCGACAGGCCACAGGGAGAAAGTGCGCCAGTGCGTGCCGCGGCCCCGCCGTTTCAAGCTAGATGTTTTGCCCGCCAACGCCGACCGACCGCCTGCTCTTCTGAGGGTTGCTGCTTAAGGGGTCTGTAGCAAACAGTACGCAGCGGATATAGCCCTTCACACAGCAGTGCTGCGAAAGTGATTGGAGGACCAGGGCTCAAGGCGACATTGCGTGCGCGCTCTGTATTCCTGCCGTCTCACAACAGGTTTGTTCCCAAAACTCCAGTGTTGGCTGTGGTGCGGTTATCTTTCCGATAGCGACCGGTGCATTTCCAGACCCTGGCTCCTGGCGTCGAGACAGTCACGCAGCGGATTCAGCCCTTTACACAGCCACCACCCTTCAGGGTGCGACGGCGGCAGCTGCCGCGCCCCTGGAGGCGGAGAGTGCTTTCATCCTGACCCAAAAATAGATCGATACTAGAGAGCAAAAAAGCAAACAACACCAAAAAGCTTCAAATCAGCCATCCCTGCATTTGGACACTTCTAGTCACGCGGCGGCGCGCCCCAAAGTGATACTCCGGGCCGCCCGCCGCGCCCCCGCCGCCCGGCCGCGAACTCCACAGCTGTGCGCGCACGTTGAAAGAGCCAGGCCGAGAGCCCACACACTCCCGAAACCCACCCGCTCCCTCCCTCGCCCCAAGCCCGCGCGCCCCTACACACGCTGCGTGTTCCCTCGCACCGTCTCCGCCACGGCCGTGCGCCGGCGGGGCCGCCCGCCACCGCGGGTCCCCCGCCACCATGTGCCCATCCGGAGTTGCGTACGCCCGCTCCACACGTCCACATGGCACTTGGGTCCCGCCCACCACCAGGCCTGCGTGCCTGCACGCACGGTCCTCTACATGGTGAGCTCCATGATGGCGGACACGATGTCGCCCTCCGCGTTTTTGAGCGCCTTGACCGCCTTGGAGCGCGACACGTTGGCCTGGCGGTGAGCGGAGGGGGAGGAGGATGGAGGGTTGAGGCGGAGGTGTCGGGTTGGTCGGCAGCGCACGGTGGCCGGGCCGGGCAGGCAGGAGGGCACCATGCCACAATGCGCTTTTCCCCGCGACGCTTCCCGCGCGATCGGTATCCAACTGCAGCCAAGCAAGCCCCGAGCCGTACCCGGCAACACCCACCCACCCACCCACCCACCCACCCACCCACCCTTTCTCAAACCACACTATCCTCATCTCCCATCCTCGGCCTCACCCCTGGCCTCACCCCCGCCCTCATTCCACCCCACCATCCCCACCCACCCCTCACCCACCCTCACCCTCCCGCCATCCCCCTGCTGCTGCTGCCCACCTGGGTCATCACCAGCTCAATGTCTTTCTGCTCCACGCCGCTGTCGTCGACCTCCTCGTCGTCGTCGTCCGCGGCGGCACCCGCAGCAGCGGCGGCGCCCTGCAGCGGAGCGGCACATGGGGAGTGCGCGTGTGTGAATACACCAGCCCAATCACAGGAGGTTCTGCCAGCGCCCCGCGCCCCTGGGCCCCGCCCACGGCTCCAGCATCAAATGCCGCCGTCCGCCCCCCTCCCGCCGACCCGCCGCCTCCCCCTTCCAAAACCACGCACTCGCCAGGATACGCAGTGCGAGCTTTCTTTCCAGCCCTGGGCCCCAACCTCTACCCGCACGCCACGCCCCAAGCCCCGCACACATCAAGGCCCTCCCTCCAGCCCCCGCAGGCGCCACGCAGGCTGCGCACCTGCAGCCCCTCGCCGCCCGCCAGCGCCGCGGCACCGGCCAGCGCCTCCGGGCGCATCTTGAACTGCTCCGCGGCGGCGGCCTGGGTCTGCGCGCTCAGGTCCTCAATCTTGGCCTGCGCGGAGCGAGCAAAGCGGGGGCGGGGCGAGAAACAAGGATGAAAGAGACAGGAGAGCCGGGCCAGGAGCGTTAGACGCTTGTTTGCTGCTCGGGCAGTGTACAACCGGGCGTCTGGGGAACCCGGCCCGGGCCGTTCTTCTCCTCCCCGCTTTCCCCAGCTCCCCCCCAGCTCACCTCCCAGGACATCAGGTGCTGCGTCTGTCAGTCGGCGGCTGTGCAACCTGTCCTCCGTTTCCCAAGGCGCCCCATTTCCCCAGGCGTCCCCTCTTCCCAGGTCGCCCCCAGGTCGCCTCTGCGTCAGTCAGCGGCTGTGGCCCGCAACCCACCTCGCCGAAGATGATGTAGGTGTCCGAGGCGGGGCTCTTGAAGACATCGGGCGACTGGATCACGAACAGGATCTGTGTTTAACATGAATGATTTGCGGCGGGCGGGCAGACGGGCGGGTGATGAGCATTATTCGAGAGAGGGGAGGGGCAGAGAGCATGGGGAGACGGGAGGGTCGGCAAACTGGCTCCGGGCGCGAGGCCCTGCTTGCCCCTGATCCATAGCTGCGGCCCCCAAACACCCACGCCAATCCGCGCCCTGTGGAGTCGCTTGTGAAGCGCAGCTGCCCCGCAATCGTGCACCCCTCTCATCCCACCGTCAGCGCTTCGGGAGTAGCCGGCTGTAGGTCCCGCACACCCAACCCGACCAACCCCTCCCCAAAACAGTGTCCGCTCCCCCCCCAAGCTGCTGCGCACTCCGCTCCCGCCGAGCCGCACGCTGGCGAGCTGCTTACGTTCTTGCTCTTCTTGATGGTCACGCGAGTCACGCCAGTGACGGGCTTCATGCCCAGCTTCTGCATGGCCTTGCGGCTCTTCTTCTCGCTGCGGCTCTGCTTGCCGCGGCCAGCGCCACCCTCCTCATCTGCAGCAGACACAAACCACACGCGCCATGCTCAGAGCTCCTGTCGCCTGAAGGAGCCGAATGCTGGCATCACTCGCGAGCCCAGAACGAAAGAAGCTTAGCGGTTGACTGGCTGCACCACACGAGGAGATCAGTAGCTGAAGGATCGCTGCAAAGACCCCAAGCTGCACTTGCACGGTCTGGGAAAACTGCTGTAAGCGCTCGCCTCTCCGAGTGACGCCGGCTGCCCGCAACCCCGCAAACTGGGCTCAAACTGGGCGCATCAAAATATCGCATGGATGATCGGCTGCGTTTAAGCAGACGCCACGCGAGAACTGCCCAAGGAGCCGGCGCACAAGCTCCAAAGCGCGCGGTCGAGGGGCGGCGTGCTCTCCACCGGCCCCAAATGCTCGCCTGTGCTGCGCTGTAGTGAACCGGCATATTTTGTCCGATCGTGGGCTGTTTGCTGCTCCGGCTCGCTGGCGTCTGGCCGATCTCCGCGCTTGGCAGCCGCCGCGTGCACTCACCGCCCTCCAGGTCCTCGTCGTCGTCGTCCTCCGAGAGCTCATCGTCCTCATCGTCCTCAACCTCCTACATGTAGAAGACAGGCCTGAGCAGTGCCCCAGAACCAGTGTTTTTGCAATTTGTGCCCACCTCAACCTGGCCCTCCTGAGCCTCGATCTCCTCCTTGGTCATTTTGATTTGAACGACGAGAAAAGTGGACCGGAGTCGAGTTGGCTAATGTTGAAAGGGGGGAACCACGGGGCTTGGGCGCGGTTTCAACAGGGCACGGTGCCGCGATGCAGGTCGCGGCGACCCATGCCGGGGTGCCCTCCTCAGCCTGCGCATTTGCAGACGCGACCGACGTTATCGTTAAACCTGTGTCTGAATCTGCTTGTGAAGCGGCGCGACACATTCAACCTTGCCGTCGCGCGGTCTTTGCCGGAACATTCTGACCAGGACGCAACATGAGGCCTTTGGCCCTGTAACTGAGGTTCAATTTTGATAGCTGTAGCCATGCTGCACGTCGGCCAGGCCAGCGCAGGCCGGCCAGTCGCGGGCAGCCGTTCTGTCGCCAGGGGGCTGCGTCCACGGCAATGCCCTGTTTCGACGTTTGCGCCTTCCTCCAGGCGCCTTATTGCGGAGGCCAAGCGTGGTGGAAGGTGGGCAATCATACCGAGTGCCTCCGACGTCATGTGCAGCCGCCGGCAGGGAATTGACAGCCAGCGCCTGGGCAAAATACAAATTGCACCAGACACGTATGCAGCTGAATTGACGTAAATTGGCTTGGATGGGTTAATTTTGGTCGCAATTTGAGCCTGCACCAGCGGGGGCGGACATTGTGGTGCGAAGACACGAATTGGGAGGCGGTCAGGGCGACGGTGTCAACCTTCAGCCACAGCCACGGCTGCTGACCGTTATGAAACCTTAAAGATAACACTCGGCCATAGTCAGGAACTGAACCGTCGCCGACCGGTGCCTGCTTGGCTTGGCGTGGTCCTGGTCAAAGCTCGCAGCTGCCCCTGCCGCAACCCCCCTCCACCCCACCCCCGCACCTTCGCCGCAGGTCCACCTCGGAGCCGCAGCCAGCAACGGGCGACGATGACGCGGACCCGCTGGCCGCCGCGGAGGCGCTCAGCTTCCGCGACCTGCAGGCCGCGCTCAAGGAGCGCGGGCTGCCGGCCGGCGGCAAGCGCGAGGAGCTGGTGGAGCGCCTCGCCGCCGCCCTGTCCGGCGAGGGGGGCGCCTCGGCGCCTGCCGCCAGCACCAGCGGCAGCGGCGTGGCGGCGGCCATTGAGCTGGAGGCGGCGCTGGACCTGCTTGAGCCGGTGCCGTACGGCGAGCTGAAGGCGCTGTGCGGGCAGGCGGGGCTTCCCGCCACGGGCAAGAAGGCGGAGCTGCAGGTGTGTGCGTCTGTGTGGTTTTGTTGGGTGGTCGGGTTTGGTTGGGTGTGGGTGGGCGTGTGTGGATGGGCGTGTGTGGGGTGTGTGGGGCGGGCGGTTGGCGGTTGGCGGTGGGCGGTGGGCGGTGGGCGGTGGGCGGTTGGCGGTGGGCGGTGGGCCGTGGGCGGTGGGCGGCGTTGCTGAGGGCGGCGCACACGGCGGGTTGCATGCTTGCGTGCGTGCGTGCTTGCGTGTGCGTGGACGGCTGCGTGGCATTTGTGTGGCGGCTGGGTTTGGGGTTGGGCATGCGCACTTGTTTGGTGAACGCCTTGCGAGCACTTGCTGAACTAGGCTGCACCCACTCGAAGACAACTACGCCCCGCGTCCCACACCCCACGCCCGCCTCGCAGCAACGCCTGGCGGAGGCGGCGGCTGCAGGCGACGTCGACCTGGCGGCGCTGCTGGGCGGCGAGGAGCTGGAGGAGGTGGACGGCGACCTCAACCGCCAGGAGGTGGCGGGCGCGGCGGCACGGTGCGTGCCTGCGTGGCGTGGCGTGGGGGTTTTACACGTGTGTTGGATGGGGTTGGGGTTGGGGTTGAGGTGGCGGTGGCGGTGGGGTTGTGGGCCTGGGGGCCATGCAGCGAGCCGTCCATGCGCACGGCTGGACGGTCCATGCTAACGGGAGGGGGAGGGGGTTGGGGCAAGGCCCTGTGCATTTGACCGGGCGGTTATTTGACCCGCTGTGCCGATCCATACTACGGCCTGAGGGATGAAACACCGCCCCAGAGGGAAGCACCGGATCACTTTACCCCCGCCAGGCCGCTCCAAACCGGCCCGGGGGCCATTCTTACCGGCGACATACCACCATCTGTATTCCCGGCATACAAGCAGGCTAGCGTGGGCGTACTAGTAGCGGCTCTCGGGGTATGAGGATCTAGCTTGACTTACAAGCAGCCGGCGTGATCTGCTTGTGGTGTTTAGTTGTTTTGGGCGCGTGCGTAACTCGGGGCGCGGCGCGGCCTCTGCGGCTCTTGCCTGGAGGCCGCCCTGCCCTGCCGCTGCCTCGCTGACTGCCGCGCCTCACATCGACCGCTCCGGCTCACTTTGCCCCCGCCCGGCTCACGCCACCGGGCCGGGGGTCATTCTTTCCGGCGACACTGTTTCCACGATCGTTTTCTGCCTGTCATGTTGCTGCCCAGCCACAGCCTCTAGCGTGTCACCCCCGCATGAGCGCAAGCGCCCGGGCGCCTCGATCACATGCGCAGACACGCCCACACGCCATCCCGTTCCGCAACTTGTTGACACCCCCGCGCCCTTCCACCATCCCCCAATTCCACCTCCCCAACCGCAGCGGCTCCTCCTACGGCTCGGCGCAGGCCGGCGCCGCCGCCGCCGCCGACGCGGCGGCGCTGCTACCGGAGCTGATGTCGCTGTCTGCGGCGGAGCTGGAGGCCAGCCTGGCAGAGTACGGCGTGGCGGCGCCCGGCGGCGGCCGCGGCGGCGGCGGCTGGCGCGGCGACAAGCAGGCCATGGCGCAGGCGCTGGCGGAGGCGATGGTGGCGGAGGTCACGGCGTGAGTGGGGGAGGGCCCTTTGTGGGGCGGTGGGTGGGGCAGTGTTCCCACCGGGCGCGAGATGGGTCCTGTTTGGCCGGCGGCCGGGTGGGGTGTGGGTGAGCTGAAGCGCTGACGAGCCCGCAGATCAAACCGCGCATCACCGTGCATCCCCGCCCGCCCGTGCTGCGCTCCGTTCCAACATTAACCGCAGTGAGCTCGAGGAGGAGGGCGGCGAGGCCGAGTATGTGGAGGACGAGGGCGAGGGCGAGGACGGCCCCGACGCGCTGTTTGACGCGGAGGCGGAGCTGAGCGACGCCGACCGCCGGCGGCTGCTGGCGGTGGAGGCGGAGGCGCTGCGGGCGGAGCTGCGCGGCAACACGCGGCAGCAGTTGTACGGGGTGGGTGTGCCCGGGGGGGATTAGTCATTTCCAGTTCGCAAATCAACCATGGGGGTGTGCCGGGGAAAGGGGTGGAAGCGGCGGCAGCTGTAGGGGGGTGAGTTGTGTGGGCCATGCATCATGGATGGAGCCCCACCTGCTCAACATGCATGCCGAACCCGGCACCACGTCCCGCGTTTGTGTGTTTTCCACGCTTGCTCCTCACGCACGCACTCACACACCCGCACGCCTCCACACGCTCGCCCGCCCCTGCGCACACCCGCCCCTGCACGCAGGCGCTCAAGGCGCTGGACCGGCACGCCACCTACTCCTCCAGCGGCGTGCTGCTGGACCGGCTGGTGCGCGCGCGCTCGGAGGCGGCGCTGGAGGCGGCGCTGCAGGTGCGCGGGTGTGAGGGTCCCCGGGTTGGTTTTGGGGTTGGGATTGAGCGCCAGTCCGAACCCATGCGAACGGGTTGCAAGGCTAAACTCAATGCGTGAGAGGGCGAGAGAGAGAGAGCGGGGTCAACGGAGGGGCATAGTGAAGGTGCGCGCGGTTGTAGCGATGCAAAATGGCAGCAGGCGCGGACCCCCGGTGGTTGGGGTGGTGGTGGGTTGTTGGGCCGCCACAAAAGCAATCGCTGCAACTCGTATGAACCAATCTGACGATGCGGACTCGTGCATGATTCCCGGTGTGCCTCCTGCTCCTCCTCCATCTCTTCCTGCGCGTGCCACAGGCTGCCGCCGAGAGCCCCGACGCCGCCGCCGAGCTGCGCAAGCGCATCGCGCGCGCCGCCGCCGCAGCCACGCCTGCCGCCGCCGCCAAGGACGCCGCCGCCGCCGCCGCCGCCGCCGCCGCCGCGCCGGCCGCCATTGACTTCAGCAAGATCACGGTGGCGGACCTGAAGTACATGCGCGTGACAGACATGCGCGCGGCGCTCGAGTACCACGGCATGAACTCGTGAGTGGTGCCGGGTGCCGGGGGGTTACCGGGCATGTTGGGGTGCCGGGTAGCTGGGCAGCTGGCCGGATGTGCCGTACGTGTGCGTGTGTGCGCCTGCCTTCTCGGTGGCACCTTCCTTGCAGCTGCTTGGGCTAGACTGGTACCGTGTTCCATGTCCACATTCTCTTTATACTAACCGACCACAACCACCCCACTCCAAACAAATCAAACGACTCGCAGCGCCGGCAACAAGTACGACATGCTGGAGCGGCTGAAGGGCCACCTCATCTCGCGCGACCCCGCCGCCGTGCGCGGCCGCGGCCGCTACCCCTCCCCCGCCGCGGCGGCCGCCGCCGCGGCGGCGGGCGGCGGCGGCGCCGCCGGCACCGAGGAGGGCGGCGAGGGTGCCGCCGCCGGCGGCGGCGGCGAGGAAGGCGAGCCGTCGCTTGACTACGTGCTGGGCATGAACATGCGCTCGCTGCGTGAGGAGCTGGACAAGCGCGGCCTTTCGACGGCCGGCGGCCGCACGCAGCTGCAGCAGCGGCTGATGCTGGAGCTGCGCGCGGAGGCAGAGCGCTCGCGCGCCGCGGCCGGCGGCGGCGCGGACGGCGAGGGCGGCGGCGACGACGACGAGGCGGGCGAGTGGGGTGACGAGGAGGGCGAGTGGGGCGAGGAGCGCCTGGGCGGCCTGACGCCGCGCCTGGCGGCGCTGGCGGAGCTGCCGCTGGAGCGCCGCGGCGCGGCGGCGGCGGCGGCGGCCGCCGCCGACCCCTCGCTGCTGCTGGCGCTGGGCGGCGAGGCCCCTGTCGAAGTGGCGGTGGTGGCCGGCGGCTGCCCGCCCGGCCGCCTGGACGCGGCGGCGGCGGCGCTGGACGCGGCGCGCGCGGCGCTGGACGCGCTGCACACGGCGCACATGGAGTCCCCTCTGGACGCCGCCACCCGGCCCAACCCGGCGGTGGTGGCGCGCTACGCCGCGCGCGCCGCGGAGGTGGGCGCCGAGGCGGCGGGCGCAGAGCTTGAGGCGGCGGCGGCGGCAGACGCCGACGCCGCCGCGGACTCGGCTCAGCTGCTCACGGGCGTGGCCGCGGTGTCGGCGGCGCCCGCCGCCGGCGGCGTGCCGCGCTCCGCGACGGGGACGGTCGTGTCGGTGTGGTGGCTGGACGGCGCGACCGGCGCCGCCACGCTGCTGTCGCCGGCGCAGGTCTACGCCGCCACCCCCGCCGAGCTGGCGGCGGGCTGCCTGCCGGGCGTGCACCCGGGGCTGTTGGGCGTGCCGCCGCCCAGCCCGCTGTCGCTGACCACGCCCGCGCTGGACGCGCCCGTCCCCGCCTCCGCCGCCTCTGGGCCCACCTGGTTCGAGGACGTGGGCGGCCTGGCGGCGCACCTCAAGGCCAGCGCTCACGTTGTGTTCGCGGCGGTGCCGGCCGGCGGCCCCGCGCACACCGGGCTGGCGGCGGCGCTGGTGGCCGCGGGCGTGGGCGCGGTGGTGGGCAGCGGCGGCGAGGCGGCGGCGCTCACGACTGACCGGCTTGCGTGAGTGTGGCGTCTTGGCGCGGGCATGGGCGTGTCTTGCGTGTCTTGGGTGGCATGGCCCGGGCGGGTGCTTTGTTTGTTTTCCGGCTTTTGCTTCTTTCTTGCGTCTCGCTTGGCGTTTAGGTTTAGATGTTGCGTGCCGCCGGGAGGCTCACGTCAGGCCACGAGACTGACTTCTTGCAAACTTTCAATCTCCCGACGTGTTTGTTTGTTTTATCCGCAGGCTGCTGGCCCGGCTGGCCGAGCTGCACTACCCCGTGTCCCCGCTGCTGCACCTGTCCGCCGCCGACGTGGCGGAGGCGGCGGCGGCGGCGCGCGCCGAGCGCGCCGCGGCCAAGAAGGAGGCGGGCGCCGCCGGCGGGCGCAAGAAGGGCTCCCGCAAGACGGCCGAGGCTGCGGAGGCCGAGGAGGCGGCCGCTGAGGAGGTGGACGAGGAGACAGAGGATGAGCTGGCGGTGCTGCGGGCGGCCTATGCGGCGGTGCAGGCCAAGGTGGCGGCCTGGTTCCAGCAGCAGGTGCGTGCTTCCGTGCGGAAGAACTTGTTTGCGCGTAATTACGTCTGCCATCTGTGCCATGTGCGCGCGCGTATTTGCTTCATGCAGTCGTCTTTCGGCTGTCGCCCCCTCGATTGGTTTCTGCCCCGCCCACCCCCGACCTCGTCTCGGTGCATCCGTGCGGTGCATTCCGTGCCACATTTTCCAACCAAACCGGACCAACCGTGGCATGCTGCCGCCTCTCTCCCCCTCCCCTTAATTAATCATGCATGAATCCCCCCGCCGCAGGGCTACCACCCCGAGCGGCAGCTCATCATCCTGCGCCCGCGCCACAGCGGCGGCCTTGCCACCGCCGCCGACGCCGCCACCGCCCTGGGCGCCGACCGCGCTGCCGCGCTGGCCACGCAGCCGCTGGTGGCGGCGGCGGAGGGCGGCCCGGCGGCGGCGGCGATGGGCGGCTGGACGGACATGGTGCTGGAGGCGGTGCCGTCTGCGCCCACGTCCGGCGCCGAGGATGCCGGCAGTAGCAGCGGCGGCGCGGCAGCCGCAGTCAGTGACATGGGCAGCCGCAGCAGCGTGGGCAAGGCCGGCGCGGTGGCGCGGTTCGTGTGCACCGTGGTGGAGACGCCAGGTGGGGCGCCTGATCACACGTGTGTGTGTGTGTGTGTGTGTGTGTGTGTGTGTGTGTGTGTGTGTGTGTGTGTGTGTGTGTGTGTGTGTGTGTGTGTGTGTGTGTGTGTGTGTGTGTGTGTGTGTGTGTGTGCGTGTGTCCGATCATGTGCGTGCCAGGGATGCGTTATGGTTTAATTACAGCCCTCGATGTCACGCACGGGCCTTCCCATCAGTCCTTTCAACATCCTCAACCCAACACCAACGCGTCGAACACCCTCGCCCCCACGCAGACGGCCCGGTGGCGCTGCTGCCCACGGAGCTGCAGGTGGTGGACACGGACGAGGCGATTCGGCGGCACGTGGCGGAGGTGAGCTAGCGGCAGCGGGCCCGCCCTACCCGGCGTAGTGGCGGTGCAGGGGTGGTGGGCGTGCCGCTAGGGACGGGACACAGCTGTGCGCACCATTATCATCAGCCGCTGAACGCAGCTCCCGCCGCACGCCGCCTCGCTCCTTGGCCCTGTCCCCCTAACTCTCTCGCTCTCGGCCCCCCCCCCCCCGCGCGCGCAGGTGACGGAGTGGGAGGCGCTCAAGGCCGGCGCCAGCGACGCCGAGGCGGCGGACGCGGCCGCCGCCGCCGCCGCCGAGGAGCCGGAGCCGTGGCGGCTGCTTGGCGCCGACCCGCGGGCGGGCGTGGCGCCGGGCCGGCTGCCCTCCACGGTGTCGGGCCGGCTGCACACGCCGCCGCGCTTCAGCCGCAAGCTGGGCCACGTGGTGCGTGGCCGTGCCGGCGCCGGCGTGTGCGTGTCTGCGTGTCTGTGTTTGTTACAGAGAGCCAACGTTCATCCCCACCGGCCCTAAATCCCTGTGCACCGTGCGCGCCGCCGTGTGTGCTGCTGATGCCACCGCCCCTGCCGCCTCCGCAACCTGCCTGCCTGCCCGACCCCGTGCCGCCCCTGCCGCCTGCCTGCCTGCCTGCCTCACAGGTCCGGCACGCCGCCGCCAAGCTGTTTGGACAGCTGGGCCTGCGCGACGTGGCCACGGTGGAGGGCTGGGCGCTGCTGCCGCCCGGCTACGAGGCGGCCATGCAGGTGGGCGGTTGGGCCTGGGCGTGTGTGTGTCGGGGGTGGGGCACGGGGGCGGGGCGGGCCTGGGCGAGGATGTGTGTCGGGGGTGGGGCACGAGGGCGGGGCGGGCCTGGGTGAGGATGTGTGTCGGGGGTAAGAGAGGTGGAAGGCGGGCCTGGGTGAGGATATCCGGGCGCGGGGGCGGGGTGTGGAAGAGGGTGTAGGGTCGGCGGAAGGGTGCTAACCTTGCATCCCGCCTGCCCCTTTCCATGATCCGCGTCTCCCAACCATCCTTGCAACCCCAAGTAAGCCCGGCCTCCCCGTCTCACTCCTACCCGCCCCCACCCCACCGCACCTCACCACCCCCGCCAGGCTGTGGACGAGGACGGCGACCCGGTGGCGGCCACGCTGTGGGACGAGGACCCGCACATCCTGCAGGTGCGTGGATGCAGGGGTGCAGGGGCCGCGGGCGCAGGGGGTGGCATGAAGGCACATATTGCGGGGATGTAGTTGGCACGGCTGTTATAAGAAGCCGTTGAACATTGGGTGGTGAGGGCAAGGGAAGCAACTCCGTTATCCAATCCGCGCAACCCACCTGCATCCTGCCCCACGGCTTTGCCCTCGCGCCCGACCGCCACCCCGCCGTCCTGACCTCTGTCTGACCCCTGCCTACCACCCTGCCTGCCCTGCCCTGCCCCACCCCTCCCCTCCCCAACACAGCGCCTGGCGCGGCAGGAGGCGGAGCGCATCGCCGCCGACCCCGCGCCCCTGGAGGCCTACTACGACGCCGGCAGCAGCTGGTGGGTGGCTGGCTGAGGTGGCTGTGGGTGTGGTGTGGTAGTTGGTGTGGAACGAAGAACGAAGCATTGACTGCCCAGGAACACGGCGTGACTGGGCAGCTCGCAGGCTGTGCCGTGGCACGGGATGCACGGCACACGTAGCACAACGTGTTCAATCCGGCTGCTGCTTACCCCTGTCCACGCACGCCACGAACGCAGGCACGCCGACCTGGACGCCTTTGACCCCGCGCGCTACCTGTCCGCCGCCACCAACGGCGACCACGGCGCCGGCGTGCTGCTCAGCGCCGTGGACGCCGCGCCGCCGCTCTCCCGCTCCCACCCCGCCGTGCTCGCCGCGGCGGAGCTGGGCCTGCCGCACGCCGCGCTGCTGCGCAACCTCGCCAACAGCGCGCTGCGCCGCGCCGCCGCCGCCGGCGATGCGCGCGCGCTGACGCCCAGCGAGGACTACGAGCCGCCGGAGGAGGTGGCGGAGGCGGCGCTGCTGTCGGTGGCGATGCGCGACGCGCTGGCGGGCGGCGTCGATGACGAGGCGTCCATGGCGGCGCAGGCGGCGGCGGCGGAGGCGGCGGCGGCGCCGGTGGCGATGCCGCCGGCGGCGCTGCAGCTGCCCATGCCACCGCAGCTGCCGCTGTACCACACGGCGGTGCTGCAGCACCTGCGGGTGGGTGTGGAGTGTGGGTGTGGGGCGGGGTAGTCATTTTCAATTCCCAACTCCCGAAGGGATGATGGCGATGATGATCAATCAATCATGATGATGATGATTTATCACCCCCAACCAACCAACCGCCACAACCGCCACAACCAACCGCCTGCAGGAGGCCGACGAGTACGACCAGTGGGTGGAGACGGTGGACCCCGACTACTGGGACGACGCGGAGGGCCCGGTGCGCGTGGCGGTGGCGGAGGCGCACATGCAGCAGGCGGCGGAGGCGGACAGCGGCCTGCCGCACGCGGTGAGCGCTGGGCTTGAGAGCTGGGTGGGGCAGGGGGTGGGGAGGAGGGGATGGGGCGGTGCAGGGGAGCGGCCGTTGGCCCGCGGCGCCGCATGCGTGTGGCTGGCCCGCGCGCGTCTGCAACCCCGTTCGCCTGTGCTTCGTGCGCATTTGCATCTCCTCATGAGTCATCATGGCATGCTCACGACTGGATTCCTCGCCGCCCCACCGCAGTACGCCGACGACCCGCTGCCGCTGGCCACCGACATGGCGGCGGCGGTGGAGGTGGAGGGCCAGCGGCGGCTGCTGGACGCGGCGGTGGCGGCGCTCGGGGTGGGTGTGCTGCGCTGTGGGGCTGCTGCCCGGTGCTGTGCTGCTGCCCGGTGCTGTGCTGCTGCCCTGTGCTGTGCCGACGAGCAGTCGTGTGCCGCACAGCATCGCACCCACGCACATCCACAAAACCTAAACTAAGCAATATCATCACCACCATTCAACCGAACCCCAACTCAACACCCTGCGCGCCACACACACAGGAGTTTGGCGAGGGCCTGGCGGCGGCGATGTCCGAGCTGCCGCTGGAGGACGCGCTGACGGAAGATGCCGAGATCGGACTGCGCCGCGTGATGCCACTGCCTGGGCCCGACGAGGTGCGTGCGGGGGGACTGGGGAGCAGCAGGCGTCGGAGGAAGGCAGCAGGGCGCTCGGGGCAGGGCGGCGGGCTTTGACAATTGCCGGCTTTGCAAATGTTTGCTACTTTGTCTGCCGGTCTTCTGCGCAACCTGTACCGCTTTGACCATTATCCTTGCTCCCCCTGCTCCTCCCGCCACCGCGCAGGAGCTGGGCAAGGGCCTGGACGGCACCGCCGACGACCCGCGAGTGGCGGCGGCCTGGCAGCTGGCCGCTATCAGTGAGCTGGCGCGGCGGCACGGCTGGGAGCTGATCGAGTGCGCGGACGCGGCGGCGGAGGCGGCGGAGCGCGAGGCGGCGGGGGTGAGGCAGCCAGCGAGGGGGGCTGTGCCGTGGGCTTGATTGTGTACGTGTGTGTGAAACCTGAATCCCCAGTATATCGCGTCCCTGCTCCTATTCGGTACGAAATGAAATCAATACCGTACTGTTTTGCATCCCGATCAGGAGTCCGAGCCCAGCGCCGAGGAGGCGGAGGCGGCCGCCGCCGCCGCCGAGAGCGAGCGGCTGGTGCTGGAGGCGATGTGCGAGGACGACGACGAGGTGATGGAGCTGCGTACCGGGCTGGCCTCACCCGTGCAGGTGTACCTGCGCTTCAAGGTGAGGGGGAGAGGGTGCGTGGGGCTGCGTGGGCGTGTGGGGCTGCATGGGTGGGGGGTGGGGTGGGGGTGGATGTTACGGTGAGGTTGAGGGATACGAAACGCAGGCGACCGCGGGAGCCGCGTTCGTTTCCGGTGACCGGCGTGGGAGGGAACAGACAAGACATTGTGGGGAGAAGGAGTAGCCCAGAGCCCCCAGACGCCACCGCTGTGCCCATCGCCGCCACTCCTGCCGCTATCTGGATCCTGATCATGCTCCTGTCCTCCCGCCGCCCCTGCCCCCAGGCGCGCATGTCCCGGCGCGAGCCCACCAGCCACCCGCTGCTGCTGTCCGCCGCCACCAGCCTGGGCTACGCCGAGTTCCTCACGCCCCTCGAGGGCGAGCAGGAGGAAGGCGCGGAGCGCGAGCTGGAGCTGGTGCCCGCCAAGAGCGGCAAGGCCGGTGCGTGCAGCAGTGCGGGGCGGGGCGAAGGGGTTCGTAGCGGAGTGTCTGCTATCACAAGGTCGCACCAGCACGCGGGTCGCCAGGGCGCGCCGCCCAACCACTGCCGCAGCCGTGTGCCCGCGCCCACACAAACCGACCCGCTTACAACTTCCCTCGATCCAACGCCGCTCCCTCCCCACATCATCATCTCAACTAATCATGCATGGAACCCCGCCCCAACCCACCCTGCTCCGCACGCAGACGACGGCCAGCTGCAGGTGCTGGAGCCCGGGCAGGACTCGCCCTTCGGCCCCGGCTCCACCGGCGACGCCGGCTCCAGCACCCACCCCGCCGCCTACGTGTTCAACGTGCCCCCCGACGACGCGGTGGAGCTGTCCGCGCCCATGTCCGCCGCTCTGCTGGCGGAGCAGCTCGCCGACAACGGCGCCGACGGCGGGCTGGTGGCGGCCGCCGCCGCGCCCGTGCTGGCGGCGGCGGCGGCGCGGCTGGGCCTGCCCGCGCGCGGCGGCGAGGAGGCGAAGCCGCAGGGTCAGGAGGAGGGCGCGGAGGGCGAGGAGGCGGTGGCGAGCAGCAGCAACAGCGCGTTTGACGCCAGCGAGGCGGAGGCGCTCACGCTCATGGAGCTGGGCTTCAGCGCCGAGGTGGGTGGGGTGGGTGGGATTGGTTGGGGGGCGTGGCGTGGTGGGCGCATTTTTGGGCACTAGCCACGCGTGTGACGCCCCCAATGGCCCGTTTCCGTAGCTGAAAAGCACCTTTTGCGGCCCGCTTCAGCGGCGGCGGCGTGACGCTGCCGCCCCTTGTCGCCGCAACACTCTCTGATCCCGCTGACCCGGCTGACCCCTCGCTCTCCCTCACCCTCGCCCCCTCACAAATGACGCAGACGGTGGGCGTGGACGAGGCCAGCGGCGCGCCGCTGGTGGCGGCCGTGGGCCCCTCCATGGACGGCCTGCACACGGACGTGGTGCTGGGCGGCTGGGGCGGCGCCTTCGCGCAGCTGCCCGCCTTCCGACCCCTGGCGGCGCTGCTGGACGAGGCCAGCCTGGCGCCTGGCGGCGGTGCGGAGGGCGAGGAGGAAGACGAGGACGAGGAGGGCGAGGAGGGGCTGCAGGGGCCTGGGCGGCTGTATGGCGAGGACGAGGAGGCGGAGCGGGATGCGTTTGAGGATGATGACGACGAGGAGTTCGGCGCGGCGGAGCGGCGGGCGCTGGCCGCCGCGTCGCCGGCGGCTGGCGGCGAGGTGTACGCCTACGGCGGCGGCGGCGAGGACGGCGACGGCGAGGCGCGGCTGAGCCCGGTGGCGGCGGTGGTGCGGCAGGTGGCGGCGGACACGGGCGACGACGAGGAGGCGATGGAGATGGCGGCGGTGGGCGCGGCGCTGGCGCCCACGCGCGTGTGGGTGGTGGTGGGCGGCGACGCGGCGCACCACGCGGGCCGCGAGGCGGGGCTGGTGGCGGGCGCCAACGTGCTGGCCAAGCTGGGGAGGTACCAGGACCTGGTGGTGAGTGGTTGGAGCGGTTGGGCAGTTGGTTGGGGCGGTTGGTTGGGGTTGTTGGTGGTTGGGGTGGGCGGTTGTTTGGGATGGTGGTTGGCAGGCGGGGGTGCGAGCCTGCGTGACTTCGGCGCCGCCTCTCTCAGCCCGCCCTCCAGCATGCACGCCTGCACCGTCCCTCTCCTGAACCGCTGCCTCCCGCCCACCCGCCCTCCTCGCACCCCCGCCCACCAACCCCAGGTGGAGCCGTTCCTCATGGTGCCCCACGGCGAGGGCGGCGACGCCGAGGCGCGCCGCGCCGAGCTGCTGCGCCGCCGCACGCAGGCGGTGTCGGGCCTGGGCCTGACGCCGGGCCTGGACATGCCGCCCGCCATGTCGGACCTGGAGGCGCTGCGATCCACCGCCGCCGTGGCCAACCCCAGCGGCCGAATGGACATGCAGCCCATCTACGCCGTCACCACCGCCACGCGTGAGCCAGTGTGCCGGAGTGGGGGGTGGGGGTGGAGATGGCGTGTTTGTTTGTGTGGGTGTCGTGGTGGAGGGTTGTTTGGGGTGGTGGGGTTGTGGGGAGGGTTGTTTGGGGGGCGCTGCGTGTGTGTGATGTGTGCTGCCCCGAGCCACTGGGTGCACCGGGGTTGAGTGCGCTTGATCAAGGCCCGCTAATGCACCGCCGCACCGTAACCCACCTGCACCGGGCTTGTCATGATCATCCGACTCGGAATCTTAAGCCTGCCCCGCTTCACGCCTGCTTACCCGCCCCGCACCGCCGCGCCCGCTCCGCCTCCTGCAGTGGCTCGCTCCTCTGTGCCCGACGCGCTGTGGAGCATCGAGGCCACCGCGGCGCGCGAGGGCGTGGCGCTGCACTCGCTGACGGAGCTGCAGCGGCAGCAGCGCGCGCTGCACCGCGACGTGCAGGCGGAGCTGGCGGCGGCGGGATTCGAGGTGGGCGTGGGCTGGGCGGGTGGGCGTGGGTGGGGGCGTGTGTGCGCGGTGTGCGGGCTTGGGGCTTGGGGCTCGGGGCTTGAGAGGGGCCCGTGGGGCACGCGGCGCAAGCCAAGAGGGCGCCCAGCGACACCGTTTTGGTTGAGTTTGGGGTGGGAATGGGCGCATGCCACGCTGCCGCTATTGCCAGCACAGCACCGGTCGTGAGAGTGTTGTCGGGGCTCGCACTCACGTGCGCCGCCGTGCCCCGATGATTAGTTATTTCGACCGATAGTGATCCAGGCGCTCGTTATGGGCGCCGCCCGGGTCTGCGCCGCCTCGATTCGTGCCCCGGGTTTTGCCGGCCGCCGCAAGGCAACTCCCCGCCGGCCCCGGGGCCACACTGCGGCGCACCCATACATTCCTCATTGCCTGGCCCTGCAGCATACGCCAAATCAGTTCTCGCCATCTTGCTCTGCCTTCCATGCACACCCCAGCATTCCGACGTTTCCTACTGTTATGACTTCATCTGTCGCCCATGCGCCGTTTTACGGTACTCGCCACGCAGGGCGTTGCGGGCACGTGGGATGGAAACATCACGGGCCAGCCCGGCCCGCCGCCCGCTCGCCCCCTGGACCTGACGACGTTTGCGGAGGACGCCGCGCGCGCCGGCGCGGTGGTACTGGTGGCGGGCCGTGGCAGCATGGCCGAGTGCGGCGCGCTGCAGTCACTCCTGCAGCTCAACGGAGTGCCCTTTGTTGGTGGGTGGTGTGCCTCGCGGTGTGCCTTAAGCCTAATAGAGGTGTTGACCTGCTTGCCTGCCCAGTGTATGTGCACACACGGCGCATGTGAACCATACCGGTCGTGAGAGTGTTGTCGGGGCTCGCACTCACGTGCGCCGCCGTGCCCCGATGATTAGTTATTTCGACCGAAAGTGATCCAGGCGCCCGTTATGGGCGCCGCCCGGGTCTGCGCCGCCTCATTTCGTGCCCCGGGTTTTGCCGGCCGCCGCAAGGCAACTCCCCGCCGGCCCCGGGGCCACACTGCGGCGCACCCATACATTCGTTTCACCTACACACTTGCATTCACGGCTTCGACGCGACGACCTGCTTGCTGCACCACCACACGCTCGCATGGGGCAGCCTGCGCAACTGCTGACCCTCCGCACCCACCTTTGCACCCACTGTCACACCTCCACCCCCCGTTTACCCGTCAGGCCCCGGCCCCGACCAGCTGGCGCTGCTGTGGGACAAGGGCGAGCTGGAGGACCTGCTGGCGGACCTGCGCGACAGCGCCGGCGTGCAGGTGGGGGGGCGAGAAGGAAGGGGAAGGGGGAAGGGGATGGTAATAGAATAGCAATCATCGGCCGATTTCCCAAAGTGGGAGAGGGCGGCGCCGGGATCTGTGCATGGGCGCATGGGCCGCGCGTACATGTGAGGGGTCGCCGAGCAGCATCACCGGTGCCTGCTGAGGCCACGTGGGCTCCTCTGCCGCCCTTTCCTCTGTCATGTACAACTTCATTACCTTGCAACCCCGCTCCCTCCACGTCCCCGCCACAGGTGCCGCCCCGGCTGATCATGCCCACGGCCACGGCGCTGGTGGCTGCAGACCTGGACGAGGCGGAGGCGGAGAAGGTGCGGGCGAGGGGGCGGGGCGGGAGGGCGGGCGGGGATAAGGGGTGCGAGCGAGCGAGTGGGAGAGTGGAGGGTTGGTGGGCAAACCACAGCCATGGGTGGGTGCACGTCGGCACGCACACAGGCCTTTGTTTTGTGACACGCGCGTTTGGATCCTGCCCTGTCCTCCTACCTTTTGCCCTGGCCTGCTCCCGCCGCCACTCCTCTGTCCACTCCCCCGTCCGCATCGACTTCGACAGCCTCTCACCCACACACCACCCCTCCCTTCCCCGCCCTCCGCAGATGATGTTCAACCTGCGGGAGCAGGTCATGGGCGAGGCCGCCGCGCGCGCCGGCACCGCGCCGCTGCTGGTGCGCCCCGGCGCCGAGGTGGCGGGCGTGGGCGTGGCGCGGCTGGACAGCGGCGGCGACGTGGTGGCCTACGTGGCGGCGCTGGCGGGCGGCGGCGAGGTGCTGCCCGCCGACAGCCTGTCGCAACCGCACCCCGAGGTGCGCATGCCGCCGCTGCTGCCGCTCGAGCTCATCTTCGAGCCCTTCGTGGAGGCCGACACGCTAATGCTGGTGGTGGGCGGCGGCGGCGGTAGTGGCGGCGCCGCCGCCTCGGAAAGTGGTGGCGGCAAGCGCAAGCGGCGCACCACGGAAGCCAAGGCGGAGGAGGAGGAGGCGTCTGGAGGCGGCGCGCGGCTGCAGTGCCTGGGCCGCAGCGGCTGGGTGGAGGTGTGCTTCAGCCTCATCGGGCCGCTGGGCGCCATGTCCTGCCTGCCGCCCTCGGTGCGCGCCGCCGTGGTGGCCGCGCCCGACCTGCAGCGCGCGGAGGAGGAGGAGGCGGCGGCGGCGGGCTGCGGCGCGGTGGCGGCGCTGCTGGCGCACAGCCCGGCGGCGCCGGTGTGCCCGCCGCCGGCGGCGCTGCTTGCGCCTGAGGTGCTGACGTCGGCGTGCCAGCGCGCGGTGGCGGTGGCAGACCGCCTGGCGCTGAGGGGCTGCGCGCAGGTCGAGGTGAGGCAGCGGCAGGGCTCTGGGAGGCCTGGGGGGCGCTAGGGGCTGGGGGCCTGGCTCGGTTTTGTTGATGCTGGGCTGGTGTTCACAACTCCTAAGGCTGTTGGTCCCCGGGCATTGGAGCGCCTGCAACCTTCCCCCTCAACCCCTCCGCCTCAACCCCTCCCCGCTGCACCCTCCGCCCCCACACAGGCCTTCGTGTCGGTGTCCACGGGCGAGCTGCTGGTGTACGACATCAACCCCGTGCCCGACCTGGGGCCCGACAGCGTCATCTACAGGTGCGTGTGGCCTAGTGGGGACGCTGTGGATGGGTGGGGCTGTGTGGGCGTGGGGGTGTGGTACCGGTTGTGTTGTCACCCGCCGTTCCCCCTCAACCCGCACACACTGCCGCATCACCTCCCCCCTCCATCCCACCCCCACCCCCACCCCCACCACGCAGGCAAGCCGCTGCCGCGGGCCTGCTCCCGCCCGACCTGCTGCGTCAGCTGCTGGGTCTGGCGCTGCAGGCCGCAGCCGCGCCCCAGGCCGCCGCCTCCACCTTCGAGGCGCAGCTTGCGGTCATGGAGGCGGAGGCGGAGGAGGGCGGCCCGGCGGTGTGGGACGACGTCGACTACGACGAGGAGGCCGTGGTGGGCGTGGTGGGCGCCGCCGCCGGGGAGGAGGAGGATGACGAGGTGGAGGAGGAGGGCGGACTGGGCGGGCTTGGCGAGGAGGACGAGGAGGCGGCCGGTGTCCGGCGGCGGCGCGGCGGCGCGGCGGGGGCTGCTGCCGAGGATGAGGAGGAGGACATGCTGGGGCAGCTGGAGGAGCTGCGTGGCGGCGGTGGCGCGGGCGAGGATGCGGAGGACATTGGGTTCGAGGAGGACTTCGGGGACCCGGAGGTCTGGGGCGACGGCGGCGCGGGCGCGGCCAGCGGCGCGCGTGGCGGCCAGATCTTCTTCGAGGAGGACGGGCTGGGCGGCGGCGGCGGCGGCATTGGTGGCGGCTACATGCCGCTCAGCGAGGCGGGGCGCGGCGGCGGCCGGGGGGCGGCGGGCGGCGGGCGCGGCGGGGCGCGGGGGCGGTACGATGACGACGAGTAGGTAGCACGTGTAGGAGTGTGAGAGGCCCGGACCAGTGGGTGGGTGTATGCCTTGGGCATCACGTTTCACGGACACATTAGTAATGGTGCTGGTGCGGGTGGGTGACCACTGACCATGCGATATTGAAGGCCACATGACATGACCATGTCAGCACACGCTATACGGTATTATGGGTGCTGGTGGGGATGGACGGGCCATTGTTGGGGGGCTGGTGATTGTCTTGGCTGGGGTTCTTGTGTGTGTGTGATGGCTGGGCCACGGGCTATGTACCGCGAATGCATTGTGCGAATGCATCCCTGCTGTGACAGGCTGGTGGAATGACAACAGGTGTATGCCAGGATTCTGAAAGGACCACAGTGCGCAAGCGCCTCCATGCCACCATTGCAATACACCGCGGTAGCGCTCAGGCGCTTCACAGTCAGTAGGGCACTCAGCCGCATCGGCCTGGCCCCGAGCCTGCCTCTGCTCTCTGCAGTAGTGGTGCTAGTAGGGGTGCTGGGTACCTGCCAGCGGCCAGTGCGGCCTGAGTGTTTACAGTCCCCTCCGCGGGTGCGTCATGCCCCCACGGTATTCGGGTCATCCGTGGCTCTCGCCAACGCGGCGTCCCCACAGACGAGGAAGAGTTGGCGAGGCGCCTGCATGAGCCCGCCCGACTTCCGCGAACCGCATTCAAACACCCTGTTGCCCAAGACCTCCCCATACACACTTTCTTTCTCCACGGGAATGCTGAGTGTTTACAAGATGCCATGCGCAGCCTACCCGTCCCCCCCCTCCTTGGGCTGGCAACCGCACCCTCTCAGTTCCCTTGCATTAGTTACAAGTCAGTTACCCACCAACTGAGCCATCATAACTGAGCAGTAACTGAGGCGCACGCCGCCTGCACACACACACACACTAGCTCGGTAACCGGCGTAGGTATCTGTATACAATTGCGCGCGCGTTTTTGGTGGGCTTTGTTGTCCGTCGGTTCTTTGTTTTTCACACACACACAGTGCTCGTATCTTCCATCTACGCTGTAGAAATTTGCCCCAAATCCGCCGAAGGCGGAGAAAAATTTTTGGGTTTGGGTTTCGGCATCTACGGAGCGTAGACGGTTTGGGCGGGTTTGGCGGTCTTTTAGACAGGGAGCGTAGATGGTTTGGGGGATTTGGGGGCGTGCCCCTAGGAAAAATTTTCCGGGCGTAGATGGCGCGGGAGGGGTCATCTACGCTGTGTAGACGCCGGGGGCCAACAGCCATCTACATGATACGGGCACTGCACACACTAGCCGCACCACCGCACATAACCGCACCCCCCGTAACCGCATCCCCACCTGCACTTGCCTGTCCAGTTTAGCTTGGTTTAGCTTGGGCTGGTGTTTACACACACACCTTTCCCACCTTGTACGGCAGTGACGGCAGCAGTGCGCGGCAACGGCTGGGACTGGCTGGGTGTGGAACTCCGAGGTGCACGCTGCGCGATGGCGCCTGGCGGCCGCCGGCGGGTGGATGCCAACGTGTGCTCACTACCTCCACAACCAGGACTCACAGCAGCGGCAGGCGTGGGAGCAGCGCGCGTGCAGCCATGTCTTGTGTGTGGTACCAAGTGTGTGCGGCAGCGTGTATATGTAGTGGATGTGGCGGTATTGGCCCGCTGGCTGGACGGTGTTGGCCCGCTGGCTGCCTGGCTGGGGAGCATGTGCCGGTGCCGGTGCCTGCTGCGAGTAGATAGAGCAGAGGGCACAGAGCGTGTGCACAGGAGGGGGGTTTGGTGTCACGCCCTAACGCGTGCTGACGCTGATCTGACGGGCCCTGACAAGACTTTTGGTTGAACTCTGTGCTACGTGGCTCACTGCTCCTATGAGCGCGTAGACTCGCTTGGGTCTTGTAGAGTACTTCGGTCCTGTCTCCGTCGGATTTACAGAATGGCTCGGCCTCGTAGGCTCGGCGTTAACACGGGTATTGTCGTAGACGATTGCTCTGGAATCACTAACCAGTATGACGTTCCGGATAGTTCAAGCAAAAGTGGCTTTGCTTGAACGTGCGGGGCAACTAAGCCGCGCCTCGGCCCCATCGCCAGGCGGGCGCACTCGACGTCGTGCAGCTGCTGGCCACGCTTTGTCGAGTCCTTCTACGAATGCTGCCCCAAATGGCGCTCTCAAGGCCTTCAAACTGAACCTCTATCAAAAGTCACGCATATAAATCTCGCGCGCTGACGCGCGCGCCACACAGAATTCGCCACCCGAGTTGGATCCAAACCCCGGGTTTCACACCTTTACCGGCACGGTCCCACGCCATGCCCGGTCACCTCTCCTGGCGTGACATTGGGGCGACGAGCCGGCAGCAGAGAGCCAGAGACACACCGGCTGGCTCACTGCCGCTGGCCGCCGCAGCTGCATGATGCATGTGTATCAAGGGGAGGGGAGGGCGCGTGTAACTGCAGCGAACCCCGCCCCCCTTCCACGATGTGCGATGATTCCCCGCCCGCGGCACCCACAAGGGCCCCCATTGTGTCAACATGCCACCGAGGCGTCTGGGTGCAGCCGCGGCAGCAGCGGCAGCAACTGCAGCAATCGATGGAGGAGAGAGAAAGGTGGCCCGGCGGCTAGGCTACAAGGCGGGATCAGGGTCGGGGTCGGGGTCAGGGTAGGGTTTGAAAAATCAGATCGGGTGACAGGATTGAGGTTCCAGCACGCTCGTGCACCCATTTTGCCCGGGACATGCCCCTGAACGGGTAACTATTTTCCACCACACACCCATCGTGTTGAAGGCTGGCCAGTGTCTATTGGCTAGCATTTGCTTGATAGGTGCTCTTGATAGCTGACGCGGCTGGGCACATGGCTGGCGGTGCCTGTACAAACCGCCCCCAGCTATAGTCCGGGAGATGAGGTAGTGTCGCAACACCTTCGGCCTCAGACGGAAGATGTGACGGGGACTCAGGGCTCGTATCTTATTTTGGGGGGAATGTCTGGGCTGGACATTCCGGGCCGCTAAACCCGGGATTTTATGTTTAGGGGGTAGACTTTAGGGTACCGTGGAAGTCCAAAAGTTTATCTGGACATTCGCCGTGCCAGAGCTGCGTTGCAATGTTCAAAATTTTTTTTAGGGTAGACTTTAGGGATGGACATTCGGGGGACTCAGCCCCCTTTTCCAGCTGTGCTGGAAAGACACCTCTTCTTGTCCACCACACACCAATTTCACAGAACCCCGCAGCTGTGCACCTGCGTGGTCTGTGGCCCCAACTGCGCATGTGTGTGGAGAAGTGTGGGGCAAGCACTGGAGCCAACGTAGCGGTTTAACGCACTTGCATTTGCATCCACATTAGCAATCATTTCTCTGAACAGTGCTGTAACAGTGCTGTAACACTGATGTAACCACAGCCCCCAAGCCCGCAGCCCGCAGCCCCCGGCCCCAGACAGCTTAAAACATTGATGCTTTAGATGGAATGGATACTCCATAGTTGTGTTTGTTATAAACGTAGCATTAGCACTGGTAAAACGACGGTTTGGCGATTTTGGCAGCACAGCATGCCCCAGATGCTCCTGTGCAACGGCTGTGACGGCGGCTGGCACCTGCGGTGCTTGGGCGGCCTGAAGAAGGTGCCATCGGACAGCTGGCTGTGCCAGCACTGCACGGGTGTTTGCAGCTGCCTGGCGCCCGCTCAGTGCACGCCGGCCCGTGCTCGCGGGGCGCAAGGTGGCCCCAGTCCGCGCCCCTGCGGTAGCGCAGTCCTGCACTTCGCGCGCTGGCGTTGGCGTCGCGGCCTGGGTCGCGGGGCCGGACGCCATGGAGGTGGAGCCGGCACGCGCAGTGGGCCCAGCGCCGAGAGGTGGCTGTAGCGGCCGCAGCCGCAGGCGCCCTGCTGCCATGCGGCTATCGTCGCCCGACTTGTCCTTGCAGCTCAGCCACTGCCTCGCTGCCGCGCCCGTACCGGCGCTGGCGCTGGCTGAGCGCCCCGACGCCATGGAGGTGGAGCCGGCACCCACCATGGGCCCGGCACTGAGTGGTGGTCGCGGTGGCCACCCCTGCCCTGCAGCCGCCGCCGTCCCCGTGGCTCCCGTCCCCCGTCCTACCATCGGGAGCAGCACCCGGCGCCCAAGCCCGTGCTGGAGCCGTTGCTGCAGGAGGGGGGCCATGGTGCTTGCCCTCCCCCTGGCGCCCCCACTTCCGCTGCCGCCACCGCTTCCACCTGTGCCACGACTCCCACTGCCGCCACTGCTGCCGGTGCTGCCGCCGCTCCCGGGGGTGCCCCCCCTTCCAGCGCCTCCTGGCAATGTCGGTGGGCCTGCCACCATGCTGGTGGATCCGCCGTCGGCTTTGGGGTGTCGCCGCCCCAAGGACGCCAAGGGCCTGGATGAGGCTCCAGCCGCCAAGTGCGCGGACACCCATGCCGTCAGGGCTGTGGGCTCTGGCTTGCCTGCTGGTTTCCTGCTGTCGCTGGCTGGGCGCCGGCCGGTGCCTTCAGTGGTTGGTGGCATGGCTGGGCCTGCGAGCAGCACTCTGGCTGTTGGCGGCCCACGTGGCAGTGGTGCAGGCGTGCCTGGCAATGGTACAGGGGCAGCTGGGGTGGGCTCGGAGTCTGACATGGGTGGTGGCGAGCATGACTATGGTTCCTAGGACGTCACAGCTTTGCTGGCTGACCACGATGAGGCGCCCAGCCCTGGCACTACGTTCGAGGCGGTCCTGCAGCACGCGCTGTGGGATGCGAGTGATCGGTATGTGCTGTCATGGCTCTGGGCATGCTTTGGTCTCGCGGTCCCTCCATGGAGACATCTGTGCCTGGGAGCGGGACTGGTTGGTCAGAAGAAAACAATTTGCATCACTTGCTCTGACAAAACCCACAGTCCCCAGCCAAGTCCCCACAGAAGCCACAGCTGTTAATGAGCTGCTATCATATGGCTTCATTAGTGAAGGAAGTGGTAACAGTAGCCAATCTCAGGGAACAGCCATGGTGGTACAACTTGTCCCTGCCTTGCTTGGTGCCGTTGTTTGAGTTGCAGTGCTCAGTACCTTGTAACCAGGCTGTGTGCTGATGAATCCTGCTGATTTTGTACTGTGTGACCAGGTGATTGCACACCAAGTGTGAGCTTCAGCTTGGCTTGGACTCCTGGTGTCAGTGCCCGTATCATGTAGATGGCTTTAGGCCCCCGGCGTCTACACAGCGTAGATGAACCCTCACGCGGCATCTACACGCCAAAATATTTTCCTAGGGGCACGCCCCCAAAACAGCCATTCCATCTACGCTCCCTGTCTAAATTACCACCAAATCCGTCCAAACCGTCTACGCTCCGTAGATGCGCGGCCCAAAACCCCAAAAAATTTCTCCGCCTTCGGCGGATTTGGGGCAAATTTCTACAGCGTAGATGGAAGATACGGGCACTGCCTGGTGTAGCAGCTGAGATACAGATGAAATACACAATTTGTGATAGCAGACAGCTGGGGCAGACAAAGGGGGGAGGGTCGCTTCCCTTCAAGCCCCTGTAAAAGCCCTCTCACTGAGCGGTCCCTCTTGCTGAGCTGGTCCATCTTGACCTGGGTGTGGGCACCCTTGCTCGGTCATGGTTTTGTGTTTGTGTTTTGAAAGCACTTTGCTAACAGGGCTTGCACCTAGACCTAATTTGTATAACTTACACATATTCACGTTCGTGTTTCGCAAGCACTTTGCTAACTTGGAGTAGATAGAGAGGGCTGGGGGATAGGTGAGACAGGTGCTGGACACAGCTTACCTCTGCAACTGCTACATTATTGTCAATGTCATGCAGACAGGCTGTACAGCAGGCAGAGCTGCACCAGCAGTGCTCCCCCTGGTACTGTGTCCCCCTGATGCTGGGGTGGAGCTTGTTCATGAAATCAATGCTGAACAATTCCTGGTGCATGATGCAGGTGTGCCTTGAACTGCTGCTACATGTACTGATGTGATGGAGCTTGGTTGCCTGCTGCAGCTGATAGTGCTGGTGATGCTGGTGATACTCATAATGTGCAGAGTGTCCATCACTTGCACGATGCTGGTTATCAGTCCACTGACATAGATGCATTCTCAGCTGTGTTATGGCTTAGCTGCCACCAAGTAAGCCTTGTGGCTCTCTGAGCTGGAACTAGTACTTGCTATAGTACTTCTTTGGCCTGACTGTTTCCTAATAGGACTCAGACATATAAGTGTGCAAAGCCCAAGCTGCCCAGCAGAAGATTCACTGCAACTTGCCTGAGTGCTTCTGACTCGCTGCTGAACAAGCAGACACCTTGTGAGCCAACTCTCATTCAACCTCCTGGTGGCTTACAATTGATTGACACTGTCCAAAGTGAACTTCAAGTCCATGAATATGCTGAAAACCAGCAAAGCTTCAGTCCTGCTTCAGCCCCCTTCTCAGACCGAGCAGTTGCAGACCGAGCAGTTGTAGAAAGCAGTTGTCTGGTGTGCACACAGTGCTCCACAAACCACAAAGGACAGACCTCAAGCCATCTGGGTGATACACACCATCAACACATTACTCATAGCCCCAAGTGTGACAGCCAAACTGAGAAAGCCCCACGCACCTAGACACCTAGCTGCTGGCCCTAACCCAAAAACCCCTATTGGGGTGTGACACAGACTTGGCCTCCTTCAATCTGCATTTGCAAACACCTTGTGTTTGTACACATTAACCCTCCCTGTGACAGTGAAGGCTTCTCTAGTGATTCATCTCCAGTGATTGCACTACACCTTCCCTGTAATTAGCTAGTGTCTTCACTTGATGCACTTGATAACACACTAGCTGCTTGCAGTGTCTTCAAGGTCTATGTCACCCTCATTGTTGGAGATGCTAGCCTCAGATCCAGTCAGGCTAGGCTCCAGCAGGTCAGGCTCCTCATTCTGGTACTGGTGGAACTGGAACTGCTGGTTGTTGACATCCTGGACCATCATGAAGACAGGGTACAGGTTGCCCAGGGTGTCCTGGAGGAGAACTTGGACCAGAACTGGGCCCAGAACTGGGACCACAACTGGGACCAGGGGAACTGCTAGCTGAAGGCAAGCAGGGAGGAGTGTGGGAGGACTTGGGTTTGGGTGCTCAGGTGGCTTTTGATCATTTGGGCTGGCCTTGGTTTGGCCCAGGACCTGGTCAAGTTGAACAAAGTCAGGATTCATAGAGTGCTAGGTGATAGTGGCAGGGTGGAGGTCAGGTTTGGTCTGTTGGGAAATGGACCCAGACCGGGCAGTAGCGCTATTTATTTGGCCAGCAAGCTGCATGGGCGCTTGTACAACAGATTCCGAGATTTGTGATCCAGATTCGAGCATATTCTCCAAATCAAATCGCTGAAATCAAATCGAATAGAACATGGGCTTCTGCAGAGCCTCAAAGAAAGGGGCCCCTTCACCTCCTAGAGTTCTTGTTTTGGGCACCGCTCAGTGTGTGGCAATCAGCTGGCAATTCATTTTTTGACTGCTTGTGTTAGACTTGCAGGAGGAAATCTGGGGAACACACTCAAGGATTTCAAGTCAGAGAAGAGAAAGCTAAACCCGTGGGCTGTGGGTTCGATGCATGCTTCAAGTATGGATTATTAAATAAGTACACATCAGCGCACTTTGTAAAATGCGCAACTGGCAGAGGACCCGTCTGAGGTCGACGATTACTGTGGCTTTCTGACTTTGCGACGGAGCAGTGCCCAGCTCAAATGCAGTTGACATGCCTGTTATTGAAATCAGTCTTTTTCGCCCAAAGCGAAGCTGGGACAGCGGAGTTCGCTAGCGCTAGTGCGAAATTTGCTGGTTGCATATTGCTGTCGGCCTCACATCCCTGCACTCATGCATACATCAGTCGTGTTGGGCTGAGACCCCCGGGCTACAGCGATTCTGGGGGCAACCTTTGCGTGTCCATTGATTTGAAGACGCCTCTTTGAAACATGCATCGGCAGCAAACTACCCTGGACAAGGACACAGTTAAGAACCAGGCGTTAGGGCCTCTTCCAGCCTGGGCCGTACGGGCCTGTTGACCCATGCATGGCAACCCTTGCTTGCTTGCTTGCTGTGAAGCATGCCTGAATGTCTTGCTCATGGTCTGCCTCACCCTTACATCTCCTCCACCTCTTCCACTATGCCTTTCATTTTCTGCCTCAGGAGTGCCACAGCCCAGGCTACAGCCCAGGCCACAGCCCAGGCCACAGCCCACCTGTCAGGCCCAACCACAGCCAACTGCCAGCATGTAAGAAGCCTTCTGGAGGCTAGCAGTGGATGGATTCCCAGGCTTCTCGATGCACAGAGGGCAAGGTCATAAATGCCCATGTGGGGTGACGGATGCGCAGTCTGACCGCGCACACCATTTCAGCACGTGCACAATTGCTAGCACGCTACGGCTGCATATTCAGGAAGCGACAGACATAGGTGATGAGGATCACATAATTGAGTTGATAGTGGAGCGTAAGAATCTGTGGCTAGTAATACCGCCACACGAGGCTATCCAGCAACCCATCTGGGACGTTGTATGCCTGGCTGCGATCTCTGCCATGGAGTACGGTAGGAGGCTATTGTTTGCCTCCAGAGGGGAACAAGGCAAGGTAGAAGAAACAGCGATTAGCAGGATTAAAACGCAAGTTATAGCAGACTTTTGGGAGCGTTTGCAGACGTATGTGAGCCTGGGCATCAAGCCAAGGGGGTGGGACGAAATCCCACCAGGCCACCCTTGGATTGAAAGAAGGGAAGACGGGAGTATGTGGATCAATAAGCCGACTTTCATTACAGTTGAAGAGGAAGGAGATTGAGTTTAGAAGATGGTGGCGCTCCCATGGGAGCAAGGCCTATTAGCCCAAGGCGCAGAGTAGGCTGTCGGCGCTGCAGGTGGCGTGCCCCTGAGGTCTAGAGCAGGGCGTCCGTACTAGTACGTGCTCGCTGGCTCGTGAGCTGCGTCAGCAGGTCCCTCCTGTAACCAATGCAATCTGTATGCCCTTACTTGCTGTTGCTCATTGTCTTGCAGCCCCCCTTGTTAGCGAAGTGCTTTCACCCCCCCTTGTGTTACACCCTCCACTCTCCCTCCCTTCCCCACATGTGCTGCTGGGTGTCAGTGACTCTGGTGTTTGGATGGCACCAGGGGTTCGGGGTGTCCAACTCCGCAGTTAGCTGTTGGTTGCCACCAGCATTTTGCCCCAACCCCCCCTGGAAGTGAGCCGGCAGTGCCCCTAGCACGCCGAGCCAGTACCTATGATGCCTCAGAGTTGAAGCAGCCACTGTACCAGGCAGCCCATGTCATGTGTGGCCAACATTTATGGTGTCCTGCAGCAGCTCCACCACACTCTGCCTGATGGGGCACTCCCAAAAGTGATGCAGCCAAGGCTAGGGCAGCAACACCACCAGGAATGGTGGTGAGGTGTATGTGCCACATGGCTCCTGTTAGCTGCCATGGATGTGCGTATTGCCAACACCATCAACTGCCAACCGCCACAGCACCACCTTGTGCTTCAGTTCCACTGTACTTGCCATCTTGCCACACCAAAGCATGTGGTTCCAGAAATAGACCAGGCACTGGCGCCTTGGGGCAGGAGGCAGGGTGATGCCCAGGGCTTCAGCCATACAAGCAGACACATGTGGTTCTCATGGACACCAGTTAGCTGCATTGCTGTGCTGTTGCGGACAGCCAAGGGAAGGGGGTGTTGGTGTCCCTGGATGACAATCATTTCATTAGTGGGTAATGCTAGGGCAGTGGGCTGACGGCATTGGTGCAATCAGCGGTAGCACTGGGGAAGTGCAGGGGACGCTGGGGCAGGGGGCACTAGGTCAGGTGTTCTCCAGCCCAGCTTCCTCAAAACCTTTCACTAGGGTGCAAACGTCATGTCGGGTGAAGGCCACCCCAGCACATCAATACCCGCTACTTATAGAATGCATGGTTACAAGAAGGACCTGGTGACCCAGGTCGCGAGCGATCTGCTCTGGACTTCAGGGGCGCGCCTGCGCCAGCGTCTCCACCGTTTCTTCTGCCACTTAGCAGATCACCCGATCAATCCGAACTACTCGATTTGTAGGAGTCCGCAGCCAGCCTTCCGGACTGAATCCGGCCAAATCAACTAAGTCCTAAACTCGTCCAGCCGTCTGCATATCCGTAGTCAATTCATTCCAATAGAAATCGGAGGGGTGTGAGGGAGTCAAACCCACGACCTCGAGAGAATTCGTCCCTTGACGCTATCCATCGAGGCTGAACCGTCCACCCACTTATAGGACTGCCCCAGACTCTGTAAGCTGCTTCCTAGGCCAAGACTGTATTTGTCATATGCCGACCAACCTTCCTGTGGCATATCTATTGACAGCTGCTAAGGAAAGACTCGTGGGGCTGGATTCGGTGTTACATGGCAAATCAGGGGCAGTGGGGCTGGATTCGAGGCTGACCATCTTGGTGTTGTGCCTCCCATCCAGGCCAGGCTCGCTGCTAAGGGGCTGGCTCCTAAAGCTGGATTCCTATCCTGTTCCTGCGTCAGGGGTTCAGAGGGCCCAAGCGAACTATCCAGCACGGATAGGGTCAGCCCCTGGCCACTGAGGCTGGCCTGCTGTCCCCCCCCCCTCCCCCCCCCCCCCTCCTGTAAGTTACATGTGTGCAGCTTTCGCAGTATCGTATCACTCCCTCTAGTGCTGCAGAAGCAATATTTGGTCCAGCAGCTGGGAGCTGACTGGACGCAACAGGGTCCCTGCCAATCATGAACAAAATTGCCTCCACTGCTAGGCTGGATGAGGATCCCCCGTACCCCATGTCCACGAGTGCTTTGCTGTGACAATGCAGCAGCGCCTTCGCCTCCCTTCGCGCCCCTGACTGCGCAATGTGCACGAGCGTGCATATTGTTTGCCCATACAGAAATGTTCCAAGAGATCAAGGGAAACAGACGAGGCACCCGGTGCAAACACGGACCTGCTCTGATCGTTGTGAGCTCGCTCCTGAACAAGTTCGAAGATGTATTCAAAGAACCAATGCAACCACCAGAGTGAGATTGCATAGGCCACGATTCCAAAATGGAGCAGTGCCGCCTGCAAAACGAACCCTCATAATTTCCCAAGGAGCGCGACGAGATATCCAAAGAGACGATACAGTCAAAGAAATGATATAGCAGACCTCGTCTACATATGGGGTGCCAGTGATAATTGTCGAGAAAGTGCGTTATTCGAGGACTTTCGCACTCTGAGCGAAATTACCAAAAATATGCGGACGCCGTTTGCCAAGTATAACGAAACATATACGCCTGCTGGCTGGAGCCCGGGTGTTCAGCTCGGTTGCAGCAAGTTGCAATTTGGGGCGAATCCGGATCCACCCAAAGACAGGCGCAAATGCGCAATCGCTCCTGGTTTGGGCTGATTCAATGAATGGAATTATGGAAAGCGCGGTGCTCCGGGCGCAGGAGTGAAAGAACCAGTATTATGACTGGGAGCTGTCATGAATTTTGCTCCACATCGGCAAGGTTGTGTACTTCGACAATAATCTTAGCTTTGAACAAAAACACTGCTGGACAATAGGGACGGTGCTGTGAAGACATCTTGAATTCCTCACAAAATGCGAACTAATACTTGCGAACTAATACTTCAGACGCATCATACAAGGATTCGTCCTTGGCTGCTCGGGATGGGGTGGGGCGGCGGCCGGCAGGCGGGGGCTGAGCGGCGGGTTTGGGGGGTGGAGAAGGCGGTGGAGGCACGGGGGGATGGGGGGGGGGGTTGGCAGGATAGGGGGCAGCGGCAGGGGTTCGATGGTACAGGGGAAGGGAACTAGCTGTTAGAAGTCCCAAGGAACAAGTGATGCCCAGCCCCAGCGGCAGGGGTGGCTTGAGGGGTGGTGGGGTAGGTTTGGGGCAGCAGCGGCGTGGGCAAGGAAGAAAGCTCACAATCTCCCCCGATGAGCACAGTGAGTATTGGTTACAGGAGGGACCTGCTGCCACAGCTCACACGCCAGCCAGAGTCACGGGGGTGGGGGAGTGAAGCCCCCCAGGAACACTCATGTCCATGCGTGCGTGGGTCTGAGGGCCACACCTATCGAGGCTTGCGCTTTCATTCACTCCCTCCCTCGCATGTGCTGCTGGGCGACGGTGGTGCTCAGGGGAGGTGGTGCTGGTGTTTCCAGGTTGGTTTCGGATGCCGTGCGCCCCAATGCTCTGCTCCGCGCCAGCCCGCCAGCCGTCCAACAGCCCAGCCATCCCACCCTGGTTATATCAGTGATGGGTCAGCAGCGCTGCTCCATCGCCCGTGGAGGTCCGTCTGGATGAGTAACATGCCTGCTATGTCTGAGTCTTGCTAACCGGCTTTCTATGCGTGCTAGCGACTACAACGACACATGGTCACGCATATTTGCGTTCACGTTTCGAAAGCACTCCGCTATCGAGGGTGGTGTGGGATCCCGGATGCAATGGCTAGGCTAGAGGCTTGGGGTGGAGTGGTACAGACGCTGCCCCTGACGATATTTGCAGAGGGTGCCAGGCATGCAGGTGTGGTGGTGCTGCTGGTGGGTCGTGGCAGCATGGCAGAGTGCGGTGCTGTGCAGTCACTGCTGCAACTTCCTTAGTGGGTGTTTTGCCTCGCGGCGTGCCATAGTCTAGTAAAGCTCTGGACCTGCTTGCCTGCCCGGTGTGTGCGCACAGCCGGCGCACGCGGATGTGGTGCATGTAAATCATACCGGTCGTGAGGGTGTCGTCGGACCTCGCACTCACGTGCGCCGCCGTGCCCCGATGATTAGTTACTTCGACCGATAGTGACCCAGGCCCCCGTTACGGGCGCCGCCAGGGTCTGCGCCGCCTTGATTCGTGCCCCGGGTTTTGCCAGCCGCCGCAAGGCAGCTCCCCCGCCGGCCCCGGGGCCACACTGCGGCGCACCCATACATTCGTTTCACCCGCACACATAGACCGCCATGCATTGCATGCACGGCATACAGCGCGACGCACGCTTGCTGCGCCGCCGCAAGCTCGCCTGTGGCAGCCTGCACAGCTGCTGACCTTCCGCACCCACCGTCTTGGCACCTTCTTTGGACACCTCCACCTTTAATGCCCGCCAGGCCCCAGCCCCGACCAGCTGGCGCTGCTGTGGGACAGGGGCGAGCTGGAGGACCTGCTGGCGGACCTGCGCGACAGCGCCGGCGTGCAGGTGGGGTGGGTGGTTGGCGAGAAGGAAGGGGAAGGGGGAAGGGGGGAGGGGCAGGAAGCGCCAGGGGGAACGGCACGTGGGTTCTTTGACAACCCTTATTATCTTTCGTTCCATCGTACATCCTTCCCAATTTCCTAACCTGGCAACCCCCATCCACGTCCCCTACATGCCCCGGCACATACTAGGTGCCACCCCCGGCTGATCCTGCCCGCAGGGCCCCCCCACTGGGCCCCCGCACTAACAACGTCTGCACTTGCATTCGCATATCAGCATTTCAGTGATACTAGGTGCCACCCCGGCTGATCCTGTCCCCCAGCGCTGATGGCGGCTGACCTTCTGGACGAGGCGGAGGCGGACAAAGTACAGCCCAGGTGGCGGGCCGAGTGGGCAGTCAAGAATGGGTGCAGGGAGAAAAGGAAGCTCGGAGCAAGCGGGAGAGGGAGGGGAGGGGAGGGGCGTGAGGTGATGGGCAAGCTGGGATGAGGGGTGGGACACGGCCCCATGCGCACATATCCTCCCTCCGCCTGGGGATGTCTGGTGCGCCTCGTTTGAATAGCGTCAAGGGACGGGTTTTCTCGAGGTCTTGGGTTCGATTCCCATAATCCCCTCCGATTTCAGTCGGAACGAAAAGACTAAGGATAAGCAGTCGGCTGGACGAGTTTAGGACTTAGTTGATGAGCCCGGATTCGGTCCACTAGGGCGGCCGCGAGCTCTGAGAAATCGAGTAGTGAAGATCGGATCGGGTGATCGATTAGTGGAGTGTCAATGTATCATTGCGCCTTCGGACTCAAAGGAGTTAGCAGGGCCACATGGACTCGAACCCATGTAACAATCTTCCTTCCTTCCCTCCGCCCTGCCATCGTGCCCTATCCTCTCACCTCTTGCGCTGGCCTATTCCCGGCGCGGCCCACGTGCTGCAACACCCGCCGCCGCATCATGCACGCCTCCCCCTCCCCGTCACAGTTCGCATGGACACACCGTGTTGTTACTAACCTCCTCCTCTGCAACTCTCAGCCTTGCAACCCGGTGCCACGACAGCACACCAGCGTGTTAATCATTCGCATCCCACAGCGGCTGCTGCAGGGTCGCCTCAAAGGTAACGACGGGGGTGGGGCCCTCATCGGGGTCAGCCAGCAAGGCCATGATGCTAATGATGCCCAAGGACATGATGGTCCCGTGGTCGCGCTCGTCTGTCCGCGACGCCCGGGCTCACCACCAGCACAAGCAGGCCTCCTGCTCCTAGAGAGCTGCTCGCACCCCCAGCAGCGCCACCGGCCCCTCCAGCCGCCAAAGGCAAGCCGCAGCCGCCCAGCCGGCGGGGCCCCATGGGCGGCTGAAGATTGCATTGGTTACAAGAAGGACCTGCTGACGCAGCTCATGAGCTTAACTGCTCTGACTCCTCGGGCGCGCCACCTGCAACGCCAACGACCTACTCTGTGCCTTGGGCTAGTAGGCTTGCTCCCATGGGACGCTCCACTTCAATTGGTTGCGATTTGGCTGAAGGTCCGTTGCCGGTCCGTTAGAGAAAGTCCACCGCTATGGGGGCCCAATATGTTGCGATCACCTATCGGCCCCGTAATAGTGAAACGCCCGATACGGCCCCGTTAGCCTCGGCACCCCGTTGCAGCCACCTGTCCCCCTCCGGAGCACCTGTGACGACCTGGCTAAGCGCCCAGCTGAAGCGCTAGCGATCGTGGCTCATGACCCGACCTGCAACCCGACGCACAACTAACCGTGCATTGCGCAGCGGTGTGACCTGGCTAAGCGCCCAGGGTCCACTTCGTTGCAACTTTTGCCAACAATTAAAACCTGGCCCGCCCGCCCTGTGCGACAACTTGCCACCGGGCGCCAGCTCGGGGTGGGCATGTCCGGCCGGACGTCGCCCTGTCCGGCCGGACGTCGCCCTGTCCGGACGGACAGGCCTCCATCGCATGGCTTGTGCCGCCTGAACAGTGCCACTCAAAGCACTGACCTATCTTGAGCTGCTACCTGGGTTCGTCCCCTAAAGGGACTGTCTCCAAATCGCTGAAGTACTGCAAGCCCGTGGGGGCAAGTCCGCTGCTGGGGCGAGGGGATCGCGGGGCGCCGGTGGCGGCTAACAGCCCCGTAACGGTTGCTGCCATAGGCCGGCAGAGCACCCCAAACCGCAGGCCAGAGTCCGTGGCCCTGACGGTGCGGGTGTCCGCGCGCTTGGCGGCAGTTTCCGGCAGTGGAAGCGGTGGCGCCCCCAGGAGCGGCGGTAGCGCGGGAACCGGCGGCGGCGTTGAAAGCGGCGGCGCCGAGCGCGGCGGCGGCAGTAGTGGGAGCACAGGCACAATGCCTGCCGCCGGCAGGGGCTCTGGCAGTGCCACGGCCACCCTTTTGCAAGCCTTGCTGGCGGGGGAGGTGAAGACGGACGCCCGGCCAGCGGCAGCGGCGCAGGTAGGTACGGGTGCGGGTGCGGGCGCCAGGCGGTGGCTGTGCCGTGATCGCAGCGGCTGGGTGGAGGTGTGCTTCAGCCTCACCGGGCCGCTGGATGGGCGCCATGTCCTGCCTGCCGCCCTCGGTGCGCGCAGCCCTGCGTGGTGGCCGCGCCCGACCTGCAGCGCGCAGAGGAGGAGCAGGCGGCGGCGGCCGCGGCGGCAGGCAGAGGGAGGAAGAGGCGGTGGCTGGCTCGGGGCCGGCGCAGGCGCTGCTGGGATCCGTTTCCGTGTGAGGCATCTATGTTAGTGCCCCGTGGGCAAGGTTTTGAACACCAGCCAAAGCCCCACAGGATTGTACCCCCCGCGCCGTGCGTGCGCGCGTGCGTTCGTGCGCTCCGAGCGCACAACCCAAAACCAGCAGTTCAAAAATGGGGACAGCTAACTTGATACGCGCGGCGTCACGCTGCTGGGCCGAGTGAGTGGATTTGAATTGCCATGGCTGGAGAACTGGGAAGGTGCACGCCAAGGACAGGAAAGCACGTCATAGGCACCGGCCCGTAACCACCACAAGCAGGGGAACCCCTGACCACAAGCAAGCCCTGCGCCAAGCCAACCGCCGCCACTCGCTCATCGCTCCCCTATACGGTACGGTACGCAGAGTTGGGATGCTTGGATGCCTGGAATACCCGGAACTGTCACCAACGACCTAGACCCACGGTGTCCCACGGCGGGTGTGGCCCGCGGCGGCGGCGGCGGCGGCGGCGGCGGCGGCGGCGGTGCGGCGGCGGCGGCGGCGGCGGCGGCGGCGGCGGCGGCGGCGGCGGCGGCGGCGGCGGCGGCGGCGGCGGCGGCGGCGGCGGCGGCGGCGGCGGCGGAAGCGGCGGCGGCGGCGGCGGCGGAAGCGGCGGCGGCGGAGCCGGCACCTGCCACTCGGGCGTGGCTGCCACTCGGGCGTGGCTGCCACTCGGGCGTGGCTGCCACTCGGGCGTGGTTGCTACTCGGGCTGCTGTGCATGGGGGCCGCCGATGAGGGATGAGGCTAGCGGCGGTGGGGGTGTGGATACAGGAACTTTCATAAGCGACGGCGATGGTGGGCGGTGTACCCATGCCGTTGCCAGTGCCGATGCCGGCGGAGGCGCTGCGGGATCAGGCGGGGTGAGGGCCAGGGGAGGGCGGAACAAGGTTGAGCGAGGGAGGGCAGGGGGGGGGGGTTGTGAACACCAGCCCAAGCTAAACCAAGCTAAACTAGACAAGGGACAGGCAAACGCAATTGCAGCAATACAGGGGGGCCGGGGGGCAGGAGCAGGTCGGAGTGAGCGAGGGCGGGGAGGCTAGGGGCGCAGCGGGGATAACCACTGCCCAGTGCCAGTATCGTGTAGATGGCGTTAGGCCCCCGGCGTCTACACAGCGCATATGACCCCTCCCACTCCACACTGTCGCCCGGTACGCCCGGCCACTGTTCTGCTGCACTCTTTTCGCATTATACTGGTGTCCGTCGACGGCGCTCATCCGTGGACGCTGGTCGCCTGCTCGCAGGTGCGCTGCAGTGATGCGTCTCCCGCGGTGTGGCGTCACATGTGTCTGTCTGGTGCTGCAGCCTGGCCGAAGCGTGAGGACTGCGTATCAGCAAACTGAGGCAGCCAGCCAGAGCGCATCGGCACAGTAACCGCGTCGCACAGCCGCAACTCCTGTCTTTGCTGCCGCGCCTGGGCTCGTTAGGGTCAGGGAATTCATCTGCCACCACTGGGGCATGCCAATCTCATCCCATGCCCTGTTCCTACCATCACCCCTCCCGCGCCATCTGCGCCCTCTAAGTCCCCCTGGGTGCGGGCACGCCCCTAAAACCCCCAAAACATCTGCGCTCCCCGTCTAAGGTTCCGCCACTCCGTACATGCGCCGCCCCTAACCCCCCCAAAAGCTGCGCCGGATTCGTGGCAACTTTCTACGGAGGATACGAGCACTGTGGCACTGTTGCAGAAAACACTAGGCAGTGTGTGCCAAGGCGTGGGCAGGGCGCCGGGGCCTCAGTGCGGGATGACGCGGGTCTTGACGGTGGTGCTGGGCCAGCTGGGGCCGTGCGTGCCGGTTGCTGCCAAATGGGACGCCCAGGCAGGCTGGTGCCGCTTGAGCCTTGTGCCTGCAGGGACGCGGGGGAATGCAGGTACGTGCCAGGTGCGGCATGGCGGAAGTGTGATGTGCGTGGGCCGCAGACGCACCCAGTCCCAGCCCAACGTGCCCACACTTTGCATCCCTATCTACCTGGGCCCCTTCGCTCATTCGCGGGAACTGGCACGTGGTGCATGTGGGGGCACCTTGATACGCACGTTTGACTTCCAGCGCTGAAAGTTGGATCCCCTGCACTTGTGTTGGTAGTGTGGCAGGTACACCTGAGATGTTCTACGTTTACGTGCTGGGAGAACAATAAATAGGACAATCATGCACTGGCGTTATCAGGGTCACCCCGGCCCGGGCCTCCGGTTTACACGCAGCAGGAAGGCACGCAAGAACGTGCGCACCACTCTGTAACCACACACACACAACGCGGCCTGACGCACCCTGACGCACCCTGACGCGCCCGAACGCGCGGAGACGCGCCCAGACGCGAGTTTCCCGTCGTTACAGTGGTGCTGCATTAGGGAGCGCTAGCAAGCCCCCAATCCCCCACCCCGCGCCCTCTAGAAGCCCCGCTGACCCATTAGCCTCTCCGCAGACCTAGTCTCTCGTTGCCTCCATGCGGTTTGCAGTGCCGGAACGGTCCGGTCGGGGCGGCGACGGGGGTGAGCTGCGTGGAGTGCGTCAGAGTCCGTCGGAGCCCGTCGCGTCGAGCGGAGGACGGTGCAGCACAATATGGCGTACATATCAGCAATTACATGCGTTACGAAATGCATTTTGCGAAAAGACAGGTCTGGACAGGTAGGTGGCAGCGACAGATGAGCAGTGGTGAGCCTCTATTTCACTGTCCATCGGCATGCTCGCCCCACCAGTTATTCCTCTCTGTAACATAAATCCAGGCCCTGACCATGCTGTCCTCAATTTTCTCGACGCGCGTGCTCGCCAAGGTGTTCACCAGCGGCGTCCACAGCGCGCCCATTCACAAGGTCACAAGTCATATGCGCTCTATTGTTCAGTTGCGCAGCGGTCCGCGAGGGTCTAACCAGTGCTCCGAGAGCCCGACAGCACCGCCACCCGCCGACTGGATTGCAATCCGCACCGAGCTCGAGGACCAGCTGCGTTTCGAGAAAGCGCAGCGCCAGCAGCTTGAGGATCAGCTGCTTGTAGAGAAAGCGCGGCGCCAGCAGCTCGAGGAGCACCTCGACGGGCGGCTTGAGCAGCTTGAGGAGCAGCTCCGTGCTGAGATGTCGGCATGGTCCGAGGTGAAGTTCAATGCACTCCAGTTGCAGCAGCACGACGAGCGGAATATGGAGGCGCGAGGAGGAGGTGCTGCCCCTGCGGCAGCAGTTCGTGAGCAACGCGGTTCACCGAGTGGCCAAGCTGGTGCGGTCGGGCTCGGCGTCGGCCACGACGCGCGGCCGCAACCGGCCCGCCACCGCCGGCGAGCTGCAGGCGCTGGCGGCCGTGGTGGAGATGAGCGCGGGAGAGCTGGCGGAGGGGCTGAACACTGCGGCCCTGCTGCGCAACGAGGACGCGCACCCGGGCGGCCTGGAGTCGCTGCGGTTCGTGGTGCAGCAGGCGCTCCAGGCGTGCGGCGAGGAGCCGCGGGACGCGCACCTGGCCTTCGCGCGCCGCTTTTTCTCCCGCCTGCCCCAGATTGAGAAGGCGTTCCTGCGGATGGGTGTCCTGTGCTGCGTTGGGTGGGTGTGTGTGGGTGGGTGTGGGACGCGGGGCCGGGGGCACGGCCCGGAGCTTGCCACATGAGAAGGGAGAGTCATTCGCCTTTCGCAGTTCGCGCCTTTTCCATCACACCACCGACCTGTGGTCGAAAGCCAGCCGCCTACAACCTGTCGCTAAGCCGTTGCAAACCCCCCTCGCTTCACCCCCCGCTTCACCCTCGCGTTCACAGAAGTGAGAGCTGGTCGGCGCCACACCACGCGTCAGCCCGCCGCGCAGGCGCACGTACGCGGCGGTCTCGCCCCGCCCCTCCCGCCATGCGTCCAGCCCCCCATGCAGCCTCGGCATGGGGCATGAACGGGCGCGGCTGCACGTGGCGGCTGGTGTGGACAAGCGTAGCGGCGGCTGGGTCGTGTGTGCGTAGGTCGGGTGCGTGTGCCAGCCAGCTCGCTGCAACGCGGGACTGGCGGTGGCCCATGTGCACTTGATTTCGTGCTGGCTTATGGGGTTGATACCGGTGGGCATTTCGATGGCATCTGCACGTGTGCAGCTCGTTGCAGGAGGCATACGGCTTTTGTGTGCAAGTATTGCGGCTTCGGGTCATGGGTGCCTGGCTGCGGCAGCGGAGCACCTTACGGTATTAGCTCAGAAATAATGTTACCCTGCGTGTGCAGCTGTGAGGTCTGGCCTTGTGTGTTGAGAGACTGAATGTGCGCGGGGATGTAGGTTTATCAGCAAAGCGCACATGTTGCAGGAACATGGGACGTGTAGAGGACTGCGCATTGCGGACGGCTACATGTGCTTACGTGTGCGGCCGTTGCCTTCTGCGGCGATTGCGGTGAGAGGATACAAGGTTACAATAAGGAATGTCGCGGGAAAGGTGTACAAATAAAGGCGCTGGGCGGCCGTGGCCGCGCCTGTATGAATCCTGTATGAGCGCTGCGAGACACAGTAATGGACGGACTAAGCAGCAGCAGGAGTGTTGTACATTAGCTATCAGGGGACATGCATGGCTGCAAGTATACTTCACACCGTACATGTCTGTGTAGCAGGAGCGGCGCAATCATTTTATGACGCGTGGTTCGAGTGTTGGGTTGCGCGGCTAATGCGTGTGCGCGGCATGCATGTACGGAATGCCCGGCCTTGTGCGCGGCTGCAACTGCGACTGCCCGTGCGTGGCAGTCCGTTGCGGCCCCCAAGAGCGGGCAAGATGCTGGCGCGTGGCGCAGCTGGCTTGGGCCTGCCCAAATGCAGGGGCCCAAGCGCGGGTGTCTTCATTACAGCGCCCTTCACAGCCTGTTTGCGTATTGCAGGCGCGGCGGTGCATGTCGTCTGTGGGGAGTGAAAAGGCTGAGGTGGTGTGGCGGTGGAACCGTGGGGGTGTGGGTAGGAGCGCATGGCGAGCACACGCACCGTGCATCGTCATCGCTATCTGCGACGTACGACGGAGGAGTGGAGGACGCACGTGCGCGGTGGCACATGGGTGGTGCGGTTGGGTGGTGCGTGCAGCTACCGTGGTCTGCCGGCGGGGGCAGGGGCGTGCCTGGGGGGTGGGGCCCTGCGCGGGTGGGGGCCCCAGTTCATGCGTGCTGGCACGCAGGATGGCAGTGGCGAGGTCGCCGGGCACAGGCCTGCTGGGAGTGAGGGCGTGCCGCAAGCAAGGTCGCCACGCACGGCATAGATGCCTGCGCATGTTGGTGGCTAGCCGGTATTTGACTGCGAGACGCGGGTGCCGCTGCCAGTCAGTCAGAGGGCACCTGCGCCACCCTGACTGGCAAGGCCGCTGTGCGGTGTCCGGGCCGGGGAGCGGCATGGGCCCCGCCGGGCCGCGATGCCACGAAGTTGCGAGTGCTGATGCATCGAAGGTGTGTGTGCCTACGCACGATTGTGTTTGCACGTCCGCTGTCCGCGTCTCCGCGAAGCAGGCGTGCAAAGAAGGTTGCGACGCACGCTGTAATGTCATATGTTGGATTGCCCCTGCATCTGTTGGATCGCCTGCCTGGCTGCCTCCCCGCCCGCGAACGTGCGCCCAAACGTGCACCAGGCGTCCATGTCCGTCGCAGTTTGTCCGGTACCGTATCAGTCCTCTGAACGAAGGAGCCTCCCCTGCCTCTCGCGCCAACACGCCCACAGTCCCAGCCTTGCCCAGCCCGACATACACGCAGGCAACCCTGCATCCCTCCCTACCTGGGCCCCTTTGCCCCTAATAAGCTGGGAACGGGCACGTGGGGGCTACATACTTGATACGAACGTGCGACTTGCAGACTTCATAAGACTTCATCGACAGCCGGACGTAATTCCCGCCAGGCGCCAGCGCAGGGAACCCAGCCCTGGAAAATAAACGTGACAAGTGCGCATCTCCGGGACAGCCCGACCAAGCAACCGTACGCGCCTCATTTGTGCCGTCATGCAAGCTAGCATTCTCCCAGTCAGCTGTTGCCCCCGTCCCGCCACGCGCCCACCCGCGCCCACCATTCGCGCCCCAGGCCAGCAGCCCGGCGCCCACCGCTTCCGAGGTACCCACACACCGACACCAACACCAGCACGCGCGCGCATACGCCCGCTGGCGGCACGGGATTTCACCACTGGAGCATGCCAACTCTCGTCCTTTGCCCTGTTCCACGCGCATATGCCTGCACGCGCACCGCCGTCACCGTATCCGGCCCGGCAATCCTCCTCGCTTCACGGCACTTCACTACTCCCGGTTCCCCGCAGCTCCTCGATGAGATCAGCCTCCGCCACGACCTCGTACTCGTGTACTGCCGTACGAGGGCTACGTGGACTATGTACAAGCACTGAATGAGCTTTCTCAATGTGAACGTGAACGCGCATGGCGGCAGTCTGCAGAGGTCATTGTCCACATGAGCACGATCCCGACCGCCAAAATCCGTGCCCAAACCTTTACGCTGCGTGGAAGCGCCGACCCAGACCCGAAACGTCCAGGCGGGTGTACCCAGAGGCCGCCGTGGCCGCCTTGAGCGCGGGGCACGCCTGCGCGTGGCCGCCGTTCCAGTGGCTCAGCTGGCACGCGCCGCAGCAGTAGCTGACCGCGTTGCAGCGCGCGCAGGTCTTGGCCCCAATCATCGGCAGGAGCGGGCCGCAGGGCGCCGCAAGGTCCGCGCAGCCCGGGTTGCCGCACACCCTTTGCGCCACCACTTCTCCCAGGTTTTCCTCCCCCAGATCCGCATCCTCCAACTCCTGAGCCGTACCTCCACCCGGCCCCGCTGGGCCCGCCGCCAGCCGCCCCCTTTTGAGGTCCATCCGCCGCGCCGCCATCATTGCGATATTCTGCTGCGCACTCTCCTGCTGCACCAAGCTGCACGCGAGCCGCTCCGCAACGGGCGACGTCGTCAAGCCGTCCGCGCCGATCTGACCCAACCGCAGTTGCTGCAGCTGCTGCTGCCGCTGGTACCTAGGTGGCATCCAAGACGCAGCCCCAGTCGCCACTGCCGCCGCAGCAGCAGCCGCCGCCGCCGCCTCCTTTCGGTAAGCAGCCAGCGCAGCGCTCAGCAGCTGCTCCGCCGCCGCCTCCGCCGCCGCAAGCTGCTCCGCCGTCACCTGCGTGGCAGGCCGCATGGCCATGTCTGGTCTCAATTTCCGATCTCACTCCGTGCGCATGTGGGCACCCGGTGCCGCAGCGCACTGAAACAACGTGGCGCGCAAGCAGGGGGGAGAGCCGCTAACACCACACCAACAGATCCCCGCCGGGGCCCAAGGGCCGCACCTGCTGCTTTGGCCTTTTCTCCGACGGCAGGGAGCTGGGGCACGCCCATGCGCACCCGGGGTCCTCATCAGGATCCAGCTCCAGCAGCAGGCCCTGCAGCGCCGCCCACCGCGCCTGCCCGCCGTACCGGCACAGCGCCGCACATGCACCATGCGGCACGAACATGTACGGCAACGCCCCCACTGCCACCCCTCTGCTGGCCACTGCAGGTACGGCTGCTGCTGCAGGCGCTGCTACTGGTGCCGCAGCGTTCTGCTCCCGCCCCCGCTCCCGCCACAGCAGCGCGCCGCACAGCAGGTCCTGCTCGATCAGCTCCAGCAACGCGGCGGCGATGTCGGCCAACAGCTCACGGGCGGTGGGCCGCCCGGTCCAGACCTCACTGCCGGCGCCTCCAGTGACGGCCCCGTTGCTGCCTCCAGCACCGCTGCCTCCGCTGCCGGCAGCACCAGCACCAGCGCCAGCGCCAGCGCCAGCACCAGCGCCAGCACCAGCACCAGCACCAGCACCAGCACCAGCACCAGTACCAGCGGCGGCCTCCGCAACGCCTATTGCGACCACGCGGTCATCTGACAGGACCATGGTCGCTGCACCATACGCTCGCCGCACATCGTGCCGCGCGTCTGGTTCGAAGCGCCACTCGGCCCGTATGGCCTCCGCCCACAGCCTTGCCGCCCACGCCGCTTCCACCGCCTCCGCCGCCGCATCTCCTGACTCGCTTTGCAGCGCCTCTGCACTCAAATGGTCGCCGCTGCCGCCTGCGCCGTCGCTGCCACCTGCTCCGTCGCTGCCGCCTGTGCCGCCGCTGCCGCCTGCGCCGCCGCTGCAACCAGCTGGGGGCGCTGCGACTGCGATCGGGGTATCCTGCTGTCGGGCGGCTTCGGCGGCCAGTCCGGCACGCGCGCGGGCCCGACACACGCCTAACAGCATGCACACGCCCTCGCGTCCCATTTCTAGCGCCGTGCGCAAATGCCTGTGGCCCAGGCCGCCATCAGATTGGAACAACCTCAAAGCTACATTATGACGGCGCAGGTCGTCGTCAGAATAGACCAACATGAACGTTGCAGTACAAAGCGAGTCTACCAACAACGGCGCCCACCACAGACACATGAGTGTCTGCAGTTGCCGCTGCTGCGCCGCCGCCGCCGAACCCGGCGGCCGCGCGCCGCCCGCCGCCGCCGCCAGCCACTGCACGTTCGCGCTGAAGCCAGATGCACAGGTACTCTGCATTGCCGCCGGCAGCAGCGCTGGCGCCGCCCATTCCGCAACTGCCCTGACTTGTTGCGCCAGCGCCAGAATCAGCCGCTCCAAGTGCGCAATGGCCGGATCGTCGTCCTTCGCAGCGGCGGCAGCTGGCGCGACGGTTTGGTACGCGGGCGCAGTGCGCAGGCTCAGGCCGTGCCCAGCCGACCCCAGCTGCAGCATCACACGCCGCAGCGTCGCCAGCAGCGGCACCACATCTGCAACCGGCGCGTGCGCTAGGACCGACGGAAACACGCCGGAAGCCACCAGCAGGCAGCCTGCCGCGCACACTGCGATGCGCGCCCGCCGCTCCAGCCGACCCCAGACCGCGGCGGGTGCTGGCGTTGCACGGCCCGAGGGCGGTGCCTCCGCGAACGCCGCTCGTAGCAGCCGCTCCAGCGCCGGCAGCAGCCCCGCTTCCAGCGCGCAGCGCAGGCTGAGGCTGGGGCAGCCGCCAGGCCGTGCCGTCGACGGCTCCGCAGCGGCGTGGCGCCCTGCCGCCACTGCCTCCGGTTGCGACAGCGTCTGCTGACGCGTCTGCGGGCGCGGCGCCAGCGGCAGCAGCTTCCCCCGCGCATCCAGCTGCAGCCGCAGCAGCAGCCCGCCATCCGCCAGCAGCCCCATCGCGTCCTCCTCCACCACCCCCGGCTCCAGCAGCCGCGGCAGCGCCTCCGCCAGCCGCCGCCACAGCCCCGGCAGCTCCGCCGCCGCCTGCCTCGCGCCCAGCTCCGGGAGCAGGCGCGCCTGCACCCGCAGCGCGGGCAGCGTGCGCGCCCACACCCCGCCACGCAGGCCGCCGCCGCCGCCGCCGCCGCCGCCCTTGCTGAGCAGAGTCTGGACGTTGGCGTACCCGGCACTCAGCGAGCGGTAGATGGGCACCGTCCCCACCCGCGGCAACCTGGCCGCCGCCGGCGCCTGCTGCTGCTCCTGCGGCTGCGGCTGCTCGTGCTCCAGGTCGCTGCAGCTGCGCGAGCCCGGGTTGGTGTACCCGACCGGCGGCTGCGCCACCGGCACCGCGCCGTGCCGCCCAGCCACTGTGGCCTGGAACACGCGCGATGACATCTGCAGCCACCAGAACAACAGCACCAGCCACACATAGCACGGGGGCCGCTGACTTTCGCCGCTGACGTTCCAGGTGAACGCAAACGAGCGCGGTGCTACTCAACGGCTCCATGGCTCTATCGCCGCTCTCTGCGCCCACTGTATAGCCGCCCGCCCCGCCCGCCCCCGCCCAGCCCTTGGCACCACCGACAACGGCAGTGCAGCTCCAGGCGACCCACCGTGTCCCACCACAAGCGCCACGCAGCCAGGCCCCTGCCACGCCAGCCGCCGCCCCGGCGCCTCCACGCACCTACCTCCAGGGTGTGCATGAGGACCTCGCGCCCTGTCGCCTCGTGCAATTGCCTCGCCCTGCCCGGCCACCACATCGCCGCCGTCCGCCAGATGCTGCCGGGCGGCGCCAGGAGTCGGTCGTGCGCCGCGTCGCAGGTGTCACTCCGCAAGCCCGCCACCAGCAGCGCCCGCAGGCAGGGCCCCGACAGCAGCGCCCGGAGCTCCGCTGCGTCCTGCGCCTGCCCGGCGGCGGTCTGGGCGTCGAGCACGTCCTGCAGCCGGAAGCGGCGGTCGGCGGCGCACAGCGGCTCCAGGCCGAGGCCGGCGAGCGTGGTGACCTCCCGAGCAGACTTGAGGAAGCGCCCCGCGGCGGCCGCGTGCGCGCGCCACAGCTCCTCCTGCTCCTGCACCCGCCCGAGTGTGTGCAGCACCTCCCCCAGCACATTCGGGTCCTGTTGCAGCTGCTCCAGCAGCGGATCCGGCCGGAGGGATAGGCTGTTGATGGCGGCGGCGGTGCGCAGCAGCGCCGCCGCCGCGTGCTCCAGGTAGTTGCTGGTGCGCAGCGCGACCTCCAGGTCAGCCCACGGGTGCTCATCGATGTTATCGAAATTGTCCAGGTGCAACGTCAAGAACTCCACGACATCAAAACAGTCGGCCAGGGCTGTCAGCTCGCCAAAGGTGCGCGAGGCATGCGCCGCATCGCTGGCCCTGCTGGCACCACCGCCGCCTCCGCTGGCCCCGCTGCCGCTGGCCCCGCCGCCTCCGGTGCTGCTGCTGCTGCTGCTGCTCTCGGCGGCAGCTCCGAGCCCGCTGGCGCTGTGGCTGCCGCCATCGGGCTGGGGGCGCCAAGCGATCTGCGCGCAGCTGCGGGCCAGCACGGCGAAGATGTCGCCGCGCACCAGCGCCACGGCGATGGCCCGGCTGTCATAGGAGCTATCCAAGATCGCGCCGGCGGTGTTGATGGATGCTAAGAGGCCGGAGCCGACGGAAGATCTTGCCGCCGCGGAGTATGCGTTGGCCAAAGCGAGCCCGAAGCCTGGTGCCGGGGAGGGGAGGGCAGGGGCGGCGCGCGGCAAAGGGGAGTCAGGTTTCGGACTGGGCAGCCTGCCATGGGCACAACGCTCTCTTCGGTCCACCGTATCATGCAATAACGCGCTGTGGACAAGAATTTGAGACTCGCCCGCTCAATCTTCTCAAGAGACTCAACCTGGTGCAATCTCCTCCAAGACCGCCAGTACCTCCAGACGGCCTACACCTTCCGACAATCTAGTAATTTGCTCAGCAAGGTCGCTTTCGTGGTCTGCGTCGGCCGACAGGACAACTTTTGGCACCTTGACGAGCAGACGCTTCAGGGAGGCGACCTCCTTTCGACCTTGTGTGATGGTATTCATCGTTATCTTTGCTCCATAATCCAGGGTTGCTGCAAACTATTGCTCGCGCCGGCGGTCACAAATCCCCGACACGCTGTTCAGCCTGTGCCATGCGGGCCATGGCCGCCCGCATCTTGCTTCGTGGGTCCAAACTCTATGTATGTGGCGTTCTATTTGGATATACTGTCCGACGACCGTATCCACTTGAAGCGGACTGCTGCGGCTGCCAGGCCATGCCTCCTAGCGCACATGCCGACATGTCACCGACCTCAGTGGCCTGGCCACCGCCCGCATGCGCCACCTCCTTACCATTGCCTGGGCCCCATTTAGATCAGTATGTTTTGGCCTCCTGGTAATTGCAACCTCCCCCAGACGTCTGGGCACGTCTGCGCACCTGACTCGTGACCCGACCTGACACCACCCCTCTTTTGCCACCTGGACTCGTGCGTGTTATACAAAGTGCTGTTCATACCTTTTCCTACCCGCCGATACGCCTCGGCCCTTGCACTGCACCCCGCCCAGGGGAGGCCCCGCCCTTACGAACCTCGCCTCCTGTTCGCTTTCCTGTTCGCCAGATAAGTCATGGGTTTGCGTTAGCGCGTCAGCGCCTCTGGTTGCACTTCGCGTGAACTCGAGCCTGGGCGGCACGCACGCTGGCGGGACAGGGGAACCACCCAAATCCAAATCCAGATCTTTGCGACCAACTCAAAGTGATCGAAAATAGTTTGGAGCGAATAGTAGTAAGGATGGCTAGCGATGGCCAGCGATGGCACCAACAGCCCTGCCAACAGCGGAGTTGCGCGGCCATGGCAAGAGTTTTTCGACGTTGGCGGTGTTCGCACCGAGCTGCTAGGCATTGATGCGTCTCCAGGTGATTCTTGAATGATGTCCTGATGTGCGACACGGCTGATTCCCGCGACCATGCAGCCAAGCCACTTTGGTTTCCGCAGGCGCACGACTTCCGAGCAGCAATTCTACAGTTGCTCGCCATGCAACCTACATAAATAATTTTGCGCGCAAAGACGCCTGCCGACATCCACAAGCGGCCTACACGTGC